>JAHLJT010008446.1:237447507-237515887 GCA_031308135.1 Acheta domesticus
GAAAAGAACCTGAACAAAAATGCATGGAGGATATCACGGCGAGCACTTAATCGCGACTATTAAAAGTTGCACGACGCTCGCCAGAGACAGGGCGACTGAGCCCGGCCTCACCCTACCTCCCCAGCCTGGATTCACGTCACCACGCCGCCCCTTCCACCGCGCCCCCGTTCCTTTCCCTACGCCCCCTCGCCACCCCCTGCCCCCTTCTTCGCTGCTCACGCGTTTCCGCCCCTCCACCAGCACTTGTCGGCTCGCACGCCGCCCCTTCGCTCGCCACCCCTGCCTTCCAGACCGCTCTACTGTCGCTCTACTTCTTCCCGCCTCCATCAACTCGTAACTCTGCCCCTCGCTCCCCGCTCCGCCGGCGACAGCACCTCCACGTGCTCCTTCCCCGCCACACCCTATCCGCTGCTATCGCCCCCGCACCATTCGCGGTCTTCCGTGCTCTGTACCATACTCTCCGTCAAGCACTAGGTTTCCTCGCCATCTTTAGAAATGACAGGTCGTGCTTGAACTCTAAAGCGCACTTGTCCATTTACGTACTGCCCTGTCACAGTATCGATCACACCATCTCATTCTATTACATCCCCTTCTCACTCTCGACACGTTTATACTCTATCAGGTCCCTCACTAATTTTTCACCGTTGTCGCACCGCTGATCTCATAAGTTTCCAGGATTCAATGACTGTGACATGTTTTCTCCTTATGGCACCTTTCAGCTTAAAAATTAACTGTCCGTTGTCATTGCCAAACCCACGTCTGGACTTCTCCGTCAACTTGCGATCTGTCCGTTGCGCCGTAACTTCCCCTCCGCATCATGCTACTCAAACGTAGTCATCTTCCTTTCGCCTCGTCTGCGTTGACTTTCAACCTGCCTACTACCCCTTCCGCACAACCCCCACCGCAATCCTCGACCGCGGCACCCCGCTGTCAGGCATTCTCACTCTCAGCCGCCAGCGGAGGCAGCGGACGTCTCATAAACTTTCTCTTCCCGCATTCCGCTCTCACTTCCTGTCCTCTATTCCCGTCTCCGTCACGCCCGTGCAACCCCCACCTGAGACGCCCCCTATATCTCCAAAGGACGGCATACCTCACACCTCCCCCTACCATTAAGCGACCCTTATAAGTAATTGTTTGATCATCAGCAACAGAACACATGTTCGGAAATTTGCAACACTCCACGGCCTCCGCAGCTCTTCCCGCGAGTTGGTTAAAACGCCTCATTCACGCTCTGACCTCTAATCGATCAGCGACCTCCTCATCGTCATTTCAACGTTCAGGATCACGTTCCTCCACGTCGTCTTCGTTAATTCCTAATCCTGACTCGTCGGCTCTCGTCTCCGGTAGTCCATCTGCGCCCTGGCACCAACCCGACCACTCCCTCCCGCTCGCCTGCGACACACCGCTTCCGTCAACTCACGACCTGCAGCCCCTCCCGCTTCCCGTGCGCGAGCGACGCGCCGCCGCCTGGGGGGCCTCGCAGCGCCCCGCCGCGCGTCGCTTCACGGCACGGCGCATGCGAGCCAAGAGGCTTCCCCTGTAACAGTAAACTGATCACACGCCGTCATAGGTCAAAGGTCGGACGGTGCGCGCTCCCGCGGCTTTGTTTGGCTGGTCGAGCCAACCGGCTCCCTGCTGTCGCTGCTGCCACCGCCTCCCCGCCGCACGCGCCAAGGGGCGGGCCGCGAGCGAGGGGGTGGCGCGGCGGGGAGGGGCGGGGAGGCGGGGGGTCGTGGCCTGGCGCCCAGCTGAAACCCGACATGTCTGCCTCATTAACACCCCAGGTACCATTTTAAATGGGAGGTGTGTCGCCAAAGCATTTGCAAACCGGCGCGCTCGCTAGAGAGGAACAAGCGGCGCCGTATATTTAATTATTTATAGCGAAATTGTTTTCCTACAACACTCACGTATTCCGATGCCGCCGTCCCCACCCCCGCCCCGGGCCGGGCGACCTCCCCCGCTCCGCTTTCCCCACTCCCGGCTGAGTGGCGGCGCGCTGGCGCTGCGCGTCGATGCAGCTGTCACGGTGGCCGGCGGCCGAGCGGGCGGGCGGCTGAGGGGGCGGAGCGGCGTCGCGCGTCGGCCGGCAGTCCGTCGCCCTCCGGCGCCGCCCGCATTAATACAATATTTGAAAGCCACAAAAAATTGCGGCTCCTGTAGTCCGAAGTTAGCCGGTCGCTGCGGCAAACTAAACAAACACCGAGGGGGCGGGGGGTGCGCACACCCGCTGCCGCTTTGCGCCGCGCGCAGGTTTCCAGCGGCAAGTCGTTCACTAAAAGGAAATTTCCACTTCCACCCGAACGCCAGCGGGTTCGTGTAATGGCGAGCAAAGGGATGACCACGTCATTCCTATTCGCGCTACTACGCTCCAATTGGAACGCCGACCGTTAAAGCCGACGTTTAGTTTACCGATGGAGCGACTCGCATAAAAATTTCAACTCAAACGGTAAGTTATCCAATCTTGTAAAGGACGGGGTCGCTCTATGGGATTCATCACGCAACCCGCGCGGCGGCACGTGTAGTTAACATTCCAGCGCAAAAATGAATAGTAGATTAAAATGTATAATGCGCATTCACCAACAACAGAGCACTGTGACATACCTCCTGCGCGAACAAAGGCTCACACACACGCAAAAATTCACGCCCGGCTAGAGCGTACGCATCAGTAAATAGAAGTGTCATTCATGAACGGAGCTATGTACACAGGCGTCCCGTAATGACGAGGCGGCGGGGCTATCATCTGCCGTCCATCCTGGCGAGTGCCCGGAGGCGGGGGAGAGAGGGGAGGGTGGAGAGAGCGGGAGCGCTTCGCCGGCGGAATGCACAGCGCCGTGTTGGAATCGCCGCATACTCTCAATAGCCAATGGATGGCTAGTGAATGTAGCCAGAGGAACTCCTGCTAGTCACATCGCGACAAATAAACGTTTATGTTGGAAAAGAACACAAAAGCTTATTTATTGACAGGTTGTAATCCACTTAGATACTCGATAACACTCGAAAATTGACTTAAAATCCACGTGTGCAATAATGGAATTCGAAAACCATGCCCTAAGTTTTTTATAATTATAATCGTAATATAAAAAGTGTGGTATATCGATACTTAGTTTATGCATCCGTTTGAATTGGTACCATACTTTTAAATAATGTCAACTTTCAGCAATTATTTAATGTTTATTTTTAATTGTGTGCAATATTACTCGTGGATTCACTCTCTAGAACACACTCGTTTCGAATTTATTTCTCATAAATGTACGCCCACCCTACTCGTGTCCTTTCGACACATCTTGCTCAATGTTTCGACAGATGCAGGGATTGGGGGGCATTGACTGACCGTTTAGTCGTGCTGCCAATGCCAGGGACGTGAATTTCGCGGGCCGACGCGCGAGCGATGCGAGCAGCAGCGAGGTGGGGGTGGGGACGGGGAGGGAAGGGAACGCCAGCGTCGAAGTGGCGAGCGCGACGACCGAAGGGGGTGGGGCGGGAGCCGAGCATGGAGAGAGGGGGGGCCGGTCGCGCTCGCGGATGGCGCGCTGGAGGGGGCAGGAGAGAAGGAGGTGCCAGAAGAAGCAAACTCAACGGGACGTCGCGGTCCCGATTCCGCCACCGCCGCCTTCTACCCCCAGCCCCGCCGTCCTTTCCTCCGACCATCTCACGGCCATACTTTTTCTTTGGTATGCCCCGAAATCGTTAGCGATATATTACGACCCGCCCCGACCTAAAAAACGGGGAGGTGCCCACTCTCCGGGATTTAGCAAAATGATGTCCTCGCCAGTCAGTGTTCGTATGAGGGTAACTTCTAGATTTCCCTGTGAAAGATGAGTCACACAGATATCTCCGCATGAATTACGGATGACATTTCGGTTGTCAGTCACACTTGCCGGTGCAAGAAAAAGAGAAGTGACGCTCTGACGTGACGAAGGGCCGGGCGGGAACTCGCGATGGTAGGAGGCAGGGGCGGGAGCGCGCGTGAGAACGCCCACGCCGCCGCCGCCGGGCACACCAAAAGCATGAAAATGCTTCATTAGTCCACCGTCAAGGACCAAAAAGGAGCGAAGCTAAATAAAGTGAAGGAACATGAGTTTGGGACTATTGCATAGGCTCCAACTGCGTACCCATAAAGCCGGCTCGTGTAATGGCCAGGCCAAATAGCCACGGCCGGGGTGTAACGGCCCGTGACGTCACGCAAGTCCGCTCACGTGATGTGCACTCAGCGAGGTAGCAGCGCAGTTAGCACGGCCACCGCTGGGGCCGACGGGACCAAGCCGCGCCGCGCCGGCCGAACGGGCACGGCACGGTGCACGGGGCGGGCGACCCGGCGCGAGGGCGGCAGGGACCTTTGGCACGGGCACGCACGAATACGCGTGACACTACACACGTGCAGATACGCTTGGCACACACTGCGCTCGCTGAGGGATGTGTCGAGAAGCTTATGTCCCCTCTGCGCTGGCGCGAGCCCGCGCGACACCGAACGCGCTAATGGAACAGTAATGATCGTCTCTGCGTTCGCACCCCCCAAGTAATTCTTTCGCGAACCCTAGCACTAGGGTGGGGATTGTCAACCTCGACCCTACTGATATGCTATTCTGTGGCATTATCTTCTTCGAAATTCGTGAAAAATGAATTTATCCGGGAAATATTAAAACGCATTTCAAAGTGAATATCTAGGAATTTTTGAGTCCAGGAGATTTGTAGGCAAAAGGAAATTTATTTTACTTTTATAAATGTGCTTAAAGTTCAATTGTTTTTTTTTATTATTGGCTTCTTATTTGAAGACCTATCGATAAGTGTGAAAATATTAATGTATATGGTTTTATTAAAAAAATAAGGATTTTTTGTTGTAGTTATTAATTATTACCCATCTCAACTTTCGACATCTTAAAGGATAAGGCTAAAAAGTTTAAAAATACCAATAACATATTTCCAAGAAGCAATGCATTAAAAGTAATATAACATTGACAAATTACAAAGTTGTGGATTTGTCGAAAATTCACTCTGGTAATTCAAAATACTAATAATTAAACATTTTTTAGCGCTCTCTGAATAAGACACATAATTAGAATTTTGTATTTTTAATGCTAAATTGTACAACAACACAATAGCAATTGTGTAACATTAATGAGAAGTACCAATTGGCGAATATATTATTCTTAACGTAAATAGGGAGCTGTAATATGCTTTGGGATTTTCCTACTCTTAAAACAACTATTATAGTTTATTGTAGTTTAATAGAAGTTTAATAGCAGTATTACTGAAACACACATCTTTAAAAAGAATTCCTATTTTTATATTGTTTTGAAAATATACTACAATATAACTGAATTTGTGTTTTATAAATCCTGGGAGTATTCTCGAGGGCAAAATACCCAAAAGTCTACACGGGTCGCGGAATGTATTAAAATAAGACCTCATTTTTCCACAACTCATACTCTTTGATGTGCAGCTGGGACTTACAATAGTTCCTTTGTTATGCAAATCCATCAGTAGGTTACGACCCAGAGCGCTTGGAGTCAAGTTAGACTTCGTAAAAAGGTAAAGAAACCGTCCGTAAGTTCGCTTTTTACAGAGGGTCGTGGATTCGAATGTACTCGTCCAACACGCGTACGCCGACCGCCGGAAGGGTGTGTATTAAGGCAGCGTCGGCGCGGCGGGCAAGAATGGCGTCGGGGGCGGGAGAGAGACGGGCGAGACGGCGCGTTGCGTGTCGTCCGCGCGGGCAGGTGGGAGGCCGGCGGTGGCCGCGCCTGTCATTCAGAGCGCGGAATTCCCCCTGCGTTCGCCCAGCCACGCCCCGCCCCGCTTGTCCACCCCTTCTCGCCCTTGTCTCCTAGGGTGAGTTGCCCGCGCTCGACGTAGGGGGGGGAAAGGGGCGGAGGACAAGCCGAAAGAAGTGTCGAAATGAAAACCGATATACCACCTTTCGTTTTCTACGCTGATCAGGCGTATCTTGTTATACGCCCTAGATACCGCATTCTACAGCTATCGGACAAACAATCTCCCAAGAGACACTTTCGGGAGCTCACCGAAATATAATTGCGAGACACAGACACTTTCCCAATGTTCTTCCCCGTTAAAAGTGACGCTCGTGCTAACGCTATCGTGCCAGGGCGTCCCCGTTATTGTCCTGCCACGCCGCCTCCCCCTCCCGCTCGCCCCAACCCCACGCGGAGTTCGACAACGACCTGCAGTAAACGTCGTGTCAGAAAGAGGCGACAGTTGTTCGGGTAGAGGACACGCCTTGCTCGCCAGCGTTCCATGTTCGCCTAGTTTCTGATACACATTTCATTACTCTGGTAGTAAAGGGGTTGCATGAAGCCATGATGGTTTTCACAGCGCCGGCCTTATCTTCCCATCGCCCCTCAACGTCAACGGGAACACCTCGCCGCTGAAATACTGGCGTAATACGTAAGGCAATAAAGCGACCTGATCTGCATACGCAGGTACGGAGGCGCGCGCGGTAGCAGCGGAGGCGGTCTGCGGAGAAAAGCGGGGAGCGGCGCCGGAAAGTGGAAGGGGTGAGGGATCGGAGCAAAGGGGAGGGGGCGGGGAGGAGAAAGAGGAGGATAAATTCGTGCGATGCGGAGACGGTGGTGGCCGACACAACATGGCGCAGAGACCGCAGTGAGCGGTGGAGACGACGCCAGCGGCTGCGACGGAGAGGAGACAGGCAATGGCGAAGGATGAATAGGTGAAAAGAAGATGGAAAGAGCGGTAACCGTGTAGAAGAAGGAAGAGGAGAAAGATGAATGAAGCATGCGAGAAATCTGAAACTAAGCGAACTAGGATGTACGTCATGTTAGAGGGGAGAGAATGAAGAAGAGGAAGACGAGAGAGGGGAGGACGAACAGAGAAAAGAAGTCGTCGGTACAGTATAGATATGTTGAGAAGGCAGAAGCGATGAAGGGACTGCAGTAGGGAGTAACAGTGAACCAACGGTAATGAGATGAAAAACACTGACGAGAGTATGGTGACGAGGCAAAAGCAGCGGCGAATTCGACGGTGGAAGGCGGCGACGAGAGAATGAACGACGCCGGAGACCGAACGGGCGCGGCGTGGCGCGGGGACAGCGTCTGCGGCGCCGGGAGCGTGGCGTCAGAAGCTGGGAACCGCGAGGAGAAGCGGGGAGACCGATCACTGAGGCTCTTCACTCGCCCTTTTCGCCGCTTTGTTACCCTCTTGATTCTCTGCACCCCTACCGCCACCGCCAAGGATTTCCCCGGGTTGGCGTATTTTTTCCGGGCCTCCACCTGATTTAAATTCGCTGTTACAGGAGTGACTCAAACATAAGACCCTGGAGACCCGGCGTGGCAACCCATCATGTGTATTTAACATTTCAGCAGAGAAGCGCCGCGATCCCCGCCTGCGTGGGCCGTGAAATGTCCATCGTTTTAATTAGCCCGCACACAACGTAATGAAAGCTGAAAGTGAATGCGAAGTACAGCCAGCGGTACGCTGTCACTAGTGGAACGAGTTAGCGCAAACGTGGTGGTCAGTAGACCGCTATCGAAAGGGCTATAAGCACCCCCAGAGAATGGCAACGCGGCAACAATTAAAATGCATAGACTGGTACGGAATGGGTTAATCATCGAAATATTCCAGAAAGTGCTCGAACAACATTACAAAAAAATTTACGTGTTTCAGTGCATCGAACGCTGAGCAACTTTCCTTTTAGGAAGCAAGCGATAATTAGAAGACCGATAACCCACTGTCACGGGCAACGGACATACATAAAATATGAAAAAGCTATTAATTTTCCGGACTAAATTTTCCTTCAAAATGTCTTTAATTGGGCGAGAGAGGCGTGTGGCAATTTCAACACTGCGTCAGACCTGTCGCTGGTCATAATAAAATGTCAGCGCGTTAAAATGCCAGGACCACCTTAGCGATAAAAATGACCCCGGAGCTCTGAGCGGCTACTCGAAGCGAGACCTCAGCTATAGTAGGGGGCCTTCCAGTTGGCGGCTTGAGTACGCAAACCTTTCCACTTCAAAACTGCGTGTTGCTCTTCGCTTTCGGCCAAGCTCATGCGCAAGTTTACATCACCATTCCTTTTCACTTTTCCAAACTAAAACTGAGTTTACCAAAAAGCAAATGAATAATGAATTGAAATAAAACGTTTTAAAAATAAATTGGTATTTCAAAATCCATACATTTTTAACACAAGATTCTCCTGAGATTTTATTTTTGAATTGATCACATACTGTTCGCACGGTAATATCAATATAATCTATTTTAGAACACTCGTTTAATGGAATTAACAATCACAGAATCTAACATTTTTGTACACAGCGAATCTGTTGTGTTATGTTTCATGAAAAATACTTAGTATTTTTTAGAGGATTCTGAGATGTCACTACCATACGACCATTTCAATTACGTAATGTCGATTACAAGGGTCCACTGATGATGTTGCCATTACCTTACATTCATGATCAATTCCTGCAGTAAACACTAAATTTATTTATATCGAATGAAACGAGTGGAGTGAACTGTATGAATACATTCCACATGAGAATAACACCATTATTTCTCAACTGGTTCACGAAAACGCATTGCAGAAGATAGAAATATATTTAGCATTTGCATTTAACGAGCAGATGATTTTGGTTAAATACACCACATCTAGATCAATTGTCTTCTTTACATTGAACTTTCTTTGAGTACATGATCGACACACATGAAACTCATTCTCTTTGGGCGAGTTTTCCTTATGAAGAGCTAACACGCCAGGGTTGAGTTGCGCGCAGAAGTAGGGCAGATCAACAGGAAGGGAAATGCAGTGTTTTACGTACGATATTATCTCTTAATAACAGTGAAAATCCACATCACCTAAAGCTACAGACGGTCAAGTAAAAGGGATCTTTTATGTAAAAATAAGGTAGGAGATGGTCCCTAGAATAGTAACGAATTCTCTGGAAATCAAACTCTTCTACGATGAAAATGTTTTTGAAGTAATTCTTAATGACATTTTGAAGAAATCTGCTTTGACCTTCAAAATCACTGCTACAATGGACGTTCTCTTAATCTTATAAATTCTTTGAATGAAGAGGAAAAAGAAGGGAAAAAGAATAATAATTACAACTAAGTGTTCAAATATCAACCGCAAATGCAATAGAAACATTACAATAAAAGCCGACCTGAGGAAGTCAACTTGATGTTCACAAAAAAACGTTTACACATTGTAATTCAATCTAGACTGATGTTTACTATTAATTTGCAAGAGTGGAATATCCATGCAAGCGGGATAACTTATTTACAATCCGCAAAAAGCGAGGAAAGTAGAGGATATACAATTTATTTTTACGCTCATGTACTATCCGTATCGAGACTTGTCCGAATCAATTACGCCGCAACCAGATTTCGTGAAAGAGCATATTCAAAAGAAAATCGCGAACGTTTTTACCACGTTTCTTAAAAAATAGCAAACACAATTAGGCAAAATATACGTTTCAAAAATAAAATTTTCGATTATAAAAAAAAGTGAACGGATTAGTAGAAATAATTATTTGCATTACTAACCTTCTCGTTTAAGCTAATTTAAGTTTTAAGAGATTGTTTTAAGAGATGGATAGAAAAATAAATCCAAAGATTACTTCAGTTTCCATTCTCTTAATTGGCAACTTTGATGTATTGATGCTAATTGATCAATTGAGGGAAACAAAAAAAGGTTGTCTTTTATTTAATGAATATTATTTCTTCTTCTGCCAGGGCCATCAGCTATTTATAGGTACAAAAACTGTTTGAAAACACGGATCATAAATATTATTCAAAAAGGAGCGTGGGTCTGAATATAATTTAAATATAATTTTGAAATCAATAAACAAACTATTATTTACAGTGATTGATAAATGTTCACCAAGTCAATTCAAATATACAGTATCAGATGTTTCCTTCTTACTCAGAACTGAATAAATGAACATTGAAGAACATCTATTCTTCAAGTTTCCAACACACAGTTTAATGCAATTTGTAAAGGTTGGAGCTCTGTTATGAAATCAATGATATCATTTATAAAACAATACCTCAAAACTAACAAAACTATTTTTCGAAGTTTATCGAAGAGCGCACTGTTTCCATTAAATATCACGATATTCCGCACTGCCGCCATCTCATTTGTTCGTTGGCAACCGGTCAAATCGTAGTACCGATCTAATAAATATGTATAAAGGCATTAATCGATGTTAAAAAAGCTAATATATACACTAAATGTGAAGACAAATAATGTCATCGTAGTTAATTTACCTGAAATAATATTACTTATCCAACGATCTAAGGGTATACTTTTACCAACTGGAAACTTTAAAGCCTGTGTACAAACATTATCAGTAAGCACAATATCCACATTAGAATAGATTTTTGAAATACTGACACGCAATGGAATAAAATATATTTCAATATCAGTTTTATGTAATATATTTGGTATTTCATAAATATCACAACTCATTTTTTTTTAAATTACAGTGGTTTGTTGGAGGTTCATCGCATGTAATGTTCCGAACGACAGTACTGCACAAACAAACGCATGTAGGCAGATGAAATGTCAGTTTCATTTTTAAAAAATTGTGTACATATTCTGCACAGAAGCCACATAGGTCAATGATAAGGTAAACGTTGCATGAAAATTTGCGTTTGTTTTCCTTCCTTCTATTTAACGGCATTTAGGAAACAATTGTACATACAAAGTAATTTTAGTATCACAATGTATACAATATTGCTTCATTCTAATAGAAAAAAGTTAAAATTAATATTAGGAAAGCGAGTATGTATTTTCTTTTTCACATGCACAAATAGACCATTTTTTACACGCATTGTTAAACTAAAATAATACTTCCAATTGTTCTGAATATACAGTAGTGGATAATCCACAGGAAAAAATAGTGTGGTTCAAAATACCGAATTTTGAACCACAAAACGTTTAGAACTAGCATTTATGAAAATTTATGTCTATGAAATATTGAAAAATAATACCATTACGTCCCGAAAATTCCGATGACAATAGCATTATCACACATTTTTTTCGCAATACGTATTAAGTAAAGCCGATTACAAGCCACTTAACACGAGCACATCACAAAACAAAGCGAAAGATTTTGTGCTTCCGAGAACAGCAATAACATAAAAGCGTTGAAAAATAAGCGTTTATGATGAAGAGAAAAGAAATGAACAGTGTCAAGGTATTTTCCAAATTAGATTTATAAATCCTGAAAACAAAAAGAGGCTAACTCAAAAGCTCAATTCTTCCGAGAAAATTACACGGAATGTGAATTGCGTGCGTTTGTCGTGATGAGAGCTAATAAAAGAACCAGACGATCAAACAAATATTTTATATTATGAACATCAATCAAAAGAGTTAATAGACTTTTTGTATGTATTACGAGCAATATAGGAGACATTATGTACTGTTTCTTCGATGTACGTTTACAAGAAATTTACGTAACATTACCAAATTCTGTGGTTTCTGTCATGTACGTTACTCGAGGAAAATCTGAAATGGCATTGTCACGCCCAAATTGAAACCTAACAAAATCGTCACATGTCAAGTCCTAGGCGAACTGCGACGAAAGTTCGTTCTTCCTTCTTTCACATTTGAATGCGAATTCAAAATGTTTTAGCTCCGCGGCTTACTTACGGAAGCGAAAATAATCTTCCGCATTGGTTGAGTGACTAACTGCACCGTATATGCTAATCTCGCTGTGGACAAAAAGCTCAGCTTTCAGGGCCGCCGCCGCCGCGCATTCGTTATAAAGGGTTAATTCCGCGCGGGCGCCGGGCCGCCGCCTGCGCCGCCGCTTGGCCACCCCCCAACAATGTGCCGCCTCGGCAATCTTGCGAATCCGTGAATCCTTTAACGACGGGCTTAGATGCAACAGATTCCCTGAACGAAGCCCCTTTCCGCGGCGGAGGTGCGCGTGCGGAGGCGGGGCGGAGTGCGGACCGAAGCGGGAGCGGGGACAGAGAGCTGGGGGAACGGGGCTGGGGCTGGTGCTGGGGATGAGGCGGGGCGGAGGCTGGAGCAGAGGTGGCGGCGGAGCGACGCGGCTGCAGGCAGAGTGCGGGAGCGCGCGCCAGACGATAAGGCGAAAAGAGCCGGTCGTGCGCAACACGGATTGGGAAGCAGCGCGAGACGCAGGAGCGCACGGCCAGAGGCGAAGACAGGGAACGGGGAAGTGGGCGAAAGGTGGAAACCGGAATGTAAGGAAGAAGTGGCACGGAGCGGAAAGTGGGAATGAAGAGACTGCGTGATGAGAAAGAAATGTCAAGCGCAAATAGCGCAGAGACGAGCCTCACCTCCTGGTGCTGTACGAGTGTCTTGTGAATGAGCAAAGGTAATGAAGAGGCGGGGGAATTGTAGACAGCTGTTCCAACTTGGTTAGCGAAGAAGAAATGGGATAAGGAACCGGGAAAAATAAAAGAAACATGAAGGCGAAATAGGAAGAGAGAAAATAACAAGACATAAGACTGGCATTGAGATGAGAGGAACGCAAATATATAAATCATACCGACAATAGTAATGGAGAATTATGCTGTCAGAGAAAATCAGCGAATATATAAGGGCAGGCACATGGAGTTACATTGAAACTGGTGTTGAGAAATGGAAAGAAGACAGATCTAAGAAAAGAGAGAAATTGTAAAGATGTGATTTCAGAAAGCTTGGGAGAAATATTGCGACGCAATGGTGAAGTGAGTCACCAAAAATCCAAGATGAACAAGTAAATAGAATCATTTGCGGCAGCGTGTGTTAGAGGACCGCGCTTGGGAAGACGTTGACGGCGACACGACCCAGGGCGGGTGGAGGAGGCAAGAAGCGAACTGAGGTCAGCGGAATTAGAGGCGACCGCGAAAGAGCATGCGGCGAGATGATGAAGAGAGAGGGCGGAGTTGCAGGCGGCAACTCGGAGCGCCAATGAGTGGGCGCTCGGGAGCGAGTCAGGGCGCTGGAGGGGGCAAGGCGCGAGCGAGGGGAGCGGGCGGTGCGGGTCCACGAACTAGCAGGCACTGAAGGCGCGGGGGCGACGCCGCCGGCTGCGTTTTTCGCCGGAAGGCCCGGAAGTTCAACGTAACGAAAGGGGGGCGCCTAGTAATTTTCGCAGGACTCCGTAGCGGGCACGCCTCCGCCCTTCCCGACCTCCGCCACCGTCCTCGCCCCCACATTTGCTCGCCACTACCTGGTGATAAGTCCAATAGGATAAATGTTTTCCCGAGGAAGTAGTCCCGCAACCCGCCAGAAAATTGGATTACTTCCGGTGCACTTTAAAGCGAGTCGGATTATAAGTTCCGGGAGCGCTCTGCGTTGATGGCTATTTACACTTAATTTTCGGAGGCTGCTGATGATTTCGCGAGTAATAACGTGCGGGAGGAGGTTCGCTGCTCTTCCTCCCTAGGAGGCAAATGGGGAGTCGCGGAAAGCAAGGGCGAAGGCAAGGTTACTGCTCTTCTGGCAGCGGCGCCAGTGTGCGATTAGTACAGACATATCGTACACCCCTTTGAATATTTTTCAACTCGGAGCGCTCGTGCGTTTGTGTTTATCTCCCAACATAAATGTAAACTGTTATGTGATATTGATTAAAAAAGATTAACGGATTAATCTTAATAGATTATTAACTATCAACAGTGTTTATGTAAGAGATCTTTGTTTACCATGGATACTTGCCAAACATTTTACCCATAAAATAGCAATTTACAACTACTGTTCTGCAACATGCAATAATTGATTCCAATATTGTAGTCCGACAAATGAAAACAGTTGCACTTTTCATTCATTTACCTGGAATACTTTAATTATATTTTTGAAATTATGTAGCTTCTTACTCCTCTCATGTACAATTAATGTACACAGAAATACGTTCGGAAGATGCTTCACGAATCGAACAATTCAAGTATAAGTCATCTACTGATATGGTCATTAGTCCCGTTAGTGTAGTGAATGTTTTATCGCAGAAGTTGGCGGTAGTTCCTTCCCCGCTGGATGGTGAGCTCCGGCGCCTACCGTCGACTTGCGAGAGATTTCCCATTTCAGGTATCTCCCCTTCATCCTTTGGGGCACAGTCTCAGGCGGAACACGCTTCCGACTACCAACTGGTGTAGTGCATGTAAATGTATATGTGTGTGTTTGTAAGGAGAGAAGATAGGATGAGGAAGAGGAATAAAAGGCGGCCTAAATTTACGAGTATAGCCTCGTAAAGCTAGTTTCGAAAATTTGCCTAAGTCGACACTCGAACTCTCGCTGCACCCAGCCCGTTTCACGAATCGAAGAACCGTAATATTATTGCTCCCCATTGACGTTATTACATTGACAACTGAGCTCAAGGGCCATTTGCGAATATAAAATAATATTAATATAATATAAAATAAGAAACGCAGATATAAAAAGAGTGTATTCACATACAGATGAAGCCTAATAACCGTCAGCTTCTTCAACTAAAACAATTTCTTCCCGCTGTTCGCTTCTAGGATCGCGCAGTTGCATGCAAAATAGGAGAATATTACGAAGAGGCCGAGGCCGAGAGGGGACGGCGTTCGGAGGGTGGGGATGGGAAGGAGGCGGTGCGGGGGCGAAGGCGGGCGCAGGTCGCGTCTGCCGCACCCACTGGCACCCCCGTCTCTGTCCGGATTAACGCGGGCCTTCCGCTACAGTTCTGCCGCCATGGCCATTTGAAGCGAGACTTGCGGCACAGAAGACAGACTTGATAAGAAGTTGGAAGGGCGATTACGCGCCCGCCATCCATTGTGAGCGAGCCGTCCGCGCCGGGCGCGTCCCGTATCTGCCTGTCCCCAAGGTGGCCGCCGGCCCCGCCCCGCCACCCAGCGTCGCCGCCCGCCGTCGCCGCCTCGGCCGGCCCGTTGTCGGCCGGGTGGGAGTGAAGGCCCGGAGACGTGGGAGGGGTCCGGGCCGCAGGCGAGTCGTGGCGGGGAGAATGGGGGAGGGGCAGGACGGCGTAAGGAGCCGCCACAGCGACGAACGCGCGTCGACCGTGCGGCCGGACTGGCTGCTCGCGGGGAACCACAGAGTTCCAACCCGGGGGCGACCACTAAGCGGCTTCTCAGCCGGAGATTCGCACTACACTACGACATCTTGGCTGCATTCAATCCTCTCCGATTAACAATTAACACGCTGGCAGATTTCTAAGAAATATTATATAATATGATGAACATATCAGATAAATTATAAATGATGAAGAGCCTAAATTATTTGGTTTATGTCATAAAAAACACTAAAAACTATGTGATGTACTATGGGGGACGTGTATTCTGTTCAAGATTTTTTTTATTTCCTTAATTCATAAACACAGTGAATTGCGAAAACAGTTATAAACGAAGGTTTTTGACAAGAATTGGCATGATAATTGATAAGGATAAAATAGTTGATTCGTTCCCAAGAAATAAAACATTGCAAAGACAAATAAGCTATAGATTTTGGCAACTATCCCTTATCGAGCTCTTTATGAAAGAATCGACTTACTGGCATGAGAACAAAAAGAACGTTTATTTGAATAACTATATTTTCACTGAGCTCTAGAAAACGTGCACAGATAGTGAGACAACATTTATGTCCAGAAGCAAAACAAGGGACGATCGCAGTATTCGCTCAAAGGATCAGGGAAAATAGACGAAAAATCTGATCGAGCTGTTACCATCCAAGAATTTACCATCCGTATGGATCCCATTGGAATGAACGCCAATTCAATATTTGGAAGGCAGTATAGTAACGAAAAAAAATTATTTTGAGAATTGTTGACGAAATTAATAAACCTTTCTCCAACCAGAGAACGCGGCCTATTGGTGACATGTTACCTCAGTCATCTGAATCTTTTGAAAATGCATTCTGAACGCGCCGTAGTTAATCACATGGAGAGAATCGCCACAAACGCGAATTATAACGGTGCGAAATGAAAAAAATAATTAACACTTTTCATAACATTTCACAAATTACACTGATTACACTACAAAATACGTTGATGGGGAGGAACAAGGAAATATTTTCTATAACCAAGATCAAAGTGAAATTAAATTCGCATTCACAGAGCATATCACTGCCCTTCATCTTATTAGGTAGACTAGTATTAACTTTCGCCCAGTGGATACACCTACCTAGGTCGAATTAATAAACCTATCACTTATAAAAAAGAACTCACAACGCAGATTTTAGATTGAAAACGTTTTATGAAACGTTCGGGAAGTTTTATCATTGTTTTCAGGAAAATTTGAGCGACAAAATGTTATTTGCTCCCGCATGCATTTGTACACAGCTTAAATGGCAAAATTCTCATTCGCTTTACGTCAAAGTAACTAAAATAACATCTGCTAGTGGGCAATGAAACGGTTGCAATAGCGTAGCGAGATTGGAAATATTCAGGAAGAGGCGAGTCAAAGCTCAGAACGTATACGCCAATCACGACGGGACAGTAGGCTTCAGTATTTCTTTATTTTCTATTTTACACGACTAAAAGGAACAAGCGTTCTCGTTTCTGTCTACCGTGCGTGTCTATGTAGGAGGCAAACATCATTTGTCATCGTCGAAATGAATGTCAATAACTTTCTCATTAAAAGCGGCGTATTCAACATTATTTTTCAATCTGGAGTAAGGGGGGGTTCCAAAAAATTGGAATGGTAAGACATTGTACAGAAGTACAAAAGGAATGCTGTATTCAAGAATTTGTTCGGTATATGGGAACTATGAACGTCAAACAGGTCCTACGAAAGAGAATTTTTAAAACTCTATTTCGCACTCTGACATGTTTTTTAGACTTTTTAATAAAAAAACAACTTCACGCCTGCATAGTGGAATGTGAATGGCTAATTTTTAAACGATCGTAGAAAAAACAAAGTTCACGAAAACTGAAATTCAATTTATACATTTAATTCAACACTTAATTACTCTACTATATGAAGAAATCACATATATGTAATGGAGGTAATGTCCTGTTATGCATTTCAAGTCGCACTCATTCACAGCCTTTATTCAATTATAGCGACCACACAAAGTCTTTCCGGAGGACTGAACACGTTTCCGCCGTAGTGTTTGGCGTACATATTCAAAATAGGCGGCGTGAGAATCCTCAAACACGAGAGAGCATGAGTGCGAGGGGAATCGAAGGGAAGGGGAGATGGCAGAGAGGCCGTTTGAAATGACGATCGCAAGGCATCCAGTTGCGGGACTTCGGGCACATCGCCCTCCCGGACGCGCCCTCTCGCTCCCCTCCTACACCCTCCACCGGCGCACGCCCGCGCCCTCCACCTGCCAGGGTCGACCTACCCCTGCGCGCGACGCGGTCTCGAATTTCGCGCGCGGCTCATGTCACCCCCGCACAATACGAGCGGCATGGCGCGGCGCCTGCCGCCCCTCCGGTCCGCGTGCTCGCTCGCCCAGCCGCGCGCCCTCGCTTCCACCTGTTCGGCGAACCGATGGTCCGCTTCTCCCATGGCCTTCGCCACTGAGCACATCCGCTCTCCATCTAGCCCGCCAGCCTGCCTGCTCGCGCCCTCGCGAACGCTCGCTCACTCGATCGGCTACTCGGCCGCTTCCGTGTGTCGCCCGCTCGCACACCGACTCGCCCACGCGCTGGTCCGTACGCGCTACAGCCTGGTTCGGGCGGCGCGCGCCGCTTCCACCGCTTGACATTTGAGGTCAGTGGGGTCTGGGGAGCCGCGGTATTGCACGGACGGCGCGGTGTAGGCCTGGCCGCGACCGTCGCCTCCACCACCACCTATTGCAGCACCTATTGCTTCCACCGCCACCCGCGGTGTCGCCGTCAGGGGCAAGTGGCCAGCGATGGCGGCTCCCGTGACCCGGGCGCCGTTCCTCACCGGCCGCCGGCCCAAAGACCCGGCCTAGCTTGGCCCAGCCAACCCAGCTGGCTGGCCGGCCGGTTGGTTCGAGCCGACACACCGTGTTCGGGCCAAGTCGATTCGCGCGATATTAGGAGTATAACTCTTGGATATGGCGCATGGAATCAGCAAGAGCGCGGGGTCGACCTGCAGGGGTCGGGAGCACGGCCGGGCAGGGGCCGGAGAAGAGAAAGAGGAGAGAGGGAGAGGGGCTGCCACCGCAAAGCAGAGGAAGAGAGCAGGCGCGGCATGTGGAAGTCCGCGCCGCCGCGCCGCAGCAGATGCATGGCGGCGCAGAGCGGGGACCGAGAGAAAAGGAACGAAGGCTCGCGGCAGCGGGGAAAAGAGCGGCGGCGGCCCTGCAGGCGCTCGGAGGGGAGGAGGAAACAGCACCACCTGTTCCCGCCGTGGGTCGCTTCACAAACGCATCCTCACACGAGAGGAAAGCGATTTGTAGCGGCCGCGAGAATTCGCGATGTAGTCCCAGGGGCGGTGCGAGTGCGCCGCGCGGCCGCAGCGGCTCCCGCGCCCGCGCCCTGCGCCCGCGCCGCGCGCAGAAACAAGGCCTCTCGAAAAAAACAGCGCCTGCAGTGGAATATTGTCTCTCTGCGGTACGGCAAGTTTTTGCACCCTCGCCGCCGTTGGAGCTTCTTGTTACAGTGCCGAGAGCATCATCCGCAGATGTTGCCAAGCGGCCGCGTGTTTGGGCCGTTACCCCACAGACCGGCCGAGCCCGTCCGCCGCCGCCGCCCGCTGCCGCTGCCGGCGCCGCCTCCTCCTTGGCCTCGCGTTCCCCGCTTTCCCTGCCGCGTTGCCTTCGCCTCGCCTACCCGCCGCTCACCCGCCGTCCCGCCCGATGATTTCCGTAGGGCCGCCTCTATTTATATGGTCAATCGATAGCGACGCCGTGTAATCCTAGACCGAGGCAGTTCCCGGCGCGCGGCGTTTAAAATGATTACGTTTGATGCGGCCGTGCTGAACCCCGGCGGCGCGCGGAGGCGGGCAATACAACGCTTTCTTCGCGTTACCGCGCGCCGCCCTCTTGAATGAAACCATTAAATTAAATCCTGATCGCTTGTTCCACGGATGGTAAACGCGCAA
This sequence comes from Acheta domesticus, assembly GCA_031308135.1. Taxonomy (NCBI): domain Eukaryota; kingdom Metazoa; phylum Arthropoda; class Insecta; order Orthoptera; family Gryllidae; genus Acheta; species Acheta domesticus. Next base: position 237,466,432 of record JAHLJT010008446.1, read on the forward strand.
AGCTCGCGCGTGCGTTCGCGTACTTTAGTGGTGGTGCGACGGCAGTAGGGGTGGTGGCGGTGGCGGTGGCGGCGACGGCGGCGGCGGCGGCGGAGGCGGCGGCGGAGGCCCGTCGTACGTCACCCCTTGGCACATTATACATTCAGTGCGCATCGCTTTTCCGTAGCCGCTGCCAGCGGGGGGCCTTTTAAAATGATTACGGCCTCTCGCCATACAGACTCGCCCGCTTCCAGAAACGTTTGCGTTTTGCTCTTGCCGATGGTGCGCGCGCCCGCCGCCGGCACCGCGTGAGATACTATCCGATCCTACGCATTACGACTGACAGAATGGCTGCGCTTCTGGAATCCGGGCGCGGGTTATAATCCATCAAGTAACACTCGCTCGAGTTCGTCAAATATCACAGAAGTTGCGTACGCTCGTAGCAAAAATAAATACGAAGACAAATAATACTTTTTACAAAGCTCTTGAAATATAACGACTACAGTACTTCGCCGTGTTCCTAATTCGGTTTACGAATGGAAATAACGTTCCGTGATAAAACTGCTAAAAGCATTGAAATATCTTTTCAGATATGAAGTATTGCGCAATTTCGGTGCTACTACATGTTTACGAGTGACAAAATAACTTTTTTTCTCTTTTTACACATGCCTGAATATTGTGTCAAGTTTTATTTAACGTTCTACATGTAATTTCAAAATACCGTTCGCTTTATGATGATAAACAAAGATGCAAACATCGCACCCACCATTTCTCGTTTCTGTACATTCTTTTCATGGGTACTTGAGTGTTTTCAGACAAATAACAAAAACGTTCAATGTACCTGGGCAGTTTGAGATATTATTGAAAAGGAGAAATGTCAGGAACACTACGCTGATAGTAGCTCTCCCTAATGATTGTTGCATCGTCTGAAGTATTCATAAAAATACGTTTTCTACTATTCACTGCCAATTGATGTCGACTTATAAACAATTTTTCTAGCAAGACAATTTTGTCTACACCGAGTGCACACATGGACTGAGATGTGCGAAAGATCCATGCGATGTAATGACAAAAGTAACAATAAATGTTCGCGACAAGTGCTGGTATTCCAATACTCATAACTTTGAACCTCTTGAATCTGTGTCAGTATAAATAAATTGAATTTCTGAAACCTGGAGATACTTTTTCGGTGGATACCTACCAACTGAGGCATTTATTACTAACTAAATTTTAAAAAGAGCTAGTTTGGGACAAAACACATCTAGTTGAACATGCATACAATAAACACTGTGTGTGCGAGAGAGAGAGAGAGAGGGGGGGAGAGGGGTAGAGAGAGGGGCAGGGAGAGAACGAGAATAGGGAAAGCGCTGCGTTCCACTCCGCACCCCTACATGAACTCCGAAATGCCATCTCCGCATGCAGAAGCAATAGGAGGGGGGCTTAATATGAGAGGAGCGCTCTCAGCCTCTTAGGAATATAGATTCCAACTCGGAATTACACTTATCTTAATAACCGCAAGTTGGGCTGGCTTAGTTAAATGTTAAGGGGAACAAGTCCGTAAATTATTTTCCTGGGACGGTCGCATGGGCGAAGATACCAGAGAGCACGTTCCGAATCAATTTTCGTACCACCGAAGAGTATTTTCGGGAGAATGGCGATCTTTATAATATTCTCTGACATGTACGCCATTGATATGATACGCAGGGGTTATTCAATAAACGTACAGTAAGACAGAAAAATAAGATGTCATTAAGATCTGTGTATTTATTATCACCCATCCTCTCACGTACACGTGGCAATGAAAAGGACGAGGTTTGCCAAACGTGATTTCACGTTCGAGAAAAAAAAATATTTACCTCGGGATGTGAGAAATTCTAGGATCCATTCTTGACAGAATGATGAACACACATTACGGCTCAGAATACATAGGAGAACAGAAAAGATCATTCGTCCTTGTCGAAAATAGCACTCATTTTTGTGAAAAGAATAGGATGTAATCTTGAAGAACTGAGTTCGGCGCTATTCACACATAAGCCAAACAAAATTTGGAACATAACGACGAAGTCATGTAAAATAAAAATACATCCTATAGGATTTCGAAACAATACTTTCCATCCCTTTTTTTTCTTTTGCCCATTGGTGCAGTAGATTTGGAACCCGCGAACGATTGCGTGTCTCTCCATATATTTTATGACGAAGCAAAATCTGTGAGGTTTTCCTCGGTCAAACCATATTACCGTCGCGCGCCAGTCATGCAGTCGCAAGACCTCTTCGCAAAGGGCTCGAGAGGGAGACAGCGGCTCAGGCGTGGAGGGGGGAGGAGGAGCGGAGCTGTCGGTGAGCGGGACTCCGGTGACGCGCCCTTCGGCCCAGAAATCTGACGACGGCATTTGCCGGGGGGGGGGATCCAATTTAATTGACTTTGATTTTCTTTGATAGCGGTGTGTCCTCACGTCCTCAATTCTTGAAAGCAAGTTGCTTTGTTGTGGCGAGTCCTTCCCAAGGCTTGCGCGAAACGCATTTCGCTCTGTCAAAACGATATTGAAAGGAACGCGCGAGCGCGGGCGTGGGCGCGGAGACGCCAGCCCGAAACAAAAGAAGTATCAGATCAAAGTAGCATGCATATGAGATGCAAAGGAGAAAAGAAAGAAAAAAGGAAAACATTCAGAGGGAGGAAAGATTGACTGGAGTTGACATGCCAAAAACATTTGCATGCTTGCATTGCCGATGCCTTTTTCACTTGTTCCAAAACAAAGAAATGTAGCATGTTGGTCTTTTTGGGAACGATCAAAACAAAAAAAATAGACTGTTTTGATTTATTACCTCAAATAACAAGTCCGCAAAGAATACTTGCGCAAAAAGTTTGTTTTGCACCGAACAAAAACAAGCAAAATAGCAATATTTAAAAAAGTTCCAGAACACACTTGATGAACACAACCATGTTCTTCCTATAGCACGATCTTCCGGCCATGCCGAGATGTGCGGAATGTTTCGTCGCTACTAACGCCTGTCCAATATGAAGAGCTTGCGCCCTTGAGCCGTAGACAAACAACGCACTTTAATTAAGTCACGAGATGAAATTTTGCCGTTAACACAATATTTCGTTTGCTCAGGAATATAGTTGGAAGGAATTTACACATAGTGCAGACCGGGGCTGGTTGGCAGATGGTATTTTATAATTGTTTTACGCAACTGTTTTAGTTTGGATAATTTTTATTTCATCAGTAAAAACTACATTTCTTATACTACCTTGTATATTTTTCGTTAATGTTTGACTTTAAACTTCTAGAGTCGTTAAAAGCAATTAAGTCGAGATGTGCCAATCAATCTCAATTGAGGCCCTGATGTAGATTGGCACTAACAGGGCGTATGTTGGCACACTACAATTGTGAGAGAGTGAAATAATAAATCAATGTCAAAATCAATCATTTTTCAATGTTATATTTACAAACATAAATGCAAAGAAGTTTATCATTGTTTCTTTTTAGAACAGACTCACATTAGGAAATCGGTAGTTTCAAAATAAGTATTATCGGTCCTTTATTACTACACGAAATGTGTTGTCGGCCTCATATGTGCTGCCCAGTCGTGTCATCTCACAAGCGACGAAGGAGCTCACACACTGCTCCCACCGCGATGCCTTGCAGTGGGTCTAAACACGGATTCGTAGCACACCTAACTAGAAATAGATTGTTACTTTTCAAAAGGCATGTTTCTGTTTGAAAATATGTAAAAAGTGACATATTTTATTGATGAAAACGGTAGGCAGTAGGTTAATCTCGCCAGTAGAGGCCACTTCAGAAACAAAATTTGAAAACAACAATCCCCACAAAAAAACTTTTTAGGCCTATTTTGGCCTTAGACAGATTTAGGGGTGAAATATCGATTGGCTATTACTGAGTAGAGTATCTGCCCACTACTAACTTTTTTCAAATTTTATGTCGCCCTATTGGACCAGTTTCAAAACAAATAAATAAAATGTAAAACCAATTACAAATTGACCATTTTTATGCAAGAGTTCAAAAATAGGTAGGCTAATTGCTCATTGAGTTTCACATAAAGAATTCCCATACTACTCGGTGATTCTAGAGGTACCTTATACGAAAGCAAGAATCTATTTGTTGCAAACGGAACTTTCTGTCCCGTCCTTCCCAATTTCTTACACGGTTATGACGCTAGAGTGTATACAACATTAGTATGTAATCTGAAAAAGCATCGAAAGGAAATAACCAGATTTGTGAAGTAAATTACATCACCAAAAAAACAACATTTTATTCAACACCGACGAATGACAGCAGATATTTACATTTTAAAACATAAACGTATAGATCAAAATGATACGTGCTATACACGAGCGCAGACAAAAAATCTCAATACGCACACAAAACAACGCTCAAATAAAACCCGCTGCACCGTTCAGTTTCCTTACTTAGAATAACAGAAAAAAGTTAACAGCCAAAACACAATCGCTGCGTTTCTCATATTGTATTTCTGAAAATAAAACAACAGAGCTACAGCGTAGACAGAGAGGCCAACGTTGTTTAAACTTATTTTCTCAAAGTATGCAAACCCACGAATCGTGGAGTATAACATAAAAAGTTTTTGGCTCTGCGTGGCACTTGATGGAGAGCGACCAGAGGTGCGCCTGCAGGTATTTTGCGGCAAAAAGGGTCATGACCTTCCATGGGCGGGTGAGGCAGCGGACCCCCAAGAGCTAACAAACTCCTCACTGTGGAAACAGCTCCCTACAAAAAAGATATATTTGAATACTGATACAGTATTAAGTGACCCCTCTTCCCGCCGTTCGGGTGGGAGAACCGCAAGATAAGTTTCTAAATGAAAACAGTCAGCCGCCGTCCTTTTTGTCCGAAGCTAAGCATCGGAACGCAAAAAGTGTTTCAGTGTAACATTTGTCAGCCGGCACCCGCGGCAAGAAACGCACTCGCAGGCCGCGTCGCGTTAAGCTGGCTTTGTTACACCGTGTGTACGAGTCTTTTTTATGCAAAGGCTATGTTATGCCGGGCAAGGAGCCCCGCGCGGCGCCGCGTTAGGCGCGACAAGGTTTACCTTTTGCTAGGGCGTGTCCGCGCGCAGAAAGCCAGCTAGCGGTGGCGGCAGAGGCGACGGAGGCGACGGAGGCGGTGCAGGCGGCGGGGAGGCGGCGTTTGCGGCACAGCCGTGGCGTAGGCATTTGCGGTAGCATTCGCCAGACGAGTACGTCGGAATTCGTGGGTAGCATTCCCTTTACTCGAAAGAGGCATTAGATATGATGTGGGTAGATGTCCCGCGTAGTATGCGTTAATTTAGCAGTGATAGTGATGCGAAATGAGATGGAAGTGCCCTGCAGTCGAGAACAAAGCAATGCTTTGAGGTTCGAGAGAAAATAAATCATATTGGAATCATCAGCTAGTTGTATTTCGGCGCGGAATAATAGTGCTGGCCACACAGGCGACATGATTACTGAACCATAGTGAATGTAGAGGGAAATATTGAATCACTAAATAAAGCATTAGGAAGTCCAAAAATATTTGGTCGAGAACGAAGCGGAAATGGTCATGGAGAACATGAATAATTTCAGCAGACATTTCAAACAATAATTCGTCGCAAGTTCGTAATATTATTACAATATTGCGACAATATTGCACAATATTGCAATAAGAATATTAAAAAGAATGACAACTGGGGATAGAAGCGCCAGTTGATGAATACGCCGGTGGAGTGTCGCTGGCGTCGCTTTGTAGGCGGTGGCCGCGGCGCCGGCGTCACCAAGCACAGGCGAGAGTGAGGACGGAGTCGCAGCGTGAACGAGCAACGCAGTGGGAATGCCACCGCCGCCGCCGCCACCGCCGGAGCGGGGAGGCATTGAGACCGTCGCGCGGGGCAACGCGCGTCACCGGAAAAAAGGCGCGCCGGCTGTGACCCACCAGCCCCGCGCTGTCGCGCGCCCGTCCCGCCGCCGCCGCCACCGCCGCCGCATGCACACAGCTCGGGCGTTCTCTACGCCCGCGTCTACATTCGCGGCGCCCCATTTGTAGACACGCTCGCTCGCTCACTCACTCGGTCACGTTCGCCGCTTCTGTCGATATTTCCCGTCGCTGTGCCTTCGCGCCGATACGCTCGAGCAGTTACGCGTTTGTACGGTCGCGGTGCCTCTTCGGTCGCGCCGCCGGTGGAGACGCACGACCAAAAATCTGTCGGGAAACTACGATGCACTATGTGGACTTGCGAGCGCATATATTGACTAATCTGGACGTCCCTCAGAAGAATATTGGGTATTGTAACATTGTTAATTTAGCTCATACCCAATCAGGGGACATCTTATTTTAACAAAGAAATATATTTCAGAAGAAAGAAAATATGTTCACTACGTCAATAGCCTTTCCTAAATAATACATAATGAATGCTTAAACATTAATTTCTTAAAATATCTTTTTGAAATTTGTATTAATATTATCGTTGCGATTTTCGATGTACTAACATAACGTGTATGAATCGAGTGAGACTTAATCATTATTTATGAACGCAATAATTAATAAGAGCGGTTTATGCCTGTTCCAAGCGATATTCTGCAGCAGCAGTCACTTCATTCGGATCTCCGGCTGCGTCCCCCTGCACGCGGGCCCTCTTTCGCGCCGCTCGCGCCCCGCGCGAAGGAGTGAACACGCCCACGCGTGTTACGATACGCATCGCAGCGCCGTCTCCTGTTCAATTAAGCTCGGCCTCCGTCAACATCCTCCCCCACCGAGCCAGCCACTTTGGCACGCCCTCCGCTCGTGCGCCCCGCTCCGCCCCGCCCCGCCTCGCCTTGCCGCGCCACGCGCCGGGACGCACACACCTCCGAAATGGGGCAAGACCCTCGCACACAGGAAAAGATCACTCGCCCAAGCGCCCTCTTTGCACGTGCAGGTGTTTTATGTCGATCTCATCAATTTCCTTGAACTCCTTTTAGTTGAGACTACATATGTTTGCTTTAAATTCTAGGTATAATATTTTTGCATTATTTAATTCCAGAAATCAAAGGTTAAAACTTCAAAACGCCTCACTTCTAGAGAAGGAAACAAAAGCACATCTTTTTGGAATGAAACGTAACTATAAGCTACAAAATAGTTCAATTTTCAACTGCGGCCCCTGAATGATGGCGTAGAGAGAAATATGCATCCGTCAAAACAATTCTGCATGAGACTATATAAAAGAACTCTGAAAAAAAGATGAATCCTTTTATAAAGCACTTCAATCCGTGTGTGAAAGGAAAATATTGCTCCAAGTGACATTCGGACATTCCTCGCCATGAAAAGAAACATCGGATGTAAACTGAAACATTTTTAAAAAAGTTAATTGAAAACGGCACGTATTCATTTGACGTTTTATTTGTATTTACACAGGTTGCACATTTTCAGTTCTTTGTTTGGAAGAAGAGCTTTCAAATCGTAGAAAAATCCGCTGTGAGTGGCCGCCGGTGTCGTTTCGGCCCACTGCGGGTCGTCGTCGTGGCCGTCCGCCCGGTCGTCGCCCACGCGCCTCACCGCCCACCCGCCCGCCGGCGCGTCGCGGTGCAGCGCTTGGCCTCGTTGGCCTCGCCAGCCCGCCCCTGCCCATACGCCCGCCACCCCTCCTCCCCCGCTCCCGCCCCGCTCCGCTCCGCCCCGCTCCGCCCCGCTCCGCCCCGCGCGGACGCCGCCGGCACTCGCCGCCGGCGCTCTTCTGCTCTCGCAACGCGCACGCGATCGCTGCCCTCCGCAGCCGGCCGGCCTGCAACGCTTCAACCCGGCTCGTAGCACAGATTCCATTTTCTTCCTAATACATGAAATACTCTTTTATAATATACGTATCTACATTTCTTTTCAAATCAATTTTACATTGGTTTACACGTTTTAAAAGTTTCCTATTACTACCAAATAATCACAAATAAGTAGAAATATGTGAAACAATTATTGTGTAATGAAGAATAATTCGAAAAAGGATCTCCTTTCTATTCCACGTAATACTCATTCAACATTTCTTAAAAAAGTCACATCGGATGCCACGCTTGGGAGAAGGGGCAGGGCCATTGAGAAGGCAGCTTTGTGGGATCAGCATTTCGACCCGTAGGCGTCGACAGCTCCAATCACGCGATTGCCTCGTACAGAGGATAACGAGCTCGTCGCATCGTAGAATGCCCGCTCCATTGTTCTGTGTCTCTGGTTAATTTAGCATCAGTACACAAGAGTTAAGTGAGAAATGGCATAGTTGTTTTATATGATTACGTTTCGTGCAGTTCAAAGTCCGTTACAAAACACCTTTAAAATATGACATGGTTTTATGAGCTACGGCAATAAAATGAAGACTTCCGTTTAAATGTTCCAATCGCGTTGCACCAACTTATTTTGTTGTTTCCACTCTGCAGGCTCTCAGGACACGCGTCTGGCAGGAACTACTGTATTTCACCGCAACACAACAATAAATATCTGCCCGCAGGCGCAATGCGACTATCGAACTCGAAGCAGTTTCTACCAAGAGTTCCTGCAACCGGAATCGCTTCGCTTTCTTCCCCGGTCCAAATGCGGAGTGCAGTCCGGGCAGGAACGCGGCGTCCTACACATTACCCTAAGCAATACCACCGAAAGATACGACCGTCTATTGTACTTACGGAGTTCTCGACCGGCGCTACTCCGGGAACGGCGCGCGTCCCCTTCCTTCGCAGCATCGCCACTCGCTCCCGCGCCCTGCCTCGCCCCATCCCGCCCCGGGCTCGGCCCGTCGCCGCACGAAAAGGGACAATCGCGGCGCCAGGGAAACGCGGGGGCGTTGTGTCAACTAATTGAAGCGTATGGCATTTCGGTTCGCCTTTGTCCCGTTAAGGAGTGGATTAGTGACTCCGGCACGTAACTTCACCCATTAAACGCAATTGATGCTGAAACCTTTCGAGTAAGTCGCTTCCCCGACCGCAAGCGGGCGTCGAGGGTCACGTGCACGAGGCGGGGACGGCGTTCGGTCTTCGGAGGGAGAAGGCGGGGCGGGGCGGGGACGGATCGGGAGGCGGGCCAAACGGCGAAAGTGCAGAGGAGTCGGGGAGCACCGTCCCTGCAGACACCTCCATCTCTTCAGATCCCTCCGGTGCCTCCTCCGCTCCAGGATCTTGGGTCCGGCCTCTTGCTATGCGCGCTGCCCATCCATTCCAATAAGTGAGGGAGGCCGTGGGCGGCGGTATTAATTGAATGCTTCAGATTAATGGCACGTTGGCCCGTAAGTCTGGTTGCTTTAATGAAATGGACCGCCGACCTAAGGGCGTCAATTATCATTGTGCCGGGCCGCGCCCGCGCCGTTCCTAGAGGGCCGGGCGGGCCGAGCGGGCGGGGCGCGGGATTTCCAGGCGATTGCCATGCGGAGCAAGACGTCGAAATTTTCTTAGGCGGGAGGCGCGTGAGGAACGTGGCAAATAACCCCGGGCGGCCGGCGGGCTGCGATTTATTGCCCGTCCCCTGTCCGGCGCGCCGCCCGCCCGTTCGCCCGCCCTGCCCGTCGCTGGGGCAGACGCCCTCGCCCGGTGCCAGTTTGCTCGCTTGCCAGCCCTCTCTCGCCCGCCGGGCGCTGGCTCACTCGCGGCCGCTTTCTCGTTCGCCCGGCCACCCGACTGGTCGGTCACGAGAGCCCGTTTCCGAACACAAACCCACTCGCTTAGCGGCCGCTCACCCGCGCACACTCCACGCTTCGTCCTCGCTCCCGTGTCCTCGCGCCGCCGTCTCCCGCACGCCATCGGCAACGCTCCCCCGTCCACTCGCCTGCTGGCGCACCCGCCGCCCAGCCTGCTCGTCTGCTCGCCGACCCCGGCCCACCCAGCCGCCCGCCGGGTGATGCGTCAAGGCCCCAGGCGCGCGCCGTCACAGGCAAGCAGCGGGCGACGGGGATGCGCCCGCCGCCCACCTCCGCCATTTCGAGTGGCAAATGTGATTTGGACGAGAGCGATCGCTACTCGACGTGTATTACACGTTTTAACGGGCCCTGAACGGCCGCTGTAATACCTAATTTCCTACCCCTCTATGTGATTAAACAACTGAACATTCATTATTTCAGAACTCGTGAACTCAATGAAATATTATCGTTCTTTTCATCAAATTGTTGGTTTCAATAGGTAGGTTATAGAGTTTTCATTGATGTTTCGGTCGCTGCATTAATTTTTACAAGAGACATATTAGAGAAACGTGGAAATATATTAAATGAATAATGCTGGCAATAATTCCCGTTATTGCATCATGCCGCAGGGCGATGAAAGCCAGAGGCCAACAAAATACATTTAATGAGCTAATATTTATATAATACGCAACGATTGTCGAGCGCAGCGGCGGGCTGTGATCCGCAGCGGGAAAGTGTTGGGGCGACCTTAATGCGAATTCCTTCTTCTAGGACGGAGCGCGCATGCGCCATTCGCCCGCCCCCGAGCGCTGCGCCGCCCGCTCCCTGGGGCCCGCCCGCGCCGTCTCCCGCACGCCGCGCACCCACACACGTGGAACGACTCGCCAGCGCCAGTGCGCAGAATCCTTTGTCACATCGACGCCGAAAATTCGTCTTCTTTCTGATGTCTGAATGCGGAGGGAGCGAGGCGCGACGCAGCGCGGCGCGGAGCAGAGCTGAGGCGAGCCGAAGGGCGCGGCGCAGTGCGACGGAATGGACGGACGAGCAGACGGCCAGACGGAGAGACGACCCGATGCCGGGCGGCGGGAGGGAGCGAGGGAGGACGAAACGGGACGACGGAGCAGGTCGGAGGTGTGGAGTGGTGAAGAGAGGGGGAGGGAGGGGCCGAAAAGAGAGGCGGCGTCCCGCGTTTCCGGCGCGCTGTCGCCGGTGAGCGGCGGCGCTAATGCGATTGCGCACCGGTCGCTCGGATGAAGTGGGCCGTGAACGCGGGGGCGGGTGGCGCGCGCAGGATGAGGCAGGCGCGGGGCGGCGGCCTCGGGAAGTGAGCAATGGGGCTGGGAGGAGGGCGAGTTCACGGGGCCAGGAACGGCGGCGCAATGGGGAAGCGGAGGCAAGAGATAATGAGAACAAGGGCGAAAGAGCGCGAGGATAGATAGAGCATGACCACGAAAGCATGTGCAAAGTGAGGTCTCACTTCGAAGTAAAAAGGAACGAGCATGTGGGCGAGAGTATTGGTAACATGGCGACGATCGTGACGCCAAAAGATACGAGAAAAATTACATGAGCGTGCAGTATGCGATCCAAATAGTAATGGAAAATAATGGGATCAGTCTCGGGGAAAAGGGAAGGAATGTCAGAGAGGAAAGGAGAGTAAATAATGTGAGTCCTTGTAAGCAATTGTGAGGGAGTATGCAGTAGATGCTGCATAGATGCGACGGTGGTCAACGCAAGAGAGAGAATGCGAGCAGGACGAGCTAGGGGTCACGGGTGAGGTCAGAGGGTCGAATGCTGAGGGCGAGAATGTGGCGCGAGGAACTTTGGAATGAAGCAGAGGAGGATCGCAACTGAGGGGAGTGGATGCATAAGCAGTTCGGCGGGAAGTCCAGCATAGGGTCAAGCTTGGGGCAAATGGTCAAGCAATGCTGCAGGTAATGTAGTGAGGGAAAAGCTAGGAATGAGGTGGAGTGCGGGTTAGGGTTTAAGCACAAGAAGTCAAATTCGAGGGCGTGCATAGTTGCCGGGTCAGAGGTGATGCGGAGGAATGTCTGAAGATGAATGGGAGGTATGCCAGGGGGAGGGGGCACGAGGTCGGGGAGGGAAGAGGAGTTGGGAATGGGGAGGCGGGGCGGGTTGAAATTAATGGAGCGGATAGGGAGCGGGGGCGAGCGAAGGGACGGGGAAGGGTGGACGTCAGGTGGCGGAGATGGGTCTAGGGGAGCGATGGAAGAGGCCGTGGCGACGGTTGCCAGGGGGCGGGGCCACCGGCGGGTGCGCGGCCGGCGTGCGAGGGCACACCCAAATACAGGGTCTTTAGTTTATCTTGCAACTCATGTCTGAGAGCACTTGTTCTTGATTTGGTAATTTGGCAACCGCGTCTCTTTTACGCCTTTCAAGACAGCCGTGCCTTGCACGTCGGGACAGCAGAGGAGGCAACCGTCAGGTCATAAGCTGTAGCAAGTTTCCTGTTTCTTTGTTGATCCCATTCAAGAGTGTCGGCGGGCAGGTACACGGCTCTCATGCCGAAATCTTTTCACGCTGCACAGAGTGGGAGGGGTGGGATGTGCTGAGGCATGAGCGTGCAAACAAAACGTCTCTTTAAGCAATTCTGCCTAGTATGCTGAAGAAACAAAACTGAAATATTGATGTGGAGGGGAGTCATCGATTTATTTACAGCAACGTAACAATAATTATTTAAGTAAAGCCAGCTCAGAGAGAAATCGAAAAGATATATCGTGAAATATTACCGCCTAGCTCTTCATTTTATAGCAATAATAATAATGTATTATTATTAATAATGTATTATTATTATGGAATCTGCATATTAAGCAAATAAGAAAACTTTAGTAACAGACAATAAACATAACTAGAAATGTTATGAGAGTAATTACCGCAGAGACCAAAAGTTATAAATCGAGGTGGAGCGTAGCGGAGCCGAAATTTTTAATTTGGATGAGGCAGTAATAACACTAACATTTTGTGGTATGTTCAGCATTTTATTGGTCAATCTCACGATTTATGCGCAAATTTATATTACTGCATATAAACATATGAATTCTGTTGTTGCGGCATGTTACTATGATATTGTGGGGTATTGCTTGCGATATATCTATTTAAACAATATTCGTATACCGTGGTTTGAAAAAAGATGGATACAAATAATTCTCCTGAAGTTAAAGATAACTAAAGAAATGACGTTCGGTGAGGAAGTTGGCGCGTCGATTTCCAGTGGCGACACCTCAGATCGTCAGTAAATATGATTACCGAAGAAGACTTTCATTTGATGGAATGCGAGGAAAATGAAATTAATTTACCTAAAACACATTTTTACTGCACTATTAAAACCTATTACAATGAACAATAATTATCTCAAAAACTAATATGAGTTACTTTTATTCTGAATTATTTGAATCTGATTTGTTTTCTACACCGACTTGTTTCTTTCTTAATAAACATTTGACTTGCGATGAATCAATGGTTGTTTATTCACGTTGCCAAAGATGTTAAAACCCGATGCTAAGGATGTTAAATTGCTTAACACACAGATAGGTACACGCCTGTAGGGTTGCATGTTAAAATGGACTAAAGACGCACGTGACCGATAAATTATTAAAAATACTAATAAAATGTAACTAAGTAGTACATTTATAATTATTGAAAATAATTAATAAAAAGTAATAAAATATAATTATCTTAAAATGACAAAAAACTGACAGTCGAGTAAATGCTCAAAGTGACCACCGTTTATGAAGAGACAGGCGTTTACTCTTTTCAGTGTAGTGGCTGCAGTACGTTGAAGAGTAACAAGGACAGAATACTTGCTTTCTCTTTCTTCTAACTAAATTAGACACATTCTCTCAGCCCGAAATCTGAGGGCACGCGACCGGGCTTCGCTAAAAGTGAAAGGGCGTCGAAGATATTTCACGCGTTGCCAAATTGGCAAAACAAGAGTTGGTGTTTCCAGACCTGGGTTGCAAGATACGATAAAGACCCGGTACAAGCGCGGGGCGTTCGCACCGAAAGGCCGGGAGAGTCCTCGCCAGGACGGGGGATCGGAGTCGGAGTGACAAGGGGGGGTTGGGCGTGAGTTCGACGCAGGGGCGGATGTGGCGGCGCGAACAGGCGCCGAAGTGGAAGCGAGGCCCGCGGCCGGAACAAGCGCCTACTGGAGTGGCGGCGGAGCCGCGTTGGCGTCCGACGTACGGGTGCGGGGGCGGGCAGACGCCAAGGCGCGGGGCAGGGGATCGGTGGCGCTCGCCGCAGCTACAACGCCACGCTTGTCTTCCCCGGAGAGGCCCCTAGTTCGTGCCTCGGGACGCCGGCCTCGGGCGAGGCGCGTGGACGGATTGGCCGGTCGAGACGCGCCATGTGAGCGGCTAGCGGCTGCCGGTCATCGGCCAGTGCCCGGCCGGGACCGCCCCCGGAGTTCGTTAGTACAGAGCGCGACTTGCATTCGAACTTCGCAATCGATTCAGGCGAAGCGCGTTTAAGAGGGCCGACATGTGATATCGCAAGATTTTGCAGTGATTCAAACGCACCCATGGAGAAATACGGATATTCTGACCGTCATCATAAAGTTACGAAGTTTCTAATCCAATAATCTTTTTAACGAATTTCCGATTTTAGTGAGCGTTAACGAAACGCACTAGCAATGATTAATTACTATAGAGGGAGAGTGCTCTTTCGTTTCATTCCAGAGTTTTCATTCACCTATCGTCGTATCAACTTGTTCTTCACGCATGAATCGAAATGTTCAGAATAAAGTAATATAAAATTCGATTAAAACCATTTCAACTTTATTAATACTTTAATGAAGTAAAGAAAAATAACTTTCATATTAATATCTTTTACCTCATTTACTGATCGTCGCTACCGCAGACAATAATGTTTTGTTATCTTTAGGAATAAATAATCAATGTTATTTTCAAACATTATCTGACAGTAATTGAAATGACGTATGATTTATGTGGAAAGACGAAGACACAAATCACAACCACAAATTACCTGAGTACTGAACATTTAACTAGACCGAACTGTACCTTGCATGAATGATACAGGTCAGTTTGTGTTTCCGTATTCAATAAGTACAGTAACGTGGATGTGCAGACGCAAAAAGAAGTGTCTCCCGAGATCGCCATTGTTTTTCCACACACAAATGTCCATGACCTTAGACTAGCGCGAATGTGATGAAATGAATTATAAAATAACAGTGACAGAAAGTATCTCACTGCTGCTGATAACGGTATTAATTTTCACGGAAGTTCATCAAAAATATTCGAACGAACATCTTCGATAAAGCGTTTCATTTTCATTACCATAAAATACTTTTGAATACTCACGTTTTTATAAATTATAGTAAATTACATAGGTGTAATGTTATTAATTGGATTGTCTCTTGTGGTGCTACCAATTGGAATGCCCTGGTTGCACATGTTCTGAAGCACCGTTCCATGTGACCCATTACAGATCCAAGGCCATTGCAAGCAGCTATCACGTAAATGGTGCAACATTACCTCCATAGTGCCACAAGTACCTTCGAGATAAATTGTAAGGTAATCAAAGCTTGTTACTGATGTGAAATGTACGTTCTGTTTAACTTGAAGAAGAAACCAATGCTATTAAGCACATGGCTTTTTCTTACTTTCTTTAATACGAAGAATGCTTTTCTCATGAATGCCATTCAACACTAGCCACTGCGTTGACGCATTATTGAAACAACTCAAAGGGATCCCCTTTTATATTAAGAAACCCGCTCTGAATATGTACAGTAAAAGACGGGGAAAATGGAGTTTCGTGATTGTTCTCTGAATTAGGTAGCAACTTTCTTCTATTTCAACTCTACAAGAAATCACGATGGTAATATAGACAATATTCGCAATAAACTGGTTTTCTCATTTTGTGCAGGTTACCACAATACCACAGTAGACCGTTGTTATATATATATATATATATATATATATATATATATATATATATATATATATATTTGCGTTGTTGTTTCTTGTTATAACAGAGAAAAAACGATTTATTTGTTAATTTGTTAAAAAAAACACTCTCCCAACTTCGAAAACACAAGCCTTCTTCAGCAAAGCACATTGACGCGTAAAAGGGTGCGAGCGGCAAGGGGGGATCGCAACGGTTGCAAACCGCACCTCCGGCACACAAATCTCGAAACAACGAAAAGCCGACCGCCGACGCGCGGGGCGGGCGACGCCGTGCCTTGTTTTGAAGGCTCTGATGACGGCGGGCGGCGAGTGGCCGCAGCCCGCGCGAAATACGGCCGCACATCACGGGGAACGCCTGCCCCACCCAACCCAGCCCCGCCCTGCCACGCCCCGCCCCGCCTGCGCCGTACTCTTCTGATCGGCACCCGCCCCATCCCCGCCCGGCACCGGCCCCGCACCTCGGCCCCGGCCCCAGCCGCGCTCCACGCGCTCGCTGCCCTCCCCGGCCCGCCGCCCGCCCCGAACGAGATCAATATTTTGCAGCGTTGTCGCAAACAACCCCACCTTCCCTCCCCCGCAGCGCGCGCGCGCCGCCGCCGCCGCCCCAACCCCGCAGCTCCCGCCCCCTGTCGCCGCTCTCGCAGCAGGCCCCGGCCCCGCCACCCCCCTTCGGCCCCACGGCGCGGCGCGACGCGGGACGAACAACGGTGCGCGCGGCTGGTCCGCAATGAAACACGAAATGAGAAACGGGCGTCGCGCGTATTATAAAAATCGAGGGTTCACGCAGCGGGGGCGACCTCTGTTCTTTGAGAGTTGTCGCCCGGAGAGAGTGGCAGAGGTCGGCAATCGGGGTGCGCATTTTTTAAAAATATTTATTTGTTGCTTTCTACAGATGATTGCGCGCTTCCGCGCTCATCAATGCTGTCTATGACACGTGAATAAGTTATCGCTTAACGTTCACAAGGCCAGGAGGTAGAGAACAGAAAATAACGAGTAAAAGTATTACTGAGATCTAGCTTGATATTTCAAACTCAGGACAGCCCATGTTGAATTCTTATCGATCCATATTTCGCTAGTTGCGAACATTCCAATTGGAAACGGCTATCACCTTTAGTAGGAGAGTCGATACATCGGCCATCGAGGTCGTTGGCGGGGTGAAGGCGGAGGCGTGATCGCCGACATGGACGGGGGTGGGGAGCAACGCAAACGACGGAGGCGATGTCAAACCTGATGATGGGGAATGAGGGATGCACCAAGGGTGACGAAGACAAGGAAGACGAGAGTCAGAAAGGGAGAGGATAACGACAACAAGTGGAACGATTGCGGGAGAAATGAAACGTAATGGGGTCGACAGATGTCACAGAGCGATAGGTACAACGGGGCAATGGAGATGACGGGGGCGAGAAGGGCGCTTGCGGTAGGGGCCGAGGGAGGAGGGCAATGGCAATGACGGTGGATTCAGGATCGGAGCAAACGCGCGCCGCGACGGCGCAAGCAAGAGCGATGGCGGCCTGTGGAAGCGTGTGATAGGGGAACGCAAGCGAATGTGACGACAAAAGTGATACAGCCAGCAGCAAGGGCGAAAGGACGTAGGCCACGGGACTGACGTAAACCCCAGGGCGATGGAGGCCATGGGGGAGAGGTGCTCGGTGGGAAGTACCGTGAACGCGGCGGGCGCGGGCGCGAGAGCGAGGCACAATGCGGTGACGGCGTCGGAGCTGCGGCTCGGCGCGCCGGACCCTGGTCCGCGGTGGCGGCGGCTTGCGTTGCGGCGGCGCGGCGGCCGGAGACACTGATCCCCGCTGCGGAGAGGCAGTACAGGCAAGGGCGGAGCGGGGCGAGGAAGGGAAGAGGAGGGGTGGGGAGCTTCCTCCCCCGCGCGGCCGGGGCTCGAGCAAACGCCGAGGCGCCGCGGAGCCGCCGCCGGCAGCCCTCTCCGCTCGCGGCTGCGCTAGGAAAGCGGCGGCGGCGGCGAAGGGGCGGCCGGCCGCGGGTTGGGAGGGATCGCCCGGGCTAAATGGTGTGTACAGAGTTGTTAGCAGACCGCAATATCGTCGTGCGGCGGGGCTGCGGCGCGCCGCTGAGGAACGCGCGCGCCGCAGTCACCATTAGTCTAATGGCTATATCGCCCTCAAGCGCATACCTGGCCGGGGCGGGCGCCGGACGTGCGGGCGGGCGGGGGAGAGGGGTGAAGGAGGAAGCGGGGGGGGGAGGAAGGCGAGCGCAGGGGAGGAAGCGCCGGATGGGAGGGGAGAGGACTTCCGATCTCCCGACGCCCTTCCGCTGCACTGCACCGCGTGTTCCCCACCCCACCCCGCTCCGTCCCTTGCCGTGCCTACAACGCCACGTCTCGCCTCGCTCGCCTCGCTTTAGCCTCCCCGTTCACTCCATTCTATTGCTGCGACCAGCATATCGGCTCCTCTTTAACGTGGGGCTTTCTCCTCTGTTGGCGACAACACACACGTGGGGTAATTCATTGCATTACGGAGAAAGCGACAGTGTAACTTCGTTAGAAACGGCACACACGTGCAGAAGCAAGTTTTAATTTACTAGTGATGATTTGGATGAAGGAGGAGTAGCAAATCTTTGATATACGACATTTGTACATACTACACTTGGAAATAAGCTTACATTTTCACATAGAACTATCCACTAAATTGAATGGTCGTGAGTGCATTATTTCTTAAAATACTATTTAGTTGAAAGAAGATTCTTACATGTTATCAAAATTTATTTTCGAGGTCAATGACTCCATAGCAAACATCCCATCGTAACATACGTAACAAAGTATCTTGCGTTCAAAATGCTTAAACTTCACGATCAAATCATAAGGATTTCTAATACATTTTCCTAAATAGCGAAAACTGAAGCATGGGAGTGACAAAAATGCATCTTACAAACATGGTGGCTTCAAAACGCTCATAGTCATGTACTCTGTAACTTTACTTTAGTTGCAAATATATTTTAAAAGTTGCACTAACTTCATTTTCATGTCGCGATTAACATTATGCATTATAATTACCATTTTTGTAAGTACATTAGCGACGTAAAATGTTTTATAGACGTTTACGCTTATAAAACAGATTATACGTGCAAGTTTAAAAGACTTCTAAAACGAGGTCCATTTCTGCGCAGTCACGAATTTTCGCTTTTATTTTCGCGTCGCTAAAGCGCATCCAACACCAGACATTAAAGAAAGTACATTGAAATTAGAGCCTGAACCACAGTTAAATTACCAGACGCACAGACGACGCTGGCGTTTAGAGGTCGAGGACCTCAATTTCCCTCTTTTCTTTACATAACATATGAGAAACAGACGTATGCATATGTATTCTCCGAAGTTCAAGGATGTCTGTTAACATCATTTTAATATAATATTTTCAAAAATAATGTGAAGCAATGATAGTTTAAATATTAAATAAACTCAGAATCTACATTTTGCCTACTTTTTGAAACTATTCATTAAAAAATATATTTGGCGATGCAATGTTTTAAAAATCTCTAACGCTTTGTGAGTACGAAGAGCAATTGTATACGTGCACAGGATAATATATTTGTTTGTTAACAAAGCCCACAATGTTTGGAGTTTGTAAATTTGATAATTATGCTCAACGTCTTTCATTCTACGTCACACAAATATTTAACATGTACTGATTTATAAAACAAAACTAGAAAAATAGAAGTACAAATAACTACGTGGGCATCGATTTACGTGTATCGAACTTCTTTCAACAACCCGAAGAAAAGTATTAAACAGAAGGAAATGTCAGAAAAAGATAAGTTACATAAGACGAAGAGTATTTTAAGAATTAATTGACAGTTTGATAGATACGTGTAATTATAAGCACTTCTGTACAGCTTAACAAAACTTTTTATTGTACTAACAGTCAAGAACTCTCGACGAATCAATCCACAACATCAGCCCTGTATTTTTAATCTAGTTATTTACTAAGAAGAATAAATACTATGCGACCTCTTGATTACATCTGGGTGACCTCACGTAACGCTCCAACGCCGTCCGCCACTCTTTTCTCATTTCATTAATAAAAATCTAAAAAACTCCATGCATTCCGAAACGAGTTTCCAAGAGCGTTCAACTTTTACCGCGCCGTTACTTCCGCCGGGCAAAACTTGAAACGGCCGTGTGGCGGCGGCGGCGGCGGCGGCGGCGGCGGCGGCGCGGCGTCGTGCAGCCCTCCGACGACACTTGGAATGGAGTGTTAGGAACGGGCTTCGACGCCTGGATCACAAATGGTGAGGAACCGCCGTCGCGCATCACAAATCATCGCTTGCCCCTCGCCAGCCTTTCCCCACGCTCTTTTAATAACGTCTATTCCGGCGACCAATTCTCCGGTCGGTGCGGCGCGCCGGAGGCATAAAACTTTCCCTCGGGGAGGATCTCCGCAAATGACGCCCTTGCCAGTAGGCAATTTCATCCTCCATCGAACATCCACTAAATCATCGCGGAACAACAAACTTACTATCATCACGATATGAGTAGCCTCGAAGAGAGAAGTTGGATTTGCGTTACAAATAACGGCGTACGGTTCGAGAAATTTTTAACTTGTGGTACAGCTTGCAGATAAGATGTCTGCGAAAGACGGGCATATCGAATATCTTTTACTTGCAAAAATCCGCTTCAGAGAGGGAGATAATGGGTTTAACCAATTTATCTTTACTGCCGTAGTATACATGATAGGCACTTTTATATAATTAAATTCGACGAATTGCCGAATTTAAAGATGCAATGATGTTCTAATTTCCGTGTTGGTTTAATACCTTAAAAAAGGTATTAACGGAAATAACAATATCAACATACATACAAATATATTCTCCTTAAATATACCCAGTGTAATTGGTTATTTTTGTAAACGATCAAAATCTTCCGTAACAGGAATTGAAATGAAGACCTCGGGGCAATAACATGCTATGCCACAATATAAGCCTTTTACTCAAAACTTACATAAAGGTTTAGATATTGCATTCTACACATTGGGATAAAGAACATTAATTTATGAATTACATTGCTATCTTGCGGCAAATCTTTAAAATAAAAGCCCAAAATCTAGATATATCAATGTGGCATCGAAATTCACTAATATCTCAATTTCATAAGAAATGTGGCATAGCATGTTATTGCCCCAAGGTCTTCAAATGCTATTAATATATCCTAAAATTCTGTTCAATATTGATAAATTTATAGCCGAATAATGTTTTAAATTGTAAATACAGTAAACCCTCATTAAGGTAGAATGTTCGAGTCAGTCGCTAGTCAAATACTCAATCATTTATTCCATCAGTTAATTAACAATAGCTGCTTGTAACTGTTAATGGAATAATAAAACAATGATATTGAAATATTTAAAAGAGGAATTTGGAAGTATTGATTTAGAAAAACAATGTTCGAAATTAAAATTAGTATCTCGTATGATTTTTCATTTTCATAAGTTGGCACAACTAAAATATTTTCGGGTGTCTTCGGCTTCACTGAGAGTATCGGTAATAATTTCAGTTAGCAATTAAATTATTCGCCTTTCTTTATTAGAATTACTAGTTATTTTAGTTGTTTTTTTATGGACTAATGTTTTGACGTGAATACAAAATTTGAATTCCGATCATTCCCGAAGAGAAACAGTGCTGTCAATAGCATGATTTGCGACGCGAACCTCGTCGGCTGAGAAACGTCACTTCCGGCTGCCATGAATTTCACGGTAGTTTTTTATTAATTACTCCTCAGAATGGTCCGTGAGGTGGGTTAAATTAAATACCATCTGATTCCTCAAAAAATTTACTATGTACTGAATTTAAAAAAAGCGAGTTTTCACCGTATCACTTCTCCGGTATCTTGGAAAAACCTATGCCCGCGAAAGTTTCTCCATAAGAGCCTGTGCTAATTAAAACTTAATTTATTCAAAAATTAGGCCGGTAAGGGGCTAGTTTCTTCTCACCAACTTGAAGAACAGCGATTTTACTTTCATTTAAAATACTTTTTGGGGGTATTTCACCGTGGTCGAAATAACGAACATACTACCTTAACACTAATTCCGAGGGACCGAAATAATCGGAGTTCGTGTTATAAAAATACGTGTTATCCGACTATTATAAATGTCCGTATTACCGTAATCCCTTTGCCATGACGGCGAAATTCGTGTTAAGCGAGTTTGTGCAAACGAGGGTTTACTATATAACATTTTCTATTGTAATATTAAATTGAAGAATACATTTTTTTAACATCAAAAGCTTCCTCAGCGAAGAAAAATGTCTTGTTACAAAATATCGGTTCGTTGCTTATCACTGCATTCACATTATCAAAAAGATTATTAAACAATGTAACCCCAATTTATTATTTTAATTTCTTAATCGCTTACAGAAATAAAAATAAAATATGAAAAGTTACTATTTTGGACTTTTCTGATAAGTAAATATATCAAGTACGAGACCGAAATCGACAACATTCAAAGTCACAACTGCTATTTCTCAATGGCCACGCATACATCATTAGGCATACATGATTTTTAAATACGAATAGTCTTGTTTTTATATACGATATTGAGCTCGTCAGCTTCGTCAATAAACATTTTCAGTCATGTTCTTCGCCTAAGCAACGCCAGGTCACTAAGAAAAAATATTCAGACTTTTTCGAATACAATTTCTAATACATGAATTAGTTAAATAATTAAGATAAAGAAATTTTTTTTAAAAAAAGTTAAAAAAAGTTAAAGGTTTAATTCAAGTAGAACTGATAGAAGAAATATTGAAGTTTAGAGAAATTAGTGGGATGGCTCAACATCTCCGCTCTTCAACAGATTTTACCGGTGGAGCGGCATGTGCTTGTTGGGCGACGTGACTGACACGCGATGGCGGGCCCTCATTTCGCTCTCCCGCCCCTCTTCCACGCGTCGGCAACAGCCACAGCGGCGGCGACGGCAGCCGTCCGCGCAAAAAGTCCGGCCGCAAGCAATAGCGCGCGCACGCTATCTTGCACATATTGAACTGAATTTCAGTTGCTTCCGAGGGTTAATTAGAACGGCTTGCGGATCGCGCATGCAATATACAGCAGAGGAAGGGGCCCAGGCATGTGCGTGCATATTCATATCTCTGGCATTGCGGCACCTTAGCGGAGCCAGAAGTGGCTGCAAGAGGAGCACGCTGCCGCCCCCTTTCTTCGCCCCCACCCCGCCCGCCCCCACTCGCGCCCCCAACCGTCCCGGCCGGCGGCTTCGCCACGAAACCCCACCCCCGCGCCGCACCGCGCCACGCCACGCCACGCCACGCCACGCCACGCGCCGCGCAGCGCTCCACGGACGCTCCGCGTGCCCTGCGATACAAGGCGCATACACAATTCGAGGACGGGGCAGGCGGGGGAGGACCCCACAGTCTGCTGCTAACGCCCACACTTAACACTGATAAGTTACCCTGTTTCTCAGACGTGTTCGTCTCGACAAGGATCTGCGGGCCTGCGGTAGACACGCGCAAGTTTATGAGGTACAAGTGCAGACACATCTCTATTCAATTTCAATTTACGCTAGAGCATCTAGAATGCAGGGACATAAGCAAGGGTAACTTTTTATGTTACAGAAACGACCGGGGTCGGGAGAGGCTGAGGGAGGAAACGGGCCCTACGCGTGGAGAGCGCGGCCGCGGGGGGCGCTGGGTGGGATGGGGGGCGAAGGGGAGCAGGACGAGGCCCGAGTTGCAGCCGCCGACGCCAAGAGGCGAGAGAGAGGGAGAGAGGACGGCAGGGAAGAAGGGCGCAGAGAGAAAGACGACCACTCGCCGCGCCAACTGCCGCCGAGTCCTCCCCGTCCACGACCGTCCCCTGGCCGTCTTCCCGAGGCCAGCGCATGCGTCCTCACGTCACCTACGCGACGGACAAATGGCAATATGAACCAAACGGAGAGACTAACAAATCTCACGTGTACCTTCTTTTCCTTCCTATCGCTTTTCGCGGGCAACCCTTCCGCACAATTCTCACTCGGGAGGGGGCCTTCTAAATATGAAATACGCCTTTCAATATTTCTACGGTGTGCAGGTCGACTGATATTAACTTTTCTCCGGGTCCACCCTCAAGGTACGGGGAGGGTCACATTTAATTTGACAGTCTGTAAGGGTGATGAAGTGTGGGTTCTATATAATAATAACGACTTCTCGCGCGGCAGCGGCAGCCAGCGCACTAGAAAGTAGCGGCAGACGCCACCGCTGCTCTCACCGCCGCCACCGCGGAGCAGCGGAGGGAGACGGCGGCCGCCCGCGGGAAGGGCGAGAGAAAGACAGCGGGAAGGAGACATGTTCTATACCAAGCAAGTGTGGAGAACTGATGAAAGTTAATAAAGACGTTAATTAAGACTGACACTCAAACGAGGAACCGTGTAGACGCCCCTCTCGCTCCTCCCCTCCTTTGTCTTCGGGGCCCCTTCGCCCCCCTCACGCGCCGGCCCGGAAGCCTTCTTTCCAGGTTATTAATAACCCAACCCACAAGATCTCCATGCCGGGATTCCCTAGGTAATACACAGGGACGCGTCACGTCGAAAAGGGGGAGCGCGCAAGAGCCTCCCTTTGGGGACGCCGCCGCCCCCGGCCCCGCCTGCGGCCGTGCCGCAGCCGCCGCCCCTGCACGGGGCCGCGCCTCGACGAGCCCCCGAAATGCAAACGCAGATACAGGTAAGGGATAAAACACGGAGGATTTGTGACTGGCCGAGTAAAAAAAATGACCAGGTGACAAAGAGGGAAGTATAATAACCCAGAAAGGCCAGGGAAAACACATAACATACGACTATAAATCAGAAACTTGGGAGAGGAGGGCGCGAAAGAGGAGGATATAAACCCTGTCGCGAAACAGTCAGGCGGAGATCCGCGAGAAGGAGCACGCGGGGTGGGTCGGGCGGGACGGGGAGTAGTCGGGCGGGTTTGGGGGGCTGGGAAGGGGCGAGGTAGGAAGCGGAGAGGAGGCGGTGTGGGAGCGAAGCGACACGGTGTGGATGGGTTACTGTGAAGCAGGGCGTGGGAGGAGCGGAGCGGCTGAGAACGGGGCGTGACGGAAAGGGGTGTACGGAGAATGGGTCGGAGCGGGGAGAGGGGTGGGGGGGGGCGGAGCGGGGAGAGAGGTGGGGCGGGGCGGGGCGGGGCACAGAGTGACGGAGCGGGGAGGAGTGCTGTCTCGCGACGAGCGAGTCCGACGCATCTCGGACTGCGTGGGCGCCAACGCGCTGCGGGGAACAGATTTCCATGACCTTTTCTCCGGCGCGCTACTCCCACATCCCCTCCCCCGCGCCCGCTGGATATCAGCAAAAATCTTCCACTCCGCCTCTTAAATGCTTGAGGCGGCGTTTTATTTAACGAAACATCGCGAAACGAAAAAGCAATTTTCTTGTGCGGCAGAGTACCTGGAATTCTTATCGCGTCAATGGGCGAGAAATCGAAACTAAAAAGAAAAAAGTTGAAGTTACTATCTTTAAAACGGGTTTTATCATCGCATCGAAGAGGAAACAAAAGAGGAAGTAAAATCAGCCCGAGAGAAGGGGTTTTCGAAGACAAATACAAGCAATACCAACATTAATGCCGAAAGAAAAATTGACACTCCGCGGACAATTCATCAGTCAGAGTTGTGATAATTCATCTCAGCCGAGTGAAAGGAGACTGCCGATTGGAGTGCGCGAGGATGGAAAAAAGATGGTAGGCATTAGAATAGACGGAGATGGGAAGATGGTCATTGTAGAGAGACTAGTGTCAGAGGAACCATCTAAGCGTAAAGAAGAAGGAATGAAGGAGAACGGAAGAACACAAGAAAGAAAGAAAATAGAACGTAGAGAAGAGTTTAGAAAGCAATGAAAAAAGAACAAAAAAAATGGGAAATATAATAATACATACCTGAAGCAGCAAGGTTATATTAAGTTAAAAGCAGGAATGAGAGAATGAAATGACGGATGGGGGCGATGATCAAATCGGAGGCAGAGATCACGGCAAGAGGACGAGAAAAAAATAATCGAGATACCACTGGAGGCAACTAGGCTCGGGGCGTGGCAGAAACGGCTGCAAAGGCATGAAGAGACACTGAAACGGGCGGATGGCGCGGTCAGGCACTAGCGGAGCGCGGGCGCGGGGGAGGGGAGTACCAGCTGCGGGGTTACCGAGAGAGGCAGGTTCACGGTACGGGCCGGGAGCGAGTCGACAGGAGAGGATTCGACTCTCTGCACTCCACTGTCAATATTGTGTTTAATGGTCTCTCCATCGGAGGCTAGAAAATATTTCACGTCCCCGAAACGCGGGGTGAGCCATGACCGCCCCGCCCCGCTCGCTCGCTCGCCCTTTCCCACGCTGTCGCTCCCGCCGGCACACGTTTGCAAGGCATTTTAAATTTCCAGAGTCAACACGACAAGGCGAGAGGAGATGTCCGCGGCCAAGAAAAATACCTTGTGCAAACGCACTCGTCTAAGTACAACGGCTGCGCATGCAACGCTCTTTCGATTCGGGCTGGATGGCGTCCTGCCTGGCACAACGGCGCTGCCGGGTAATTGATGAGCTCCTGGGGTAATTCAAATGTCACGCTGGGAGACATGGCCGAAACTGTTAGGAGTCAGGTATTGGTTCACACGCGTATTCTGGGGAGAACGTCACAGACGGAACATATTTCAATTGTTTTGGGGGAACTAGCACTCACGAAAATTTTATAAATTCGATAATAATTAGCTTTCATCAATTCACTTCAGATGATGACCGTAATCATGATAAACAAAGCAAATATTCGATTAAGCGAATAGTACATAGAGACAAAGAAAATACGCACATGGATGTACAGTACCTGCTACGATACACGAAATAGTTTCCGCATAACACACATATTTTGGATACGTCGATAAAATTCACAATATTCTGCACAGAAAATAGTTAACGTCGACATAGATGTACCTCTTTAAAACACATTCAAAAAGCTCAGAGTGATCTGTTAAACCGATCGTTCAATAATTAGCTCACAAATCAAGCTCTAAAAGATACGAGGAGTGTAATACATGGAGATTGGTGGTGATGGAGTACGGATACGCAGATTTCGAACTGTGTTGGAAACCAGGTGACACTGATGCATTATTAGTGCACACCCGGCAGCAAACTAATGCGCTACATATGGTTTTACTCCCCGATGTTGATACGCGGATCATCGTTATTGAAGCGTTACTGAAATTTCCTCAATAAAGGAATTAATTTTCCAAACTACGTGTTGATGCGAAACAGAGTTGGTATCTCGTGATTTACTTGCAACTCGACCTAGAAATATCTTTTTAAATTATGAGGACAAAGAAGAGCAAGTGACAATTCGTTTCACCGAAGCAACCATCATACCAATTACATAAAATAGTTACAATTAACCATCTTGCAACTCATAGTGTTCATGTTACTTAAGGATGACAATGATCACATTACTACATGAATGATACAAATTCTTGTTACCTAAACACTACTCACTAAAATAAATGTCGATCCTGCAATCATGATTATTTATAAAATTAACAGTATGCTACGTGTAACTATTATTTTTTTTTGCATTTAATCGTGAGAAAGCCCTACAGAAGTAACTGTCTACAAAAATTTACATAGCACAATACATACATTGCAACGGAGTAATAAGCTAGAAGAGCTTCATCTCTGCTATAATTATTTCTTCGTTAAATCATCGCAGAGGGTTTATTCTAATTTTAAATTTCACCTACACTACAACCAAAAGTTGAAACTCTCGTTATTCTTATTCCCTATCTTCTATCTTTTTAAGAAACCTAATGCCTACTTTCCTTAGCACTTTCTTTTGCGGCAGCCTCTCCTGCGCGTGCGAGTTAACGTTAACGCCTCGGCCATTCTAGTTTTAGCCCCCTTGTAAACACACCGCGCTATGCAGCAACGCTAAGGACCGGACCGTCGCTATCTGCACCACTACTCCCCCGCACATCGCTCGCTTCTTGTTGCTTCTACCTCCTTCTCCTGTGGCCGCGTTAGTTCAATTTCCCTTCCCTTCCGCGCTGCCGTGCTTCTCTCTCTCTTTCTCCCGTCTCTTTCCCTCTCGCAACAGTGGCGAATACTAATTTCATTTCCCCGTACTAGAGAGCAAAATCGCGGACGCACAAACCCTGCGGAACAAACGGAGTTTACAGAATGGTGACCAAGTGGGACGATAGGGCAGATCCGGGTCACGGGGGGCGCCGGCCGGAGGGGTTTGATAGTGGCCAACGTGCCGAGATTTCGGGAGTTGAAACCCGGAGGCTGTGCCTGTACTGACATCAAAAGTCGAATTGCGCTGGGCAGACCACGGCCGGCGAGCTCTCGGAAATCAACATAAGGGCTCTTTACGACGAACATCTTGTGCAATCCGCAGCTACAAGCAATGGAATCTTGCCGACTCGGTTGTTCGATAGTCTCAACTATTTCTATATCATAGCTCAGTTATATTTATCCCTCAAAGATACTTCTTTCTTTTCTACAATTTTTAAATAATTTTAAAGAAGATAAAATAAAAACGGAATAATTTATTTTGTTAATGTTTTTACTTCCATTTACTTTACGTTTTACAAACTAAAAGCGTTTTCGACCACTCTAGAAAATATATATTACATTGGCTGCGCATTGTTGCTAACATTTCTCGCACAAATCCTGCTTTTTATAACAATTTATTTAACAACTTATTTTGAAACGACAAGCTTCTGCGCAAAGTAATGTATACTTCCTACTAATTTTGTCAATGAGCAATATTCAAGTAATTGTCGGAATTCGTACATTGATCGCAACCAAAACTAAACTTAAAATTTACCATTCACTGTAACAGAGCGCAGACTTGGAAGCTTCTCGTAGCGGTCTCTAGGCGATGGATACAAATTGAACTGGCCGAGCCTGCCATCTGTGAGTGAACCCACATTTCTGTGATCACCTAGGCTACCAGTGATCACGTACACTTGCGTTCCGTAGGATCTCTCCGAATATGTCCTAAGAGAATACCCTATTATTTCAAACTAATGACTAATTTATTTATTCCGAACAGAGTTTTAGACATTCAAACGATTTTTCTCAATTTTCTCGGGAGAGAAGAGAGAGTTTTGTGGGGAGGGAGACAGAATCGTGAAATAATGAGATGCACAGGGATGGGAAAAAAGTAGTCATTGGCCTGAAATAAAGAAAAGAATTTCATATTCTTAATTAATTAAGTAGCTAAAACATTGGATAAATTGTATTATGTGACAGGTTCAAGACGCAAGTATCATTATTAGACCAGCATCATAAACGCCTACACTAGTTAATCGTTTGTTTACTTACCAGATATTCTAAATCCAATGCATCTTTCATTTGTGTTATTGATAATGAGATTTGTCAATCGACCTTCGGGCCGATCAGCCGGTAATATCTACACCGCGCATGCAACTAGTGTCTTACGCGCATGGTTCACGAACGTGGCGCCAGGTGTCGCAAGCTCCCTGCGGAAGGGGGTACGGCAAACGCAGACGGTTTGAATTGCCCGGTGATATGGTGTAAAAACGCTCGTTTCCACCTGTACTCAGAATTCAACTTGTATATAGGTTAGGATAGGGATCCACGAATTTAAGAAAACTTGCGTGGAATACACTTCTCCCCACAATACGCCACACACAATTTTTAACGTTAAATAAATAGTTGCACAAATAAATTAAATCAATGAAGTGGTGCATCGCATGGTTGCGTGCGCAGGGTGATACGGTGAACGGCCAGCGCACAAGTCGCACGGAAAGACGACTTGCCGACTCGGAGTGCAAGACAACCGACCGTGAGGAACAGCACTCCCGAATTAACGACTGGGAAGGTGACGTGCAATATGTGGGATTAGAGTTGAAGTTAAAGTTTTCCTAGTTGGGGTAAAACGTGAAAAATATACATCATTTAAATTTTTGTGTTGAATACAAATTTACAACTTACGTACTGACTCAAAACTAAAACTACGCCAGCCAAATTAGCTATTGAGAAGGACAAAATCTAGTGCTATGAGAATTAAGCGCATTCCGTACGCCCTAAATGAATTTAAAATGATTACTCTCTAGAGTTGAAAATGCATTTCAGAATTGCAAGTAATGAACATCAGAATGATTATTAAACATTAGTATCATTTTAGATTTCACTCCGGAAGGAAAATTGTAATTATTACTCCAATACTATATTATTAGTCTAAAACGACTAATTTTTGCATTACATTATTTTAGCATAGACTTTATAAGAAAACATGCATTAATGAATTATTTTGAATATACAGAAAGCATTCTGAATTAAAGAAAAGAGTGCAGTAAGTGTGAAATTATTTATTTCTTCGTGATCGCGAATTAAAAGACACGTCAGCAAATAAAGTTCTATGGAAATTGAAAAAACGCTGCAACGCGAAACACAAGAGCTCATAGTACGTCCACGTACTTACAGCGTACGTGGGATCCCATGACAACGCGCAGATTTATATTGGGCAATAACAGCCCAGCATATCAGATTTCCTGTCATCATAATACTTGGTTTCTGGACCTAATTTCGCTACTCCCTAGATGTCTTCATGACACAGGGTCAACACTGTAAATCGTGACTGCCCTCCCTCCCTCTCTCTCTCTCTCTCTCTCTCTCTCTCTCTCTCTCTCTCTCTCTCTCTCTCTCCTTCCCCCTCTCTCTCTCTGGGAATCGAAAAGAGCAAAAGCGTACGGATAACAAAAGCGCTAATAGTGAGATACCAGAGTCTAAAACTCTACAAATATCAACACTTAAATTTGCATAAAACAACAAAATAGTAATTCTTCAGCTAAAAGTAATTGATTTGCCTCGTGCACATAATGTAAATACATATTTACTTAATTTTGTAATTAAGTTTTTCAATGCGAAAATTATACTTTAGCAAAAAAAAACAACATTTCTTATACATGTACATGTGTAAGAGTGTATTTCGATTTCACGAAGCAATATTCGATAAAGTGGAGTTATTTGAAATTGTTTCTTAAGCGTCTATATTGTGGTTAAAAAATATGAATTGTACTGAAACAACAGATAACTTATGGTTACAGCTTAATCACTTAGAAAAAAGGTCAGCTTTTGCACTTTATACAAGGCATGGGAGAATTTGGGTAAATACAAAGAGGAATACAGAAACTAAACTACTATGGCGGGGGATGGGGTCATCATTACAAAAGTGAACAAAAAGGAAACGACAGGCAGTATAAATTATTCTACTACTTTAGAAATAAAATAATTTCATTGCATATTAAACAATGCAATTCTAAGTATACGACTCGGCCGTATGACGGACATTGGTCCTCATGCAAAATTAAACTATATACAAATAAAATTAAATTAAGCCCTTTCCCAAAGTGGCAAAAAATGTTTTATTCTAATGACTTTTCGCAGAACTGTGGCTGTCTGAACGAAGTCTAACATTCGCAAATCAAGTAAGTAAAAAATTAAAAAAAAAAAGATAATGAAAATATTTTCCAGAAAAAGATTAAGAGCTGTCGACAGCCTATTCATTATTACGACATTCTGCACCTGGGTTCGAAGGCTTTACCACGGATGAACAAAAATCGATCAGTAAAATAAAAAAAGATCACGATAGAATGAGTAACTAGTGGTGCTAAAACAGCACGTCCTTTTTTTGGTAACTTAAGGTTGCATCAACTTCTTGGCCATTAGCGACCACTATTGGATTTTGATGTTACGGTATCTATGAGGATGAAACGACATGGTGATGATAGGAGGTGAAAGGACGAACATATACAACCATGTCCAAGGCTGGACTCGATCCCCCGACCCTTCGGTCCGAGATCACTACGGCATTACTGACTTAGCGATCTCGGCCACCGGACCGGCAGCACGTACTTTTTCACCCGTATTTTCACGCAAAATTACGCAAAAAGTGTTCAAATTTTCGAAAAATTGAACATGACCTTATCTGAAAATCTCTTTCAGAAAATGATTTCATTACGGGAAAAAATCTCTATCTCTAATATTTTAGTTGTAGGAAGACTCCGAAAAAATGTTGAACCTTTGCAATTTTCAAAAATCAGGGTTATCAACGAACATGAGATCTGCATCATTCTCTTAAAAGTACTTCACACTATCCAACAATAAAATTTAATCAAATACGATGGAGCTATTTTTTGAAAATTTGGAAAATGTCCCAGGGGCTCCATGTAAAGTAACCCCCTAAATTAAAATATCGGTTTCAAATTCAAGGGGACTCGACATCAGCCAGATCGATTAGGGAATATCATTTTTGGAGAAAATCCTCTGAACGGTTTAGCCGCTAGCGTTGTTCTCAGACGGACGGACAGACAGGCAGACGAACAGATGTTTTACCATTAGTGTTGTCATTAGATTCTTCTGTATAAAGGACCCACAAAACATGGATTCTGGCTACCCCACGTGATAAGAGTATTTTCCCCCAAAATTTAGCAACTGGATTTATCCCCTTTTTCGTTACCAGGGCCCTGTAATAAAGAGTTTTTCTGTCGAAAATTCGTTTTCTTCGCGCAGCATTATATAACTTTCTCCCTAATCTGTTGCGAGAAAGTAAAAAGGAACACTGGAGGAATGAAAGGCACGAGATAGAGAACTTCGAGGAACGGAACCGCTTTATTCAGTCTTGATATCAAATGAAATATCCAGAACATACACTTCTCTCCCTTACGTCATACAGTTTTTAATTGTTCATTTACGTTAAATATAGAAACAAAAACAAATAAAACCTGCCTCCAGGAGAATCGCTAGCGCACTAGCCAGAAGCCTCCGAACCCACCTAGTACACTTCTTGCGTCCAAATAGCGCCCGCGGCATGCCCTGGCTTCCGGCCCCTAGCCATGACCCAAGTGCCCGTGCCGGCCTCGCAACCGCCTTGCGGCCCTAACATCGCTGACGCGTGTGTGACGCGTTCCCTGCACGCACGCCTCACCCGCCAGCGCCCTCCTTTCCCCGCCCCGGGTTTCCGTTCGCCCCGCGTTATCTCGCCCTCCCCCATTCCACTCTCGCTCCGGAATATTTGCCGGTGATCGCCGCCATCGCCACAACAGCTGTGCCGTGCCCGCTACCTGCGTCGACGCCGCCCGCGGCCCCGAGGAGAAAACAAGGCCCAATGTGCACGGAATATTTATTCCCCGTGTCTTGGCGCTCCACGCGGGCGTCACGCGGCTGGATATTTCGGAAGGCGCTGTAAACGCGTCCTAGAACCGAGTGGGATAATGCATTCTTGTGTGTTCCGCGGGGATACTTTAATGACTAACGACTATTCGCAATCGGCATTTTGCTATCAATACATTAGTTGAATGCATTTAAATGCACAGGTTTATAATTCGTTTGAATCATAAACCTGGACAACAAACTCTGGTCAACAGAACATTTATAACATGCAGACTCAAAATAGGTTTGTTGTAGTTGGAAAAAATTACAAGTATGTACGTTTGTTCTCTATGAAAATTGTGAAAAATTGAGGCCAACTCCAGAATTACGTAGAAAGATTGGTCGTTTTCAAGTTGGCATTCAATTATCACTATCAAACTTCAGATACATTTTCAATGAGAATTTTCAAACGTTAGGCAATTAACTGAAAATCTAAAAAAATAAAAAAAATAAGCTGTTGAAATTTCAAATATTGTAAAATTCAAAGCATTTCATGAAACGCAATTCCAAGCATTATGTAAAAGTTATCCATCCCAGGTGGAAACAAAGAGACACAAAACTAACTCCGGTTTCTATACAACGCTTTGAATATATACACGACTGATAGAGGAACTGTAAATATGGAAACGAATACAGCACGGAAGAGGAATCTCTCGTCGTGCATTATGAGCTTCGTACGCCGTCTATCGCATATCTCCAGTAACGACTCGTCTTTTAAACAACAAACTTGAGGCAGGAATTCAATAACTCACTAAGTTCCATTCGTGCCGCAAGGACAGCTCGAAATAGTTGGAACGAAGCTGAACTTCCCCTCCCGTCGCACTCGCCAGCCCTATACATCGTTTTTCCTTTTCTTGGCTTTTAAAATCCTCTCAAACGCTACATAACCTTTACACTGCCTTCCCCCAGCCATCTGCGGGTCCTTTGTGTAATATTTTTTGTTGTAAAACATTTCGCCGCATTCCATCAAAAAACAAACATTCCGTTTCGCGGCGTTGTGTTTACGCCGGCACCACCGCCGTCCCGGTTGCCCCCACCGCCCCGCCACCGCCGCTAGCTACTGGGGGCCGTGGTCGTTCTTCCCTTAAGCGAAGCACCTCCGTGTTTCGGACCGTTGCGCCTCGCCTCGCCCGCCACACAACACACGTATTTACGTGCAGTGGCCGCGAGATGAAGCCGATATCGAAATTTCCACAGAAAGAACTGCACAGAGCGACGGCTTCGGCGGCCCGTCGCGCTGGGCGCAGCCTGTCTACGCGTGAGACCCCACGGAGATTCTCCTCGCTTCGGCAGCACAACGCGGGAAAGAGAGAAAGAAAGAAGTTCCGACGATAGCTAATTAGCTGGTTATTGGAAGACACGTTTGGCGGATTTTAGAAGACAGCTTCTCTAATTGGCGGTTTCGAAGGTTCTTTCATCCCGCTAGGCAAATGCCAGAGGAGAACCATGAGAACGATTCGCGATGTGCACGCAGCCATTTCTTTCCAATTGATTCCCCGAGGGCAGAAGGAGTTTTAGCTATTCAACGTGCGATCGTTCATCGAATCAGAGATGTTCCTGGAAGCATCACGCGTACGAGTCCTATCAACAATAAAAAACACGCAAATGCGCTTGCGACTTTAAAATATTAAAAAAAACAGCGAAATCCATCCCCGGGAGAAAGTAGAAAAAGAAATAATGCAAGGTGCAGCTTCTCAAGTAGCTGAAGTTTCCTTTGGGACCCACTCTTCCCAGATAAAGTGAGATTATCATCTCGAGAAACTGTGTCGTGCAGCGACAACCATGTCGTCAAAATCAACATATGACACGTCAGGCCCTCGGAAAAATAGGTCGGGGCGCCAGAAAACGGAGTAGAAATAAGAGTGAAGTCCTACACCGCTTAGCTCTCTAGCAGACGTCTAGCGCCCTGACGAGACAGATGCCCGCGTGGCGCGACGGCGCGGCTGGAGATGGAGGAACGGAGAGACGGCGGGGACAAGGAAAGAGCGAGTGGGGGCGGAGGTCGCCCCACGCAGAGCGAAAAGCCGGGCGAGAGGCGACGCCGTGCGCATGAGCGGGGCAGGATGGGGACGGAAGTGGGGCGAAGACATGGATAGGAGAGAGGGGCGGGGACAGAGGCAAGGGCGAGGGCGAAAGCGAGGCGGGTCGTGGACACGCAGCGACGTTGCCGGAGAAAGAAGCGCGCGTGCGCAGCGCAGCACGGCGGCGGTGACGGGGGCGGCGGCGGGGGCGGCGGCGAGGACGGGGCGGGAAGAGTGGCCTGGCAAGGGGCGGGGCGTGGGCCGCGGTCGGGGCCGAGGACGAGGCAAAGGGGGCGGGGCGGAGAGCGAAGGCTCTCCCGACCGCGACGCAACACACTGCTCCCGGCGCCTCGAGGAAAAGGAAGCATTAAGTCACGGCGGCAGTACAGCGACCTTCTCCCCCCGGGCGGGTCTGCGCGGCGCGGAAGAAAAATTTGCGCGGCCAGGTGCGGAGGCGAGGGCGGCGACCCGTAGCCTCGGCCGCACCCCGCAGCCCTAACGTAAATCAGCAGCCGCGGGGGCGGAGGAGGCGACGGCGGGGAAGGAGGGGGCGGAGGCGCCACGACCGCCGTCGCCGTCGGCCATTTAATAGCCCACAAACTTTATCGTGTGGGTAGATGGCGCGCGCAGAGCAGCCCTACAGGTGCGGCCGCGAGGGCTGCCCACCGCTCTCCCGCTTCTTCCCCGCTCCACGGGTCCCTAAGCGCTGCACCGCGCACCTCGCCCCTTGCCTCTCCCTTCCTCCACCCTGCAACTCCTTCACCCTTCGGCATAATGCGGCCTTCAATATATGAGCAACTGTTCCGCGCGTTTCGCAAGCAAAACAATTTAAGCTAAACGGTACACGGAGAAGCGGCGTGCGCCTCCGCAGGTAGAATATATTGCCTCTCAGAGCCGCAAAATCCCTCTTAACGTCCTATCGATCAAAAAGAATTCGAAAGTAAACGAAGTTCCTATCGGCAGTTTATCACGAGTTCTGAAGTGGGAGCTGAGCAGTCGCTTCATCGGCGACGCGGCGTTCCGCTGATTGACATTTCAACTCGGTTCGTATTCGTCCCGTCGTTTGTTCCGAATTCAAACCCGCTCGAGCTAACCCACTCTCCGGCGAATTCGCTGCGCGCGTTCGCGTGGAGGGCGGGGCCGGGGAGGAGCAGGGCGGGGCGGGGCGGGGCGGGGCACGGCCGAGGGAGGGAGCGAGCAAGCGCCAGCAATCGAAGATCCACAAAGAAACCCGAGAGGATCTAGACAACTTCCTTTCTCGGGGGCACAGCCCGAACGGTGCCGAACGGACGGCTTATTTAGCCCGACTCGCCAGAATATTGCGGCTGCGGCGGCATGGGCGGAGCGCGGGACTGGGAGGGGCGTAGCGGGTCGGCAAGGGAAAGGGTGGGGAGGGACGGGGCGGCGAGAGCTGGCGGAAGCGTGCGCACGGCTGCGAGGGCGAGTGGGTAGACGGAGGCGAGTGCGGCAGCACGGAAGAAAGGGCGTACGCTTGGGGCGGCCACACCGGATCGGCTACAACGATGGCGGGGGAGGAGGAAAATACACAGGGGGCGGCAACGTTACGGGTCGAAAGGTACGGTCTCCGTGAAGGAGAATTCCAAGGTAAAACTCTGAACGTCCGACGGCTACGTTGGTGAGGCAAAGATGGCATAGTGGGGAGTAGCGGTGGTGGTGACGGCTGGGAGCGGGCTGTTGTTGCAGCAAAATTGGCAGAAGAAAACGAATCGGTGAGTCAGATGGGATTGTTTTGAAGGTAGAGGCGTTCTTTACCTCTAGGAAAGTCAGAAGTAAAGGCCAGAGTGTCGAGGGGATGTACGACATGGTGTCGAGTGGACGGGCAGGCGGCAAAGAAAATACTGCACGAAAGAAAGCCTTGGGAAAGTCAGGGTGCGAGAAAATTACGGTGGTGGCGATAAAGGTAGAGTGCCTTGAGAGAAGACAGGGTGCCGAAGGAGGTTTCTTAAAATATTATGGCAGATGCGCAGTAATCTAGGAATGGGAAAAGAACCATGGAATTTTTATCCGAACAGGTTCGGGAACACGTGAAATGATAAACTCGGTATGAGCGAGAGGCATTGTGGAACCTACGCATAGGTCAAAGGACATCTGATGGGATTTCAAGACAATATGACGAAAGCAGGATTAGTGGCTACAACCCAATGTCTTAGATAATATAAAACATACTTTCTCGTATTATTTCTAACGACTGCAATTTTTTTAAATTCGAAGTTTAACTGCACTATTTTTAAGCGTCCTTTGTTCCATCCGCGAAAGAAAAAAAATGGAGCCCATCTTGAGAAATTAACTGTTTACAAAGGGCCTATATTTCACGCAAAATAACGCGAAAACTACTCATTTTTTCGAAAAATTTCAAGGTGTCTGAAAAACATATTCCATTAAGGTAAACAAAATATCTTCAATATTGCAGTTGTAGGAAGACGCCAAAAAAATTCTGACCTTTTGAAATTTTCAAAAAATTAGAGATTTAAGGGGAAAATCAGTCATGCTCCATTTTTAAGTTATTTACGCTATCCGAGGATAACATATAATTTAAAAAATCAGCCATTTTAAGAAAGTTTTGAAAACATGGTTTAAAGTTTGTAGTCCTCAACACTATTAACGATGATTAACAGCAAAATATTTGTAACAAAACAGTGTTGGCGCTAATTCTAAAAAAATGTACTACTAAAGATTTTTACATTCAATTGCACCTGGAATTTAGAAAACATTTACTCACAGGGGATTCCTCAGTAAAATTCCTCAACGAAAAACTTATTTTCTATATTACGTGATTTTTATGAAAACTTTACCGAAAATTACATTAAGATTTATTAATTTTCATCAACGATAAAAGGATCACAAAGAATAAAATACATGAAATAACTTTTAATGGCTTGAACCAAACTTCAGTAATATAAATTAAAAGATTCACCATTAGTACGAGATATGAAATTAATTTCAATTTATGTTACGTATAATTAATTTTTTATTAATAAAACGTATCCACTGTTTTTATGACAATCCCTTTATTATCGGCAATTACACTTTCGTAACATGAAACATTTGAAATAATTTTTTAACTGATTGACATTTGAAATAGTTATTACACTACACCAATTTGATACGTAGATTAGACTATTGATTTCTGTATTCCCATAATTTTAGTAACCCTGAAGATGTAACTGAATGATGAACCAGAATACTGAAGCGTGTATTAAAATGGGGAGGAAAATTACCCAAAGTATTAAAACTAACAAAGGGTTAAAACAAGGATGTAGTTTATCGCCACTTCTCTTTAATATTTATATGGAACAAGTTTTGGAAACTTGGTACAAGAAATGTTCGCCAATGGGAGTTCTCATAAATGATAGGTGCTTACATTCTCTACTTTTTGCAGATGATCAGGTCATTTTGGCATCAGATCGGGAAGATATGGAGTTTATGCTTAGGAAATTAAAAGAAGAATATGAAAAGTGGGGACTTAAAATTAACCTTAAAAAGACCGAATATTTATGCATTGGAGGAGATACCTCTAATATAAAAATTGATGATGACGAAATAACTAACTGTTCAAAATTTAAATATCTGGGGACTATAATTACTGACGATGAGAAAGTTGATGAAGATATTACCACTAGACTCGCAATGGGCAGAAATGCAATCAAAGCTCTATATAGCCTTATATGGAATAATGTGCTACGACAAGACACAAAGAGAAGAATATTCCACAGTGTAGTGGAAAATATTATATGGTGCAGAAATGTGGCCTTTAACAAAACGCCGTAGAGACAGAATACGGTCAGTAGAGCTCGACTTCATGAGAAGATCTTTACAGTTAACAAAGCTGGACAAGATAAGAAACGAAGTGGTATGGGAAAGAGCTGGGGTTCAAACAACCATAACCAGAAGACTAGAAAATAAAGCTCTTCAATGGTACGGACATGTCCAGAGGATGCAAAAT
Organism: Acheta domesticus; assembly: GCA_031308135.1. NCBI lineage: Eukaryota > Metazoa > Arthropoda > Insecta > Orthoptera > Gryllidae > Acheta > Acheta domesticus. The sequence continues at coordinate 237,505,092 of JAHLJT010008446.1, forward strand.
GAGAGATGGCCAATTCAAATTTTAAACTGGATACCTGAAAGAAGGCGTAGAAGAGGTAGACCTGTTTTGACCTGGAAGGCGTATATACAGGAAGTAATGAATGAGAAAGGACTAGAAGAAGGTCAATGGAATGACCGAAAAATATGGAAATCGAAAACGGCAACTCTTAGGGGTAGAAACCGTCGAAGAAGAAGATGTAACTAATCATCTTACGAAACGTCGTGTAATTGCTGATAATAAAGGATTGTCATAAAAACATTGGATACGTTTTATTAATAAAAAATATATTGACACTCAGGAAGTATTCTTCTATTTATCTGCAAGTTTTACAATTTATTTTACTCCCACAAATCCTAAATTCTCAAACAATCTCTTCCAAAGCCACAAATGCAAACTTTTAATATTTGATAACTCATATTCGTATTTTGAGCTACGAATGGGAAGGAAACGTCAAGAAACCTATGCAACATTTCTGATACATTATGTGGAGAATGGTATGTGTTAGCCTTTATACACCAAATGTGGATGTTTGGAAGGCCGAGAAGTCATAGTGTCGATGATACTAGGAACGAGGAGCAAGTCAAGAACCAAGAAGAATTAATTGCAAAGCGAGAGCGAAGGCAGAGCTAAGATCGCGGCGGAGCGCCATGGCGCGACCGCGAGGTAAGGTGGGTGTGAAGGCGAGGGCGTGCGTGAGGGATGGGGCGGTGCGGGCGGCAGCGGTCTGCGGCGCAGGGGCGCACGGGAGGAGAGGCAGGCGATGGGGCGAAGGGACGAGCGGGCTCGGCGGCGGCTCGACTGCGAGGGAGCCGGGCGGGCGAGCGGCCAGGGCCGATGCACGTTCGGAGCTCGTCGGCGACGGAACTCCCTCCGCGAGCGCCTCTTGGCCTCTTGGCCCGCGCAGGGCTGCCCAAAGGCGCCCGCAGGCAGCCAAGCCATGAGGCAGGCAAGCGGATGGGTTGCCCGCCGCCGCAGACGCGCTGGCGCGGCTCCTGTCAACTGGAGATGATCCGCCTTTTATGTCCCACTCTCGAGGGATATAAATTTGCGTCGCCCATATTCGTAGTGGATCGAGAAGGAACATGCACGTGCACGTTAAAATATTTGTATTTTCGAGCGGTTATAGCTTGACGAGAAAGGATGAAATCTGTAGAGGCAAAGAACAGATTTTCTACAATGTACTATATCTATTCTCTTGTACGGTATACAATTCTTTCAGATTATTAGAACAACCAATATGAATAGTAAATTCTCTAAGAGTTAAAGAAGATCGACCTTTTCAACTCAGCAACACACGCTTTCTCCTAAACAACCACTGTTTAAATTTCCCTCCGATATATTTGCGAAACCATCAGCTAAGGTATTTTCTAAAATTGATTTCAATATTTATCACAAATGACATCGAGATATTTGTTTTGTTTTCAATTGCACGCACTTATCTCAACAAATAGTACCGAAACCTAAGTGTTCATCTGCTGTACTCTTCCAAAGACGGCTCGCGGTGTATACATATTTTTCCGAGTTGCAATTAATTTTGCAGATCAGATAATGAAGGAAAGTAACGTGATGTCCATACTTTTTTCTCAGATAATGAAATTTACACTGTCATGAAATGGGAAAACACTTTATTCCATCCCAAAACAAAATATGCATACTGAACAAGAGCAAAAAAGCTTACGATGTCTAGAACGCGGGAGGCATGTTGTGCAGCGCTTATGATCGTGATAGAACTCTACGGTAATACGCTAACGACTCCTTAATTTGGCACCGAACGGCCTGCTCCGCTTGTAAGATTATGCAGCGGGGCTGTTTTGATGCTGGCGCGTTGGCAACGCGCCGGGACCTCTTCGTGGGTTGAAGGGTGGCGACCCCTGTGTCCGCCGCCATCCTTCTCGAAGCCCATGATCGGCCCTCCCGGCCGTGCCCACACCCCGCTCCCCTCCCCTCCCCTCCCCGCCTCGCTCCGACCCACCCCGCCACCGACTGCCCCGTTCCTTCGTTCTCGCCACCAGCCAGCTCGCTGCTCTACCGAGCTCCGCGCTCTCCGTGTCGGACCGTACGGAAACCGGGACAACTTTAGTTTTATATTTTCTACTCTTTCGGTCTGTTTACCTTTTCCCAATATAATCCGATTCCTTTCGAGTCGCGAACATTTTATCGAGTCACTCGCGCTTACGACAACACTGCCTTGTCACAAGAGAGGATACGCATAAACCTAAGCTGCTCGGCGCCGAGCCGGAGAGAGCAGCGCGACAGCATCCAGCCATCGCCGGCGTATTCATGAAATTATCGATCGCGCGAGCTTTATATCCAAATATATATATATACACACACGCGCGCTGGAGTAAGCGCCTCTGATCCGGCCTGACCCTGTGCAGTTATTATGCGAGCTGGATTCACGGATAATGCGATTGCACACGTCTCAGTTCCCTGCGGAAATAAACCGGCCCATCAGAAGACGCGAGGCCCAGGGTTAAATATCGCCTGCAGGCCCAAAAGAATGTCTGGATGACGGCATCTTCATTTGAAACCTGTCCGCATCCTCTCTCATAGAATTGAATTCGAAAGAGAAACTTAAAATCTGTATATAAAAAAATAATTTAAAAGTAAACTGGAAAACCTTATATTTACAATGTGATTTTGTAATACTCAAAACACAGAAAAAACATACGAAAGAAAATAATTTTTTCTACGCTTTGTTGTATATAAAAATAATTTTAATATATTTTTACCTAATTGCATTTACAAAATTATTGTAATATAATTCTTGTTGACATTTACGAATTTTCACTTTTTTAAAAGCAATCACATTGTTTTAGACTTGAAATTACACTACTCCAGCCTACGCAACAATATTTGTTACATAGACAATACTAAAAGCTGCAAAAATTTCGACTTCAGCTCTGGACTTCACACAATCATCACAATCAACTGCAGAAATCATTCCCTTTCGGAGCAAACTTTCTGCATCCACCACGCTCTTTACACCTCTACGCAAATTCTATTACGTATTACGCTACATTCACGATCACTATCTCATCAGAATAATGACCTAGGGTAGCTTTAAACCTGCAGAATCACTGCACATAATGCTTCAAGAAATTTCAAAAATGATATTTTTCATTATTCAACTGCTCAACTATCTACTCTTTCTGATTCAGTCTATTGAACTCAAACAGAGCGAATGAAGTGAGTAGGACATCCGTTTCCTCATATTACAGCCACGATTGCAATTGTTGCATAACTAAAGTAAGTGTTCATGACGGGACGAACGAAGGTTTATTATTGGCCACTATTTTCAATGAGAACGTCTGCGGCCTATATTGTCACTGCTGCTATCATTTCTGAGCCACTAATAATATACAGCTTTGTTTCTTCTCTAGGCTGCTGTCGAATAATAGTGTTTGTCTATGCGAGGCTTCAGATTTATAATTACGGTGAAGTCATTAAATATTACGTTCATAAAAATATACATGTGGAACAGAAGTTTCGAATTTAATAACGACACACGTACAATGCTTATAATGGCTTTGGATGAACATGGACAATAGAGCAAATCATAATTAACAAAACCACAAATAGATATGAAATAATAACGATGGTTTAGGTTACAATGACCACGATGCACAAACTCTTAAAATACCAGTAACTTGAACACCCAGACGTTAAATAATACACGCATGTGTAGATTATATTTTACTTATGCTCAAATAGAATTACAGTAAACACTCGTTAGCACGAACTTGCTTAACACGAAATTCGTCGTTAAACGAACAAAATTTGGGTCCCGACAAAGAAATGTAGTAATGAGGATATACTTATAAAAATCGGATAACACGAAGTTTTATAACACGAATACCAATTATTTCAGTCTCTTGGAATTCGTGTTATCGAGGTTTTACTGTATTTACAGACAGCATGCTGCAGGAATCATGAAACGCGGTTTCTAATGCTATTGATATAAACGACAAAAAACAATTTATTTTTCTCAAAGCTTCCATTTCATTTTACGCATGCTTTTCTCTTAAAAGGAGACAATTAAACATTTCACGGGAAAGCAATACTTGGATAACACAAGGAATTAGAACATCGAGAAAAAAAAACTATTTTTAAACTCATAATTTATCACCCGGATTCCATAACCAGTCATTTAGGATTATGAATACCATTTGCGTGCTAAAGGAAAAGATTGATCAGTAAAAATTTCTCCCCTCCCCAAAAAAGACGTGGTATAACCATTTCATGAATTATGTAAGCTATTTGATAAATGTATTTAATTAGCTATTTTCAAACACTTTTCGCGGTATTTCTGAAAGCACAATACGTGTCAAAATTGTAGGCTTAAATATGAAGGCCACGGAATCCTTAAAGTAACAGATGGGTGGCGATAATGAAGTGCCGAAATTAACAAAGGGCAAAATCCCCAAGACTTTATCGGGGCATTGATAGCTAGGCGATACAATGTTCACCACAGGGTACCCGTATGGAGCGACAGCAGCAGGAAATTAACAGGGAGATAAATTGCCGCAACTCTTTATTGGGTGTCATTGCGGAATTGATGCGACTGCTCCAAATCATGTACACAGAAGGGGGGAATAATGGGTAAAAGGTAGGAAAACAAACGGTAGGAAAACAAACCTCAAAAGCAAGATGAAATAAGGACAAAGATAAGAGAAACACAGGTATTATCATGTTCTATCACCTAATTTAAACGTCTCTACTTTCCGTAACAAAAACCTACCGCAATAAAATCAACGAAGTCATGTTTTAATAGAAATGTGGTAGACCAGTGGTCCTAAAAGATATTGGCAAATCATTTTCATCCTGAGAAACTTAATTATTTATATTAAAAATTTAATAGAAATAATAGATTGATAATATAATAATAGATAATAATAGATTAGATTATACTTAAAATATATAATGAAATTAAAATATAAATTTAACACGTGGAATGATGCAAAACCATATTTATTTTTCGAGGTAAGCCTACATTGTGGAAATACAGACATTAAACGGAAGAATTATCATCAAAAGTTAAAAGAATTAAACTTAGCTGCACAATACAAGATGTTTTAAAACTATATTGTAAAGGGCGCGGCCACACACGCAAAGAACACAGAAGTAACAAATGCAAAAATAACACAAAATAGCAATTAGAATAGTGGTAAATGAAGAAGTGTACAGTGTCGTAAGTGATTGATCGGGACGAGTTTACAGCCAACAATGGGATACACATCAACAATTAGCATCATCGCGTTCGCACTACGCAGAGCACAAATGCCCCCACGAACACACAGCGGTAGCTGCCACTGCGGCCATAGTAAGACGTCCGCATGACGCGCCACCGGTTCTTCCAAAAGCGCCCGTCGCAATGAAGTCCATACACGGCGTCATCCGCAATGCCCTGACAAATGTCGCCCTCGGCGGGAGGGCCGTATGACGCGACTTAGCCCGGAGGAAGCGCCGCCGTCAAATGCCGCCCGGCCACAATGGCCCGGCCCGTGAGATATGAGAGGCGAATTTGTCCCAGTGGGCAACAAGGTCCCCAGGGAGAGCCATAGCATGTCGGGCGGCACGCGGGCGCGGGCACGGGCGCGGGGAACGCGTGATGTAGCCAGATATTTCACTCCTTCAAGGACTGCATGGCGCTGGTGCTGCGTGCGCCGCACAAAAAGGGTGGGCGGCGGGGCGCAGGCGGGGGCAGGGTGAGGAGGGGAGGAGCGTCGTGGTCGGCTGCGAGATTGGAGCGCGCGTGGGAGAAGCGACAAGGAGGGTAGCGGTGAAGGAAGAAGGACGGGGGTACGGCGACGGAGACTGCGATGGGAGTATTGGTGGTGCTTGTACGGGTGGAGGTGGTGGTGCTTGTGCGTTGTGCGGGCGGCAGCGGTTTGTTGTGGGAGGTAGTAATGGGGGTGGTGATAGTGGTGGGAGGTAGTAGAGGGAGAGTTGGGAGGTGGTGGTAGTAGGTGAAAGTAGAGGTGGAGGAGAGAGATATGGAGATGGTGGTGGTGATATAAGTGAAGATGGAGTGACAACGGTAAGTGAACGACGTGTCAGCGAGATGACGAGGTATGCCGGCGGCGCGCGCACGGAAGGCTTGGCTGAGGCGACGTAATGATGGCGATACAGTGTGACGGTCAGACGTAGAGGAGAGGCGATAAGGTGGAGGGGCGAAGGGCAGTGAAATGACGAACGATGGGAACGCCAGCATCGAGGAGAGCTACACAGAGAAATTGCGGCAGCGGCACAGCTGCGATAGCACGGCGGCGGGAGGAAGCGTCGACGATGCGAGTCGAGTGGGAGCGGGAAAGTGAGGCGAGTGCGGTGGGAGCAGCGCGGCCTGTATGGGGGCGAGGAGAGGGGGAGGAAACGACGCGCGCGCTGTAACAGCCTCTGGCTTTGGACACATCAGGGTTCGCACGCGGCAATCCCGAAGTCCGGCGTGGCGCGCCACCGCAGCCGTTACTGTTTATGGGACGGCGCGTGGGGAAGGGCGCGCGGCGGGTCGCGGGGAGAGGGCAGCGGCGGGGACGCGCGCGGGGGCGGGTGGGGGCGGGCGCGGCGCGATTGTTCCTCGGTGGCAGCGCTCAATATGAGCCCGTGTATTGGCCCCGGTTGGCCGCGAACAGGGGTGCCGCGCGGGGCGGGGAGGGTCGAGTGCGGGTGGGGTGAGGGTGAAGGTGGGAAGGGCGGAGGTGTGGGCGTCCCGCTTCGTTTGGGCGCGGGGACCGATATATTTGCGCGCGTCGCCGTTCAAGATGATTATCCGCGTGCGCACCTGCCGTGTGATTAGCGGCCGCCGGATGAGCCGAAAGAGATGTACTGCTTTCGCAATGCTCGCAAACATCGCGTGGCCGCAGCGGTACGCAACGGGTAACAGCCGCTCCTACTGCTAAACCGATGTGTGATACTGGTTCTTGTAATGTAATTATGATGACACATCAACAGCGTTTTAATGACATCGTTGTAAGATCGTATTTTTGCTTACAATATTATTGTCTAGGACGAAATGTTCAACTGAAAGGTATCAAGGACATTTTGTTAAATCATTCTTCAAAACCTACAAAATAACTGCAAGAAAATGGAATCGTCTCATAGATATTATATAAAAGGTTTTAAGCAAATATCGATAATGGATTTTCAGATAGTTTCCGTTTTCTTCAGAGGCATCTTCCATTACAACACAGGAATGACATACATTAATGCCAATAAGAAATTTTGTGATCATCAATAACTTAAATAAACGCCATTTTTACACATAGGAGCCATCTGGCTGGCACGTGTGGTAAATCGTTTTGTACAAAATGAAATGTGAATAATGTCATTGCAGCTGACGTCCCTATAATTCTTACATTTGGCCTTCCGAAGTTACAGAAACGCTGCCGAATTCCTTATTCACAAAGGACACTCCTATAACGCAGCCTTGGGCAATGGACGAACGTACTTACGGTACGCCTCGCTTCAAACAGTATGTTGTAGGAACCGCTGTTATCAGTTGTCTGGAGCGCAGATAATTGAAATAGGAACGCAGAAATTAAAATTAACAGTATTTCCTATATACTTACACGGATTTCTAGACTGAACAGTACTTCGTAACGAGGAAGAAGTGCGTGGACGGGGAACTAATTACTAAAATATTCTGCATATCTGGGTTATCTTCCAGTTATGTAAGACAGGATTTATTCCATTTGATATCATATCATGTGAGAATCAGAAAAAAGTTGCATAATTGTGATAAACACTAAGGTTCTTGGGATACAGTGAAATGATCGCCCTCAGCCTCCCTGAGGTGAGGGTGGTCGTTCGGTTAACATATGCCAGCTCACAGGGGGGTCAGTCTCCACCGCCTGTTCGCCCTGCGTCATGGGGGGTCACGACTCCCCTTCAGTCGGCCCTTATTACGCACCGCCTTTGTTCGTCTCCATGTGGAAGCCAAATCTCCAACGCCCACTAGGCGTTCGGAAACGTGGCTGGCAACTGGTGACGTTACACTATGTAGGCCATGTTCCTCTTATTCAATTATGTATTTACGATTGATATAAGCGAACAACTCTATAACATCCGAGAAACGCTGGTAAAATGTGACTGCGAATGAATGGTCTTCTGTTTCCACTATATTCCCACACCATCGTTCTTCATATGGAAACGTGGACAGCGCTTCTGTGACCACAGCTTTCGTATCTAGAGTCGACACTTATCCTCGTTATGCCTGGTCGTTCGATGGAGATTACCCGCAGTCGTTCTCGACTCGAAAACATTCCCTTGTAGTCGTATTGTTGAGTTTCCATTTCCCTGGTCTAAAGGACGATTGTGACTGATTATTCAAAAAGACGAATTCCTGCAGCGGAAGATACATTTTAGTTTGTATCAGTTGCGATTTTAATACTTTTGCTGGAAAAATGAAACAAGAGGGCTCCTTTCTGAGCTGTGCAGTATTGAAAATTTCTCTAAATGTAGGTTGTTTAAAAATAATTTTCCTCATTCCTGGAACGTAAAGATAATATATATATATATATATATATATATATATATATATATATATCGGTCTCTTGCTAAATTGTGCTCCGCTATAAAAACTATCTACATAAAAGATAAACTCCAGCAGTTTTCAAAACAGCCTCACGTATTGTTATACAAAACGATGCACAATGTATTAAATTATAAAGAAAGAAAGAATGAAAACGCGAGCTCCAGTTAAACAATGCCATTTGAAACTACCATGAATGAAAAAGTTTTAACATTGGCCATTGCTGGAGACGATTCTCTATCTATCTGCAGTATTTCCTGAAGATTATTCTGTATTACAAATTTTTCTCTCACACGTTTCGCGATCCATTCAAATTACTTGCTGCCTTTGATAAAAACAGTCAATTAAATACATCTACGTACTTGGTGCGCTCGGAAATGATTTGGGGAGCAGCTATAGAACCTACGATATTTATTGTATTCGTACAATACAAGAAGATAATTACAGGTATTAACCCCAAACTAAATGCACCTCTCCTTTGGGAAGTTTGCAAATGGCTGTAGAAAACCATTCGTTTGGAGAAGTAGCGGCACCAATCGTGTACAGCGTCTTACATTTCTTCGGCATATGAAATCGCCGCTCAGGTAATGTGTCAATTTTGTCGAACAATGCCTTGTCTGAAGGAGCCAAGGAACTCACGAGCGGACGAGACAGATTATTAACATTATCGCTGCTTCACTGGCGCAACGCTTTAGAAGCCAAGTTTGCCATTGATATTGAGGAATTAGTCCCTTTTTTAAGACAGTTATTGTAATTAATTATAAAAGCATCAGTTAAAATTCAATACAATAACTGGCTTAAAAATTGGACTAATTCTTCACTACGAATAAACATAAGACAGTATACAAGAATAAAATCAAGAAATTCCCATTAATGGTGTCCTCTTGACTACAACGCAAACAAGACTGGCTTGGTACTTCGTCTGAATCTTATCCTTCCGAAGAGGCGGAGCAAAAGTCACGAACAAAACATCGAACAAATACGAAAAGAGAGTCCTCGAAATTCTCCAATACTTCTACCACTGTGACCGGCGAGATGAAACAATTCCCTCGGGTGAATTGAACATGCAATGGAAGGAAGCGGCGCCCGGTCAAAGCGAGACAGGGAGCCGGGCGGGTGGAGATGGCACGGACTCCCTACTACAATGAGATGTGCCCACGAACGAGGGCGGATCCATGAACTCTTTTCATCCTATTATTAATAGCCGTATTAATTTCATCCTATTATTAATAGCTCATCGCCAATGAAGTTAATTTATGGAAACACGTTTTGATTCCAATAAACACACAGAATTGCTTCTTCCGACGTTATAACCAAGTTTAACTCTAATAATAAAGCATTTACGTATTTTTAGGGACAAATACCAATACCTCACACAATAATTTATTATTGTTTTAATGTTGTAAGTATAATTTTTTTAAGACTGTGTCAATTCTGAGATGTTTAATGAGTACTTCTGGCATACGTTAAAAATCCTCGTGCAAATATGTACCCCGGAGGTAAAGGACTTATATCTATTTTCTGCCAAAGTAATGGCTTTTCTACCACGCTTGCTTTATTTTGTTGCTCTTCCTGAAGGTATAAAGAACTACACTCAAAATTAATGAATAACGAAGTTAGAAATAACAAATCAACGACATTTACCTACATAGAAATACATTTGTAGATTACATTCCTTAAAATTAGGTGCACGGAGCATAGTGCCCTTTACCTCCGATATAGAAATGGAAATTTGTATATCGGAGTTTTTTTTTAACAATTTACTTTTCGTTAAAAGAGAAAAATCTATAACTTTAAAAAATAAAATACCGTTTGAGAAAGATATATTACAGTATCCAATTTATTCTTCTCTCAAAACATAATTATCTGTAGTAACTTAGAAAAAGAACAGAAACAACCATGTCGGCAGACATGGGGAAATATATGAAAGTAGATAAATATTACGCGGTTGTGTAAAAAGCTGGGATGTCTTTTTTCAAGAACGTAGGATAATTAGAAGCAAACGAACAATGTATTTCAGCGCATAAAAAGCGAAAGCAAAAACGTTCTCTTCTTGCAATTATTCAAAAAGGGAATTTAAAAAGCAATATTTAAACAAAACGTCACTTTCCACTAAGTGAAACTACATCTCTCAATTAAAGTAAGTTTTTCCATTAATCGTTACTTCAATAATCAATTCAATGCACGAAATTAAATTACTGTCGACTCGTCGTTCCCAGAAAATCAATACTTTTCGCAACTTTGTTGCCAAATTGCATAAAACTGA
>JAHLJT010008446.1:237515987-237547360 GCA_031308135.1 Acheta domesticus
CAATTTTCCTACGTCATTAAACTTTCTTGAATGAACGGAGCGACTCATATTCGCTTGTACGGGAATGAACGAAAGACGAAATGAGTTTCTAAACGATTGGTGATGATACTTTCTTGTGTCGCAAGTGTATCCGATGAAATGGGCTTATTGGCACGTCCTTTATTCGCCAGATCAATATTGATTCGTAAAGTCCCTCTGAGGACACTGCACAATACAACAATAACACAAAAACAATGAATATAATATTTTATTCTGCAGAGAATAGAAAATGAAAATGTATTCTTGATTTTTGGAATTCAATTTGAACAAGTATCTGCTGTACTATAGGAATGACAGTTTCAAATACTTTATTTACTTCTGAATTATTTTCTAAATATTGAAATAAAACATTCAATTTTTTAGGAGTCGTAAAGTAATCGTTTAATTACACATCGACAATTAGAATTAATTGTCGAGTGAGTATAAATTGCTAATGTTAATTGCTGAAATTGCATGCAGTTTATTGCCAAAGGTTTTTATACTACCCAGGGAACGTATGTAATTTAAATTCCAGACTTTCCTTTATATTATTTCCACATGATTATGCGTGATTACTAGGAATCTTCTATCGTGTTTAATAATATCACAGTGGGAATATCCAATCAATGAGATAAATACCCCGGAAAAGAAATCACCAAGAAACAATGAAAATTCCAATCTAATTGCAGCAATCAATATGAAACTGGTACATCCAACAAAACATTTGTTAGACGTGACTTCAATGCATGCTACAAACCGAACTAGAAAACACCAAATACGCCGCCTAATAGCCCAAGGAATAGCAACGATACGATCAAATTGCGACTATTAAATAAGATGGACTCGCATATTTAACCCACACTAATGAAATGCTCTGAAAAAATAATGCAGAACAATACGGAGAGGAAATTCTCTCCAATTTCTTTAAGAATTCCATTAAGCTGGAACTTCGATACCGGTACATCTTAGAGACATCCGAGGCCGGACGAAAGGAGAATAAGGAAAAAAGAAGAACGAAAGAAGGAATGCAAAAACTGCTATAAGGAATTCCTGAGCACTAAACCGATGCCTTGATGCCTTCGCGTTCATAAACCGTCGCAGTCATTTCCCCCGGAAGTCGCCAGGGGATATTTGAAAACTACGGGGAGGAAATGAAAGGAATTTTGGAGGAAGCTACTTTAAAGCAAATATTCTATTGGCATCCGCAATTAGAAAATAGGAGAAAGTGAGAACGAGAAAATATAAAGCGAAAAGACCGCTCTTTCGCTTGGTAAACTTAAACCACTAAGTGCTAGCGGAAAAGTTAATGCAAGTGAAATGAAAATTAAACTCTTAGTCACAAGTAATTGATACTAAATCCCTATCGATTATGTTATTAACAGAAAATAAATAGTATTTAGCTGAAACATAAATTGTAATGGATAAGCAACAAACGGAATGTCATTTGAGGAGTAGATTATTTGATGTTTAGATTATGAAGATAAATTAGAGAAAGTGTGTCATTTGCTTATTTAAGGTTTTACTTGCTTTTTGTAGTTAATTTAATTCAAAAGCGAATTGGCTTTTCAAAACGACGTTCTTGGAGTAGAAGCCTAATTAAGGAACGTAAAAAATACACTATAAAAATACACAATTTACTTTTCAACACCTATGCGCACACGAAGAATTTTATTTGATGCTGCTACAAATGCTTTTAACTGATCATAACGCCTAAAATGATTCTAAAAATAAATAAATGAATTAAATATAGCGGATGCCACTCATATCTGCATCAGCAGTTTATTTATTTTACGTGTGAAAACAGTTTAAAACTGTGTGTGACGAGCTATGGGGAAAAGTGAAATTTGGTAGGCAAACATTAACAAGCAATTAACATCTTCAAGTGTTGAAAATAATTTCAATGTATGAAACACTACTATGTAGAACCGCTTGAAAATAAAAAGACAAAAAGTTTCAACGTTTTTAATCAATGATTACGCGGAACATTCCACTGTACGTAAAATGTCTAACTTCATGTCTGTTTCCAAAAGTTTAAGAAAATATTATAAATGGTTATGAAAAAATTTCAATCCCCGACCAGTTACTAAACAAGTAGTTAATCACTTATCTATTTGACAACGGATATTAAATTTGGCGCCTTAAACGATTTTACGGTGGTACATGTGGATGTATCTGAAGTAGCGAGGAGGAAAAGAAGAAGAAACTTACTGTTGATTTTGTCACCAGGAAATTGTGGACTTAGTTATCAATTGAAGGTGATGAAGAGCAATAATGCTGATAGACGTGGGATACTTAGGCAATCAACTATTATTGTCAGACAAGTTGGCGACAGTTGTGAATGTGCCACTGATGAAAATGCTAACTAACCCAAGTATAGGTAAATTCTCAAGCAGGCGAGCAACTTGTCATTAGTACAAAAGATGGTATTGCAGAGACAGCCAAGCCTTTATCTCTCCCGTTTATTATTTTTAAATACACATCGCAGTCAAATTTATCAAAGACACATACTATATCGCCTGCATCATTTAACATACTACTTTTAAATTATAATGGATCAACTAGTGACCTGCAGGAAGAAACATGCTACTGAATAGAATCACCCAAAATGATTTGCACGTAACAAAACAAAAGCTATGTGGGGCATCATAAAAAGACTACAGCACCATCTACTAATAATAGAAAAAAATATAGAGGCTCCACTACAAAAACCAATCTTTACACGACTCACAAGAAAAAAGCTGACATGTTCAACGAACACTCTTCACAAATTGGTAAAAAATAATCTCTCAACACTCTCTAAACAATAAAACACACCAACGAAACACCAATATTACAAAAATCGTAAATTCCATATTTTTATATGAAACCACCCTCCTGTGAAATTTTTAAAATCATTGGACAAATAGAGAATAAATTCTCAGCAGGCCTTGACAACATTACAGATTTTCTTATCAGACACAGTGCTCCATGTAGAGTGCAACCCCTTTCTCTTATTGCAATTGCTCTCTAAAAACAGGCATATTCTCAGAAGTTTTCAAAATGGCAAAAATGAAACCATTGTTTAAAAAGGGTAATATTCAAAAAGATATATGCTTTCAATTGTTCAATGCATTTAGCAGATTGCAAATAATTTCATTATCGTTTGGAATAAGCGATTGGTTCAGGCTGATGGTACAAAAGTTTCGAATATATTTGTAAGACTGACTAAAATGACTGACGACGCACAGCATTATTCGAGTCAATCTCAGCGTTGAATAGTACCGTCATTCCCTGCCCTCGAAGATGCAAAAACCTCACACCTGATACCAGGTAGACACCTCGATAATAAACAGCCTCGTTAAGCACAGGCAATGTACACTCGCAGTATAAACTCGCTAAACGCCACGCAGCAGCCGCCAGCGACGCGGAACGGCGCGTGAACTGACGTGTGAGCGTCGTTTGGAGGCGCCTCGCGAGCGTGCAAGGTCGGTGCCAACGAGACCGGTTGCAGCAGGGTTTGGGGCGGAGGCCGAGCTAGGGGGTGGTGCCGGTGGTAGTGATGGCAAGGAAGGGTGGACATGAGCGGGGATGACAATGCTGAGGGAGTTGGCGGCGGACGGCGGGACGGCTCTCAAGGTGGTGGCGACGGAGGAGAATGGCGGAGGTGAGGGGGGCGAGTAACGGTAATGGAGGTGGTGGCGGGTGAAGGCGGCTATGGTGAAGATGGCGGGGTGGAGATGGTGGGGTGGAGGTGGTGGGGTGGAGGTGGTGGGGAGGAGGTAACGGGATGGAGGTGACTGAGTTGAAGGTGTTATTGGTGGGATTGGAGGAGGCAGGGTTGGAGGAGGCAGGTTGGAGGAGATGGGGTTGGAGGAGGCGGGGTTGGAGGAGACGGGGTTGGAAGAGGCGGGGTTGGAGGAGGCGGGGTTGGAGGAAGCGGGTTGGAGGAGGCGGGGTTGGAGGAGGCGGGGTTGGAGGAGACGGGGTTGGAGGAGACGGAGTTGGAGGAAGCGGGGTTGGAGGAGGCGGGGTTGGAGGAGGCGGGGTTGGAGGAGACGGGGTTGGAGGAGACGGGGTTGAAGGAGACGGGGTTGGAGGAGACGGAGTTGGAGGAAGCGGGGTTGGAGGAGGCGGGGTTGGAGGAGGCGGGGTTGGAGGAGACGGGGTTGGAGGAGACGGGGTTGGAGGAGACGGAGTTGGAGGAAGCGGGGTTGGAGGAGGCGGGGTTGGAGGAGGCGGGGTTGGAGGAGACGGGGTTGGAGGAGACGGGGTTGGAGGAGACGGAGTTGGAGGAAGCGGGGTTGGAGGAGGCGGGGTTGGAGGAGGCGGGGTTGGAGGAGAACGGGGTTGGAGGAGGCGGGGTTGGAGGAGGCGGGGTTGGAGGAGGGCAGGTTGGAGGAGATGGGGTTGGAGGAGGCGGGGTTGGAGAAGACTGGGTTGGAGGTGGCGTTGGTGGAGGTGGCGGGGTAGACGTGGCTCGGGTTGAAGTGGTGGGAGGTGGCAGCGATGGAGGTGACAGCTGCGGTGATGGTTGCGGAGTAATGGGAAGCGGAGGTGTAGGTGGGTACGATAGGACCTGAGACATTGGCTGAAAGGTCGGCGGCGAGGACGTGTTGGTGGGGGCTGTGGCGATGGGAGTTGTGAGGTGGTGGCGAGAGCGGTGATGACAGCGGAAGCGGTGGAGGCGGGGAAGGGGCAAGGGTGAGAGCGGCGGTGGGGACGGCGGTAGCACTGGGGAATGACGGCGGGTGGTGACGGCAGGGGGCTGATTCCGCGGGCGACGGCAGGAACGAAGGCGGGCGCGGCAGGGGAAGTAACGGTGACGGCGAGGACGAAGGCGGTGGCGGCGGCGGAGGCGCCTGCGGTGACATCGGTGTGGCGGTGAGGCCAGCGCCAAAGCGAAGCGACGCGACCCGGCGTAGCGCGCGGCGTGTTGCGAGGGCAGGGGCGTTCCCTTGGCTTCGCGACGCTATCTGCACATCGCTAGAGATGGGCGCTGACGTCCCGCGCTTCAAGTGCTCCCGCGCCCGGGCGCCGCCAGATGGCAGCGTGATTGCGCAAGTGGGTTTTTAACGAGGCGGCGGCGGTGCGCAACGCGCCTTCCATCAGCGGGCGAGCTGCGCGCCACGCGGCACACGACACCTCGCAACGTGGCCAGCAGCACCCAGCCGCCCCGCTGCACTTGCCACACCGCAGCGCGAGCCCCAAACGGGAAGACCCTCTGCATTATATATTTAGCATTGGGGTCCTGCACGGACAGGGATCGACGACAAACGTTACCTAAGTAAATTTTCAACCAACCCTTCCGCAATTTCTGGTGATTTAATGGTGAATATAAAGAATGTTACTGGTCGTGTCAAATGATTAAACACCGACGAATGCCGGAGTAGTATCCTAACAAACGGGTCATGGATATCGCGTTATATTTCTTTCCTCTTCCTTGTCCCATCCTCACTCCTTACTTACACACGCTTACACTTACATGCACTACAGTACCACACACGCTGGGAGACCAGTAGGGAGCTAAGAGCTTGTGTGGGCTGGGGCGGTGCCCTGCTGATGGGAGACAGCTGATTGGGGAAATGCCCCGCATGCCGACGGGTTTGTCGGCGCCGGATCTCGTCACCAGCGGGGAAAGATCACTGCTCTCCCCTAATAAAACGTGCCGTACACTCACGGGATTAATCACCTTAGCAGTTGACATGGCCTGAATCATTAATCGATCAATTGAATGATTGGTACCAGGAAAGAACAAAGTCTATATTTAAACGTGATGAATAGGAAGTTAACTTGCGTAAGAACGGGTGTGAAATAAATCTTCAACCCTTAATAAAATAATGATCGATATTTTAATACCGAATGACAGAACCTTCACTTAAATATCCTAAAATCTTGAATCACCGTTCAAGCCACTAGCGCTATTTGCATAACATTAATCAATATAAATTATCTGTATTTGGTGGAAGTGGAACTTGACCTTCGAGAACTCCTCATGCACTATCCTTTATATAAAATGAAAAGAAATGGACGAGACAGTCCTGTAAATGTGACGTTTTCTCTCACAAATGTGTGGCATAATTTTTCTTCTTTTTGAAAGAAAATGAAATTTATTTCTTCAGATTGGTTCCACTGTTGTGGTATTCAGTGCAATATGCAACCTTTTGATTATCAACGAAAGTTTTTCTTCTTTATCTTCAGAAATTTTCTTGTCTCTCTGTATACAACTATGAATAATTCGATTTCTTGTTTTCATTTCATAAAACGCTAGTGCTTGCTCTACTTCTGTTTCGGCTATGTGAGTCTCTTCTTGATTACCTGCAAGTTAACGAGTTTTGTACCGTTCTTTTTCGTCGTCTCCCTTGTTTTGAGTGGCTGTGTGGGTATTACTGTTCATCGCTGCAGAAATTACGTACAAAGTCAGCGCGTAAAATGGAAAATTACTCGTACATTACTTATTGCAATTAACTTAAACGAAAAGAACACTGTACTTCGTAGTCAGCCCTTCAAAGCCACACAGTGCAACTGAATTACGAGGTACACTAATTAGACTTGTTTGTTTCTGCTTTTCCAAACTGAAATATACAACAAACTATTGGTAAGAAGAGTCTATCTTCAGTGCCAAATTAGGAGGTCCGCTCCCGGAAAATAGCGATAATATTTTAAAATGTGTGTACTGGTTCACATCATTTGAAGTAAGCGTTAGATAGGAGCTCTAGAAGTTCAATACTACAAGCAATGATTTCTTTGTAGATATTTAGATATTTATTTGTCAAAAAACAGTAAAAACTGTATATGACGTGTGGGGAAAGAAATTTATCTGCGCACATTTTCTTGAAGGCCAGAATTTTATATATATATATATATATATATATATATATATATATATATATATATATATATATATAAACGAAAAAATGAATTTAGAAACTAATTATTTTAGAAAATAAAGATATTTGAAAAAATGTTTTGTAACAGAAGAAAGAGTGAACGATTGAAGATAAGGTACTTCAAACATGTTTATACCAGATTCTTTGTGAGTTTTGTTTGAGAAATATCGGTTTGTGTTAGTATAAAATTAATGTTTTTTTTACTTTTACTGATACAATATTACTTGTTATTGCCTTTGATACGGAGCCTGATATACACTGAATAACTTATACGGACCGAGAGTATCGTGGTTACAAGGGAAATAAGGAAAGAGTTGATTGATGCTTCATGTTATCTTATGTCAACGTACTTAACGTCGTTTTTAAACTGCTAAGTTCATGCAGCGACCATTGTAAGTAACAGGGGTAACGGCAATGGTAAACGAATACACATAAACATCCGTGCTCAGAGGGGGATTCAAAGGAATTATGAGAGGGAATTGTGAAAGGAAATTATGGGAGGGAATTATGAAAAGACAAGCCGAGTAAAGTTAAAATCTATTACATTTGTAAATAAGTACACCTGAATCATTAAAATCAGGTAAAAAATAAAATCTTGTATAGCCGTAACAAATAATATCTTGGAAGGGCATATTCTATCAGGCATATTCCAAAAGCATATACACTACTGTTTTTCTTACGCCGAGTCAAAGTTTTTTCACCAGGTTTCACTTCAACACCTTTTTTTAGCCCACTTGGATAGCCGGGGTCGCTAAGGCTGAAGAGCCGTAGCTGCCTTATGCCTAAAGGGTTGCGGGTTTGAATCCCCTCGGGGCACGCATGTTTATGTGTATCCGTTTACCATAACCGTTACCCCCAATGTTAGTTACAGTGGTCGCTACATGAACTTAGCAGTTGAAAGCGACCTTAAGTTGAAACATTACTTTACGAACAAATTTAAGCTCTCACTTGCTTTCTCGGTGATACGCAATAAGCACATTCCAATGACCAAATTACACCATTATTAAATACAGATAGTTTCCAAACTGACTTCATGAGGGTAACGCGTATGTCAAGGGAGGAAATCGATCATTTTATAAAATAATGCGTATTCGTTGACTTCTGTATCATGTAAAAATAACATTGACATTACATGTTATACTTTTCTAATCTTATTTTGTACATCACGGTAATGTTCGCTTACATTTCAAAACCAAAAATGAATTACCAAATTTCCTCAAGTTATCTCAATATTACGGTCATAATAATTACGACCAGAATTTGTCTCGTAATCTGGAAATAAGAGTATGAAGTGAAGATTAGTTGTGGATTGCTATTACTACGATTGGTTTATTATTTATTTAACGGGACAGCAGATACTTTCATCAATGTTTTTTCCTGAATAAATGCAATATAAAAGGATAAAGCGTATTGTCTGCGCATTTCCACTCCGTGAGAAAATAAACTAGATTTCATTATTTACAAATGGCTTTGCTGGTAGTAAATAAAGGGAAGCTCCAACAAGTTACTAGAACAGAATTTGTAATCTAGAGCACGAACTGATGAAATACAGAGCATAAAGTGTATTCAGTGGTCGATATGCGCGGCAGCGTAAACCGCAGGTTAAACATAATTGAAACGGAGGGGCACGCGTTCCATTAAATTGCAAAACCTCACCGCCGCGAGTGAGTGCCGACTTCCGAGATCGTTACGGTACTTTAGGGAGGACGACTCACAGAGTCGTAAAGAGATTTCTGGGAGAGCTGATTTCTCGTTGTTATTGTTAGTTTTGAACTTTCGGGCCGAGATCGAGATGGAGAAACAAAACTTCTTGTGAGGGTGAATACTGTGCTTGTTTAAAGGCACACAAACTGACGCTAAAGAAAACGATTGTAAATGCACAGAGCTTCACCGAGTGGAATTTACAAGACTTAGAAACAGAAACGTAGGAAGCGAAAAAAAAGGTCGTTGAGAAACAGTGGAGGGCGGGGAGGGAGTGGAGTTTAAGAACTCGTCCGCGGAGGGCAGCGGCGGCCCCGCGCAGTCACCTAGCGGCCATTGTGGATTCCGTCTGCGTTAAAAGTCTCGTGCATTATTCATCGCGCGTTAATATTTATTACAGAAGATATGCACGCGCCGCCCACCGCTCAAACAAACAGAAGAATCGACGCTGCGACACCGGCGCTGCGGTTCGGGGCGCCACGAACCCTTTGTCGTCCGTCGCGAATAGCGGTAAGAATAGCAAACCCGGAAGGTATAGATCAGTGGTGTCAAGGTGGCTGCGACTTGTGAGAGTTGGTGGTACGAGTGACACAATGGAATCTCCCCCCTCCCCACAGTTCACTATCTCGTTACAAGAGATCACGGGTCCCTGGCCGTGAGATACAATTAGGTGGGCTGAGGTTAGAAACGTCAATGTGTTGTTATCTTTGTTGTTCGCGAATCGGTCATCTTAGGACCACGTGAACGTGCAAATGTACCCATCAAGGCCCAGTCATATTTTCCCGGGGGCAAGTGCACGTGATTTCGTACGTTTTGGGGATCAGCATTTCGCTGCTGAATCCAATTTTAGACCCCAAGGTGGTGGTATGAGGCATGGAATGTTAATGATGGACGAATGGACGATTAAACACATACAGACACACACAAACGTTCATACCCCGGGCGGGATTCAAACAATGACTCTTCAGGCATGAGGTAGCTAGGGCTCTACAGCCTTAGCGACCTCGGCTATCCGACCGGCTCTTCTCTTATTAATATTTTTACTTTTATTATTGTGTACACAGTTCATTTTGTGCAGGGTCAAAATTTCATTTCCTTTAACGAATACGTTATTGCAGGTTTCAACAGCAGTATCACCACAGCAAAATAGTATGTACTGATTATTTCCTTTCGCGGCATTAGTTTCGACGATAAGCTCGTGTCGTACCATGGTGACGCGAGGAGAGCTACTGACTCTGGCCTCTAGTAGGGTACCTTGATATCACTGGTATACATGCACCTCATAGATAACAGCCTTGAAGAGGGCGCTTCCTTCAAAGGAGGGAGGAATAGGAGCTAACTAATAATTTGTTTGGGAACCTTCTCCTACCACGTCTTCGGGCGTTGTTTCTCTCCTACGCCAGCAGTCAATCTAGAACGATATTTGAACCGTTTTTGAATGGGGCAGGGTTTTCAATCAGCGGGTTTTGAATGGGGGAGGGCTCTCAGACACTCTCTTCAACGATTACAGGACTGAGACGTTAATCATAGAAAAGTACAGAGCTATCACAAAGTGCTGGCGCAAATGTAGTAGGCCTTTTTCTACCCTGCGTAGCTGTAGTAGCACAATGGGTGATCGGTAGTGGAGCTGGCTGAATGCCCACTTCTCATATTTTAGCGATTGGGATTAAAATTCTCATCTCGTGAGGAATGCGAGATGGATAAGACTGATTTTCAGTTTGTTTCCTCGGACCGACCCGGGCTCTCCTGCTTGTCAATTTGCCATAGTTGAAAATAATCCTTGTGGTTATCATTGTATTATATATTCATGGCCACCCTAGTATTAGTAAAAATGTCTTAGGAGAGGATGTAATAAAGTGCCTACTGTTAAACACAAAACTAATATGATTTCTTTGTGGAAACATGTGTGTAAAAATAAAATATCAAATGCTACCTAACAATATGTATGGCACACACTGTTTCACTAATTACTTATTAATTTAGCATATTGGATTTTCATATATTCGATTTCATACCATACATTTGTAGAGCAAATATAGTAGATATTTACATTATCAATTGCAATTTGACCACTAACTCAGGTCCCCTTATCATTTCATCTTAACAACGTGTCCCTAATCTCTAAATGAAGTGTTCACAGATGTTAAACCTAGGATAAATGCCGCAATGCATTGGCTTTATTACATTTTGACCCAATGCAGAATCGTTCAGATAAAACGCTGAGTGAAACTAACAGAAATAGTTTGCAACCTAGAATTTGGAATGGTGGGCTTGTCATGAGTTTCGCGAAAACAAAATGGATTCATTCACATCTACTTTATCAAATGTAATACTGGATATGCTTTGGAAATTACTAAAAAAATCATGAACTTTGAACACACGTTTGAAATTAATATTATTCTATTAAAATATGAGTTTAAAACAAATTAAGTCGAGAGAAAGAAGAAACTGTTTTTGATCCAAATTTTGAAGACCGACTTTCTCAATTATACCAATTTTTAACGTCTTTCTGATCGTAAGAAATATTGAAAAATAATTCATTAAAATTATTGTTTAGAATTTTGAGGAGATAGCAACAAACCTTTTGCAATACACACGTTACACACACAATACACACGTTTTCTCAAAAATATTAGAGAGACTTTTCTACACGCGAATGTTAACTTTCTCAGGAAAAACGAAGCGTTTTTCAGACTCACAACACGGATTTAGAAAATCAGATCTTAAAGATGTTGCTTTATCAATGGATCAAAATGAAGCACCCATTGAAATATTTTTAGATTTTTCGAAAGCTTTTGACGTTATTGACCATAACATCTTGCTCTCTAAATTACCTTCATGTGGAATTCGTGGTATTGCCCTAGATTGAAAAACTTCGTACCTTAAACATCGGACTCAAAGAGTAGAAATACCGTACTGGCAGGGAAAGACGTTATTTACTTATCTTTCCAATTCTTTGCCAATTGAGCATGGGGTACCGCAAGGTTCGATCTTAGATCCTTTGTGTTATAAATAAACGATATGCCCTCCTCTATTAAAAATGGAAGAACAGTTCTGATTGCCGATGACACGAATGTTCTTTGCAAAAACGAAGCAAGAAGTAGTACGATTTCTAAAGTTTCAAATTGATTTTGTAATAAATTAATAGTTCACGAAGAAAGAACGGTTTCAATGCATTTTTGCATTTCATATCGGCAATCACATGTTCCATTGAAAATGAATAATATGCAATTTGTTGATGTTAGGGTAACAAAATTTCTAGGTCACTCAGATCAGTCAAACCTCAAATGGAATGAACATTAAGTTCATTGCATTATGCATTCAGAATTGTTTCAAATTCTGTCAGCCTTCACGCAGCTATTTGCGTGTATTTTGCAAATGTACATTCCCGCCTGAGATATGGCGTAATATTTTGGGGAAGCTCATCCTGTAGTACCCAGACCTTTAGATTTCAAAAGACTTATTCGAATAAGGAAAAAATGCCATCCACGTGATTCCTGCAAGATCCTTTACATTGAGCTTGGAATTTTACCACTGCCTTGCCTATTTATTTACGAATCTGTAATCTTTGTCAAAACTGACTTACTTAACGGTGGGAACATATTTTCATGCAATACTGATATTTATAATTACAACACACGTCGTAAAAATCACGTTCACCAAGTGTCAGTATCAACAGCTCAGTACAAGAAATCCACATACAATACATGTACGTTATTTTGCAAGGCATTGCCAGATAACATTAAACAATTAAGGTCGGCGCACAAATTTTAAGTTAAAAGTAAAATCTTTTCTGCTGCATAACTGTTTCTATACAATTAGAGACTCTACTGCCCATCAAAAAGAAACAAATAATGTTCATTTTAACAAAAACAATGATATATAGTGAATTAGTTTACATTTGTAGTGCATAATTTAAAAAAAATATTTAATACGCCTGTAACAAGTAATGTACTTCAGCTTCCGGGTCAATGACCCCCATCTCGATCAGGTTTATGTCCAGTTTCCCTGATCCATTGAGTAAATGCTGAGATGACCCCTTGTTTTGCTTCTGGACGTAAATGTAGCTTCGCTATGCGCACATCTTGTTGAGCACAGTCCTTTTCCTTTTAGTGGTAGGACTAGAGCTGAGTGCGAGTTACTATTTTGTTAGGAATGCAAAAAAGTCGCATCTGCATATTCGTTTACCGGTGCAAGTATGTTTTCTATAACTCGGGAAAGAAATATCTAGTTTTTGAAATGTTGCTAATTTCGCGCTTTTTTAAATTTTATTATTATTATTATTATTTCTTTTTTATATTTTATTCATCTTTCAGCTATCGTATTTATAGTTAAAATGTTGGTAAGGGCTTGTGGAACAAAAGAAAACGTGCGCAAATAATCTTCTCTCCCATACGTCATACACAGTTTTCACTCTTTTTTGAGCAAAACAAATCAAATGAAATCACGCGTCAGTTTCATAAGCATAATGCAACTTCTACAAGGTTATTAATGATTACGTCCTATTAATTACAAAGAATGCTGTTGAGATCGACTTGCCAAGTTGTGTCGTTTCTTCGCAGGAATCTTAATTACAAATATGATACTAGCTTTTATAATGCATTGCACCTTATAACATAAATAAAAATATTACAGAACTATAAAAAAATCATTCATTGGACAATGGTGAGTCAAAATCGATGCTTCCTTATGTTGTTGTTAGTCAACGCCCACCCTTGGCATGTTGGTAATTTGGTGACGCGCTGACCAATATAGACATACAGTTTTTCTCTCAGCGTGTGGGGACGCTCACAATGATCAAGCACGTAGGTGGCAAATCACTGTTGTTCATTTAGTGTTACCCAGGAGACACGTGAGGTAGACCACGGACGCGAGCAACTTTGTCCCCGCTGTGAATTATTATTATTATTATTATTATTATTATTATTATTATTATTATTATTATTATTTGCATATGGGCCACAACTGACCATGCAACACGTTTCTCTCTTCCTAGACCCAGTCGTATTCTATCCTGGAGAGATCAGCGTGTGCAATTATGGGGATCAGCCTTTCGGCTGTATCCCTTGGTTAAGACAAGATTGTTAGCCTTGTATTATCAATTATGAGGTGATATGATGATGATGATGTTTGTTTCTTGTTATTATTATTATTATTATTATTATTATTATTTGTTAGCTTTCTCAACAATGTTGGACATGACATAATACATCGGAATTAGGATTCAAGACGTATTTTATAACAGTCAGAACCCAAATTAAATCAATTTACATATAAGAGCAATATAAGAGCACAGGTCCACTTAAATTTGAATAATATGGGTACACAAGTCAGATTAAATATAGATACATGTAAGAACATAAAATCAAATCAAATTTAAAAACATATAAGAACACAAGTCATATTAAGTTAAAATACACTTAGGAACACAAGTCAAATTAAATATAAATACGAAAAGAACACAAGTCAGGTTAAATTTAAATATATTATAGAGATAACACATTCATATAAACTGTCTACTATCGTACCACTATCAAATTTCCACATACATGTCCACATCGCACTCACTGGTTTTACGCGCTTTATTAAACAGTAATTGAGTTGATATCAGTCAATCTCTTCTCCTATGACTTCCTCACAATATGGCAAGTGTCCAGTATCACAGATTTATTTTTTTTATAGATATCTTCTGATTGAAGGATTTCCAAGTGTTTCTTTGTGCTTGTTGGAATTAGTCCTGTGGCCGAAATGATAATGTGTCTAATATAGACTTACTAGACTTTCCTTATTTTCTTTACTTCATCTGCTAGATCCTTGTATTGCTGATCTTGTTGCTATAGCTGTTGTCGATATTGTGGGAGAGTGGAATGGCAATGTCAATCTCATGGACTTCTTGTTTCTTTTTGTCTAGCAAGGTGATGTCGGGACTATTGGCTGGTATGGTGAGTCCTTATTTCTCTATCCCAATAGAGTTTGAAATCGCTGTTATCTACTACTGGCGACGGTTCATATTTACAATAGGGTGATGCTGAAGCTGTGCCTTCTGCTAAATTTTGATGGATGATTTTTGCTACATTTTGTGTCTTTTGGTATATTCTGTGTTTGCAAGTGTACGCAGGATCCTGTGATGTGTTCTATTGTTTTTGCTGTTTCATGACATTTTCGTATTTATCGTCTGAGATTGCTTCCTTGATTATTTATTTTCGGTAATTTCTAGTGGCTATTACTGTATCTTGGATCGCCATCATGAATCCAGTTGTTTCGCCAAAGAGGTTTCCAGTTTTTGAGCCAGAGGCTTGTTGCATCCTTATCTATATTATCTTTGTCTAACTGATTCGGAATGTGCCATGCAATTCTTTTTGCTTCCAGTTCTTTTTCTGATCTTCTATTGATGTACTCTTTGGAGTGAAATGTGGCAGCCTCTGTTAGATGCAGTGCCTGCAGATGCCTTTACATCGGCTTTACAAATGACATCAAACATTCTATTGTCGGTTTGCTTCTTGTGAAATGGCATCTGAGGTCCTTAATTTGTTTGTTATGAAGTCGCGGTATGTCGGTGATTCCCATGTCACCCATCAGTATTGGAAGAGTCACCCGTTCTATTGCTGATTTTGGATGTTTCATTCGGTGTTGTGTCAGTTGTGTTCTGACTAGTCTTGATAGATCTTCCAAGTCTGTCGCTGACCATTTAACTAATCCAAACGAGTAAGTAAGTAGTGGCATTGCATATGTATTAATCGCCTTTACTTTGTTTTCTGCTGTAGAGTTGTTGTTTGAGGATGCTTTGATTCTTTACAGAAAATTTTCTTTTGGTTTTCGTTTAATACAAGTGTGATCAATTCCTTGTAGCTGAGTGATTCCTAGGTAAATGTACCTATCAGGTTCTTCCAGATCTTCAATCATTCCATCAGGCGCGACACTGTATCCTTCAGATGTAACAACTTTACCTCGTTTTATATGTAACAATTTACATTTGTCCAGACCAAGTTTCATGCAGATTTCATTGCTAAATTTAGTCACAATATCCAAAAGTCTATGAGCCTGATCATGTTGATTTAGCATATACGTCAAATCGTCCATATATAGTAAATGATTAATTGTGTAGCTCTCTTTCGTTGGTGTGGTTATCTTGAATCCATATTGAGTATTTAGAAGTCTTTTGCTGAGGGGATTTAATGCCATGCAGAACAAAGTGCGCTCAGTGAATCGCCTTGAAAAATACCTCTATTTATTTGATGGGACGTGACTTTATACTGACGAGACATGTAGGGTTGTGACCCAGATGCGCATTATGTGACAAAAAAAGAGGATTATTTCTGAATTTATTTGATATATCTCCAGAATTTCAACAAGATAATAATGTGTACAGATCAAAAGGGTTTTTATAATATATGTAGGTCATATGGGTATTTCTCTTCTTCCTTATAGCCTGTGATTCCACAACAGAGTCAACTATAATCTGGTCTTTGCATCCTCTTGATGATCGACAACAGCCTTTTTGTTCCTCAGTTATAATGTTGTTCTCTGCAGATGTGGGTATATTTTGTTTGTAATGATGGCTGTCAAATATTTATAGACTGTGAGTTAGCAAGTAATTGGTAGATACTTAGCTGGGTCAGAGATGTGATGACTTTTGGCTATCAGGAACGTCTTCCCAGCGGTGAGAATGATGGTGTCGTTTCAGGTTTTGATATCACCTCTATGTAGCAGGTTGCCAAATGTTTGTATAAACATGAGAATTGCTTAAACCAAAATTTTGGATTTGATTCAGGCCAGGTGCTTTCCAATTTGATGTTTTCATTATAATTGCTTTTACATGTGCTTCATTGATGCAGAGCGGTGAGATGGGTTCAATTACCTCCATTCTTTGTTTTTCATCCATCAATGTTGTGCTATCTGAGTAATATTGTTTTGGCTCTTCCCATATGGCGGACCAAAAATCTGTGATTAATTGTATATCAGGTACTGGCTGGCTTCCAACGGAATTACACTGCTTGGCACTTTTCAATTTTCTGAAGAATTGTTTCTGGTTTTGAAATTTCGTATTTGCTTTTTACGCAGTGTAGATTGTTTGTCGGAGTCTCTTGGCGTAAACTGCCAACTGCTGGTTGTGACTGTCAAGAATTTCTGTTAAGTAAACGGGCGATAGCTGTTCCAATGAAATGGACTTGATAATTCCTTTCAACCTTTTTTCCAACTTCTTTGTTCTCGCTCTGTTCTTATATTGGTAAAATCTGCCAATTTCGACTATTGGTAAAGACTGCTGATGTGTTTTTCTAATCTAATTTGCCATATGGGAGTGTTATCCCTTTCTTTCTATTTGTGTGTGGGTTTGAATGATCTGGTGTTCTGTGGGATGGTAACATCAGGTAATAGTTGTCGTGGCCGCACAGTACACAACACCGATGAAGTTCGCCTATTGTCACGTTTTGTTGATCAATGAAACGTGGAATTGTTTCTGTATTGAGGATTTTGATTATGTCCCATGTTTTTTCAGACAATTTCGGTTTACTTAGATAAGGTTTTACGGTAGGGTCCCATGCCATGAAACTTTTGTAATAGAGGAAATTCATGCTCTATTGCCCTTTTTAGCTCCGTATTGTCATTCACATCTGTTGATTCACTATATCTTGTGGGTCTAACGCTTGTCTTCTTTCTTCTTCTTATTATTATTATTATTAATGAACTAGAAGGTAATAGGATGACAGTGAGAGGGGATCGTGGGCATTTTGAGCCATCCCAGCATCTCCTTTTGACTGAAGGAAATTACAAAATCCCCGGTCAGGTGGCCGGGCCAGGGTGGCCGGCCAGGGATCAAACCCAGACATCCCGATTGCGAAGTCAGCGCGCTACGCACTGTGCCATTTCGCTCGGTAGATGCTTTCTTATGCTTATTTAAACTTTTTGTCAAGAGAGCGGTTCTGCCTTCTAGGCGATTGGGATGATTGCTTAAAAATCGAGACTTACATTCAATTGCAAAACAACTTTAATTGAAACTCGAAGCAAATGTCATTTATATTTCGTTATTAATAAATATTTTTCCTGCTAAAATAGAAATATCCATTATTACTTCCCAAATCATTATACAATATTTATATTCACAGTTTTTATATATGTAATTAATATTAATAACGGAAAAATACATTTAATCAGATATTACAAATATACATACTATGTAAACCACACTTCACCAAAAGAGCAAATCACACAACGAGGCGTGTCAATATTATGCCGCATTTTGTGAAGTGACAATGTTGTGATGTGAATGCACTGAAAAACTGTGTATTCACAAAGCCAGGATTTTCAGAGAGGGAGAAAGTCAGTAGTTTTCTAAGCATACAAAGCCCCCACGAGTTGGTTTTTAACCAAATCCAAACGAACAAAGACATTCCATTGAGCTTTATAGCTACAACGAGCAATTGATCTATGTGTGTTAGTCTAAACCGCCGGTTCGTCAATTTGTTGTTCGTTTAAACATCCCATTCTCCTTTGATTCCCAATTATTTGAATTTTATCTCCCCTCACGAAGTTTAAAAGTAACTGAGAGGAATATGTTCCAGTTGGAAGTAGAATATATAACTGGCAGTAATTAACTTTGATATAGTTTTTTGTCTACCTGTTTGTCTGGTCGGTGAGATCTCTTGATATGTAGCCCTGTGATGTTTTTGTTTGGGATTTTTTGAAAGGAGGGAAAAGTTTATAAATAATAACGGATTTTCAGGAACATATATTGAGCAAAATTCTAACACAGACAAAAATATTTCAAGTTTGATTGAGAATATGTTTCGTCGGAGCCATAAAGTGTGTGGAAGCGGGAAGAAAGCTGCTTCAGCTTCTTTGAGGTTCGGTTTTTAAAAATTCTGTTACGCCATTTTTCGCAATTACAGGCCATCATTTTGGACATTGATCGTACGAAGTAATCCTCCGTGAAATATCGTATTTTGTCTCGTAACGTCGCAGTCAGTCATTGTCTTTTATCCCTCCGACCAGGATCTCGGTGGCGTTTTAGTAATCGGTCTTCCCAGGCGGTCATTCATCCGGGGATGTGTGATGTATCTATTTGCTTATCTGCAGTGACTCCTCAGATGCAGCAATTCCTCTTCCAGCAATTCGACTATCAACGCCAGCTGAAACAAAGGACGCGCGGCCCAAGCAAGTGACGTCGCACGCTCAGTTTGCGAAGAATCGAAAGCTCAACGCCCTGGATCCGAAAGCGCTACGACCGCGAAATTCTTGAGTTGACACTTGTAGTTACTTGCTAGATGCCATCTCGTCTTTACAGAAAACGATAAAGCAAATTTAATTGCTAAAGAGGAACTTCAAAATGTCGAGTGTACCCATAAGGTATGTAATGCATACATGACACATCAGCTGTATGCATAAGCCTTCAAGAAATTGTCAAGATGACGAAGAGGAAAACATGTGATGTGGATAGTAAGGAGTGGAATGTTGTCAATGAATGCGTATTAGGGATAATTTTTTCTTGATGAGTTGTCGAATATACTAACTTTTTCGATGATCCTCTTATCACCAAAAAGACTACATATATGAACAGTGTATCTCGATATAAGACTACAAGACAAAAAAATCAGTTGAAAAGACCACCAAAGAATTTAAGGGACCGTGTGTAAGAAATTTATGGTTTTTGAAATAGAAAAACTCTGAACCAATAATTTTAAATTTTATTTGTAATGCATTTATAATTAGGGTGGTTTTATAATGTAATCCTTGCAAAGTTGATGCGACCATCCAAAAAAGTTACGGTTCTTTCTGTTTATGATTGAATAAGGGTGAAATTTGAATTATCATCCGCAGCGTATAGAATACAGTTCTGTTGTTTGCGTTTTTATTTCTAAATATTGAACTTTCTTTGAGTGATGGAAAACTTCCAAACATCACAATTACATTGGACATTAATGTACTAATACAGTCTTTATCACCAATGCCGATGCTTGGTATTAAAATGTACTAATCTGTTTGAAATTTGATTCTAGTTCCCTCTTTTGGAATCTTCGATTGTTCTTCCTTTTCGTTGTCTCTAATTCGTCACGTTATAGATATAATATCATTGGTGCCAAGATATAATGTCATTAGTGTCATTTTTATGACGAATGTGATGAATTGTTGGAAATTGTGTGTTAAAAATTACACCCGCTGAATGACAAACTCGTTATGATCTAATTGAAGATCACTAAAACGTTCTTAGTTGCCCTACGAAACTGCTGCAAAAATGAAAATAATGGAACAACCGGCTAATGCGACTTTTTGTGTTACGTCAAAGTGAAAATCAAAAACAGAGGAGTAATATTGAAACATGCGCGATAGTTAACACGCACATAATAAACAGTGTTACGTACAACGGTTCTCTCCTTTGTGTTAAAAGAACATGATTACATAACTGTGTCCATTAACATAGTATGTAAAAAGGCTGATTTGCGAACATGACATGGGACTTTTTTAAATATAATATAAAGTAGAACATTCGATATGTTGATATAAAACTAGACGAAGAAACCTGGAGTTACCCGGATCACTATATTCTATTAAACACGAAAAGAAATACGGTCTATGTCTAATGTAAAATGGAAGTACATCTCCGCAACGCCTCCCTCCACCTCCATCATTTCGCTCCGCCACCCCGCTTCCTTCGACATACATAGCTCTGTCACTGACCGTCCCAGTCCAGTCCAGCTCTTCCTCGCCTGGCGTCGCCTCGCCTCGCCTTCGCCGGCTCCCACTTATGCCCCTGCGCAACAATCACTCAATGCCGAACTGCATTGCAGATTGCATTATAAACCTTCAGCAAAATATAAAAATAAATAAATAAATAAAATTAAAAATAAAATCGGCGCTAACGTTTGGAATCGCAAACCCCTGTGTCTTTTGTTGTTCGCCCAAAAAGCATTTGTACGAAATTTGGTTGAAATTGCTACATGTGTTAAACTGCAATAAACTCGCATACACATATATTCCCTCTTTTCCATATTAAGATTTTCAATGGTAAACAAATTTGTTAGATTTCTCTTGCGATAATAACGACAATATCTGAAATTGTCAAAAATTAACAACTGCAATAATATTTTTGAAGTGTGTATGAAAAATAATAAAATATATATTCTTCTACATGTCTTTCTGTGATTTCACGATTTTTTAATACATAACTAAGTAGATTGAGTCGCGGTTTACCGGTTATGAAATAACCATTAAACGACACGAAGCAATAATTTTAAAGTTCTAATAATGTAGGCTTCACCTCAGAAATAATGAGACTTTACCACAACAAGCATTAAGAAATTCATTTGTTTAATTACTAGTAAATAACAAACTAAAACAATTCTCTTAAATATAAAAAGAAGAATTGTAACAATTTCCTGAAAAAATTCTCAGAATAAATGAAATTGAAACGAAGGCATTATTGATATTTCATTTTTAATCATAATGAAAAATGAATCTAATGGTAAGAGACCGTAGTTTAATTCTACCTGTCTGAAAATATGCGGAACTTCATAAATTAATTTATGAAATGAATTATCAGTCGACGTGATATATTGAATTTAAACAACTCAATACTTTACAAACGCTTGATTACATTTCAGCGAAATATTATCAAGAAAATGAGTAAAAGAGAAGTAAAAAAATTCTCAATCATCCTCCGAATCTTGTACGATATTAAAGAACGTCAGCTGGGACGAAAAGGCTGCTGAACTGGCGCCGAAACAAAGTAAAACGGCTAATGTGCAATCTGTGCAAAAATACTGTTTAACAAATTCACTCATGCGGGGTTTCTCGGTCTAATTAGTCGATGAATGAGAATTAAGAAGTTCCGATTATGTTTTAATCATGCTCCTAGAAGACACGTCGAGTTTAATCGCATGCAGCTGAAAATAACGGTAAAGGTGTTTCTATCGTGTTTTAACGAAATTATGATGTATGCAAGCAGACGAAATGTCCACTGGAGCGTCTTTGTTTTGAGACTGAAAAAGTCATATAATTCATCCTGCCCACTTTTGGAGTTTACTTATCTATTAGTTAATTTTCAGAAGAGCTTGTATCTTCACTACAATCATAATTTTAACTTCTGTAGTTTTTAATTGTATTTTAACATACATATGTATAATATAAAATATAAAAACTAAATCGCCCTGCATTTATAACTAAAAACATTCCAAGTTTACTAAGCGTATATGTTCCTCAGATTGTCTGGAGGTATTGCTGACGTTCAATGCTGATGGAACTGTTGTTATCATCCTACTTTCCGAAACATTCATCGCTTCGGACACTATGGAATCCATGTCGTTTGATCTCGGCAGCTAGCATGACGCACCTCGACATCCAAGCACAGCACAGACAATATCGTCGCGTTCTATCACGAAGCAATTCCAAAAAAACGAACGCGAAATGTCATGCACGAAAGGGTTATGTACTTGGACGTGCTCCGGGCAGAACTACTTGTTTATGAATTGTTTCCATGTCCCGCTTTTGGAGTCCGTTATGGAGAGGAGTGGCCGAACGGCGAGTAGAAGCAGGACACGGGTTCGCATCCACCCTCGCCGCAGGCCGCGATTTCCACGCGGAGCACGATCGAGAATGTCGGGAGACCGCCGTCGCGGCCGCAACGCCCTGCGGAGCGTAGGACGGGCGCTGGGGGGGTTGGAGGAGGAGGAAGAGGGGGTTGGGGGGGCGACGGAGTGCATGGGATTGAGGACGGGGGGCGACGGCAAGGGCGGGTGCTGGCCGCTTCGCCAGAGCGCTTTGGAACCCCCGAGAGGTGGCGCGACCGCGGTTGCGGCGCGGCGGGGTGGGGTGGCGCGGGAGGTCGTGCGGAGGAGAGGCGTGTCGAGGAGCAGTGAGAGGAGAGGGAACAGGAAGGGAAGCGGAGGAAGAGTTGGGAGGATGAGTTGGTTTGGGGCGAAGGAGAGCGAAAGTAGCCGCGTTGGTGGAGACGGCCAAGAGCAACGGGACGTTCGGCTCCCCGGGGAGGACTGCGGCGGCGGCAGCGGTGGCGGCTGCGGTGGCGGTGGCTTCGCCGGTGGCGGAGGTGCGACGGCGCAGGAGTGGAGGGGAAAGGAGGAGGCGGAAGCAGCGCAGAGGTAACGGTAGTGGAAGCGTTGAGGTCTAGGACTTGAAGATGTCACGACTTCCGGAGGAGACAATGGAGATGCGAGTTGGCGGGTGACAATGCTGGAGAATAGAAAACAGATAGCAATTATAATGGTGTTGGCTAGGAAATAATTTTAACTAGTGAGTAAATATTTTAAATAATGAAGTGAATATAAATATTGGAAAGAATTGGAAGGAATTTTGTCTGGCATTGTTACGAATGTTTCCACAAGATGTACAGACAGACAAAAATATTCACAAAGCATACATTTTTATTGGAGTATTCGACGATGGTGTTTATGATGAATATATAATAGTGGAAAAGATTAAAAAGGTAGCATTTCAGATGCCAGGAACCTTTGGAGATTGATTTCACAAGCGCGGAAAAGTTAATAATGGTGGTGGTGGAGGAGGAGGAGGAGGAGGAAGAGGTGGTGATGGAGCAGCTGGAGATGGTGGATGTGGTGGAGTGGTATTGGTGGTGGTGGTGATGATGGTGGAAGTGGTTGTGGTGTCGGAGGCGATATCAGAAACGACTGGCGACGTGGTGGATTTTACTGATTAATTTATTCAATGCACTTCAACTGCTATGATCTTTAGTCTGATATGTTCATTAATGTGGGAATGCGTTTCATGCACGGAGGTGGAATTATTCCTCCCCCGCAAGATTGTGAGATCCGGGGCCCACCTACATGGCTGCTTGCGGGAGATGTTTCCTTGAAAGTATCTACCCCAGCGATGCTCCACCGTAGCCAGCACAAGCTCTAAGCACCCGACTGGTCTCCCGATATGTGTGGCAGTTTATTGCGTCTAAATATAAGGTCGGAGGATAGGACAAGGAAGAAGCCCGTTTGTTCGCTATGTGGTGCTAGTAGTGTACCAGTCCTGCATTCGCCTGGTATTGATATGAGAAACCACGGAAAAATACCTATCGTAGCAGCCGGCCGCGGCCGGCTGCAAGCATTTGGCTTGAAGTCTTAGGCTTCTGCGACCAGAATTGAGATCTCGGCTGTCTAAGTGACTAGGCCGTGTACTAGGCTGTGTAGCCGACGTTTCGACCATCTTTTTCGAGGTCTTCATCAGGGCTGGTCTGCCATGGTCTCTCATCAGGGCTGGTCTGCGGCGTCATCCGGACAGGCGAGATCTCAGCATTTGGCTTGTTACACATCCACTCCTCTACAGCTAGTGTCGAAAATCCCCCATCGTCGGAAACGAACGCCAGGACTCCGCGGTCAGAGTTGCTGCGAAGGCAGTGGCAATGCTGGCTCTGAGCGAAACTCAGCCGGTCGATGGGGTGGACGTCGGGGCCGCTGGCTGTGGTTGCCCCCAGAGGCCCACAGAGTGGAGGAATTCATGGGAATGGAACTTCCTCGGCGGATTTTGTCAGCCTGCTCGCGTCCGCCGCTACTTAGCTTATGCTCTTTCAAGCAGCGCTCTCCTTCCGCGATGCCCTCCTGTGGTCCATGACGCGGCGCACTTCGACGTCGAGGCTATGTGCAATGGGAGCCGTAAGTTCAAACCTTTGGGAAGAAGAGATAACTTTAACTAATTGTATGACTTGAATAATATTAACCTGGCACGAATGATTAAATTTCGGTTCAACTTATACAATTTTTCATGAAAATTGGAACTGATTCCACCAGGATCCTGTAGGAAAAACTGTTAACCGATTTTAGTTGCGATAAACTTGTGCTGTGTATGTCAATTCCTACAGCTAAATTCATTGGTGTTATTTTAGATGTAAACATTTATCAATAGTTGTATAGGTTATCATGAAAGTAGAAATTATCATTTTATGGCTGGGATTTCATTATGTACTTTTCAGTAGTGCATAGTACAGCGATCGT
Organism: Acheta domesticus; assembly: GCA_031308135.1. Classification (NCBI taxonomy): domain Eukaryota; kingdom Metazoa; phylum Arthropoda; class Insecta; order Orthoptera; family Gryllidae; genus Acheta; species Acheta domesticus. The sequence continues at coordinate 237,540,520 of JAHLJT010008446.1, forward strand.
TCTATGCTCGACTTTTATTCGTTGATTGGATTTCGCAGAATAATTTATGACAAATGAAAGTGTTCAATTCGATTAAAAGGTTGAATATTGTGGATGTTTTCAAAATAACTTGGTTTCAGAGAACAGGAGGAATTTCAACATATTGTCATCGTTACACTTCGGTTTCCGGAAGTCAGTAGATAGTACTAAAGATCTCAGAGCCCGTTGAGGGTTGGTTACCGTCCAACATACGTACATATAAGTTGTTTCGGAGAGCATATGTCAGCGTAAGTGTATTGTGTAACCGTATCACCTCATTATCACCGCAAGCAAGTAACTTAGCGTCACCTCAGAGTCAGGCGATATGGTACACGAATGCCGTGAAAGAATTGCAGCGTAATGCATTCAAATTAATTTTTCTCCATAAAGTAAGCTTCTTAGATTTCCCTACTACTATACCATGAGTTTCCGGCATAGAGTGATTAAATTATATTAAAAACACCTGTATATTATGAATTGTAAAAAGGAATGAGGCTTTATGGCGTAAAATATAATTTATGTTCTAATCGTAATTAAATTATGAGTATTGCAAAGAAAATTACGGTACATTCAATATGTTTTTGAAACTTCCTCTTTAACTTTTAAGGTAATTTCCTTTGACAGATGGAATGCAGTGAAGATTTGTGAGGTTATCTTATTTCTGGTTAATAATAATTAAGTGATGTGAATTTCGCAATTTACATATCGTATGTACCGTTAATGATCCTTATTATAGCCGTACCTACAATAATCGTGTTATCCGTGAACTCGTATGTTGTGCCGGAAACGATTCAGATCTAATAGAAATTGAAGATAGGTGATTGCCAGCATTTAGAGATAGAATCGGAACGAAATCCAATTAGAGCAACTGGTTTCACGAACTAATGTTCAGGAAGTGGCAGGTTAATTTTACTATTGACTATAAAAATCAGCCATGTCTAGGTTTATACATAGAATACAACGGTTTACGGAAATGTAGTTGCGAACTCCTTATCACACAGTTTAATTATCACAATCGTCAATTATCACAAACCGTCAACACAGTTTAATTATCACAATCCTTATCACAACCGTTTAATATGCGTGACCGGAACATTAAGAATATAGCGTATTAGCATACGATCATACTAATAATGAAAACAGACTTACTATAGAATGAGACTTACTATTTGTATGCATTTTTATTTTATTTCACTTGGAACTCATACTGTCATTAATTGAATAATAAATACTATATGGTCGTGAATTTTGAGTTCTACCCAAATTAACTAGAAAATATGAAGTAATGCTTTAAGGAATACTGATTATTAACTCAATTTTAGTCATTTGTAGCCTTTCTGTAGAAAAGATCTTTGACCCTAAGAACATATATTTTCTGAGAAATGTGAAAATATTCCTCTGTGTTTAACAGACCGGCAGACCAATTGCTGTACTAGACAACAGAAAAAGTTAGCACCGCCGTCTAGCAGACGCACAGGCGTAAGGTAATGAAGTCGTTGACGAAAGAAATAATTCAGCAAAATGGAAGGAAAGATGAGCACGAACGACCGGTAACGACGCGGAGCTGCGTAAGTTAGCAGCGATCGAAAAATGGATGTGGGGGTCGTGTATGATTGCCTTAAAATGTACGGCGTCCGTTGACCTGGTTCTTCCCCACAACGCTGCCAACTTTAATAATGGCCAAGGAGACAAATAATTATCCAATCGTGGTATTTCTTAAATTGTTTGCTGATTATAGAAGTTCCCGATCTAAAAATAAATTATCTTTGATTGAAAATGCTCGTAAACGAGGTAGAAGTGAGAAACAGAAAACACTTTAGTTTCGATAAATTGTTCTGACTCTGAGATGTATTCTCAGAACACTAATTAATTTTTAAAAATTTAAAATTAAATTTTAAATTTAAAATTAAATTTTTAAAAATTTAAAATTAAAGTTAAATTTAAATTATATCTTTTATGATGATTTCTTTTATTCCCGAATGGGACACTTGCATAATTATATAGACACTAAAAATGGCTGATAATAAATTCAATGATGACAGACAGACGGAGTTAAGTAATAAAAAGCGAGTCTGTAGTAAAGTGGATGTAAAGATTTGTGTCAAAATTGTAAATAAGAAAATATTACAAAAATATTAAAATAAATACATTTAATAATAGTTTTGTCACGTTGGTATTTATGATTTTACGTAACTTTCTAAACAACATAACTCCATTCTTCAAAAAATTCTTAAATTCCTGTACACGAACTCCACGGAATCATTAATTAATTAATATTGGAATGTTGATCTTACCTCCTAATTACATTCAAAATATATTGATTAGTTAATTATATTGTAATAATTATTTTAGCTATGTTGATATCAGATTATATTTTACAAACAAAATTTTTAACGTTATATTCACTGATATGAAGTATATATATATTTTCCCAATAATATCAATAAGCTATTTTCCATTAATTTTAATAGATAAAAATATTAATTGATGAAATGATCTTACGCAATTTTTTAATATATGCGAAAGTCTTTCTGTCGTGTTCTGTATTCGTGGAAGCATAGCTTATATTGAATAAATTTGCAGATTTCACATTTTCTTCACTCCTATGTTCAAGAGACTGATAATAAACTTATTTAATTTATTTTATCAATGAAAAGTAACAGCTATGTTTGACGTATGGAGGAGAATTACAATCCGCTCAAGTTTTCTTGTGCTCTGGAATCCCTTCCCCACTTTTAACTCTAAATAGTTGACTGATAAATGTTGATTACCAAGAAAACCAGGTAATAATTTAACTATACACTTTCGCTCTCAAGTTACAGAAAATTGTTTGCATTTGTACACATACTTCAGAATTGAGTTGTTAGTATTTATAAGACTTATATTCCCCGTTGTACTCCTACCACAATTAGCAAATTTAGAGCTCAAATAAACGTGCGCATTTTTATGTCCAAAATCAAGGCCCCATCTCAGCATTCGCTCAATGGATCAGGGAAACTGGACCTCATCGAGTTGGGGATCACTGACTCACCATTATGGTGTGGAAATGTTTTATATCAGTTAGAATATTAAGACCCAACTGTTAATATTTGCATTACGGAATGCAGGTTTGGGATCAGGTCATTTTCATTTCAAGTGATCGAGATTTAAGGCAAGCATTTTCAGTGTTTCTCCAAAGAATTAAAATGACGTAAATTATAATGATACTTCTATCCTCGTCATAACTTTTCCTCGTATACGATTTTGATGGTGCTTTCCCCTGCTGTTGAACATGACATCACGCCTGCCTGCCACCACCCTTGCAGCAGCTGCCGCGACCCACCGCTCCTCGCGCAGCACCTCCGGTCCCCCGGCCCCTCGAGAGTGCATGTCCCCGGTCGCACGTGTCGCCTGCCCCATCTCGCCGCAATCACGATGCTCATAGCCTGCGACTAGCGATTTCCGCTTTACGGCTGTTTTACATCGTCCTGTGATGGAGTCCTTGCACGACGCCGAACGCTCTAACCGCAGAACAGGACTGCTGCACACAGGGCAGGACAGCAAGATCGGTGTACAGTACGAAAACACGGCGACGTCGTAAAGTATGAAATAAAACGGCTTTTATTATGTCGGGAAGAGCTTTCTGATCGCTATTAGTTCGTCCGCAGAGAGTTTTTTCCCCGAAATTTACGGCTTCGTAGATTGCTTGGGGTATTGTGGATTAATATGCATTTTATTGTGCATTGTGTAGTTTATTATGCGATGCATATGTACTGTGAGGTGGTTAATGGAAGATCGTGCAATAGCTGGACAATAAACACTTAAACATCTTTATAGACCAGCCCCAGCAGTTAATGGCGCTGCACATCCACACTCGAAGTTTCATGAATTTGTCTCAGAGAGACATTAGGTTCTAGCGCTTCTACAAGACGACTTAGCCTCCATGAATTAGGTTAGATGAAGCGACCGAGCTGAATAAGGATTGATCCCTATATATTAATAGGACTCCGCGTAGATACATTTATTTCAGAAGTCGAAAACTACTCTCGAGCAAAGGAATCCTAATCACTTTCATCCTCTCATTTATCAGCATTTATTCGTCTTTTCTATGGCATTAAACGAAAGGATACCGCCATATCCGCAATTGAGATCGAGAATGAAAGAATGTCGTTTTAACAATAGTTTGATAACATCCCCCATATCATTTTGATAACATCCCCCTATATAGCCCCCTCGTATGTGTATAATGAGTTGTGGAGAAATAAAAAAGGAAAATATAAACAATTTAGTTAACAATCCCTAACACACAATTCTAAGTAAACAAACTATTCTTGTCTCACTCATCCTAAATTTGGCCATTTCCCACGTACTACATTAAACACTTTCCCGGCCGTGGTCTGTAACGAGTGGTCCAATTTATCTTCCCTCTTGCAGTAATTTCTTTTAAAATCACTTTCTTCTTCCCATTCCCGCTCCATTGTAAGCCTTTCCTTAAATGGCACAGCACGGACCGTTTCTTTCTAACTCTATTCGTCTAAAACAGGCCTACGCAGCCGCCAGAGAGTTAGTATATGAGTTTTTATATCTGAATTTTATTTATTCCATTTTCCGATTTATATTATTTTATTGTATCTCATCTTAAGAATTTAGATCCATGTTATGTATACATAATTATATTTTCTATTCTATTAGTAAAATTTATCAATTTTTGCTTCATTTTCTTCTAATTCCAAAACAAGTTATTTCAGTTATGCCACTTTTGTTTGTTCTTCTCTTTGTACAATTGGTAATTTAGAAATTTCTTATTTTATCGTAGTGCAGAAGATGACGGTAATGCGTCCGAACTAGGTTTATGAGGATATTGAGTATGGTGATGAAACTACGTCTAATATTTCTATTTCTGCCAATATTATAAACATCGACGACTTTGTATTAAAGATTCGGACACAGTAAAAATTTGCAAAACGAGGCCATATCCGATCGGCCAACGCTTTGTTAAGTGGCGGTGGGTCGTTCAATATACATTACGTGATACTACTTTCTTATCACGAAAAAATCACATAAATAGAAAATACCGTTCCTTGGAATACGAATAGGCTGTATTCATCTTTTACACACACACACACACACACACACACACACACACACACACACACACACACACACACACAGGTGTCCGGGGAGGAGACGTCGAAACTTGGGAAGTAAGTTCTCAATTTTAAGGATATTTTATCTAATAAAGAACTTGAGCATTCCGAATGGTTGAGCCGCAATCAGCATTCAAAAGTTGGTTTGAAAATATGCTTTCTAGGAAAAAATGTGCATTGCAGAAACATATAAACACTGCAGAAACATGTAAATTGTTTATTATTTACAAAAGAAATTAAGATATTTGTTCAAAACTTAAATTAACCAAGAAATAAAAAATGCAGTCGAATTGTGTAAATTGTGTGCTTAGAGGTTTATTAGTAGTATTAGATTTATTTCGGTATATAATGGTTTAAATTCTAAAAACTATTTTTTAAGCTACCAAGATTTTTATATACAAATTAACATATTTCAGGATAATTTGATTGTTAAAACACAACATTTCCTTTTACTTTATGTCTCAACATTTCATTCCTATGTCTTCTTTAGGCTCTGAAAGTAGTACATTGTATTTAAAAATTTGCCTATTAGATTCATAATTAAACAATTACCTATATTAACAATAATATTAACAATTGCCTAGTTTTCAAGGTTAGATAAATACTTTTAAATGTATTATTATTCACACTGAGATACTATATTTACGTAATAATTTCGTTAAAAAGTTCATTGTATTCAATAAAAATGTATTCCCTATTTAAATGATTTGTTTCATGATGAGAAGGGGGTATTACGAAAAGTATATTGACTGACGCAGGGCCTGTTTGACAACGCGTTGGCTACCGCATTGGCTGTTCGCCTATCGCTTCGATTTACAAACTCTGTCTGCGTCCGTTTTTGCTCTACATCGGCTTAATTAATTTAATAACTATATTGTGCTTGAATAATACCAGATAAAAATATGCCCATGACATTAAACGTGAAACATAGCAAAAAAATATTTCTTCTCTATTACATTACTATTTTGTATGAAAAAAGCCCAACAGTAATTTGTAACGATACTAGGATTAAAGTCGTGTCGAAATTAGGGCTATGATGAATTTGACGAGATTAATAAAACCTATCTAGTTTTAGTTTAAATAGCGCTGATACACATGGATGACTATAAAGAATAATATACGTGCATAAACACCTTGCAACCATGCAAACGACCAATATTCGCTCCCGAAAATAATGAAAGAAATTCGATTCGCTTATACGGATTTATCATTATCACCAATTACTTATCTTAATACGCCAAATGGATTCGCACCCGAAAAGCACAAACAGTGTTTGTATTCCGGTAGCAATCAAGGAAGAAAATCCCTTTCAATCGCCATTTAATGCAAATTAGTGCGGTTATTGGCGCGCCGACGGCGGTGGGAATTGTGTCAACGCGTTCGCGAGCGAGGCGACGCGACGTGGCCCGCGGAAATGTTGCCTGCGCAGCACAAGGAATTTATCGTTTTAGTAGTAATTAGTAATTTGGGGTTTATCACTAGTATTAGATTTATTTAGGTTTTATTAGTAATTAATAGATTTTATTACACGGAAGCCCATATTTTGTCAGTTCTTGTCAAAAACGCTCATTTCCATCTGTATTCGTTTAATTTGTATTTGGGTTACGGTAGGGATCCCATAATTTAAGAAAACGTGTACAGTGTACTCGTTTCCTCGTAGTGCGTCGTATACAGTTTCCAATTGTTTCTGAAGTTAA
>JAHLJT010008446.1:237547460-237620162 GCA_031308135.1 Acheta domesticus
CATTAAAAATTGATGCTGAGGTTATCGAATATCAATTGAAGTAAATCGTCAGTTTTATTAGCGTATGCGTGAGAAGCACTTTCCATATTCTGAAGTAGCAGAAGTAACCGAGTCGAAGCGCGTGAACGTATAACAATCATCCTTTAGGAAAAGTAATTCTATCAACAGTGTAAGAGATAAGAGGTACATAACTACCTCCTCACCACACTCCACTGCGTCTTGCTCTGCCTTGCAAAGCCCCGCCCACGCCCGACACGTCCTGGTCCACTCCGCACCGTTCCTCCTTCCCCGCTCCGAGAATTGTCCATCAACCCCCCCCCCCCACTACCATCACCCCACGCAGCCTAGAAACTCATAATGCACAGATGCATTGCAAATTGCATTAAACCAAACAATGATATAAGATATTTTTGTCCCTTCAACCTAATGTTTAACCTTTCAAAGGGTGAATTTTGAAAAACCCATACTTATTCGTTATATACATCGTAATAAAAACCTACATTCTAAATTTGACGTTTCTAGATTAAATAGTTGTGTGTCTGTTGATGTGTCAGTTGATACTTTTAATGTAGATTATTATGAAAAATTTAATAAATAAAAGGTTTGTGATGATATATTTTATTAATGTTAAACATCAAGGAGGAGTACAGAAAAATGTCTTCAATGTTTCAAAAAATGTGACCTACACGATATCGATAGCAAGATTGTTTGAAGAGAAGGCTATTTACTGGGAAGCTGCGTTCTTACGATTTTCTTTCTGATGTAATGTGTTTGCTTTGCTTATAATCCGTATTTTCGCCAATTTGCGCCGGATAGTAACAACCATTAAACATTCTCCTGTAAAATGATGTACTGACCACTGCTGTTGTTTTTCTTCCATAAAACAAAATAGTGGAGTGTTTTACTCGTCGTTGCTTTCTCCTGGAAAAGCTTTAAACCGGCAGCAAGGCAAATGAGAAGCTACTCAGGACACAATTAGAAACGACGTTTCCTTTCCACTCTCTGGCGGCAGTTTTAAGTAACTAAACTTGTAGGAGCTCATTTGTCCTTTTGTAATTCTGTGGAGCGAGTTGCTCGGGCCAAGCGGACAAGGTAGAGTCCGGCAAGTTAAAGAAGATGCCCCTGATAACAGTACAGGTGTTTGCGTTTAAGGCATTACAATTTGCTCGAATTGACTTAACAGATATGGGCAAGTTAATTTCCTTCGCAAAAGGTGAAGAGTATGAGAATTCGTAGAAGCTGTTTGTTTACTTCTAGGAATTAAATGTTTCAGGCTGACTTTTTCACCAGAAAACTATTCTATTTAGATGAAAACTATAAAAATGGGAAGTTTTCATTGATAATATTTTCGTTTTCCATTCACTACTTGTGTTTACTGGTGGAAATTCAACGTGTTAATTTCCACTGTCAGTTTTGGAGTATGGAAATCAAACTACTTGGGTTAAGATCAAACATTTTATGCACGAGCTCATCTGAGATGCTACTATATGTCATTAATTGATAAGAAAGTATTAAATTGATTCAGAACCAGGAAATGAGATATGGAATAAATAAAGAGAGAATACTTTTTAGCGTTATGATCAACGAGTGAAAAATTAATCTATATTATTAATTTTGAAATACACACATAAATTAGTGGAAAATTAAGCAGCCTATGGCATTGTGAGCAGTGGTTTCATTATATACCCGGGAAGACTGAAACAATACGAAAACGATGAAAATTTTGATTTGTCTGAAAACTGCAATTATTTGATTACGTTAATCCTCAATTTCTCATACCTCATGTTAAGACTATATTCTCATACCAAGTGCGCCACCACTTACGACACAGCTGACGTCATGCGACGAGGAAGAAAGAAACTTCAACATGTACGTGTGGCGCTTCAGAAGAACCAAATATTGCTGCTTCAGGACCTCATTTTTCACACACTCAACAGCATTTTTGCTGCTGCAATCCACTATAATAATTCTTTTTGCAATGATACTTGCGTGATTAGAGTTCGTGGTGCTGCTATTAAAACATCAGCACAGTATAATAACAAATCTACGGTGAGGATTTGCACGCTAGAGATAAAATTTTTTTAAGCTTAAGCACAGAGATCATAAGCCAATCACATATCTTTGTATTACATTTATGTTCTTGCATTGTATCTCGGTTCATTAGGTATCTTCTTTAACTTAACTATCAAGACTTCAGGACTGACAAAGTATACTAAACTCTTCACACGCATCTTCTTTCGACAGGATCAAACAAGAACTAAAACTGTCTCACCTCCAGTTTAAGTGGGTTACACGGGAAGAAGGTATTTCGGCGTGAGAGAATGGAAGGAATCTCCCAGTTAACACTGTGAGGTTAATGAAGTTTCGGTAATAGTGTTAGGTGACAGTTTCCCCTTTTGCGTCTCGGGGGACCAGCTATCTAATCAACTCGGGGAAAATTTCTTAGAAAGTCAGACGTGTACTGCAAAATACGCGTCATTAGCTTAACTTGCTTTTCAGACATTCATTCAATTGAATGTTTCGAAAGCATTAGCAAAAGGTGATGCGAAGGCACGCTGAGGTGACAGTCGTATGGATAATGTGTTTAGATTGACCGTGATGGGTACTACGTCAGATGACAAAATGACAGGTGAAATTTATTGAGATATTTGAAATATAAAAAAAAATATTTGAATTTCACTAATTTTGGAAATAGTAACACCAAAAAAATCCTTGGAAAAGTGTTAATCATTTACATATTATCTCTAGGTTACAACATTTTATGTTCCTCATTTATTTAAGTATATTTTGGTATTTTTATCACTGTATTATTTTTTCTCAATAATGAGTCAACTCTGCGCTCAAAACTTTTCCCAACATAAATCTCTATTTAGTTTACTTTATTATGTTTTTTGACACATTACCATGCTACACATAATGCATATGTACGGCAATGAAGTTAATACGTTTCAAACATCAGAATTTTGAGCACGTTCAACGATCTGTGAAATATTACAGAGTCACAATTGACTTTTACTACCCTCATTAGTTGAATATATAATAATATATAATTCTTTTTTAAATAAACCATATTTAATATTAGAAAATCTTCAGTCAACAAATACATTAAAGTGAATTTTTATTTTTGTTTTTTTAAGAAGAATTACGGCATGAACAATGTTCAAAATATTTTATCTAATCCATTTAATGCATTATATTTTTGATTTGATGATCAATGAAACGAGTAATAGTCTTGTAAATATTAAACAACAGGATGGGACCAAACAACATTACATTCCACTAAACACTGCCCCGTGCTTTATGAAAGAACAAATTCTATCGTCGAGATTTTGGGTTACTGCGTGTTTGTGCAATATCGGATTCTGCTGTTCCAATACTATTAACGTTCATAATACAGTTACGTCGCTCAATAACATTAACTCTCTAGCGCCATGCGTTTACAGTATTAGCATTAAGTTCAATGATTGTTGAGTTTGATGTAGCCCTAATTTGTATATCGTTTCCAGAATAGGAGTCTCTCTAGTTTAGGTGTTCATGCAATTTTCTGTAAACGTATTCTCCTACGAGATGGTTTCTGCTACAATATTTTCATGCTTGTACCTGACAGAGTTTTTTAATCCATTTTGTTTCATGATTTCAGCATTCTGTAAATACATCTCAGAGGATATTTATTATCAGTGGTGGAACAAAGTACTAATAATATTGTCATAATAATAATAATAATAATAATAATAATAATAATAATTTGACTATGACATTGTTTTTGAAATTCAAATCAAATTTATTGAGACATTAATATTAAACATGTCAATAAAATAATTATACAAAGTGATTAAATAAGCTGGATATGAATATGTAGAGTCCGAGAAGACTATTTTTTATCTGCCAATGTTTTAAAAATTATTTTATTTTCAACAATATTGACATATTAATGTATACGTAAATGTCCAACTCGACGCCAAGTTAGAGGTTTTAAAATTCCTATACAACATACACATTTTTAATTCTGCCTATCTGTTTGTGGCTAGCACACGTCGCTTACAAGGAAACATCCCGAGGTGCTGTCTACGATTTTGCTGACATTTTGATCTGCTATAGGAATGATGAAATAATTCTCACTTGTGTTTCTCTTCAATAGAAAAATGTTTTAAAATGATGAATTCACGCTTCACAATTAAAAAAAAGATTTGTTTTGAAGAATGGGCTAGTCGCAAATATGAAACCAGATTTAAACATTTTGTATACACTAACTAAATAAAAAGGAAAAGTCTGAAAAAAATATATGATACTAGTGGCCATCATCAGAAAAAATTCTGCTGAAATAAAACACGAAAATAGTTTTCTAAAAAGTAGCAAACACACACTTCTGAAGAATAGCAAATAAAAACTCTTGAATAACACTGCGCTCAATTAAATACTTTAACCAAAACGGTCTTCACGAATACACAAAAAAGATAGTGTAGTGTGTAGTATATATTCAATACAACAGTTTTTTGCGTGACAATATCAAAACTTCTGCAGCTCCAGAACGCCACACGTGAATAGCAGATATTTAATGGCGGGAGGCGTCTTCATTTGAACCATGCTGTTGCATAGCGTCAGCTGTGCCTTAAGCACTGATGCAATGAGAATGAGAATTGAATCAGTACATCCAGTACGAGAATATACGGAATAACCCAATCATATATATCTGAATTTTTCAATCAAAATCGAAACCGTTTCTTTGTTTTCGTATTTTATTGAGTTCCTGGGGATCTAACAAAACAATAAATGACTGTCAAAACGTGGGACGCTGCGTAGGTTTACTTCAATTTCTGAGCGCTTTCGATATTAGTGTAAAAATTATTTTCATTAAAACGATACCGATATGCTTCCTTATTTCGAAAAATGATTTCTCGGGAGTAATTATCGTTCAAGTCATACAGAAGCCTACTTTTTCCAAGAAAAAATATTTTAAGTATTCTATGCTACTTCTACGTTTGTAGTAAACATTTGTATGACATTGTTTTAAATTCTTTTACAAGAGTAATTTTGAAACAATGGAATTAATGCATTCCAATATCACCGTTGTGCCTGTAGATTTTGCGACTGTCCATGCAATGACGGATAAGTGCTGGGACGGCTGTTGAAGAAAAAGTGTTGGGTATGAATAGCCGTTTTATTTTTTCGCCTAATATTTACTTTCGTAGTAAAGAAATTGAGATTTACTATATGCAGTAAATTATTTCCTTCAACACGTGTAATCAAAAACGATGTTTTCTGAGTCCTTGATACTGAAAAACCTGTTCATGAGATAACGTCCGTTCGTCCGTCCATCTGTGGGCAACACTAGGGCCTAAACATTTCAGATGATTTTATCCAAACTTTATATTCCCTGATCTATCTTGATGAACTCTAGACTCTGTGAGATCGAAACGGATGTTTTCGGGGGTAATTAACATGAGGCCTAACAAGATTTTCTCAAAAATGCCTCTAAATATTAGATTTTTTAGAGAAACAAATGGATGCTTAAAAAATGACCGAGATCTCGTTTTTGTGGATCTCTCTCTTAAAACTTGCAAACATTTTTTCGCGTCTTCCTACAACTACAATATGACAAAGTTCTTTTCATAATAAAATATATTCTTCAAAAACTTCTTTAAATAAGGTCATGCACAGTTTTTCAAAAATGTGAATAGTTTCGGCGTAATTTTGTGAAATATAAGATTTTTTTCAAATTCTCGAAATGGCTCAATTTTTTATTTAATTTTTATCTCGAATGTAGCAATACGCACGCTTATTAAAAAGGGGTATTCGGTGAATTCAACTTTTAAAAATGAAAAAATTTACAAAAAGGTAAGAAAATATTTGCTTTTGTAGCATCAGTTGGATAATTGAGCTTTCTCAATCGCTTCTAGTCTAGGATTTTAGAATGCGTGTTTGTGGTCGAATTTCCACGTAGTTTTTGAATGGATTTCTCTTAAAACATTAGATAGGGAAGTAGGTCACATATTACTCTTGGACGGAACAAATTAAGACAGGATCCCAAGTCTAGATACATCATCTATGAATATTTTTCAATATTTTATTGATTTTATATATTTGGATGAATTTTTTGGATGAATTTAAAAGTAAATTTCCGGGCAGGGTGCTGATGAAGATTTCCAAAAAATGGACAAAAAGAAAGTGAACTAACATTATTGGAGAAAAGAAAAAATCATGTTGTTAGTCAAAATCAAAGCAACTACCGAAGAATTACTGAAGAAAACAAATAACCGAGTTCATGTTAAAACAAGGAAGAAAATACTGCAGCAGAGATGTGTTCTCTCATTCACCAGAGTATTTCATTAATATTAAATTCCTGATAGAAACGTTAACAAGGATGTTCGAAACGTGTTCTAAGTATTATTTTTTGAACAGAAAAAATACAATGGTTGGTTTCTTTTTGGATGCAGCGCAATGTTTTCACATTTCTTTAACATATGTGTGAAAAAATAGGATAAAAATGTTGATTTGTACTCAAAAGTTCTCACTAAGCTAGGCTCTCCACGGACTTTAGTTTCATTATACAATTAAATTATTGAACTTGATGGCAGGTATTACAAGATTTTAATTCTATTTGCGTAGTAGTATTTGCAATTCTATTGTGTTTTGTTGGCTCTGCTTTCCTATTTTAATCGTGTTTACACTAATGTGGCAATATTATAATTTAGTGCGTGGAAAATCTGATAAAACCGCAAACTAGATTTCATTTCTCTCAATATTGTCATTAGAAATATATCCGGAAACCAAAGATTATTTTATGATTGCATTTGTAATATTTTCATTGACAATAATTACAAAACCACACATTTTTCTTATTTACAGAATAATTAGTTTACAACACAACCGGTCGATAACAACACCTCTACCCAATTTAATACTTAGTTTTCTGAACCAACAAAAAGAAACATTCATTTCACGACTTCGTAATAATATTGAAATGTGTAAATAATAAGCATCTATTTTTACATCTTCATTGTGAAACAATGGTATTTGTAAGTCCCTACAAGCCACTAGATAACCACACCAGTAATGATTCTTTAACACATTATTTAATTTAAAAAGTGATATTAAACTTGCATCTGTATACAGGTGATTCCACAAAAATGCAAAAATAATCGAAAAAAATACAGAATTAGGATTCGTATTCCCCTGTCCTGCAAGACGCAACACAGCACGAAACGGCAATAAACAAATTCAGAATTGAGAAAGCTATATACTCTTGAAAGCCTACAAATTGTAACTTATTCACCACACCAGAATGCTACTTCATAGTACCAACAAGCTGTGAGACTCGCTGGCACATATAGTAATTATTAATTATGCACAAAAGAGTGTGGTACTTACTAGTACCGCCAGTGAACTAAGGCACTATAATTCAAGGTCGAAAACGTAATTATCTTTGTAGTTAAATTTCATTTAAAATTCATGATGTAATACCAAAAGAACGTTTCATTAATTTCAGGTCATATTAATTTCACTTGTTACACGAACATAATTTTTTTCCTTTATTTACATTTAATCATAGAAAACAAACATTGACATTTTTACAATATATTCTTTGGGACTTTAAACCAAACCAAAATGCTTCAACTTGATCCAGTACATTCGCAACTTGATCCAGTACATTCACTTTGGTTTGAAAAATATTTGGGAGTGACCAGGGATACCATCCAATAACGGATAATTCTATCTTCGTTAAAGGATTTCTGAACAAACACCAAATAAAAACAGAGTTCAAAATAAAAGGGATGAAGGAATGACAATCTGCAAAAGCCCTCATTGAGGGAAAATGTTTCTTGCAGCATTCCGAGCGACAATCCTTTCGTTGACACAGTGTAGTTAGCACCTCAGTACACTGTGCCACCTGGGACGGCTCTATCAGATTTGCCCGTCCTTTATTTCGTGCGAATTCAGATATGTGAACGGCTCTTCTCTGGAGTGGCAGCGGGAGGTGAACGAGCTCTTGTGTTTTCCCCGCCTCCCTTGTGCCGATCCTTTCCCACTTCGCGCCCGTCCTCTTGTGACCCTCGTCGCCCGCTCCGCGTTCCGCGTTCCACCGCCACACACACTTCACACGCGCCGCAGCCGCCGCGCCGCCGCAGCCGCCGCGCCGCCGCGCCGCCGCGCCGCCGCGCCGTCGCCTTTGCTCTCGTCGCTCTTGCTCGCTTTTGCAATTCGCGCGCCTCGTACACGCACTGCTTCCCTGCATTATGCTTTTTCCCCACGGCTGACACGGCGGTGGCGGAGACGGGGCCTGCGGGGATGGAGGTGATAATGGTGGGGACTGTGAAGGCTGTAGCGAAAGGGTCGGTGGTGGCAGCGGTGGGAGCGGCAGCGCTGACGGTGGGGAGTTGACCAACATGGTGGGAGCGACAGAGGCGGCGGAGGCCCAGGCGCAGGTGGCGGTGGCGGTGGCGGTGGTGGCGGCGGAGGCGGCGACGGAGGCGAGGCGGCGGCGACGGAGGCGAGGCGGCGGCAACGGAGGCGCGGCGGCGCGGCGGCGGCGGCGAAGGCAGTGGCGGTGGCAATGGCGGCAGTATTTCTCGCGTACCTCTCAGTTTCCACTTCACTCACACAGCCTCCCCGCCTGCTTCACTTTTTTCACCTCGAGCGTCACCCCTTTACCTTTTTCAGACATTACATGACCTGTTACCGTCACTAGCGCGAGTACATCCACTCTTTCCTGCCAGCCTCTTCATGACTGTTGCTTTGTTCTCAAAGGCGCTATCACTCTTATTCTTATCACACTCTCGTCCAATTCCAACTTTCTCGATTCACGCCTAAGACGCTTTTTTGACGTACATTTCCATAATTAACTTATAATGAATAGAGTGAGATTGAATCTGTTTCCTTTCCGATTCAAATTGTGATGTCTGAATATGTGAGAAAATTTGAAGTTGGTTTTATAATCGTATCAAACAACACTTCTTAACTCTAACGGTTCTATGATAATGCCTGAATGCATATGATTATCGACGAAAGAACACTAGGAAAGAACGTCTATAGTGAGATTTTTTTAACATTGCTACTCAAGCTCCTATGCCCACGATGGAATATCACACGGCATTTCGCGTCTTTCTCGGGCTTGCCGCTGGAAGTCGCACGATCGCGAGAACAGCTTGGTACGGTCGCGATCATGCGCTATCTAGCGGCACGACCGAGAAAGACGCGAAATACCGTGACATATTCCATCGTGAAGATGGGCTTTGAGAGGCTAAGTTAAGAAAATCGCAGTATAACTTTAAAACCCACGAAGTCGTCCGTACATTACTGCTGGACCACTGTAATACACACAGGAAGTATTTTCCTGCAGTAAATTGTGTTGTAGATTTTGGATCTAGGCAATGAAGAGGAAATGAACGTTTGTCGTCGTTCTTGATGGCACGAGAATTTGGGACAGAGTTCAAGGTCGCGGAATCGAATGTTGCCGGTCCGAGTCCCATGAGTCCCATGTAAGGCATGGTTATTTCTACAATGTACTCGTCGGCGTTGTTAGCGTTTCATCTGAATCTAATATGGACATCCATTCAAAACTTTTCACCGATCATCGACATTCACACTTCATGTACAACCTGCTATCTTTTAATATGGAAATCAATGTCAATCTACCTCAGTAATAATTTGCCCTGGAAAGACAGATCGCACAGTATGGCACTCGACACCAACTGATGATAATCATAGTAGACGAAATTGCAAATCGTGAACAATTGTGAAACGGAATAAACTAGTGGCCTGCAGCAGCAAAAATACTGCTGAAGAAAACCACATAAATAGTTTTCCTAAACTGCTCGAAAACAACCATTAAATTACTCTCGTTTAATCCTGCAGTATTTTAATATTTTAACAAAAACAATCTTCGCGAATAACATAGTCCAGTATATTTACAGTACAACAGTACTTTAGGTACCAACATACAAAAAGTTGCTGTTTAATAACGCAACACGCGAATAGCAATTTTTATGGCGGGATGCCTATTCGTTGGAGTCTTTCTGTCGCGTGACGTCAGCTCTGTTGTGAACAGTGACGCTGAAATTTGGAATTCAGTTGGTACGCTCAGTATGAGAAGAAAGCAGAATAACAGAAAATATTTGAAAATTTCGTTCAAAATTGAAAGTGTTTCATTGTTTTTGTATTTTTCCCGAGTTCCTGTGTACTTAACGAACCATGAATTTCTTTCACCAGGTCGGAGGCTGCAAAGGTTTCTTTCAATATCCGCGCGCATTGAAAATTAGTAATGGAGATATTTGGATGAAACATGAAAATGTAAGCTGCCGTGAATTCTACGGAAAACCTTAAAAATTATTTGAAAAATTGAAAAAAACATGACGTTAGCGGCTAAATTCACGCCGTTTAAAACACACACACACACACACATACACACATACAAACATATATATATATATATATATATATATATACACAAACATACACTTACACAGTATCTAATTCCACTGTTCTTGTTTATAATGATGTCTTGTGGCTGCAAGGATCACGATCTCGCACTGTTCCTCTTTCGTGCTGAACGCGAACAAATACGGCGAATTTCGATCGAGACTAAACGCGTGACTCATTGGAAGACAAACACAAATATTGAAATGCTCTTTTCTATTAGCATAACATTCCTAGAAGTGACATAATAAATTTGCTTTACTCTGAGGCTTACTCGACACCAAAACACTAACTGTGATCCTCTTTCCACGTGCCTATTCTTTCAGTAGTTCTCATTTTGTCCCCACCACTTGCACAGCGTTAGCCCTCTTTCTACATTACCAACACCCTCTTCTCGTCGTCTCGCCCCGTCTCGTCCATTAACAACACACTCGCCCTCGTCTTCGCCATTTTCTTTGACCGTGACTCTCCACAGATGCATCCCCTGCACTACCTCCTCCCCCGTTCTCACCACTTCCCTCATCTGTACACCTCAACCACTCTTTTCCCCACAATCACCTCTCCCCCACTACCCCCCCCCCAGACCCGCAAACTCCTCACCTACACTCACCAGGGCCGGCCCAGACCCGTGCTCCTGCGTCATCGCCATCCTCGCTCTCCCAGCCACCCCCACCGTCCCCCGTCTACGGCGCCAGTGCTCAGCCGCTAATCCACGGGAGGCGCGGACGGCGCGGCGCGGCGCGGGAGTGCGGAGTGGAGCGGGCGGATGCGAGAACGATCGCGAGCCGCGCGCTCCGCCCCCGCCCCCGCCCCCGCCCCCGCTCCCGCCCTGCTCCCGCATCGCCACCCGCTCCGCTCTCCTCGCCGCCCGCCGCGTCGTGTGCAAACGATCCAATCCCCGCCAGGAAGGATTAAGCGATTGTTTCGGCGGGGCTCGCAAGGCAGCGGTGGCGGCGCCGCGCCACGCCGCGCAGCGTCGCGCCCCGCCGCAACGGTCCGTATCTGCAGCAGTTGATTTAGGCAAACCGCTGCGCCGACGGAGCAGTCTGCTTGGAGAGTCCCTCCTTCCCGCTTCCCGCGGCCGCCTTGCCGCCCCCGGATCCACAGTGGCCGTGTCCCCCGACACCTTCCCTTCCGCGCACGCTTTTCGTTCAGTAAGTCCTTGCTGGCTTCGTTTCGCCTTCTTCGTGTTCTCGTTGCTTTTATTCAAATATCGTCCGCACGTTTGTTTCGAGGTCTGTCAGAAGGATTTCCTTGTTGCTTACTTCCAGAAGTCTCTTTCACTTTTATCACCGCCCGTTATCCTGTTCGTCATTTATCCGTCCCTTTCCAAATACGTCTTATTATTGTTTTCGCCCACCTCATCCGCATTCTTTATGTTAGCGAGTGTCATGAAATATCAATGCTCTCTTCGTTCTTAAGTTTTTTTTCGCCCTCACATCCCTTTTTTCTGCTTCTGATCCATGTTGTTATATGTTCTTTACTATATACCACTTATCATGAATCTTCAGTGTCACCATCGTCAGTTTTGACGCACGTATTTTTTTATTTTTCACTCTCATTTTCCCTTCCACACAGAATCCTTTAGCGCTTTACTACGATTTTACTTGTATTTTGGATTTTTCCACATTTCTCCTGATTCACTCTTCCCCGACATCTGTGTGTTTCCATGTCCGTTCTATGCCGAGGCTTTTTTTCTTCCGGTATCTCTCCACAGTTTCCACCTTCTCATCTTTCGATAGTAGAATTTCGCTTTTGTATTCTCGGTCCTTTTGTAGTTTTCTCTCACCTTTCTTCTCTCTTCCCATACGCTCGTGAATTTAAATAATCCCAATACATCGCTCCCGCCCTTTCTGGCTCCGAAAGCTCAAAGGTAACACCGTTGCATGCACAACAATGTTGACCAGAAGGTTCTAGTGTTCGTTGGCGGATTTTTGGCCTTATAGCTACCCAGCTGTGTCGAATTCAACCACTTTTGCAGGAGAATTGTACCGTTCAGCTGCTTCAATAGGTGGTTTTCCGTGGTTTTACCGGTTAATACCAGGCGAATACTCGAGCAATACCAGAACAAACGAGAATCGGACCGTGCGTGATCCTTGTCCTCTTCTCCCTGATCTTTGTCCTTTTCTTTCCCTTATCCCAATAAAATGCACACGTACGTGTACTACACTAATTCACATGTCGGGTGCTTATAACTTGCTCTTGCTAGGGCGATGCCCGCTGGGGAAAATCCGTGGATGAAACCGCTGGAAGGTGATTGTAGATCGGCGCCGGATCACACTTTCTAACGGGGAAGAAACACTGCAACTTTCCGCGAAATAACACGCACAATATTTACGAAAATAATTCGACCTAAGTAATTGATGCACCCGGAAATCAATATTCACTTTCACATGGTTTCATCCTTGCCCTACTCTTCTCAAAATCTTCAACTTTTTCCCGCCTCGTAAAACCCGCAGCTGTCTTCGGTGAGCGTATATGTAAGGCTGGCGGTTAGATAGTCACGTATGACGTAGACGCAACTTCGGTGGTGTAACAGCGTATCGAACTGTTCCACCAAAGTTCGCGGGTTCGAACTCAATGAAAGCCGTGGATATTTAAGGACGAAGAAATCCTTCGTACGCGTTCCTTAGGAGAGGAAATAAAGGCGGTCCCATGTTGGGTGCTGCGTTCCGGCGTATCCGGATGCCGTCCGAAAGGTGTTCTTTTATGTCCACGGGGGTGAGGATAAAGGCCTCCTGATAAAGACCTTGGGGAGTATAATCCTACTGGTATGGCAAGATTGTGTGGACCAGAAGCCCACACAGGGATTCCACTGTCCCATGTTGTAGATTCACTGCATGTAAAAAAATCCTCAAGCCTAAAATATGTCTCTGAGCTAAATTCAAACCATCTATTTTGACGCCCGTGTGGCACATTCTTTCTCTGCTAGATGGCGAAAGACGAATAGCGAAATTTGTATAGTGAGGCAGAATAGCAGGCCTGATGACCTGAGCCTCGCCATGTAAAATAAGGCTTGATTGATTGTTTAGTACTGACCATTTGGTGAGAATATAAGGGTACCAAATCCATGGGATGCACAGTCTATTTATGACAGGGGAAAAAGCGTCCGCTGCTGCTGCACCGTTGCAATGGATTTTCGCGGGAACTGAAGAATTTAATGAAATGTTGAGAGTGTTTTTTAGAGAAAAATTGTACATTGTACCTTCCATGGATGCCATTGCTAATTCGAAATGATGTATTCATTTGTATTTCATTAACAGGGGCAGGTGTATTCATTGTTCGAAAGTTCATTTCGAAAATACTATAATGAATTCTCGTACATTGTACTTCTCTAATATTATTTATCTACCTATTTTAATCCGAAACATTTAAACTGAACTTCGACTGATTGTGGATTCTTAGAAATTAAGAAACGATTTGACGATTTCGCTTCACTTTGGATATATATTAAAACCGATTAAATTAAATTTGAATTAAAACTTTTTTATAGGTTTTCTTATGGAAGAATATCATATTCCTGCTCATTTGCTCATTTTTCTGCAACCAAATACCGTGAGAAGATAATTAACATGCCTTTCGAGACAGATTCTTTAAAATATATCATTGTTCTTCAACCTCGGCAATATAGTTTTTAAAAATACTACAGGTTGTAGAGAAATAACAAAACAATATTAAGTTTTATTATATCATTTTACAAAATAGTCATGAAAGCTACCAAGAACGCAGTACTATAAAAGCTATATCAATTGGGAGTAAGGTAAGAATAATTCTCTATTAAAAATTGTGTATTTTTTATTAACCTTCAATTTTTCGAGTGAAACAATTATAGAGGGTACGGAAGTTAATAGAGTTATTAAATGTGTAGTGAATAATCTTTTCAAATAATATTTGAAAAACACGTTTTGGCAAACTCGCGGAAGTTTGCTACAGCTGAAGCTCACTATCGTTTAAAGGCGATAACTTCATTATCATAGATAATTTTGTGTAATAGAGTTATATGCTAACTATGGTTTTATAGAAGAGAAGCGGAAAGTTTGTGCTTGCTGTATAACTTTCTTTGGCTTGAATATTGGCACGTTCACTTCATTTTCTTTGAATAAACTTTTGATTGAGTTTTCAGGGGCGTAATTATGGTTCTATTTGCTGACCGATCAATGTAACGCATTATTTTACTCTTTTTGTCGTATGCAAAATAGAAACAATTTATACAGCTTTTACGCTCTTTTCATCCATGAGATCTGATAGAAAGGGAACGCAAATATATTTTCGTTAGTTTCATCTATTCTCTTTATTCGTAACTATAATGAACATTTCATTTGTTTCTCTTTTATTCTTGCCGTGCTCTGTAGCTAACATAATTATTCGTTCATTTGATCAGAAGGCAAATACAAACACGGGTCGCAAACATAAAATCTGTCGTATTTTCACACCAAAAATATGGTACTGGTTTGTTTCAAAACTTTACTATTTGTTTATGAGCGGCTAATGGTAATACTAACTCGTGTAGTTGATATTAACGATTGGGTTTCAACAAATAAGGTTCGTTTATTCATTTTAATTACAATACATACTATGCATACTTTCACATACTTTATTCTACCCTAATATTAATTCGCAGATTTGTGGTCTATAAAATGTCATATTTTGCAAAAGAATACACCTTATACGACATTATGAAAACTCCCTTTGTGACATTGACACACAATTATGAACAATTTATGAGCCGCAATGCGATATAAAATAGAGAAGTGATAAAGACATACTTTTCTGGTCATATAATTGCTTTGATTGAGAAATGCAAACGAGTTTATTTTTCAAACTTCTGAGTTGATGAAAATTCTACCTGCTACATTCTCACTATTATGAGATTATTGCCTTACTCTTTTATAACTTTAAAAGTATCTTGTGGGAAATACATCCGTATTGTTGCTTTACTTGAGCAATCTCTTTTCCCAAAGTTGTTGTCGTCAGTAACATAGCTATGTCTTGCAATAAGGAATATTTATGTAATTGTTTGAAGCCTAGAGTGACATTGCACAGCTACTTTCAACATTAGACAAGTTTAATGTTCCTGTTTTGCCTTAAATATCGCTTTAGAAAAGTAAATAATCTGTCTCACCTAGTAAATTATTGATTGTTTGGTTTCTTAAAGCAGCAATCTCCTGCGCTACTCTTCTACCGTCTGCTTCAATCCATGTGTAGCAGTAACCTTGATTATCTGTATCTGAATGTAAGTCGCAATTATAGACTCAAATTTGGCATTTATAGAAAATTTAATTTTTTGGGATGAGAGCAAGTGGTAGCGTTTTGTCCACATTAAACAACAAACATTCTACAGATCCTTTGCTACAGGCTAGTCGCATATCGTCCTTCCCTCTTTTCGTATTATGTAAACGTTCGCACACACAAACTATCAGTGCTTTCAACCATAACACTCATCACAATGCAGACGCTGCCTGAACTTGCTTCAATGTACACATTTGCAAGCCGCCTCCCATCGATTACGTGCGCTTGCAGCGATCCCGTCGCATATAGAGATCATATTGTGCACGGTGGTTAACAACCTCGGTTTACGCAAAGACACCAAACCAAATGACTCGTGTCCTAGCATCGTTTCATTACCTTAAAAATGAACCGTCACATGGATCTCTTTTGCAAGATGTTTTGCAAGATATAGGAAATAGTTGAAAATTCTGTTCAACAGGGGTATTAGGGTATATGCGGCTTTATTCTATTTTGCAAACGAAAGTTCGACTTTGTGCTAAGCTTTGCCACTTACTGAAAATCATGATTTTGTGGGTTGGTGCCTTTTTGCATAATTAGGCCCAAACATATTGGCTTGAATTATAGAAGTTAAGAATAAAGATGGAAGTATGACTGAATGATAATTTGTTTCCATTCGCATTAAATATTTTATTTCGTGCTTACTGCAGGGAAGAGGAATTCACGACTTCTCTCCTCTTGACCGCTGAGATATGCTACGTGTACGGGGCGCCCCCTCCCGTTACCTTGTCTCTCTCTCTCTCTCTCGCGTGTATGGGCTCGCCGGGCGCGAGAGCACGTATTTTACCCAATAAAGTATTCATTGCCGAGATTTGTTGTTCCACGCGAGAAAACCTAACCTGTCATGTGTTCGACGGGGGCGTTCTATAATGCAGAGGTCCTGCGGGCAGGGCGGTCCCAGCGGATGACCAGTCTCGGGGGCTGTCGCGAGGCCGAGTCGGACTGAGCGTCACCGCCCCACCCCCACCGCCGCCTCCGCTCCCGCTGCGCCCGCCGCTGCGTGCCAGCCGGCCGCCCCGTCCTGCCCCGGCCGCCCCGTCCTCTGCCTGCCAAATGGACCGTCCGAGTTCCCGGTAATAGGGCATAATGAGCGACAAGGATAATCTGGCCCCGGGCGCTGCCCGGCCCTGCGATGAATTATCAGAAGAGAAGACCGCCGACGATGCCGCGGCAGGGGGCGGGGGGGGGGGTACGGGTGCTGGACGGCGCTCTCGCAGGGCGCTGTATCTCTGGTGCGATGTCCATCGCGCGGCCACGCATTACCATACGCTCCATTTCACAACCTCATTACGCATTTATATTCCGCACCATCCGTCAGCGAGTGGGTCAGCAGCCGCTTGAAGAATGCTTCTTCAAGACATCACATATCCTTCCCGAAGAATTAAGCGAGTAATAATGAATTAAACTTGAGGGCAGCTCTTGGTAAAAGAGTAGCTAATGAAATATAAGAATGGAAATAATTATTCCTTCGGCCAAATAAAAATCGATTCGTAGCATACCTGCGGCAATATGTTCAATTTTTCAAATGACAAATTTTAGCAATAATATTGCATTTCCAGGCTCACAATATTTTAATTACGAGTATATAAAACATTCTGGGAATTCATATTGTTTCCATGGGGAATGCTTTTATATTTGTTATTCATTTATCAGAGAGTTCCAATGAATCATTATATCCGGTAACATCTGCAAAAATGCGCCTGAACCGTTACAAAAATGAAGAGCATCTTTTTCGTTTTTAAAATTAATATAATTCAGACATTGGTCATAATTCAAATGCATCTTGTAGCATTCCTTTCAAAGGCAACATTTCGACTGATAACAATAAAAATAAGCACATGGGATTATTCAAACTATAGAAGAAACACATGAGATGATTCAAAAAATTGGAGCCATCAATTAAAATGACAATCCAAATTCAAATAAAACAAAGTAATATTGTGTCTTATTTTTGGTTATTTTGACTTTAGATGTAAATATTGAATTTACCGGAATTGTTTTATCTTAGAATCTGTTAATCCAGGCAAACTACGTATGGAGTGAAAATGAAGTAACCTGTTTCAGGCGTTTCATACCGTAAAAAAGATACACGATTCCCTTAGGAAAGCTCCGCATTGCAATAAGTCGGTAGGTCTAATGTGCAAATGTATAACATACTTCTATCTTTGATGAGTAATTTAAATTAAATAATGTAACGCCTTGCTAGTTATAGAAATACAAATTATCTTCAATGCTATACTATAAATAATGGGTATTATTTATTGAACGGACGGATGGTAGTGTTACTAAAACGTGAAAATGTTTTGTCTATATATGAAATAAAATAAAGGCTAAGACCTTCATCCGTCGTTTGCATTTATTTGGTGTGGACAGAAGCAAAACTTCATTGCGAATTTTATCCTCAACATTAGTGAGCAAGATTCTAACCGTAAACAAACTTTCATAAGTAAGCCATGACATGCAAGAGAAATTTGCGTTATCGCAACGTAAGTGATGAAACAAAACAGTTACATCGTTTAAGAAAACAGCACACAACAAGGACTTTCAAAATTGCGTGACTACTTGCCTACTTTGAGTATGAAGTTCATTATTGCTTCCGGTCTTGAACACTGTAATAACAACTCAATAGCTTCATGAAGTCTACCTCCAAAGGCTATAAATTGGTGTGTGCAACGAAGAAGGAAGCACGATATTATGGCGCCATTATCTGGAGCAAGGGCAATGGGCTCTAACTTTTTTATGTCAAGTATGACCGACTAACAGAAATAAGATCGATAAACGTAAGAAGTATGGTTATATACACTTCTGAATTTCTTTTAAAACATTTTGAATTCGTATTTTAAGATCACAAGTTATGCATTTTAATCTCCAAGAAAATATTTTAGACAAACCATTTCAATATGTTCTATTAGTCTTACATCAATATTAATTTTTTTTACAAAGAATTGCGGTCAATGGCAGCTAGAAAGTAAAAAAAAAATGAGCCAATTGTTCAGTTTTAATTCCATTAGAGGAAAATAAATTCATAAAAAGTGAAATAAGTTTATTCAATGTTTTATAAATGTTAATTTGTGTAATCAAAAAAATGTTTAGAATTTATTATATGATAATTGTTGCCCTTTATATGGAAGTTAATTTTCGTCGCTTGTTTCTGAACATATTGAGACGTGCTCAGTATCGAAGTATAAACGGCTAAATAAGTTTTAAGATTTCAACTATTTGCAGTACATAACATTGTGAGTTACTTTTGCCTTGTAACTTGTTATAAATATTGTATTCTATCAATATCAGTAGCAACAAGCAAATAGGACCCCATGGTTCGAGAATGTCAATAGGCTGGGGGTGCACGAGGGCCGGGGGTTCGATTCCGGGAAAGCGCAGAAACCTTACTTGAAGTGTTTAACATGGGGCGGGCTTGTGATGCTTCCTGGAATCGTATTTGTAAGCCGAATACTCCGATGAGTGGTTTCCGGGATTCGATTGTATAACACTTCCAAATGGATGCCAATACAACATTCCAGAATATGGGCCACGAACCGAGGGTGAACCTTCCTTTTCTATCCTCTTCTCTTCTTTTATTTTTTATTTTTAGAGCCGGGAGATGGGCCGATGACACATCCTCGCATGAGCCATCCCATTAATTCAGTCAATCTCCGACATACGCGGAGATGCGGAAAGCAAATGCAATATGTCTCCCGAGGCACTAAATGCGTTTTATGGAGTAAGAAAAACTAAAATATCAATTGATTAATATATATGTACTGCTGTTACATGTACATCAAATCGGTCCTTCTACTCGCGCTTTTCATTGCAAAATTCTTGAAACAATGTTACTAAGTGGTTTTGAGAGATATAAACAATTGCCTTTTGTCTATATTTCTTTTAAATACGAATAGTATGCTATTTATTAATTTGAATACTATGATATGTTGATTCCTTCTTTTAAACAAATCCTCGTTGCCAGGGAAAAATACCTAACACTAACAAGCAGGCATTCGTTTCCAGAATATTCGTTGAATAACATTCAACTGACACAAATAAAATGAACGAGCACACGAAAAGCGTTGGGTTACAACTAGACGTCGGTGGCAATCGTAGCGGTTACAGTAGTTGTGGCAGTGATAATGAATTGGATTGTCATGGAGATTTAATTATATAGTAATAGATAATATTATTGTCCTTGCTTCGTGCAATACACCGGAGTTAGGACAACCGCTGTTCCAAAATACGCATTTGTGAACTAAACATGTGGACAACGCTAATGTGACCCAGCGTGGCGTGGAAAACGAGTTAAAGCAGTAGAGGCAGATTTTTCCCTGCTCTACTTCACAAACGAAATTCGAACGCAAATGCGCAGGTGAACACCCAATCTAACAAGGAGATTTCTTCCATTGCTGTGCCATACACAGTTCGTTCTCTAATTGGACACCGTTGCAACAGCAACGCGCCCCATTCCCACGAAACGGGGCTGGTTGACAAGCAACATCCCTCTTGCTTTGTAAGGAAATCGATAATGCCGATATTTGCCAGAAACTTTGATGTCTTGAT
Source organism: Acheta domesticus (assembly GCA_031308135.1). Lineage (NCBI taxonomy): Eukaryota > Metazoa > Arthropoda > Insecta > Orthoptera > Gryllidae > Acheta > Acheta domesticus. The sequence goes on from JAHLJT010008446.1 coordinate 237,567,708, forward strand.
TGAACCCATCAAGCCTGCGGAGTATTTCTATTTAGTTCTGAGAGTTTTGGACATCTCGGCATTCAATACTAAAATTTGAAACAAATCTTCCCAAATTACCTCAATTAAGTTGCATCACAGACTCTTGCTTTCTCATACTCCTTATTTTGTAGTCGCAATCATTTTAATTGGTATCCAACAAAGTTCAAGTACTCCGAGGTTGATAAAAATATTAAAGGCGAAATTAGTTTAAATACTATATAATTCAAAGCCATTGTATTTCATAAATAATTACATAAATAATTTAATTTTAATAATTACATTGAAACGTATTTGATCACTATGACTTCATTTGGATCCTTTTTACATAATCATAGTGAATATTTTTTAACAATCTTTGCAAAAAACACCAATTCCTTTCTTACTCAAAATTCAGTTAATATATGGTTTAGGGTAGGGATCACAGAAATATGAAAACATGCACAGAATTCACTTCTTCTCGAAGCACAGCTTTTAACTGTTTTTGACGTAAAATAAATTTAATATTCCATATGAGAGGTTAAGTTTTTTCAACGTGAATATTTATCAAAGAAAAGGTTCACTATATGTGTGTTCGGCAGATATACGAAAAATTTCCCACAATTATATTTGTATCGGTAGAATACAGTCTGTGTTTTTGTTTTTCTTTTTTCTGGCTCCGGTTCCCGGGAGTCGAAATTTATAAATCTAACTTTTTGATTCAAAGCGGCCAAAAATTATAAAACTTGTTTATAATGATCTGTTTATGTATTGCATATTTATGACCGAAAACTGCTCTTCATAATTCAGTACATAACGATTATACTATATACCTCTTCAATACTATCATTAATACAAAGTTTTAAAGCAGATCTAACCATGAAAGTCCGGTATTTTGCGCTCACTTATGCAACGTAGACCGAATATACAGATAGCTGACACGCCATATTTTTGGAAACGAAAAAGAATACAGATATGACAAATTCCAATGCGAATTCTGCTGACCACGCGGTGAACTATATATTTTCATGTTTCATTTTGCGCTTTAAATGTTATTGTGATAGTATGCGTTTATTTCACATCACTAAATAAAAAATAAATATATTGCACTCGTATTGAGGGAGAAAGAATGAATACAATGTAATTATTACGAGGAAAAAATATAGAAAATAATTTAAAATTGGTCTAGTTCCAACATGGACTCTCAAGAACACACAATTTTCCATGACACCTTGCAAATTAATGTAGCCTCAACAACATCTTTCATTACGGTGCGCAACTGCCACAAAGAGTTATGTACGTCATGTTGTTAGATAACAGGTGACTCCCTAAAAGAACACGTTGGTGGAAGAATCATACATGAGTTATTTAAAAACCGTCTTTCTCTTTTATCGTAATTCTCGTGAAATATAAACTTAATTAGTCAAGGCACGCGTCACGCGCCGAGGATTTAATCTAAATTAAAACTACACAAATCCTTCCTTCACAGTCGACTTTTATCCGGAACTGCACAATTTGTGCCGTACTGCCACATAAATAAAACGCAGTCTCCCGACGTCGTATGTATAACAACGCGCGCCTTTCGGCATTTGATGTGAAACAAGAGAAAAGCGGATGCGACCCGGGCGCTGCGGGGTTGGCGCGGGGGGAGTGCGGGGCAGTGTGAGGTGGTGCGGGGGCGGGGAGGGGCGCTTATCACGCCCCCGAAGTCTGGAGTTTACGAGTCCCCGCCCCGTTGCCGTGTTGTCTCCGCTCCGCGTAGCCCCGCGTCGCCCCGTGTCACCCTGGTTCTACCGCCGTCACCCGACTCCTCCCCCGTCAGCCCAATGTCGCGTCGCCAGCGCGCGTTTGCGAGCGAAAGAACCCTCGCTCGGCACACCTGTGACACACGTACCGCGTTCGACCGGGTTGTTTGGCCGGCGCGCACCGCCGCGCGATATGCTGCTGCCTGCGCACAAAGCACGACCTACTTAGGACGCCGACGTCATAACCTCGCGGTTATCTCCGCGCTAACTCGACGTCTATGGGGTAGCGGAACACTATATGCGAACTTTAAAACAATTGCAAGGGAGGCTGCGGCGGCGGCGCTGGCAGCGAAGGGAACTGCAATGTTGAGCGTAGTGATGGGCAGTGGGTAGAGGAGGGGCGGAGGTGGAAGCCGAGAGAGCCTGATAGTATGTAGTTGACAAGTTGGATGAGCACTGAAGGAGAGAGTGAAATCGAGGTCTGCGAGCCACACACGGAATTAGAAAGCATTAAAACGGACGATTTGTATTTATTTAGCGAAGTTTTTAAGCGGTAACTTATTTATTAAAGGTGTGAATATAATAAACTCATCAATGGTATTCAATGGAATCAGCACCATTTCCACCCTGACACAAATACCAATTCATTTCTCTGAAATAATACTTTGTTCCTTTTCTGATACTGGCGCTTATATTCGATTAATGGAATAGGTGTTGGAGAAACATGTAAGAGACGGAAACGATATGCGGAGGTAAAATACAAAAAAGTTAAATTTAGGGTTTAGAATAACAAAACGCTTCACACAAGGAAGCAAAAGAGAATAGTGCCAGGTAACAATGTATACATTACAGATGTATTCCAAGTAATAATTTACAGTCATTAGGGAAACCAAGAACTCCGTGGCAATGAGATATTTGCTTTCACAATTTTTAAAATCTAGTTAAATTTAATAAATGACGGGAATTGATGCAAGAAAATGTTTTTTGATAACATATTGTTATATCTTGTAAATAAATATGTTTGACGCAATGGACTGTCAAAATAAGGAGTACACCAATTTCACGAAAGTAATACTTTTAAAAGGACTTCGAACACAGAAGTAGCGTTAATCAACATTCGAATAGTATGTCTTTACGAATAGTTGTCCTATATAACCACATTTTAATTTGAAAGTTCATAATATTCAAGCAATTGAACAGGAGAACAAGCAAGTTCGTGAGAATTGAACTGAAAATATAACTAATCTTTCTTGTTCGCCCGCTGTGACTATCGTAGTAACATAAACATATTACGTTCTCAAACTCACTTCAAACTTCTTTTGTAATTGAACTAGGAAAACCTGGCAGAAGTTGTTCTGCCCTTCATATCCCTCTTTCCCCACCTATCGCACTTTCACACTGTCTTTCCTTCCCTCAATCTCCCTGACCCTGTCTGTCTGTCTCTGTCTCTGCTGCTCTCTGGCCCTCTCCCATTCAATTGCAGATTCTGCACATCTTTGAGCGGGTGAGGTAATATCGGGAAGCGCCGGATCAGCAAAAATGTAATAGAATGTTCAAGAGCTCATCCTCTAGATTACGGTGTGAGGAACGTTTCTTTACAGCCTCAAAATTGTAGTTTTTAAAGCCCTAGAACGCATAGTTTAGGAGTTATTTAACGATAAACATTCAAAAATTCTGCCGATTGTGTTGCGGGTTGCATTTGACGTAAATATTTACTACAGAGCCATGTAGTGGAGTTACAACAGAATTAAGAGCACATAAACCTTCTGGGTGAAACGAACGGAAGGAAACTTACTACTTACTGTAATAGAACAGTCATAATCATAGGCCACAAATGCTGTAACTGTCAACACGAAGACGCCACCCCAAAGCAAGGGTTGACGTTGGTGAAGAAGGCTGTTCGGATTGTTGTCACTGGGGAAAAGAAAAATATCGGAAGCAACATGGAAATCTTGGCGCTGTATTCTCATGACAGAATATAGGTATTGACAGAATGAAAAGCTGGTTCACGTTTGCTGTTCCCGAACTGAATCCTGAGGCAAAATCGACGCATTTTGCGAGATTCAGATCAAGGGCGAGAGGTGTAGCCTATTATAGTTGAATCGTGCAGAAACGCTTCCATTGACCACGCGCTAACATTTTTATTGACAACTGTTCCCTCAACACAACCATCGGATGCCGATCTCTAAATTCCCTCCGTTGTGTACCGTAGGTCTGTCAGGCTTACGATATTGCTTTAGTTGATACTCTTCGAACACTGGTGCGTTATAAGCGCATAGCAAAAGCCAGGTGTCATCAGTTGGTCAGGTGTCATCAATAAGGTGTCAAAAGCCATATCTGGAGAGATTCTTATGCATGGAGAGCTCGGAGGGAGGAACTTTACTTTTTGCCTCAAGGGACAAGACACGCACTTAAGATCGTTTTCTACGCCGCACATCTGCATTAACACAACTGAATTAACAGGCAATCATAGAGAAACATCTTGAAAATTGCCCGTTTGTGTGTGTGTGTGTGTGTGTGTGTGTATGTGTGTGTGTGTGTGTGTGTGTGTGTGTGGGCGGGAGAAGAGGTGGAAGAGCAGGCCTTGTGAATTGAACCTTGTCCATGAGTATCTATATTACTGATTTCCAATGCTCGCTGAAATCAGAACTATGCAGCCTCCGGGTATGTGAGAGATGTAGTTTTGTAAGATACCCAGAAACTAGGGGAAAATACAAAACATTCATATTATTAATGCATATTACTAATGCATTAATATTACTAATATAATAACTAACACATTAATATTACTAATGCGCGAGGTATTTGAAACAAATTAATTCACCCTTCGATCTTCTGAGAAGGGCCTAGAGTTTCGTTGAATGTTCAGGAACTTGGGGAAAAATCAATAAGCAATGAAACAGTGACGATTTTGACTAAAAAATGCAAATATTTCATTGTGTTATTGCACATATTCTCATACTGTGTGTTCCGACAGATTTCTCATACTCGGGGTGTCACTATTTACGACACAACTGACATCATGCCACAGCAAATCCCCAAGAAAAAATTTAACATCTGGTATTCACGTGTTGCGTTATGGAACAGCAATTTTTCTGTTATTCTTGGAATGTAAAGAACCGATGTACTCTATATTCGTATACATCTATGTTTTTGTAGGGTTCTTTGAGACTGTTCTTGTTAAATATTTAATTTATTGCTGCGTTAAACGAGAGTACTTTATTTGTTGTTCATGAGGAGTGTGTATACTATTTTTGGAAAACAAATTTGTGTGGTTTTGTTCACCAGCATTTTTGCTAGTGCAGGTCATTAAATCATATTATTATCATTACAAATGATGAGATAACAATAAACTTAATTGCTTCACTTAAAACTTACAATTGACACTAGATGGTAAAAACTAAAACATTATTATTAACATTATTATATTATTAATATTCTTCTTCTATGTCAAGTTACAACCTGAACCATAAGATGAAGGGGGTTTGTAGCGGTGAACGAATTTTCGGCCAGCCAGTTGGAGAAACAGGGTCTGTGCGCGCGGCTGGGAGGGACCGCGGGAGGGGCTGCTCGGTAAGCGAGTAGTGCTCGGAAACGGTCGCCCTTCGCCGGCGCTGCGCCTCTTTCTGCCTTCCACCTCCGCCCCTCCCATGCCACCCTATCACTCTCCCGCTCGGCGGCGCTTGCCCTGCGTCTCCTCGGCGCGCAGCCCTGCCCTTCCCATACCTCCCTCCCTCTCTCACCCCCTCCCTCCTTCCGCCCCCTCTCTCTCACAACTCTCTCCCTCCGCCCCTCTCCCCCTCCGCCCCTCTCTCCCTCCGCCCCTCTCACCCTCCGTCCCTCTCTCCCTCCGCCCCTCTCTCCCTCCGCCCCTCTCTCCCTCCACCCCTCTCTCCCTCCACCCCTCTCTCCCTCCGCCCCTCTCTCCCTCCGCCCCTCTCTTCCTCAGCCCCTCTCTCCATCAGCCCCTCTCTCCTTCAGCCCCTCTCTCCTTCAGCCCCTCTCTCCTTCCGACCTTCTTTTCCTCCCTCACTCCCGCGCTTGCAGCACCGTGGCGCTTGCCCTACGCCTCCTCGGCGGGGTGCTCCGCCCCTCCCACACTTCTCTCCCTCCGTCTCCCTCTCTCCCACCCTCCCTCCCTCCCTCTCTGCACCGCGGAGCTCGCCGTGCGCCACCTCGGCGCGCAGCCCCGCCAAATCCGCGCTCGAGCGCGCCGCCCGCCGCCTGCCGCCTTTCACACGCGGCTCTATAAATTACGCCGTGATCTGCCGCTGACGGTCGCGCGCGCGCGCGCCCGCGCAGCGTGTGCGCGTTTCTAATTAGTGAGGCGCCGTGCCGTGCTGCGCCGCTGCGCTGCGCCGCTGCAGGGCTCTGCGCGCGCGCGCCCGCCCGCGCGTGCGTGCGTGCGTGTGTGTGAGCGTGCGCGTGTGCACCCGCGCAGCGCCCTCCTCCCTGGAGCAAGTGCCGGTTGCCCCGCCACCGCCGCCACCGCCTTTAATAAAATAATGTTTTAATGCCGGCAGTCTCCGGCGGGGAGCGGTACACGTATGTTACATTTAATTAAAACGAGATGCCTCTCTTCTCGTGTAGGAGTGAGTGGCCCCTTCCCACCGCGTCTATTGTCAACCTTGCTTGCCGTCTCTCGGCTTGGAATTTAAAATATTAATATTTACTTCTTCGCGCGCTTGTGGATGTAAATCTACAACCGGCGGCTCTGCAGAGAAAACACAGAAGCATAGCAAAATACTTTTGGGAGTGTTTTGTTTTGGTTAGTGTTTACGTGAGAATGTTTCTTGCTCCTGAGTTATTTAAAAATGCTGAGATCGGTTAACCACGGTTTTGTGAATTCCAATCGTATGACACTTTAATATCTTCATGAAAGGAATTTTTACAATTTTGTTTTTGAATTTAACTCAAAATTTGAAGCAATTTATAACTTTCACATTGAAATTAATTTTCCTTTTTCGTTGCAATGTTGTTAATTTTAAAACACTGTATTTGGATTTGATCCAATTCCAGAATTTCTTTATTTGTTTCGGTTTTTACTTCTGGAACTATGTCACTCAACAGATCTTTAGTCACATTTCCCAGAAATGTTAAAGAGCACAAGAGGGATTACAATTCACTCCTGAATAATAGTATTCTTACCAGTTTCCCAAATTACTCCAGGATTAGAAATTTATCTCTCGGGTTCTCTTTAATTATTTAGATTTTTTTCGTAAAAATAGTAAAATCCAGTGATAAACTTAATCTAACTCGCATCAGTGAATCAGGAGGTGGCAAATAATAAACAAATAAAACGTAAAGATCATGAGTGATAGTGACGACACTAGCTCGTATACGTAGATGTGACATTGGTTTGCGTGTGCTCTGCTATACGCACGAACGTACATATATGTGAACGAACGAGAATATTTATAAGCTTCTTCTGTTTTTTCGTGTAGTGGTGCATGATCACGTTCAGCATTCCTGTGCAGCAACGCTTTGAACTTTATCGCTGTCGATCTAACCAAGGGGATAAGATACGAGCACGCTCTCTCCACATCGGCTGATCGTTAAACGCTACAAGATCTTGGAGACCAGAAATCCCCCGAGTGCCTTTCCGTACAATTTCTGAAAAGACTGAGGGTTCCCTATACGCCTTCCCCGCACGCAAGACTGCTGCCGCTCTCTCTCAAGATGCCTGCCGTCCTTTGGGCTGGACGTAAAATAATTGGGAAGAGTGAGAGGGAAAGGGGGAGGGAGTGATCATTTGTTGAGATGATGTATGCTTATTTTAATAAATATGCAATCAATATAATTACTACTTGATGAGGTGATGAAAAAGGACTGCGTGACTTGGGAAGTAAGTTTTATTTAAAATGTAAACAATAACCTTCAACAATTATTTTATTCACGATTAAAATATCTCCTTATAAAATTTCATTAAAGCTGAAGATAAATATAAAACAAACAGATGCACTAGTAAAAAGACCCATTCTTATTTTCAGCCTCTAGTACGTCCTATATTTGTCATAATATAGTTGCCTCCATGTATCCTGTGCATATATTAATTGAGAATCAGTTTGATTCCTAGATTATTGAACTACATCCACGATTATATTAATCTTCGTTATTATTTATTATGAATATTTAACAATAATACTCTTTTCAAAATTCTCTATTTGTAATTATTCCACATACGTGTGATAACAGATCAAAAGAATGCAGTGAAACAATCCTTTGCAACTATATTCAAAGAGGAAAACAAATTAGTAATAAGTAATAATAAGTGGAAAGACAATCAACTTCTAATCATAATTCAACAGTAATATTCTTATTTCACAAGATCATCTAAGTATTTAGGAATGAATATTACTTTTAACATCTTTCCTTGAAGATACCACTTCTCTTCCATAATTTACAATGTGTTTTAAGTACTTTTTGCCTCTGAATAAGAAATTATAATCTTATGCGCGGAAGGTTTTCTTTACAAAGATTTTGTTCCATTTTTTAAGGCAAGTAATCATAATTTCTTACATAGACGATACATACTTGAGAAGGTAGTATCTCGCGAGCTTGGTCGTTCGTGAATTTTTTTCTCCAAATATAATAGTATTTATGAAATAAGTGCCGGAGACACCTGATTACAATACTGGATTGAACAATCAAACAATACCGTTGGATGGCGTTAGATAACCAATTGAGTGTTACATTACGATCTTACGATTGTACGTTTTCTTCACGTTGTAAAAATGCTAACGCATTTTAATTTTGGCGACAGACTGATGCTGACATTAGTTTAAAGGAGGCCATTGATTACACAATTCTAGCTAGGGTTCTAATAATATTTATTACAAAATCGACGATCGTTGTTAATATAATCCATTGATTATTAGAATACTCGTGTGCTAATAATACATATTATAAAATTGATGTTTCATAAAATTTTAAATTCATTAATTAAAAGGATAAATTATCTTTAACGTGGTGGATAATATTTTATTTGTTTCAATATAAAGAAAATAAAAAAGTCAAATTATTATACATGTAAAACTAAATAGTTTATGAAGCGCCAACGGGATTGTCATATTCGGCTATGCACAAATAATTTACATTCAGAAATAGCATCATAAAAAGCAAAATACGCGGCCGCCTGAAGTACCCAGGAGAAATTAAACTTTTTTTTATCGACCAAAGGCGATGCGTTACTGTAGAAACATATTATTATCCATCTAGGAAGCCGCCATTAACGTTCTAAATAAAATAACAATCTTATCATTAATCAACCCAAATATTTCTGGGAAACTTGTTATTTTCAGCTGTCTTAACATCTACAAAACATCTAAGAAAACCAATTACAATTCCGATAAATATATCACACGAACGCTAATTGTAAGAAACATGACTCATTTTGCGCCCGAAACAGGTCAAATCGAACAATCTTTATATTTCCAAGATTTTCAATTTCATTTTATTGCTTGCATTCTGGCTACATATTTGTCTTTTGAAATTGAGCACCGTTTAGTCCATTTTACCCTGTCGCTCATTTTGTCTTCCAAAAAGTGCACGCGTCGCTCGCAACGGCCTTGCCATCTTGACATAGTCAAGGACCCGTCCACTTGGATTATTTAAATATTAGACTCGAAAATTAGTGTAGGCAGAACTCACTAAATAGGATGGTATGCCAAATTTTCGTAGTGTTTTCTTTTAAAAGAAAGTGAAAACTACGTAGTTTTCCTTATCCTATAAATCTTTTTATAACACCATTTTTGTACCCACACACTGTAAGCCAATTTGCGCAAAAAATGTAATACAATGTACTCACGGAGTCTTCGAAGAGCGAAACTCGGAGCAAATTTATCTTAATACAGTGTCTGTAAATATATGCTGTGGGTTTTCTTCGCGATAACGCGAAGCAATTCCACGATAACTACCCCTCGCGCGCGGTTTTTGTCCTTCCTAGGTCATTATCTGGCGCGGGCCCTGCGAGGGAGGCGTTCCATTAGCTGGCGAGCGAGTCTCGCCCTCGACCCAACGCCGCCCTTCCTCCCACTCCTCCTCCGCTGCCATCGCCTTTGCCTCCTTCACCAAAAACCGTGGTGATGCCGCGGTTGCCGCCATCGCCGACCCCATTTCCTCTCCTGGATTGACCCGATCCACGCTTGAGCTCCTATTCGGTTTCTCGCTGGCGTGTTTCCCCGTTCTCACCCGGCCTTTCATGCTCCCGTCGTGGCTAGTATTCTCGCTGTCTCCGCTCCCGTGTGTGCTGACACCACTCTGTTAGGCTTCGTCGGTTTCTAGGTGCAGTTTTCGCCTTAGCCTCTAAGCTCGTGGGCGCTGTCCCCGCTGTCGTTTCTGTAGTCAACTGGTAGCAAATCCTGCTTCTACGAGTTCTGATTTCATCTGCTTCCATCACCACCATCTCCACATCCTCCTCTCTTGGTTCTTAACGCAAACCCTTGTCCAAGATCTACCTCATCCACAGTACTCATTTGTAATTCTCGCTTCCTCTGCCCGTGTTCTTGCCACCCTAATTGACTCCACCTCCGTTTCTGCCGTCTCCTCTACTACAAATACGCAAATATTAGTACTCTCTGAACCGACACTCCAGACCACAACACTTCTTCACACCTCGTCTGCGCTCTCGTCGCCGTCCACACCGCCTCTTCCAAACAAAAATCCATCCCAGCGTCCCTCGTTTCCTCCACCTTCTGCCCATCAACCTCCCCCTCGACCTTCCATTGAACGCGCGCCGGCCGCAGCTACGCAAAACCAGGGCGCGGCGAAAATTGTCGCGGGCAGGCGAGGTGGGTTTTGCTTGGCGCACACGTCGGCGACGAGATTCACCTCCCATTCACGCCTCCCCTTCCCTGCCCGCCTGCACCCCCTCCCGTCGCTGCCCCTTCGCGGCGACGGCTTTCGGTCCTGCACATCCCCTCCTCCCCCCAAGCTGGCACCGCCCCGAACGCTCTTCCTTTCCGCGCCGCGAGAGGATATGATTAAACGAATAATCCGCTCTGATGCAGTGTACTCCCGTTTTTAACTTTCTATTCGCTCGCGAGGGCTTTGAAAGCGATGCCTTGTTGTTTCCAGGCTTCTCTGCAAACTTTAGAAGCAAATAAAAGTAGAACTTGAAAGCGATTTTGAAATCGAGCCTGACATCATTTATCTCTGCAAGAGAAATCACGAATAGGCTACTCTTAGTACACATTGTTTAGCGTTGTGTCATATTGATGTTTGTTTCGTACAGTTGCTATTAAAGAACAACTTCCACTGCCCACGCCGATTAATGTGTTTATTGTTACAATTCCTCAGAAAATTAATGTAATGCCATGAAAATAACTTCTGTTCAATTCTCCCTACCTGGTGTTATAGAAAAGATAAATATATAAAGAACGTAAATTTTGAAAAGTATGCTTGTGCGGTGGTTCATAATTGTGGAAAACTAGAAACATCTTTCGTTTGATGACAATTTTAAAAAAAAAACTTAAATGTGATGACTTTTGTCAAATCTTATTGATAACCACAGCTCGTAGCACATGTAGGTGAAATATCTAATGGCGTAATAACATTAAAGAAAATTGCCAGAACACAAAAAATGTACGATATGCATGCATTTTCCTCTGACCTCTTCTATTTGAAGGGGCTCGAGAAGCATTGATGAGCCACATTTCAAACACTGAATATAGATATCATGAGTTATCAAAGAACAAAACTAATCGAAGTGTTGCACAAACATATTCATAAAACTGAAATAAGCCCATTGAAAACAACTGGGAGTGTACATGTTAGAAATTAAGTGCAAATATGACTAATTGCCAAATTAGCCGGTTCAACTTCACATTATGTGGATAAAGTACAACGTAGAAAAATCTTCGAAGTATATTTGTAACTTAAGCAGGATGAAGTTGGCATTTGAAAACATGAGGTGGGTAAGAAAAGTGAAGAACATTACGGTACGAAGAAGTGCGATAAACAGGTATACGACTGCTGCTGGAAAATTTCTAGGGCTAGAGAGAGGCAAGGTGTACAGTTTCAAGCTCAACTATCCTTAATACATTTCTATATACAATACTCCAATTCTAACCCCACTAGACATCGGTTGACCCTTCGCCAGACATTTCTGACTTGAAGAATTAAACGGACAATATTTTCTTAGTTGCCCTTGCGACTGTGGTATTTTTTGACTAGGTAGCTATCACGGTGCCGACTCTGCTGGGGAGAAGGGATACTGAAAGGGGTGTCAGTGAATAATATGTCACATGACGAATGACATCAAGCGCCTAAAACGCGTAGTACATTACGGAAGCCAATAACTATTGTTAACAAATATTTAACATATGATGTGATTACTCAATGACAAACATTTTCACATAAATCTAGGATCGCATAACTATCCCATCCTACGTGATAAAATGCGTACGTTACATCCTCTAATTGTGATTATAACCTAGGTCAAGTTTCGTTAGATTTCTTTTTGCCTAACACTAGAAAGATAATACATGAATCATTAACAGGAATAAATGTTTTTAAGCTTTCGAAAGTTACCACTGTGAACTAACTGCAGCTGAATACACCAGTTAATTTTTCTCTCCTTACCTAACTACACGAATGAATTTACACTGCCAAAACCCTACGGGATGCAAAATGCAATTACGGTTTCCTGTCCCACGAGTGACATTAAGAGATAGTAACATGTAATAGGGGTCCCTTATTATTAATTTGAATGCCCTATTCTCATTTTTCATACGTACTACCTTATACGGTAACATGAAAGTAAGTAATAAAAAGTGTTGCGTTAGAATATATAAATAAATAAAATCCAAAAAGGGGATAATTACATTTCAATAAATGTTTTTTTATTTGCTTCTGGAGAAATAAAAGAAATAGGAGATCAAACACGTCGTTTTTCTCAGAGTTAAAAGTCAGATGAATCCAACCCCCCCACCCAAATCTTGGAAATAGAAATACATAGGAATATTTTATTCGGTTTTACGTTATCTTACTGTGGAAAATCCTGAAATGAAGCTTTAAAGATGATATTCAATATAGAAATGCAATCAGTAGAAGCCATATTACTTAGAAAATAACTTTTTTCGGTTTTATCATTATATCAGTCTCAAATCTACTAGAAACTCTTTATCATAATAATTAAAAACAAAAAATAAGGGTCTCAATTTGTAAAAAATTTCATTAATATAAATATATAGAGATTTAAAACAATTAGTCAATTATATTGTAGTAAAAGTAAATTATATTCATGAGTCAATAGAGATGAACTACGCGACCACGTAGATGACTTGTCCCAGAGAGCAAACTGTTGAACAAACTCCCCAGAATCAACGTCCCGTTCCAAAGATAGTAAATGGGTTTGCCAAGGTGACGAAAATTGACTGTAAACAGAACTTGACAACAACGGTACAGGCAATTGAAGAAACTTCGCGTGCTGTTAATCGTACTTCCTAGTGCATCGTCAATTGATTTATTTAGATGTAGTTGTAACTAGCGAAATTTGAAAAACGTCGCCAGAGGGAAGAATGAGATGTTAATTAAAGGATGGGGTAATGAGATATATGCAATATTTATGTAAAAGGTATTTTAAGTTTTAAACCTCTAATTCTGTAAGTAGTACAGTATGTATGAAGCTTGTATAGGGGTTTTTTGGGCACTTTTTATTCGATTTCGTTAAAATGAGGAAAATTGTTTTTAATACCACTTCCCCAGCCAATAGTACCCCAATACACCTTTGGGAATAATAATAAATAAATTAAATATGTTATCCAGTTCTTTATTACTCTCAGGTAAAATTTCATCACAGGATACATCAGAGAGATGTATACGTTTACCTCACTTTCTATCTACATTTTTTATTTTTGTTTCTTTTTTAGTGTGTAGTGAAAAACAAAATGAGAATGGGCGGGGTCGAAAGTTTTAAACACAATATTATTACTTGTACACGAATTGGTTAATCTGTGCTTGTTACGTATTTGTTAATTGTTATACGGGTTTTCTAAGTTATTTTGGTAGTGGTAGGATTTTCTTTCTTTTTATTTCTAGTGTTTTACGATTTTGTCTTCTTCCTTTTTGCCTCTCAAACGTCTCATAACGTATTGAAACAATAAAATAATGTTTACTACTAATAGTTTTTTTGAATGGGAATAAAAAGGCACATATTTTCTTGATTCCAGGATTATGAATGACAGTTTTAAAATTTCACTTCAAAGATATTCTACTCCCACAAACGCAAAATAAAACTAGTAGTGCTAAAGCAGCATGTACTTTCTCGCCCATATTTTCATGCAATATTACGCGAAAAGTACTCAAATTTTCGAAAAATTGTACTTAACCTTATTTCAAAATCTATCTGCAAAGAAAAGATTTAATTCAGGGGAAAATGTCTATTTTTAATATTTTATTTATTGGAAGGTTCCCAAAAAATTTTGAATTTTTGAAATTTTGGAAAAATCAGGGTTTTCAACGAATATGGAACCTGTAATAATCTCTTAAACGTCCTTCATACTATCCAACAACAACATTTAATAAAAAACGATGGAGCTATTTTTTGAAAATTTGGAAAATGTCCCAGAGGCGTCATTTGAACCCCCCAGAATTAAATATCGGTTTCAAATTCAAGGAGCTGTAATATCAGCCAGATCGAATTAGGAATATCAATTTTAGAGAAAATTGACTGAACGGTTTAGCCGCTAGCGTTGTTCACAGACGGATGGACGGACAGTTTGCCGTCATTCGATTTTTCGGTATCAAGGACCTATAATACGGATTCTGGCTATACCACGTGTTAGAGAATTTTTTTCTAAACTGAGCAACTAGATTTATCCACATTTTCGTTACTAGGGCTCTATAATAAGAGATTTTCTGCCCAAATTCGCGGTTTTTTTCGCGCAGCATTACATACGTTTCTCTCTACTCTGTAGCGAGGAAGTAAAAATCAAAAGAAAATGGACCATGTAAGAAGTATTTATGGTTTGTTTAGATACCATAAAAACAAATGAAAAATAATTTTAAAAAATCCATTTTGACTGAAAAGTGCAATTATTTTATTACGTTATTTCTCCTATTCATTTACCGGCTGAATTACTCAGAACGTCACTATTACGACGCAACTGACGTCATGCAAACAGAAAAGAGGTCATTTGTCATTAATTATTGCCTGTTTGTGTAGCGTTTTGGAACATGTCATGTAAAGTGCGTTGTACTGTGTATCTGTTTATACTATTCTATCTAATTCGTGAAGACTGTTTTGTTAAAATACTTAATTTATTGTATACGTATTCCATACGTATTTTGTTTGTTATTCTTGAGCAGTGTGTGGGCTGCGCTTTGGGAAACCATTTTGTTGCTGCAGACCACAAATGGTAGACTAATATTCAGAAAAAATACATTTTTAGGAAAAGAATGAATAGTGCTACTGTATTTAATAGATTCCATACAATGATTCTTTGTATACATTGTGATTCAACCTCAATTTTACAACTATAAGAAGAATAAAAAAAAAGTGTTTGTTATTGTCTGTTTATTATAACCTCACATTCTCCAACTAGAGACTAATTTTCTACTTCATATTCTCTTCTTTGTTACATGTTAAATTGCAAAAGTCTGTCGAGGAAGATCATTATTTCTGTCAAGACTTAAAATTTACTCTAATGTTATTTGAAACCACTTCATTAAATTTGAACGTATTATAATCAATCTGAACAAAACGCGATAAAACTATACATGAACCCGCAAATACTTATTTACGTGCATACGTGTAAAAATTCGTTCATTTACGATTCCTTCACATTGCTAGAAAGTGCGACCGCACTGCATGAGGTCTGCAATTACATGTAATCATATCCGTTCTCTGAATTTTATTATTTACAATTAAAAATTATTAAAAATAGGGCAGAGTGAAAGGTTTGTGTCAAATTAATTTACATAAGAGAAGAAACCAAGAACTTTTAAAAATTATAAGATGTATACACTACTTTCCTATAATTGCTTGCATTTCTTAGTGTGGTACAATTTGAATGAAATAATTAACTGAGAATAAATACTTGACAAATGCAAATTACTTTACACAATTCATTTCTTTTCACTTTTCACTTCTCTTCAATTCACTTTTGATTATTTAATAACGAATGGTCAGACGGAACATAATTTACTTCTGATTTCAATTAAATATAGGAATACAATTAGTTTGTAGTTTATTTCGACAATAAAAGTATTTACACTGCGTGTAATATGGGTGGGGAATCAATTGCTGACGGAAACCAACAGAGGTCCGTCTCAGCATTCGATCTAACAATTGTTAAGAAACTGGCCGAAAGACACGTCTGACTTGGAGGGTTCTCCACTCTGGAGCAATTATAGAATTAATGACACATTTTACACCTTGAGCGAAAAGTGTATCATTTTGATATACACCGTATTCTTCTTAGAAAGCCATGTATAAATATGATACTTTCAAATGACGTTCAAGCTTTCAAATTTTCGAATGGTTTTGAAATTAGTCATTCCATGTATTATGTCTAACATGTGAAAATACATGTCAGTTATTATCTATTGAAAACACAAACTAAATTGTTGGAAAAGTAGGATTTTATTTCTTGTTGCAAAATTGATGTATAAGCGATAGAGATCTAGTGTGTGAAGGTAAATTTGAAAGTAGGTGAATAGAATCTGTTAAAGGATAAAAATTATGTTTCGAGTGTTAGTGTTTAAACATTAGCTTGAATCCATTTGCTATTACTAGCGTACCATTTATATACACAATGTGTATCACTGTGTGTATCATTTGTATTCGTAAACACAATGGCCGATGCAGAGAGTGAAACATCGCTGTAGCCACTTGTATCAACATTATGCATGCCGCAATATTAGCCGTAGTGCTAGAGGGGAACAGCCCAAGAAACGGCGTTAAGAGTGGTTAACCTATTTTAAAATAATTAATATCACGCTAAAATAACAATTTTTGAAAAGGATCAACAATATTTAAAGAAACGCAAAATAATGAATATAAATCTAATTTTTATTACGTACAATAGAAGAAACAATAAGCAAAGTATTAAAGCATCGTATATATGAAGGAAATTCCGTATATTCATTTTCCAATTAATCAGCAAGATTCGTCTCCAAGTAATAAGCGGTCTCAAGGGCGAATATTTCACGTAAGCGTACAAAGAACGTTTGTCATTATTGCAGCAGCTTTCTATACCCAATCCATATCATACATTCATATATATGATGACTCCGCTAATAAAGTGCCGAAAGTTTGTGATCTAGGTCTCCATTACTTCCTAGTACCATTTCTAATTGACGAAAAGGGGTATGAAACTGATAAAAGGAAGAACAAGATAATGGAAACAACCGTCGTGCATTATTAGAACGCGTGTATTTCGTACAAATGTGATAAATTAATAGTTTGAAACAAGCAATTACGGTTCATCTCTTAAAGAAGCCGTGCCCTGAATTGTCCAATACCACAATTTAATATTCTAATCCATATGTATAAAAGGTATTTAATGGCTCCGTTGAGCGTAATTACCATGATCGAGAGTTCTTGAACTAGATGTAGTTTCGAAAGTATTCTCTTCCTTTTTTTACCTCAGGCATATATTATTCATCGCTTCTTGGCTCGTTTCAGCTGAGGGAGGGTCGATGTTATAAATGAAATATTAACTCAGTTCGTAAGACTTTCTCTAAAGTTCCCAGACGAAGTCTTTCTTTATCTTATATTTTTACACATCTATTTCAAGAAGCAATTTTATTTCTTCTTGAGTACCAAGTTCACTTTATAGCCATTTTTCTTGGCGAATTTTTCAAAGTTGGTGAAAAAATTAGCTCCAGGGATTCGGCGGTCTCAAAAAGTTTGGGAAACTTCTCCATAATACCACGTAAACGTTGGGCGTCGTCGACCTCCGCATTAAGCAACTAATGACCACTTCGCCTCGGCGGTGCCTTCGAAGACGTCGTTGGCGATGGTGAGAACGCCACCGGTAACTCGGTCGGAGGTTATCGCTGTTCCGTACAAGGTGTGGCCCCTCATTCCCTGTCCCCACCCTACTCGCTCATTAATTGCGGCGTGGTCGCGGGTCTAGTGACTCGAGGGCAAGGAGGTGGCAGGGCGGGGGCGTCGAGAGGGGGAAGGAGGATGCGGGCAGAGCTGACGTTGCTCGCCAGGCGAGTCAACAGGCAGAGTCGTGCTGACATAGGCGCCCCTCCCTGGCCCTCGCGCTGCCCTTGCTGTCCTCCGTGCCCCGCTGTACACTGTCGCCTCCGTCTCCGTTGCCCTTCCTGCTCCTGTGGCTGTTGCTACCTCCTCTACCTACGTCGCCGTGCCTCCATTGTCTCCCTCGCCGCCCCCTCCGTCCTCGCACTACCGTTGCTCGGTGACCCCCATCGCTAACTGTTGCCTCCATCGCCGCCGTTGCGCTTGCTGCTGCTCTCGCTACCTCGGCGCATCCTTCATCCTGCATCTATTGTGTTCCTCGTCGCCTCCGTCTCATTGATTATCGCAGTCATGTTTCTCTGTACCCGCCTCCCCCGCTGTTACAACTCATCTTCACAATCATCCTTTCTGTCATTCTTCTGCCCTACTTCTGCCTGCTCTATCGGTCCTTCTTCGCCTCACTTCCCCTCTCTTGATAGTGTTCTACGCTAATGCACATAGGTCCCATGCTCTGTTTCCAGCTTAGCATTTTTTCTTCTGTAACTTTTAGGTCTCTTCCGTAACTTACGCACCACGTGTCATAGATCAGTTCTAGACTTTCTCTATGACGAGTGGTGTGGTCCAACGTTTCCGTTGTTGCCTCTTTCTCCATTCCTCTCACTTAATTTCTTTACTCACCACTTCACAGCGAATCTGTCAGTACCCTTCCCATTTCCGTCGCCTCTACTCTTCTCTTTTTGCTGTCATTCCCACCGTCTCCTTCATTAACGCACCGACGCTACCTATACCGGTTTCTCCGCCCCTCTACCTTCCGCACCTCTGTTACACAGTCGCTTCCGCGGGAGCACAATCCCTTCCTCCCGTTCGCACTGTCGCCTCCACAACCAACGTCCCCGACCACGACCGCTCCTGCCGTTTTTTTCCCGCGCGCGGGCAAACACTGCCGGCCAAACGTCACGACAATCAATGCAAACGTCATTAGTTCTCCCCTGCCCGCCAGCTGATTATCATCCAGGCGTCATCACGCCACCGCCTCCGCCGCCGCGGGCCAGTTGTGCTCCGCGCCGCCATCGACCGCGTTTCCGGGATGCGATAGTTCCACGGAATTATCCGTTTGCCGGAGGGGCGTGGGGTGGGGCGCGTGGGTGGTGCCAGACGTACTAGACGTGTTAACATTGATTCCAGTGTTGGTTTTCGTTTGCAATGGCGAAATGG
Source organism: Acheta domesticus (assembly GCA_031308135.1). NCBI lineage: Eukaryota > Metazoa > Arthropoda > Insecta > Orthoptera > Gryllidae > Acheta > Acheta domesticus. Next base: position 237,586,818 of record JAHLJT010008446.1, read on the forward strand.
CTGTTATTTTTGCACCGATAGGTTTTTACAATGATTAGAGAATTTGCTTGCCTGGGGCCGTCTCTGCTGAAACAATAAGGGAAGTTTCAGTTCAATACCTACCTTAATTATCTGATATTTGGCTAACATTTGTTCCAATACAAAATTTATTTATGTGATTTTCTGATGTGAGAATCCCTGCTTACAGTGCTGGTACAATTTGTAGCGTCAGTATTTGGATTGTAATAAACTACGTATGTATAAATTGTGAAATACTAATAAATGCCCTGATAAATTCTCAAAAACAGACGAATGTCTAGTTGGTAGGTAAGTTGTTTCGCTGGAGTAAAGTATATGTATGTAAAGTTTGTAGATTTATTATTAAATCAAATTTAAAACACATTCTAATAAATAGTCTAAAAGGCCGAATGCACGTAATATTCGCAACTGTTTAACATTTTCCATTTGCTATATTTACTAGGTCTGTCTTAAAATTCACAGCGCTTCAGCATTTGCCACATTGTGTGAGATATGGATTTTGTCAAATAGAATCTGGCGTAATGCATGAGTGTATTCTTTTGTGAGCATGCCCAACTTACGCTTACTTAAGCTTCGCTTACATTCATTATGAAAATACAGAATTGATTATAATAATCAGATAATTTGTTTTCCTTCTTTTGAAATTTAAAAGAATCACTCCAGTAACTTTCAGTATATGAAGAAATCATTCCTGTGTTGGAAAATTCAAAATGTAAAACGAAATTATATTTCACACATAAAAAGAATGCGTTTGATTGGGTTCATGTGCACGATTACGTACGTTCAGCAGGTTCATGGAATATCCTTGACTGCATCAGAATGTGATTTGCCGAACATCTGTGCATACGGTATTGTGTAAAATTCTGGGGCAAGTGCCACATATACAGATGCAGATACTAATCCCTCCACATCCGCGAATTCGCTATTCGCGAGTTCCGAACATTCGAGATTAGAGAAATGCTACCAGTTTTAACATTCACGACTTCAACATTCGCGAGTGCGTCTTTCAGTCGTACATTTTTTTAAAGCGAACACATTTCATTTCCTTTGTCAGCGTCATCTGGGAACTTCTGGGAACATCTGGGAACTGGGAACTTGACAGACACCGGAGCTCTAAGTATCACGTTCTACAAAAAATGTCCAATTTGGAATGTCAATTCTCATAAATACAGGAACAAACTAGTAACATATTTTAATTCAGTTGAGTCACGTTGGTGGTAAGCGTTTTGGTCACACGAACGGAAAAACCATTGAGGACCTGCAATGATTTCACTGAAGAGTATAGCTTCGGGAAATAATCAGCGAAGAAAACGTCCTCGAACGTAATAATGAACTAACAGAAGCGAAACTGCTCCTGGAGCAACTTCAATGTCAGAACTGTTAATGGCATTCTAAAACTTCAACAAGCTCTGATGGAAAGGGCATTTGAATATGACCCGAACGTGGAAATTACTTCGAAATTTAAGAGAGAAATAGAAGCAGCAACTCTTCCACATTTAGATATTGGAATGAGGAGAGTGATAAAAAAAACAAACAAACTGAATCGTATGTCCAGTCACTTTCAAATTTGAAATTAATTCCAAATATTGTTTTCTTTGGGATGTTATTTGGGAATTCTGTTTGTAGTAGTGTTAAGTTCTACTGCAATATTTTGTAATTTTTTATATTTTTTAAACAGTTTTCGGATATCCAGGAACCTAACCCACGTTTTTTCATCAAAAGGTAGACTCAACATTCGCGGATTTGACATTCGCGATGCTTTTCGGGAACCTATCTCTTGCGAATGTTGAGGGATTACTGTAATTGCTTGATCAGCGATTTCCCACTATATGTTCATTGGCAAATAGTTATTTTCGACCCCTGTAGATGCTCTAGATGTTAGTAACGGACTATGTGATACATGAATTTTTATTTATTTATTGATTAGTGTTTTGAGGCACTTCAATCACTATGGTAATTGGTACAGTAAATGTAGTGCATGTTTCATAGCGGGATGTGGTGGCGGTGGTGATATTCTCCAGCTGGATTGCGAGATTCGGTGTCGAACTACACGTCTATTGCAGGTTTTCCCATCTAGGTATCTCCTACCAGCGAGGCTCTGCCCCAGCCAGGACAAACTCTATGCTTTCGACTGGTTTCCTGGCGCGTGTAGTTGTGAAGTGCTTGTAAGTGTATTAAATGAGGGTTGAGAATAAGACAAGGAAGAAGGAGGAAAGATCTCGCGTGGTCCATGGCCCATTTATCACGGTACTGCTCCAAAGTGATTGAATTTATGTAGGTAGTGTCGAAAATCTTGTCACCGTCGACACTCTAACACTTGGACTGCCCGGCCAGAGGCATTGCCGTGACATTAATTGATGCCGTAAGCCACCTAAGCCAGTCTAAGTGGAATTGTTTCATGTCCTTCAATTCGATGTAATTTAAATGAATTAAATTAGGAATGTATGTATATACCTGTAAACCATTGAATAAACACCTAATAAATGTAACATCAATAAAAACATCAGTTGGGTCATTTAATAATTCACTTAGAAAATTATATATATATATATATATATATATATATATATATATACAATTAATAAATTCAATTATAAAATTAAAATTATATAAAATGAAGTAGTTTTGTCACATTACGCAGATTGCACCACTAAAATATTATCTGACAAATGGCTTATTTTGTGAATAAAGTAATTGAAATAATTCCCCAATCTGTAAACGACAATAGTACACAATACATCTGCTATCGAAGATTGCTGTAGACGGCTACAACTCCACCTGGATACATCTTCCTTGCAAGTGCCCTATAGATGATAGTTCTATAATTCACATTCTCAGTGAAATGAACATATTATAAAATGGTGCCCAAGAACTTTCTAAACACAACACAGCAAATCAACTAAAATATTTTGCAAAATGGGGCGCCTCTTCTCCCATTCTCACAGACTTGTATTCTCTCTGTATCTCCCTTGTGCCCGAAGTTTAAACGGAAGTAATAATAATTTTTTCTCAGCCTGAAGGTTTTTCTGTTGGACTTTTCCGGCCATTGATTTCGACTCCGGTCTCTTTTGATCACGCAAAGCCTTGATGACAGATGACGGCCCGACGCGCAAATCTGAATTTCGATCTTGGTCAGAACAACCTTGATTCAGCTTTTACTCTGTCAGCATGCCGTTCTGTATATACCGATTCCTGCGACACAATTCGTATTAATTTCCATTACTACACTAACTGAAAAATGATAATCGTATCCATCTGTGGTGAAATTTCATGCTACAGGGGTTAAGAATAAGGCTAACTATGCAAAGTAGCCTTGGAGTTTGAGTCAGACATTTGTTTAGAGATGATAAACAGACATACGGTTAAAGTACAGGCAGCGGTATTGAAATATCGTTAGTAACTTTATTAGAAAGAATTTACGACCGCCAGAGATTACGAGCGTCTACACTGGAAAAAAAAAGATCGTCTTTGACCCCTCTACTTCCCCTAGAAGTTTGTAATAGTTAATTCTGAGACACCTGTACACGAAGGTTCTCGACATTAATGACAAACATGGTCGAATGACGCGTTAGTGTGCTGGCAAATTAGTATTGAAATTCATTCAAGCCTCGTGAGTCGAACAGTTGTGACGTCTAATTCCCCTATTGAAAACAAACATACAGTTTTGATGTATCTTGATGTATCTGCTAAGATGTATCACAAGTAAATTTATGTAGTTTAACTGAGGAACAATGTTTATTTCAAAATAATAATAATAATAATAATAATAATAATAATAATATATATAATAATATAATAATATAATAATAATAATAATAATAATATATATAATAATATAAATATATATAATAATAATAATAATATAATCTCCACCTAGGGAGTACACGACCTTGGAGTTGGTGGTGGAGCTTGAGTACCCCCATGAGCCTGAGAGCTATGTCAGTGGTAGCCTAGCTACTGGTAGGGTCTCCCTTGCTGAATAGGTTGAAGGTGAGGGGTCCGACGAAGAAGTACTCCATTTTGAGGAGAGTGGGAAGTAAGTAGAGAGGGAAGGGTCATGAACCTTTGGACTTCCTGTTGTCGGCCCATAGAGGGTACAGGAGAGAAACTGGGTTGGCACACCAGGCCACTGATTAGAGTGGAGGCCCGAACCTTGCATTAGCCAGCGAAGGAGGCTGCCTTCAGCAGTCAGTGAAAATCCCGTAGGGTTTAGTAATGCCGACTGGCGATCGGAGGGACCCCTTGCTGGGCCCTGCGGGGGGATGCCCCGAGGCCACTATGGGTCGCAGTAACGGATGGCAGGAAACAACCCGAGGGTTAAGTGTGATCTGTGAACTCGAACTTGCGTCCTGCGAATCTTCAATTCAAACCAATGAGCAAAATGGATAGAACAAGCAATGTAATGAACCTTAACGTGCCTTGTTCTACCAATGTCCCATACCTGCTCAGGACCGAGCTAATGTCACCTTGTCGACATCTGGCCATCCCACGGATGTTAGTCCCAGGGACCCAGAGCCGGCAGTAGCTCGAAGCCATCGTCAGAGATGGACCCGGGATGAATTAATGGAGGTGATGTGGTGCTTTTACTATGCAAAAGCGAAAAATGGGGGCTCAGAAATAGAAGTTTTTAAGATATGGAGAGAGCGGAACCCAGATATGAGACCTACCCTAGACTCAAAGAAGCTTGCCAGTCAACGACGATACATACTCAGCAGTGGAAAATTCACAGCCGAACAACTTGCAGACATCCAGAGAAACGCAGAGTATGTTCATCAATCAAACCATCCACATGACGAACATTTAGAACCATCTAATATCCCTGAAAACGATGATCCACTTCAAGGTTCATCTCTTCCAAATGAAACATCCGTCAGTGGTGAAAATTCATCTGGCCATGAGTCACACGATAAGGACATGATGCGGGACCTCCTCCGACGCGAGATAGAACGAGTTCGTCTACTTCCATTCGAATCTCGTGCACCGTTGAGGAGAATTTACGAAAATGCTAAGCTAAGAGAGTGATAGAAACAGCGAATTCTGTCTTAAATGAGGTTGTACAGACCTCAAGTAGAGATCTAGATATTACTGAAATCAATCACATCGTGTATGCAACTGGATATCTAGTATCTCAGATAATCTTGGGGACCAGCCAAGAACACCGATGGCCGACAGCCAGACAGAGTAAAAAGCTCCGTACCTCCGTGGATGAAAAGAATTATGAAACGGATAGCCGACACACGGCGTGAAATATCACTCCTAGCCGAGGCATTTTCTAAGTCAAACCACACGTATAAAGTTCAACAAAAAATACTCCATGTTGAACAAAAATACCTAATTGACAATGACACGACAAGGCTAATGGTAGCTGAAAAGCTAAAAGAAAAAATCCAAGCATGGGCTCAACGAATAAGACGGTACAAACGTAGAAAACGATTTCCGTGTACAGAACCGGTTGTTTGAAAACAGACGCGAAGAGATTCTATCGCAGTCTGACTGAAAAACCGAATGGCAATGCTGCCCCTCCTTCAAAAGATGACGTCGAAACATTTTGGGCAGGAATCTGGGGAGGAAACCAGATTCTACAACAAAGACGCATCGTGGCTCCAATCTGAAGTTGATGCTGCCAATGGACTCGTGGAAGCAGGTGGAACATGTTCAAGGAATTCCTCGAAAGAGGACCTATGCCAAACAATTAAGAACATGGGAAACTGGAAATCCCCTGGGGTTGATAAGATCCAGATTTATTGGATTAAGAAATTAACAGCACTACATTTTCATCTTGCAAAGGCTGTTAATAAAATTTTAGAAAACCCCTAACGAACTCCCCGAATGGCTCACTCGCGCATTACGTATTTGCTACCCAAAGGAGGAGACAGCTCTTGGCGAAGAACTACAGGCCAATCACTTGCTTGCCAGTAATGTACAAACTTATAACTGCAGCCATTGCTGACAAAATGTATAGGCACCTAGAGAAGAACCATCTGTTGCCAGTTGAACAGAAAGGATGTCGTAAAGGTTCCTATGGCTGTAAGGAAATCTTGCTTCTGAATAAAATAATTTTGAATGATGCAAAGAACGAAAACGTAATTTAAGCATGGCTTGGATTGACTACCAGAAGGCCTTTGACAGTGTACCACACGATTGGATTTTGAAGACCCTGGAGATCTATCGATTTCATCCTAGACTTGTTGAGTTTTGCAAGGCTAGTATGAAGTCGTGGAGTACCAGGTTACTATCCACAGCGGAAAGGGAGTAGTAGAAACCAGAAGTATTCAGATTAACAGGGGAATTTTGCAAGGAGATTCACTATCCCCTCTGCTGTTTTGCATTAGTTTGATTCCTCTATCAAGACAGCTGTCGCACACTGACTTTGGTTAGCAAGCTCCATGGTGATGAAATGCCTGTATCACATTTATTTTACATGGATGATCTTAAAGTTTTTGCTAAGAATGATGCGATTCTCTCCCAAATGCTGTCTGTCATCAATGATTTTAGCAATGACATCTGCATGAAGTTTGGTCTTGACAAGTGTGCAAAAGCCAACTTAAAAAGAGGCAAAATGACCACGTCCGAGAACATTGAAGTTGATAGACACACTGTGATTCAAGATCTTGAGCCAGGTAAAACTTACAAATATCTGGGCATTGAAGAATGTGAGACCATCTCGAACGACACAATGAAAGAGAGAATTCGCAGAGAGTATTATAGACGAGTGAGACTTGTCCTGCAGTCCGCTCTGAACTCAAGGAATAAAATATCTGCAATAGGGTAGTTTGGCGGTGCCTGTAGCCGAATACAGTTTCGGACTAGTAGACTGGACTGAACAGGAAATTCGCATCATGGATCGAAAAACCAGAAAATTGCTTACAATGCATCATGTTGCCCACCCCCGAGCTGATTGTACATAGACTTTATGTGTCACGTAAGGAAGGAGGAAGAGGCCTGAGACAAATTGAAGCCTCCTGGCACAATGCAATAACCGGGATGGGAAAAGTATGTAGTCAGCCATCAAGATGACCCACTAATGAGGCAGGTCATGAAATCTGACCGAAGAATGGGAAACAGAGGCATTGTTAGTGTAGCTAGAGCATTGCGAAGAAAACTAGGCAAGACACGTCGAATAACACAGACACTGAACTTCTGATGCTGCTAAACATGAAGTGTGAGACACAAAAAATGTTAAAGAAATCGTGGAGAGACAAACCACTCCACGGACAATATCTAAAAAGAATGGACAAGGTACAGATCAATAAAGATCAATCATTTATGTGGCTTAAAAGGGGAAGAATGAAGCCAGAATCGGAAGCACTTGTAATAGCTGCCCAGATCAGGCCTTGAGAACACGACATTATGATAAAGCGGTTCTCAAAATTTCCAAGATGATAAATGCCGCATTTGTCAGGAACACGTAGAAACCATCGATCATATTGTCTCAGCTTGTCCAATCCTAGCAAAGACCGAATACTTGAAAAGACACGACAGGGTGTGTAGCTACCTCCACTGGCAGATCTGTACCGCCCTCGAAGTTCCGAACACATGCCCCAAGTGGTACGAACACTCACCGAAACCGGTGACGTCTGTTGGATTGTGTACGATATTGTACGACCAACAAATTCAAACTGATCGCACGATAGCAGCAAACAAACCGGATATAGTCATCCGGGATTTGGAGAACAAATCGTGTTTGCTTGTGGATGTTGCTGTACCTTGCGATCAAAACGTCGTTACCAAGGAGGCAGAGAAAAGTCTTAAATACAAGAGCTTGGAAATCGAGATCAGCCGAATGTGGGGCGTAAAAGCACAGGTCGTACCGATAGTTATCGGAGCTCTGGGATTTGTTCCGCAAAATTTGTGTAAGAACTTGTCTAAACTCCCAGGTAATCCAAAAGACTGGGAAGTGCAAGAAATAGCTTTATTTGGAACAGCCCACATTTTGCGCAAAGTATTGTAGAGGCACCGACAGTCCCTAGATCTGCTCCTTAGGTAGCTGGTTGCAACCTGGAGTAGATTTTATATTCAGCCGACACATAACATCTTAAGTCGTGATTTAGAGGAAAATAATAATAATATTTCAAAAAGACAAAAAGAGAAAAATAATATTGCTCGCTCATGACGCTCATGACCTGAGTTGTTTTTACAGCTGTAGGTCGTTTGTGTAGCTGTGGGTAAGGAGAAAACTATCCATGGATTCTTAATTACTTCCTAATTATTTTTAGTAACGAAACTGAACTCAACTGATTTAATAGATACAGATATTTTACTGTTCCTACACCACTGTTAATTATTTAACCTAAACAAGATTTTGATTTCTACATTATCTTGTTCTTTGTTTATTTGGGCGTAGTGGCTTTGTTTCTATAAGACCTTTGAAATAAATTTTAATATTTAGAAATATATGTACACGTGTGTAAGGATTTGTTTCCAGCGTAACTCTGAAACGCCAGCAGCAAATTAAATATTTTGTGCGAATTATTTGATCGGACGAGAAAAAAATACGTTTGTGATTCAAAACGTTATCCCACATTTTTTACAAGATTTGGTTAAATACAATCCGCAATGCATCTAGAAGGGGCGGGGAGGGTAGTGTGTTGTGGAGTGTCATAGAGCGGAGCGGGACATTACAGGATGGAGAGGACGTAAATAAAATTCCATCCCTTTAATGTTTTAGGTAGAATGAATTCATGTTCCCTTCTAATAGGTTTTTTTGAGATAAATAAATGCTAGAGTTTCATTATTTATTTCAATATAACACTTAAAAATTAATCAATTCTTCTTCTTTGGATTAATAATATGTAACGCTGAACTCAATCAATTTTTTAAATATATTTGTGCCCCTACTAAATATGACAATGCGTCGACGTCTATTGCAATTATTATCGTTTAAGTTCTGCTTTACCCGTATCCTGAAAGAGAGAAGACCTGCATGACTCCTGTGTGTGTTGTCATGTCTACCTCGCAAATGGACTGCCATTTTCTGACAACTAGCGCTGAGCTCCGGCCTCTTACACCTAGAGATCATTGGCAAAAGCTTCTCCTGACTTTTTTCTACTTTTGTCGTGCATTTGTGAACATTTTTTCTCGAAACGCTATGTATCTGTGAATATGCATATGGTGACTGTAATTGGGTCAAAGTTGGAGCTTCAGATAGGCTTGAGCCGTACGTCAAGTATCAGCACCATTTTTTCTAGTTCGTTATTAAACATGTTGGTTGTGAACGGGAATTACAATTTCTGTTTACCTATTAATTACAAATACAATTACTTAATAATACAAATACAATTATAATTTTATATATTTACAATTATATTGAATTCTTTTATTTTTCTATATATTTCAGACCTTCAATTTTATTTATTACAGTTCTTTGTTATTAAAAATATTTATGCACGAAAAATCTCAAGGATGGACTAGGGTGATCTCTATTAACACATATATTCACTATTAACTAATACTGCCATACGGAAAAATAATAATCTTAAAGTACTCCCAAAAATTCCAAGTTCTTGGTCGCTTCGGTTAATACTGTTTAATCGGTCTAGAAATTTCCAACTACTTCTTATATTACTAGTAACTCTTTCTCATTTAAATATATAATGAGAGGGTGAAATCGAACATTCCAAGTATGTGAAATAATGACCACCTTAGTATACGGTTATACGCATAGAAAATAGCAATGTAAATAGCTATAGGTCACTCATAGAAAATAGCAATGTAAATTCATATTTATCATTATAATTCATGAGTGGTAATATCTGACGGCTGATTAATTTATATTCCTTGACCTTCGACATTCGAAGAGAAATTTCTTTCTGCAAGTGCTCCCGTGGGATAGGTCATCCACCCCATCCAAAACACCCACCCTAGGGAACACAAAAAAGGGAAACGTTCTAGATGCTTCATGAATCACATAAGTAATCACCAATAACAATAATTATTTTAATAACAAAACAAGGCATCAAAAGCACAGAAGTAAACATGAATAACAATCAGCGGGGCTCTTTGCATGTGGAAGCACGCAAACAAACACCGCAATTATACTCGCGCGCAACAGTGTTCCAGGAGCAAAGTCGATTTGTGTGAATAATTAATATTAATGTTAATTACTTGTACAGGTACATGGTATGTACATAACGTTCATCTCACTCTATGGCGCCGAGAACAAACTGCGTCGGGCGCTCGCGAGGGCGTATCTCGAGATTTAATTCGTTAGCGGCCAACAATAACTTTCCATTTACCGCGCGCCTCTCATTCCTTTTTGGTTTTGCGCGGCCGCGGCAATCGCAGCCTCTCTTCCAAACCGATGGCAGCGCGCCGCGGGGCGTGTACGCGCGCGGTTACGGCCTACTCTTTCGGCGCGGCTGGGCGAACAGGCGCGCGGGCGGGCGCGCGGGTGGGCGCGTGGGCGGGGCAGCGAGCGAATGAGTGGGTGGGTGGTGAAGGGGTAAGCGCGGGGGCGGGCGCCCCGGCGGCTGGACGAACTGTTGGGCGGCGCGGCGCACCGAGGCCGGGGGAGGGAGCGCGCGGAGGCGACAAATTAATGGGCGGGAGGGAGAGAGATGGCGGCGTGGAAAACAGGCCGACGGGCAGAAGGGTGGAAGGGTGGATGGGGGCGAACGAAAGAACTCGCAGGACGTGAGGGGAAGCGAATGCGATGTCGGAGCCGAAAAGGAGGGGAATTATGAACTAGGTGCGAGGAGGGGAACATGTCAGTAGGTATGGTGGGATGTGGGATCGAGGGGAAGAGAAAATATTTAGCACTTAATGTGCTTGAGAGATTGAAAGGAAGTAAAGGAAAAAATAACTAAAAAAGAAAGAAAAGTAGAAGGGAATAGTAGAAACAAGATGAAAAATAGCGTGATCCAGAATAAAAAAACGACGGTGGTCAGTGAAGAAAGTAATGCATAGAGCAAGAATTAATTGAATTGGGAATTTCCTTTCTTATAAATTGTGAGAGAGAGGCCATGAAGAATATTCTTCAAGCCCGTTATTTAATTCTTGAAATTTTCGGCATGAGAATGTTGGCATGGGTCAGTGAATACTGTAATATACACCGAGTTGGGATTTATATTCGTCGAACTTACTGAGCATTCAATTAGCATTGAACATAGAAAGAAGGGAATAAAATAAAATCACTGGGGAAATGAGAGAGAGAAGAAAGGATGCGATTGTAATAAAAACAAAAATAATGTAAAAGTGAAGAAAACAAACATCTGTTGGTAAAAACTGAGGACGCTAAAATACTAAGAAATAGTAAAGAATAATGGAAATTGCTGAAAGGAATGTAAGATTTGAGAAAAGAAAAGTATACACGTTAGCAAAAGAATTTGAAAAAGTAGGAAAGAGGATAACAGAACAAAACTAGAAACTGAGGAGGATTGTATATTCTCTGCGAGTTGAAAATATGTGACACCAAGTGAACGAACGAGTGAAGACTAGTGAAAAAGACACCTTTGGGAAGAATGAGTGACTCTTACGCGATGAAGGGTTGAGGACATGCAAAAACAGGAGGAAATAAGGGGAAATCCAGACATTCATCCATCATCTTTAACAAACATGGCAAGCAAATCGTCACACCAGCACAGCCTCTAAACGTGATATTTCATGTGTCCTTAAATAATGATACCGAACACCGAAAATATGTTTGCTTTGGAGTCACATAACAGGGATGTCAAATGAAGAAAAGTACTCATAAGAAGAAAGTACTCCCGAAACCATTCCATTAAGACATGCATCACCAGCCCGGTTTATTACCTAAACTGCGTTCGTCATCGAAGCGTTGGAAAATGTATGCTCCACTAATTTTGTTCCGATGAGAATCACATAATATTGCGTGCGCATGTTCATTCCTGAATACAGATGATAAACGATTTTTTAATATGAATTACTGAATATTTTGCGTTTCATATTGTTCAGTATTCTAAGCTGTAAATAATGTTCGCAGAACGACACAGGACCCGCATGGAACCCGTATAGTCTCGGAGCGACGTGCCTTCCACCTCGGGGCTTCAAGTCAGGGATGTGATTTTAGAGAAGCGCTTCGCCTATCGGACCGCTCGTCAGATCCTCGTTCACGAGCAGCGCACAACGCTCTTAACGGGCAATCTGCCTAATAATTGAAAAGCAGTGGCTTCGGAACGCTCGCAGTCGGCAGCCTATTACCGCGCTAGACCACCGAGACGAGTCGGCTACTTACTAGCCCGGGCGGGGGAGGAGCGTCTAGGAAGGGGGCTGCGGGTTCGGGGAGGGACGGTGAGAGGAAGGACGGGAGGACGGAGGATGGCCCTTAACCTCCCCGTTAAAATATTTACATTTTAATGCGAGCGAGCGTCCCACTTACGCAGCAGCCCATTCAAATTGAGTTCTTTACGGCGCAATCCCTGCCTGTGCCGCCGCTGTTGCTCAAGCCGCCGCCGCCGCCGCTCTCGCGCTGGAAAGGGTGAGGCGGGGTTGGGTGGAAGCGGGGCGGGGTGGAATCCTCGGCGGGGGCGGCGGCGGCCGCGGCGTGCCGGCAGTGGCGCTGGCGAAGGTGGGGACGGTGGCGATGGAGACGGGGTTGGCGGCGGGATGGGCGGGCGGCTCGCCCACTCGTTTACCTAATACCCGCGGCTTCCGCTCCGAGAGGCAGGCGGGGGCACGGCGAGGGCGGGGCGGGGAGGGGGAGGGGCGGGTTGCCTCTCAACCGCCCTTCTCGTCTGCCCCGCCCTCGAGCCTCGCCCGGGCCCGCCTCGCTCGCTGAGGCTCATTCAGGGCGCGCCAGGGTCATACGCTTACCGCGCCCGCCTCGGCTGCCACGCAGGAGTGGCCAACATATTTGTGGCTGCGTTCGTGAATTGAATATATTAAGATTTCGCAAGTGCATGCCGCTTAAACTCGTACTTTTACTCGTACTATGTCCGAAAAGTGAGTTGAGAAAGTGGAAGATCTACTTAGCTACGTGTTAAAAGAATGATTAAATTGGATATAAACATAAGTAAACGATCTATTATATAATTTTTGAAATTAGTTTGAATTTTAAATGATGCATCAAACAAATTGTGAAGGTATGGGAGAACGATAAAACAATGTAATACTATTTTCTAGACCTCAATTTTACAAATATGTTGCAATGTACTGACACTAGCTCATTCAGATGGAAAATAATTAAATAGAAAATTACTTGTTTACGCCAATGTTTATTTCACCTGTATCAAATTTATAATAGATGATATTATGATGTATTAGATTAAAATGAAACAAAACAAACAAAAAATAAGAACAATACTTTTCCAAAACACACATCATAAAATTAACCGTCGGTTGATCAACTATATAAACAATGTGAATTTGTAATGAAATCATATTTTATACAACTAGATGTATTACCATATTATAAATTGTACATGAATACCAACAATATATTGATGGAGCAATTTTTTAAAACGGGACCCCAGTAACTATGTAATGAACATATTTGATTTATTTAGTCAAAAAACAGTAAAAACTGTACGTGATGTATGGGGGAGAAGAACATTTAGGCACGTTATCCGAGTTCCAGAATCCCTATATATCCCTATAAATAGTTGAAATATGAATTAAAGTAAAAAATAAATACAGTAAATAATATTATTAATAATAATATTAGTAATAAAAAATTTAAAATTCCTGAGATAAGCAACGTTTGAGAAACTAGGAATTTTCGGTCTGTTCTCGAGTTATAGAAAACTTATTTGCATCGGTAAACGAACTCCAGATTTGATTTTTCAGCTTTGCTAACAGAATAGTAACTCACCCCCAGCTCTACTCCTACCACTACAAGCAAAAGGAGAGTTCAACAAAACATGGTCAAGCTACATTTATGTCCAGAAGCAAAACAAGGAGCCATCTCACCATTTGCACAATGGATTAGGGAAACCTGATCGACATGGGGTGATTGACCTGGAAGCGGAAGTACATTACTTTTTACTGGCATATGAAGTCTTTTTTTTATTATACAACACAAATCTAAACTAATGCATTGTTTTCTTAAAATAAACATTATTTTTCATTTTGATAATCACTATAGTCTATAATTGTATTAAAACAGTTATGAAGGAGAAATGATTTTACTTCTAACTTAAATTTGTGTACCCGACTTTAATTGTTTAATGTCATCTGGCAATGTGTTCTAAAGTAACGTACACGTATTGTATGTGGATTTTTGTAGAAAGCTGCTGATGCTGACACTTGATAAATGTGATTTCTACGACGTGTATTTTAATAATAAATATTAGTATTGCATGAAAATATGTTCCAACCGTTAAGTAAGTCAGTTTTGAGAGACATCACAGATTCCTAAATAAATAGGCAAGGCAATGGTAAGATTCCAAGCTCAGTGAAGAGAGGCATGCAGGGATCACGTGCATGGCACTTTTTCATATTTCAAATAGTTTTCTTTTGCAATCTGAAGGACTGAGTACTACAGAGTGATCTTCCCCAGAATATTATGCCATATCTCAGGCGGGAATGTACACGCAACAAGCTGCGTGAAGGCTGACAGAATTTGAAAGAATAATGAATGCGTAACATAATGAACATAATTTGGAGTTTAATTCTGTTATATGTAGATTCAATCTGAGGTTTAATTGAATTGAGATATCTACAACTTCGTTACCTTAACATCAGCTAAATGCGTATTCATTTTCAACGAAGCATGCGATTGCCGATATGAAATACAAAAATGCATTGAAACGGTTTTTCCTTCGTTAACTATTAATTTGTTATTACGAAACCAATTTGAAACTTCTGAAATAGTGCTATTTATTGCTTAGTTTTTGCAAAGAACATTCGTGCCATAAGCAAACAGAATTGTTCTTCAATTTTAGTACAGTATTTCCACTCTTTGAAATTGATGTTTAAGGTACGAGGTTATCGAGTCTAGGGCAATACCACGAATTCCATAATGAAGGTAATTTTGAGAGTTGGATGTTATGGTCAATAACGTCGAAAGCTTTCGAAAGATATAAAACTATTCCAATGAGTGTTTCATTTTGGTCCATTGGTGAAGCAGCATCTTTAAGAAAAGAAAAATGGCAGTTTTTGTACATTTTGATTTTCTAAAACAGTGTTAATACAGTGTTTAACAGTCTGAAAACGTTACGTTTTGCCTGAAAAAAGTTTCCGTTGGCGTATAGAAAAGCCTCTGTATATATTTGAGAAAAATGACAAAAGAGAAATTGGTCGGTAATTTTTAATTTAGTTTTTGTTCTTTTTTTTAAAAATTGGCTTAATGTTTGCTGCTTTGAAAATGTCTGGAAATATTTCGATGCTTTAAAATGTATTTAAAATGTGAGTTAACGGATGTATAAAGCCAGGTGCACAGGTTTTTAATAAACAATCCGGAAATTTATTCAAACCAGTTGAATATTTATTTTTTAGTTTACTGACTATTTTGAGGATTTCGTTAGAAGTGTGTTTCGGAGAAAAACATATCGTGTCGAAAAATTTTTGGGAAGCGTATGATGTTGCATTTTGTGGTTTCAGTTCCTTCGTGAGATCAGCTGCAATTCTAGAAAAGTGTTGATTGAAAAGATTCGCAACTTTTTTCCAAATTACTTTCTTCTCTTTTATTATCTTTAAACCAACTTTCTCTAAAAAGTATCTAACTGATGTGGTCGCATTTTCTACAATATCCCACTTTCCTTTAGTTTTGTTACGAGGTCATCCACAAAGCACGTAATGCTAAAGGGGGTGGGAGGGGGGTCTGAGCAGCGTTACGCTTCGTTACATAGGGATAGGGGAATGCGTTACAAGGGGGAGGACTGGGTATTGAAAATTCTAGAAATTTGCGTTACGTAATTTATGGACGGTCCCTACCAGTTTCAAAATATTCTGATTATTTTTCATTATTTTTATCTGAAATATTATTTTCCTTAAAATTCTTTGGTATTCTCGGAAGACAGGTAGTCCGTAACTAATTTTATGTAAGCTTTAGAGAATTATCTGCATTATTGCAGGTATTGCAAAATTTATATATTATTTATTATGTCAGTGTTCATGTTATTAGTAATTATAAGAATTTGTGCATCGTGGTCACTGTGACCTAGAATATTTGTTATTATTTCATATCTATTTATGGTTTTGCAAATTATAATTTGATACATTGCTTATTCTGGTTTAAATGTATTTCGTATAGGTTCATTCACTGTATCTGAATTAAAAGAATGAAGTAATTTCAAAAACTGCTCTTTTTCGTGAAATTCACTCACAAAGCCAGTAGTGCAATAATCAGAACTGAAAACATGCTAACAAATTTACAATGTAACTGAGAAAAACGCAAAACATTATTTTTCACATACTGATATACGGAATATACTATTCTCCTAAATATTCTGAGTAACTCATTAATATTCTTAATGAAAACCAATCAACGAGTGTCTATATGACTTGTTGTAGGACAGTGGTATTTTTCAGATATTTAAAGAAATCAACACTTAATTTATTTAAAACATATTTGATTACAATCAAACGCACGATTTCTAGTTCAAATAAATCAGTAATTATTGCCTTTAAATATCCTAAGATACCATTTTTCTACATCATAATATAATTTTTAAATAAAGTAATGTAATAATAAAAATAACTATTTCAAACAAGAGTTTTTGGGAGATACCTTTGAAATTTGAAACTGAATAAAAGTCGCAAAAATCAATAGTAAATATATAACACAAAACAAAAGTATGTAATTTACCCTTTTTACGAATGAAATCATGTTTAAATGCAACCGTCAAAAATATTTCATGCCAAATTTCAAGAGACGTACGGAGGTACATTTTCCTCTTCGGATAAATCGAACATTCTGTGAATGAAATGTAAAGGCTTAGTCGTTCAATATAATACATTCTTGAGTCAATATCTAAGAAAATTTCAATTTACTATTGCATTGTGTGGTTCTGCTTGAACGGCGATGAAAGCCTGCGCTAGAGAGAAATTAACATGCGTTGTTGCCCAATCGATTTCACTCTTGTCAAATCTCCCGGCCGTCTATTTATGAACGTCATGATTTTGTGACGTGATAAAATCGTAAAGGCATCGTTCAGAGTTTATGCACTTTGGGTAATTGCAAAGCGAAGCGAAAATCTTTAAAGCTTTAACAACGTTCCACCCTGGAGCTGGCGGGCTAAATAATAAAACGCGTATGAAAAAGCACGGCCAGCGCACGCATGGCTGCCGCGTAACACAACGCGCCGGCCGTCCCCGCCCCGCCCCCGCCCCGCCCCGCCCCCGCCCCGCCCCCTCGCCTCGCGCGCGCGCACGTTGATGAAACCCCCCGCCGCGGCCGATGGCGCCGCGTCCCTGGACGGTTTCACGTCCAGCTCCTGTCAGCCGGGCTTGCTCCGCGCGGAATGGATATTCATCTGTTCGTGTGTCAATCACCACGACTTCTTCGTTTGTCGCTAGCAGTAGATCTAGTCGCGACATTGCCGCAATGGTTGGGGTTCAAATCGAGAATGAAACGTTTACCTACAAAAAGAATTATGTATATTCATCAGTAGGATAAATAATTTACAAATAGCAATAAATGAGTACTGCTGACAAATTTTATATCACGTCCATGCAACAGAGTATATTTTCTGCCTTACATTTATTCAATAGCTCTTTCTAATAACTCGGTTTTCCAAAGCTGTATCCTTTTTCATAAGAGCGTTCCTAAGAGCGTATCCACATTGGATCAAATTCATGCGTAGACAAACTTAATCCACTTTTGTTAAGAAACTACTTTGTGCGCCCAGGACTATCCTGTGTACCTCCGCATCCTGTTTGCTTACCTCCAGCATACAAGTCGTGGCTCCAACTTACCGACCCAGTCATCCAGTTTCATTTCCGAGTTTCTCATTTCTTCTTTTCTTCTCTATTCTCTCCCACCCCGTCATAAGTCCCCTACCTTCCTAAAACCGCAACTCCCGGCCCATCTCTCCCGCTATTGGGTTCCACCACCACATATTTAATTCAACTTAAGAACCCGACACACCTCACTTCATCGCCATCTTTACGCCCTTCCCTCTGCATCCTTCATCGCCCGTTCTTCATCTCTCCGCAGGCTCCCCTCTGGCCCGTTCCGCCCGCTGCAACCGTCCGCTTTCGCTCAGCAGCCCGCTCCACGCGTCGGCCGGGAGCCCCAACCGGCACTGGCACCGGCGCCGCGGGCGCCCTAAAGAGGCCAGGCTCGCGATAAGGCCCTTCAACCGCATCCAGTCGGTCATCCATTTCACAACGGCAGCAATCAGGCCGACTACGAGCCTCGCAGATAAAACGCCGCGTGCGCTGCGCGTTAACCGTTCATCGCAGCGGGGCGGCGGCCGTGGGACCGGCGGCGGGGGGGGCAGTGAAAGTTGGGGGGGGGGCGGATTTTGGAGGACGGTGGCCAGTGAGAGCAGTGACCGGTGAGAGCAGTAGCTGGAGGGAGCAGCGTATAGTAGTGTATTTTTTGAATGCTCTGGTCGGTAGGGGCAGTGGCTGGTGGGGATGACTGTTTCGGGTGTGGATGGTGGATGGTGGGGACGACATTTATGGACAGTGGCTATTGGAATAGTGGCTAGTGAGGGTGGCCATTTGGAGGTAGTGGCTGGTGGGAGCAATAGATGGTGCGGATGACTATTTCGGAGCGGTGTGTGTAGTGGCTGACGGGGACGGCATTTTGGGACAGTGACTGGGGGAGCGTTGGCTTGTGGGGGTGATATTATGGGGCGATAGTTTGGAGGCGTTGGAGATAGCAATGGCTGGTAAGGCACTCGTGGGTTAGAGCACTGTCTGATGGGGCAGTGGCTGATGAGGGCAGTGTCTGTGAGGGCCAGAGATTGTTGCAGGTGGTGGGTGGTGTCAGTGGCGGATCCCGGAGGGCCATGGCTATGACTTCCCCCAAAGAGCCTTGTTTTCGTTTGTTACCTTCATTTATTTGGCAAAATTTATTTAAATAATTATTTATGTTGGATTTATGTTGGAATTATGTAATTATTTAAAACATAACATTGTATAGTATTATATATACACTACGAAAATAATATACAATATAATAACAAAAGTTTATTATTCGATAAAAAATCTATGATGGTCTTCTCCAAAATGATCGGTTGGATCCTCCCCTGGCTGGTGGGGAGCGTTGGGGCGGCGATCATTGGCGGCGGCTGTGACAGCGACGGCTAATAAAACTGGAGGCATATTTAGAGACGGGCAATAGGGGTAGCGCCCTCTGGGATGTGTGGGTGGCAGGCGGAGATGATTGCTCGCTGGCCGGAACAGGACGGGGAGCGGTAAGGATTATGCAGCGCAATCGGTGCGAATGGCCGGTTGGAGATGAGGTGCCCAGCGATAACGTCACACGGAAGAGGATAAATGCTAGTAAGAACGGTAACAGGGGAGTTACCGTCCCGTAGGAACGGTGACTGTGAAGGCAGTCTGGAGAGTATTAAGTAGAAAGAGAGATGGAGAAAATTCGGGATGATAGACTTTACATAACATAGATAAACATAACATTGTAAAGTATCATATATACACTACAAAAATAATATGCAATATAATAACAAAAGTTATAAAAAAGAGATAAAAGAAAATGAGCGAAGAGAAGAAGAAGAACTGGTCGAGTATGCGCTGATGTGAGAGCATTGCCAAGATAAGCGAAATAACAGGAAATCTGAGGACAAAACACTTGGGAATTGCAGTGGAGGAAGGAGTCACGCCGGGTATATCAAGATACAAGGTAGATAAATGGTCTAATTGGCGAAAATGGAATCAAATACCTAGATGGTTGAAGAAACGAGGAAAAAAGCAAATAAGGCATACATTTCTCCAAAGTGAACAATGTACATGACAGTCTGTAGCAGTGAAGGCTAACGCGCGACAAATCGGAATATGGTAGAGAAAACAATTTCTGGCTGAAAATAAGACTAACTTGCTAATTTTTGTTTCCGGACGGGTCAACTATAGTGGTCATTAATCATGTAAATATAATGTATTTGATATTACTGGAGGAAGCTATGTTCTTCCCTCGCTAAAATAGCAAATTCTGCACCCAACTGAACGTCGTCTTGCGGGTTTTCCCCACTTCTGGTATCTCCACCCACGGAGAACCGCCCCCTGCCTTGACAACTCAAAGCTTCTGATTGGTCTTCTGACACGTGTGGTAGTGTAGTCTGAGAAAATGTGTTTGCTTGTAAGGGGAGACTACAGAACAAGGAATATGGAGGAAAGTTCACGCGCGGTTCGAACCCCGTTTATAAGGGTATTGCTGCGGCATTCGCCTGGTATTGGTCAGACACACCACAGTATCCACATTTTTGGCTTTTGGAAAACCTGATAGATTTGCGACTAGTGCTCTTGCATGAGAAACAGTAATTTCGACTTCATGAGTCGGGGTCACGGTGTGACGAGTCCAAGATGTCCTGTGGGACTTCAACACGAAGTTGTTATTGCTCCGCCGTGCAATGAAAAAGCGACGAGATCATTCAAATGCTACGTCACTCAAATGCTGCTTGCCAGCAACAGATGCAATCGACAGACGGGAAAAAATCACGCATGCCCACAAAATTCAAGGTCGGCTCATGCAAGCGCACTTGACGCAAATCCATTAGGTCCCCCCCCAAAATAAGGTCGGATACTTTTCTAACAGACCTCGTAAGCTCTCTGGGATAGAGATGCCGCAATGCCTCAATCCAAGTCCGCCAGTTGAAAGAACGAAGAAGTAACGAAAAGCGAAAACCCGGCGATGGCAGCTATGGTGTAACGTCGGCACATGCCAGCCAGATCTTCAAATCGCTGGCCACGCAGGCTGCCGGACACATGGGACGGACAAAAGCATTGGAAAATACCGTGTCCCTCGTGACGCAAGGCGGGCAGGCAGGGCACCGGATCCCCGGTGGGCGCACATGTGGGCCCGCGGCCCTCTCGCCTTTAGAGGGCTGAAGGCGATCACGTGACTGCCAAAATAACAGAGGCAGGAACAGAAGGCAGTTCGTATTGAGAGCAGCTCAATACGAACTATTCGTATTGAGTAGTCACGCATGCTCGCCCGAAACGGGTGTACATTCCAAGAGACACGGCGCGTTCGTCACACGGTGTCGGGCCAGCGACGCGTTAAAGCGGCAAGGTGGGGGTAGCACGATCCTAAGGGACGGGGAGCAGGCGGGTGGGAGTCACGGAGGTACTGACGAACATAACCCCAGTGCTGTATATTTGTAAATATTGTCAATAAACAAATTTTTACCCAGAGCTCGTGTCTATGTTGTCATTTCGCTACCACGACGCCAGAACTGCCAACCGCACGGTGGATGACCGCCCGACGCGGGGAAGCCGTCGCTGGATGGGGATGCTACTGGGGAAGCGGTCGCATTGAGACAACGCCTCAGGCGGAGCTGGGACACGGGCGAGTGGAGCGGGGCGAGTGTGGTAGTTGATCCTGGGGCGTGGGGGGGGGGCGGAGCGGGGCGGGGCGGCGGCGTCAGCCACGCACCGGGGCCCGCTGTCGCGCTTGAGCAGCGCTACAATCCGTGTCGCCCCTAATTATTCAACATGACGAGCTATTATCAAAGTAGCCATGTTCCGCTAGCGATCGCTATTTGTCTCCTGTCGGAAAAACGGGGGGTGGCGGGCGGGCGTGCGGGCGAACGCGCGCTCTGGCCGCGGGCGCTGCCGCGGCGGCGGTGGCGATGGCAGCGGCACGAGGTGGCCACCCCGGGCCACGGGCAGGAGGGAGGGCGGCGCGAGCGCAGTGATTGCGGCAGACGCTTTGATAGTACACACACGCTCGAAACGGCAAGGCGGAATTCGGCCTCTGGTATAGTTTTCGGGAATTTCTTATCAATGTCTGCCTTTCGCCTCTCACATAATACTAAAATGTTTTCCGTGATTACAAATGGGAGTACGAAACCATGTCCATAAAAGCGGTGGTGTTGTTAGCTTAGTTAATAGATGGCAGTGCCAGCTGCAAGCTTAAACCCCTCAAGAATCGTAGCTAAGAGCCACAATACGCAGACCTAGTATAGCGTTAACGTATATATCCTTTCCTTTTATCTTATAAGTATAAATGGTTTATGATGATACATCTTTGAAAATAATTTGAAAATAATACAAATCTTTGTAGTTTGTTAATTTTTTAGTGAAAATATTGTTTAATTAGAGGGTTTTGCTGATTTTGATTACGTACGTCAAACAGAAATGTTCCCACGAATTTGTCTTGTTCGTGAAAAACTTAGTACAAAATAATGTAAATTAATTTGTATGAAATGGTATACTGAAAAGATTTTTTTACGAAATCTTAATATTTTAAATTTTGAAGGGTATATATTGAAATTTCAGGAAGAAAAGAGTCATAACAACTGACAATATTGCTAGTATGTAGAATCGTACCATTGCATACGAATCCGAATTCGACAAATAATATAAAAGGGTTTCTTTTGCATATGATTAACATTTGAACGTAACTTTTATTTTCATAACTGCACACTGTAAATGCACAGTACTCCTAAAGTTTAGTATAGATTATTGTACTCTGGTGCAGGCAGAGAAATCAGCGAAGCGTATATGGATTGTATTACAAGGTGGAAGGAAAAGTTGAATGGCCGGATATCCCACAAGCAATGTGAGAGCGACCTGCACCCACGCACAAGCGCAGGGCGCGACCACTGGAGAAACGGCACGGAGCGCCGTCAGTTCAGCTGCTACGGGTAATCTAACTACGTGTGTGCGTACACTCGCGTCAAACGGAGCAATGAAGTTTTGTTAAAAACTGCTAAACCGACCGTGGAAACGAAATATAATGTAATGTATTAATATAATACAAAATGAAATATAACTCTTTTGACATTAACTGCACGTTATTTCAAGTTGAGGAATAAAAGTTATGAAATAACTCTTTTTAGATTTGATTTTTGTTTAGAAGAATATTCATTTATACATGAAATATTGTGAAAGACAAAAAAAGGAACTGAAACAAAGTTTGTGTTTTTTGAAGAAAAAAAAATTCTTCAGTTTGTTTTTGTGTTCCAAAATATTTTATGTATAAATTAATATTCTTCTAAACAAAAAATCAAATCTAAAATGAGGTATGTCATAACTGTTATTTTTAAATTCAAATAATGTGCAGTTAATATCAAAAGAGTTTTATATCATTTTGTATTATATTAATTTATTTTAATTAAATCCTGATGATGAAGGCCAACGACCTTCGAAACGTTGACCGATGAAAAAAATTGTGTTAAAAGTGACTACAATATATTAATGAAAATTGTCATATTGTTAATATCTGCCTAAAAAATTAATGGACCTGACCTTCCAAGAATTAAAAGTATATCAAAAAGGAAGTCTTAATACCCGCCAAGTTTTTTATTTATTTTCAAACTTCATAACGAAACAAATATAGACACTCTTCCTTGCATGTTTTGACAGCAACGCTATGATTCACCAGGAGTTTGTCTCGGAAGAAAAAAAATGGTCAATGGCAAATTCTGCGAAGACTTTGAAGTGCAGAATGCTGCGCATCAAACGAGATCACCCACAGATGTTCAGAGGTGGCAAGTGGATTCTGTTTCATGATAAGGGGCGGGTTTTAATGAAATGTCATTTTTTTCTTTTCATTTTAGAACGATGCCTTTTAGTATTGTGGTTCATTTTGCTATGACAAAAGGTAATGACCCATTCTTACATGACCATGTTTTGCATTTTTCTTCAATTTTGCCTAATAAATCATTTTTACCTTTTTCGTTATTTTTAAAGAATTTTTCGTGGATTTCATCGATATTAATATAATTTTAATGGTATTTATTCCAATAATATTTACGAGATGCAGCAAAAGTTCTCCACAGAATTCCTGAATAGCCTATTCACTTTCTTTGCTCTGAAAATGTAATGTCAGCCTTTATGAGTATGTAATCGAAGATTCCTGTGACGCCTTCAGCACCATTATCTGTTCGGCGGATTTCACTATAACTAAAGACAAAGATTTTCTGGTAGAATTCAAGCCAAAGTTTGCAAGCTGAGTTCATTTGAACGAATTTATTTTATCTGTAACATATCCAACAACTTGAGTTATTAATCTGAACTGGTTTTGATACATTTTTTTTACGTAATTTTTCTTAGCTTTTAGGGCACTTAAAATCATTTTAAGAGCATTTTATTGATTATTTTTGGCGATGTTTTGGGTCATCAAAATCCGCCCCCTAATGATAAAGTCCGCCTGCGTACCGTGATCGAGTAAGCAACTTCTTGATCCGCCACAGTGTAATTGAGGAGCAACTAATCAAAACGCATATTGTCCAGTGGTGGAAAAAATGAATTTGATATGAAATCGTGTAGTTTTTAATACGCTATACACGCTCCTGCTTTCAGATTTATTCAAAACGCATTTAATGAGTTAAAATGCGTTTTGAAGCAATCTGTAAGCAGGAGCGTGTAGATCGTATTAAAAACTACACCATTTTAAACTCAATTTTTTACACCAGAGAATAATACGTATTTTGACTAGTTGCTCCTCAATTGTTCTCGTACATACACCACAGTCGTCTGGTCTGGCGCCTTCCAAATACTTTTTTGTTCCATCGCCTGAAACGTGCCCTTAAGGCGGGATTTTGCAGACGTACCAGACATTTAAAGACGTGTGACATCTGTTCTTTGGGCGATCCCCAATTGAGATCTTCTCTGAATCATTACAGATACAGCTTTATCACAGATGTCAAAAGTATATTGTGGTAAATGGATGTTATTTTGACAGACAACAAAGGTATTTTTGTATCCACGGGCTTTTTTTTGTTTTATGCATTCATTGACTAAATTTTACAGACGCGCTTTGTATAATATTTCTTTTGCTTATTTAGCCTTTCATTATAAAAATTGAACATTACGTTGCCGCATGTTTCTTGGAAGCAGGGCCATTAAACCATTAAAAATCCTCACAATGTAAATTTATGTTCGCTCGGTTCCTAGAATTCATTCCACCTGGTCTCGCCATCGCGTCACAGACGAACCATGCGGACAAAGTAAACCTCTAAAGGAGAAAAGGTTCTGCAGCCATGAGAGAAACACATTCTAGTTTAAAACTGTTTCACTATACTTATTAATAACGAACCAAATTGTCCAATGGGTGGTGACAAATGATTATTAATAATGGCAGGAGCGGTCGTCGCGTAGTTACGTACATTATTTTATGTTCACTCTTCCATAACTTCATACAATGTACACCACATGAAACGGAATAACGCAATGGCAACTCGTAATTTATTATATCGTAGTAAATGCGTCACATTGGAGGACAAGGGGACTCATGAAATAAAAATGAACTGTGTCACCGATGTCACCAGCATTCCCGCAGTACCTGGGAATCGAATCGGCCCGATGTCGAGAGCCACGTCGATTATCGCGCTGCCTTTGGCAGCGGGCGCCGCCCAGCGGGAACCTTTCCAGGAGGCCCTTAATTAGGGCCCGCCCGTCAGCGGAGGTGCTGTTTCTCGGATGTCGCTTTTATTCGCGCCGAGAAGCAGCGCGCGAGGGGGACCGTCAACACGGTAATTGCTGCTCACGCTCGCGCTGATGCGCGTGTCACGCGTGTCACGCGTCAATCTCAAGATGTGTCCTTTGCCCTGCGACCGCTATCGGAGTTCGCTAATTCTATTTAGCGCACCGCTACCTGTAATTAGCGGAGACTGGCTGAGGTAGCTCGGGCCATCAACGGATGTCACTGCGGTGCCTCTCACCGGGAGGAGCTAGGGTGCCCAAGTCCCAACGGTGGAGGAATTTTCGATATTAACTATACGGCTAGGTCGAGTTGAACTGCTGTCTGTAGGAGAATTCTAGTGACCGGCTGCACTGATCGGTAGTGTTCCGGGTTTCTCCGATCAACACCAGGCGAATCCCGGAGCAGTACCCTAACACACAGGCCTCGGACCACGCGCGATATTTCCTTCCTCTTCCTTGTCCTATCCTCATCCTTTACTTATACACACATTGCGTGCACTACACTACCGCACATGTCGGGAGACCAGTCAGGAGCTTGGAGCTTGTTTCGGCTGAGGCGGTGCCCCGTTGATGAGAGATACCTGGATGGGAATAACCTCGCTAACTGACGTGTATGTCGGCGCCGGATATCGTCAACCAGCACCAGGAAAAGATGCCAGCAACCTCCCGCGATAAAAATCCACTACATTTACGGAACTAATTGCCTTAGCAGCTGACGCGCCCGGAAATACAAATCAATCAGTCAATTAAGTTTTTAAGTCAATTGACTGATCGATTTGTATTTCCGGGCGCGTCAGCTGCTAAGACAATTAGTTCTGTAAATGTAGTGGATTTTTATGTTTTAATGTAGCCTTTATTATCCTAGCCTCAGTCACTGCTCGGGTGTCACTGGCGGGTGTTGCGGAGCGTTCGGTTTTCATGAACGCGTTGACGGGTGTTAATCGGCAGGCGGTCTGCAGTTCTCATTTGCTGCCATTCTCGATGTGAGGCGTCTTCATTATGGGCGTTTGGATATTATTACGATTAAGTATCATGGATTGTGTTTGACACATTCTCTTATGAATTCGCTGAGACCTTTATGCGAAGATGGTTCAAAAGAGATTCTGAATGACAATGGTATTCCGTTGTTTGCTACATTCATTGCATATTCCATCCATCTGTCATGCACAAAACAATCGAGGATCAACTACAGTTTCATTCAAAATTTTGAATCTTATTTTACAAGCTGAAAACTGAAGGTTTTCAACTAATATACATTAGAATTCTTCTACGGCTGGAATATGTTTGAAAAGCGATGATTGCATACTATACTCAATTACTATTCAACAACCCAATCTGTGTGTTACTTGCGAGAAAAACAACTATATTTACTGACAAGAAAAACGGAGATCATTTCTAAATCCACTAAGCGTAATTCTGATAAACTATGAAAACCACATCCAAATATGTAAGGCATATATCTTAGTATTTACTCTTTCAACGATTTTTTACAAGTTAAAATAGAATTTTTAGAATTTTACCAAGCCATTTTACCATTTTACAACATCTTCATGAAATCAGGCAAAACCTGGAAATTTCACAAAAACAATTAATGATAATGCAATTCAAAATTTTAAATAATTTTTTAATGTAATAAACTTTGGTAATGTATGATCATGTAAATTAAAATTATTGCATCTCCACTACAATTTTGTAAGGATACGTTTAGAACTAGAGGTGCTAGACCAGCACATACACTCTCCAATTATTTCTAACTTTCACAATTTTCGAACATGTGGAGAGTTTTAATGAAAATGAGACCTGGGCAATTTTTAATCATCATTGGAATAATGCCACGGATCCGTGGAAAACTTTAAAACCACTTTTAAATAATGTATTTTTTGGAAATAACATTAACTTCAAGCTGAAATTCTATTAAAACTAACCGTTTTTTTCAAAAAATTTGTACATGACCTTTTTAATAATCTAATTTTTTTAAACAGATTTCACTTACAACAAAAATCTCTACATTCAATATTGTACTTTTGCTATGGTAATTTTGTTCACTTTTCAAAAATCAAGTGTTCGACGAAAATTGACTAGCAAAAATGTTTGCAGTCCGTTGATGCGGAAAGAAAAGGTCACAAAAAATGTGGATACATGTTTAAGAAAATATGTTTTAAACTATTCTCTATACCACGCAAAATTGCGCGAAAACTACAAACTTTTTCGAAAAATTCTACATAATATTAATTTAAGACCTTTCTTTGAACAACAGATTTCACTTAGAAAAAATATTTATTTTCAATGTTGCAGTTGTTGGAAGACGCCGAAAAATATTAAAATTTTTGCAATTTTCGAAAAATGAAGGAGTTAAAAAAATGTAACCTACGCTATTATTTAAGGGTTTTCTACGCTACCAGGAACAAAGTTCAATTAAAAGATTTGGAACCATTTTTGAGAAAATTTTGAAAATCTATTTGAGTCTTCATGTAAAGTACCCACAATAATCAAAATATCCGTTTCAAACTCGCAGAGCTCTTTCAGATACATGGGGGAATATTAATTTAGGAGATAATTGTATGAAACGATTTCTTGGTATTAAGAATCCAGATAACCCACATTTATGGATTCTTCACGTTTTAGAGATTGTAATTTAGCACACACAGGAACAAAATTTAAGCATTTTTTCATTTCCAGGGACCGTCAATAAGAGTTTTTCTGTCACATAATCGTCCATTATCAGCGCACAAGTACAATTCTTTTCTTCTTACGACGTAAGGCGAGAAAGTAAGAAAGCTAATGGCCTGAAAAAGCAAAAATACTGCTGGACAAATTTATGCAAAACGGTTTTCCAAAATGTAGCACGCCTACTGGCTAAGAACAACAAATAAAACACTCTTGTAATACATTGGAATGTTGGGAGGCGTCTTTCGTTGAGCCTTGCGATTGCATTACGTCAGATGTGTCGCAATACTGACGCACCTAGTAAGATAATCCCGTTAGTTAGCACAGAAAGGGTGGAAGAACACAATCATATGTAGAATTTTCACGTGTGGAACTTTTATGGTTTTGGAGTTTTGCCAAGGTCCATGGTATCAAACAAAATCTTGAAACGTCGCACCTGACAGAAGGCTGCATAGTTGTCTTTTAATTTTCGCCCACATTAGAAATGAGCAATATCTTATAAATTATTAGTTAGAGAGAACCAAATCGGACATGTTCTAAATTAACAATGTACTATCCTTACAATTAAAAATCTGAAAATCGTAATATTCCAGAAACCTGGTAATTTAGTCGAACGGAAAATCGAGTCCACTTGTGTAGGCGATGTCAACATTAAAAATTCGTATGAATATTAGCCTGACGCTCCCAAACCCACAGCAAATATGGTACCAACCGCCGCAGTCTGTTGCGGAGTGTGCTTAGCAGATTTAAAGAATTACGAAGGACATTTTCATGTAAATGAGAAGTCTAATGACAAGGGAGCACGAACGAATACAGGCCTACAAAGTGGTGCTAATGACCGGTAAAACTTAACGAGTATTCCAACGTTAGCGCCACAACTATTTTCTTAATGGACCGCGATGGCCCCAGCACAAAGAAACCTGGAAGGGGTTGTACCTTGTGCGGTAGTAATTTTAATTCTGCTCCCTAAATATTTACGACTGAATCCAAACTCGCTCCCGCGAGAGGAGAATAAAATTCTCGCCACGAGTTAATGTCGCAAAATCACGACTGTGTCCAGTAAAAGAAAAGTGAAAATTTGTGTCACATGCGTTCTTGCAAAATAAATTTTCCCGCATAATGGAGAATAATTTGCGCGTTGACGTTTCCACTCATTTTATGAGTGAGTTATAAAATATTCTTGCCGCATCGTTACTAGAAGAGATGTTTCTCCGGAAAAAGGTTGCGGCTGTGGGAAGGTTGACATCTGTACCCCAAAATTCAGAAAGGGCATAAATGAAAAAAGTAGGAATCATAACAAATATTTCCGTACACTTTTCTACAAATGTTGAAGTGCGATTTTTTTCTATTCCTTTCCTTTATTTTAGATAAAGAGTTCTTCAAAAAATGCTTCTCAACAATGTGGGGAATATATTGTTTTGTTAATTGTACACGCACACTTTCGACAGAATGTTACATTTTATCGGCACTCAAGTCCCAGAGTTGTTGTAATAATGAAACAATAAACTACCAGAACATGTTTATTAATAATTGTTTAAATCCTGCAATGAAATAGAAAAATGGCCTTAAGCAAGCATATATATTATGTTTAACACAACATAGTTATTAAATTTCTTCAAACAAAATATAATAAACGGCATTTAAAGCCTAAATGTCTGCGGTAATTTACAGATTTGAATCTGATTAATCTTTCTCTTTGCTCTAATATGGGTTGTAAACTATTTGAGAAGTGTCTCCTATAATTCAATCAATACTCCTGGTATGTGTTGTTGAAGTTTCTGAAGATCCTCCTCTTTTTTTGTAGTAATGGAATACTACCAGTGAGATATGCCTTTTTTGTCTTGGGTTTTTAATGTATCTTTTAAGAGAAAATAAATATTTAACTTGTCTATCAATATACACAGAAGCAGTAACGTTTCCCTTCAAATTCAATTTCTATTCCAGAAGCCTCAGCTTTGACTGTAGGAATTTACTTTCTTGTCCTTTTTGAATACCTCTCCATGATGTCTCATCATCAAGAAGAGAAAGAGCCATCGTTTTATACATATTTGGCCACAATTCCTCAAATGCACGTTTATCAGCAGTACTTAGGTTTTGCTAGTGAAACATTATACTACTCTTTTTCGTAAGATGAAATTTCTTCTTACACAACGTATATTTTGTCGCAGTTTCTGATGACCCGCTTTATAGCTTCAAAATTTTTATCATAGGACAAAATTAATCATCTAAGAGGAAAATATGAGAAATAGTTTTGGGCACGTTATCAATCATATTGAGCAAAACGCTGCCAATGTGTAATTTTCATTTTGTTCAGGACATCCATCACTGAACAATATTAGACAATGGAAATCTACAATTTTTTTATTGTTTGCAAATGTTGCCCAATAAAAAGCTGCAAACTGCGTCAGGCGTTCTCTTTGCGATAGCTTCATGGTAAACATACACAGCTGAATGTCCACTCTGTAAGTTGTACATTTAGAAGCTGGATAATGGCAACCTCAGTTTCAAGTATCGTTTACGAAACAGGCCCCTTGCACAATTTTTTAACATTTTACCTTTTTTGTTCCTAAATAATGATTTACAAAACCAAATAGATTATAACTTTATTTTGATAAGAAGAACCATGGTGAAAATCACAAATTAATCTAAATTTGGACTCTTGTTGTCGAACGATGGTGGATATTTCCATCGCGATTACATATTAAAATAAATGGACGAAATGATATGCGTCATTTTAAATGAAGGGAAATGAAATCATGATTCAAGGAAAGAAAAAGGGTTCCAGACACTTGCATCGGAAATAACAGGTAAATTACGTAGAAAGAATGAAGAGAACGTAAGTGGCACCACTAAATGCAAAGATCCTTCCAGCGGCGCAACTCATCACGGGGTCTGGTGTACGATGACTCTCCCATGCAAATGTAGAACTGCCGCGAGAGGACGAGCGAGGAAGGGCGAGAACGAACCAGGATGTGCCAGGACGAGCGAGGACGAACGGGGACGAACGAGGACCAGCCCGACAGAGCGCGGACGGGTGAGGACGGGCGAGTGCGGGGAGGACTTCTGCGGCGAGGGGCGGCGCCGGAAGTGGACGGCGTCGGAAGAGGACAGCGTCGCAGCGGCGCTCAGGGGACGGGCCCGCCCCCGCCGCCGCCCCTCCACCCCCGCCTCCGACACCCACGCAGCGAGGGCGCACGTCCCGACGCAAGAGACGTCGGATGGCCAGCCGGAAATGAGGTGCTCTTCACTCCGGACGCCACTTCCGGCACCGAGCCTCCATAAATAACGCAGAGCCGGCCGCGGCGCAGCGTCGCAGTGCCCCTCCGCGCCCCGCCACCCGGCGCTCAGCGTCACACCGCGCTCTGCCGCGTCGCCTCGCCTGGCCTGGCGCCGCCTCGCGTCGCGGGGCGTCGCGGTCGCCTGGCGCCGCCGAGGCGCGCGGGGGGGGGGACGGTTCGTCTCTCGTCTACCTGCGGAGGCGCCGACAGATGTCGAGAGAAACCCGCGTTGCAGCTGTGTAAACACGTTAACGGCAGAGTACAGTTTGCAGCGCCACCTCTGGAAGTGCTCGTATGTCGAGATCCGCGAAACGTGCCATTTCGACGAAGCTACGCTGGCGCAAATGCATTTGTCGCGTCGGCTAAAAGCTTACGATAATTTCTATTACATGAATATACGGTTGTTTATGATTCAGATTAGGTTTTCGAGCAGTTACAATATCCTCTGTGAAGCTATTTTCCATTCGAGTATTTAAATTAACATTATGTAGCCAATTGCATGCAATATTTTACTCATTTCTGTTGTAAGTACGGAAATAATAAAACTAGCACAATTTTACAAAGAGTTTCATTTCTATCCGAGCATTTTTGTATTCTGGCACCTTCTATGACAAATAGTGATACTAATACTTTAAAAATGCAACCTAATACGTGAAAATACGTGAAAGTACGTGAAAATTTCTACTCGACTACTTCTAAACGCTGTCACAAACGTTACCGCAATGATGTCACGAAGTCTAAGAAATGCGAAATCGCCTAATTGCATCCCGCGGTCAGGTTTTCTTCACATCGGCTTCCTAGTATACCTCCTTTCCCTAATTTCCATTTTGACTACATAATACGATATCCCCCATTGCATACCGGACGGTATTTTGGTAGGGAGCAGGAGAAAACAATTTTGTAAATTTTCCGTTCATGGGTAATGCAAATAGATGTTCTTCCGCATTCGAGAGAAAAACCTGGAACACAGGAGAGTATTCGATGCCGGAATATTCGGAAGAATTAAACTAAAGAAATTATTAAACTAAATAAATTAATTCTGCATGTTTTAAGGGATGGCCAAAGTCCCTTGCCCTTCTTGGAAGCAGACCACGATATACTTAGAAATCAAATTTAATAAATTAAGAATATTCAGTACAATCCAACAACAAGCTTTCCTTTCTCTTTCTATCTGACCATTATTTAAGAAGAGTAAGACAAAATAAGAAGTTTAATTTTTTTTGCAAACACATTTGTTCTTTTCTTCTTTTATGCTCTTCAAACATGAAGGCGAAAGCTCGATCTCCGTAGCACTGACATCTGAGCGACCTTTTCCTTGTATCACGAGCAAACCCAACGGGTGCAATAAGGCTATGGGGGTAATGGGCTATATTACTATATTAGGCTATGGTAATAATGCTATATTACATGGCTTAAGAAAAGTTGGCCCAGTATGCTATTGGAATACGTCCTAAAAGATCAGCAAACAACCATTGACGTCACATGTTCTACTGTCTTCGCAAATGAACATCGACATCTACCTTTTAATACTTATTTATATACGTAACAAGTTTAGTGAATCAAGTCGAATGGTATGCAAATTAAGAGATTTTGGAGGAAGAAATGAGTTAATAATCACGTGGAAGTAAGAATTGGTACGAGAACTTTTGAGTAATAATATTTAGTTCTTGCGAATCAAATTGTTCGCTTATTTTCCCTCCTAAACGTCGGATTTGTTGAGTAGTTCTGTTTTGTATTCCTAATAATTGTTCCTGTTACAAGCCTGTCCTAAAATTAAGGAATAAGCGATAATGAAAACATATGTTTTAAAACAATTGCATATTATTCACAACATACTGCATGAGTCTAATAAAGTTTGGTTATTATATTAAAAATATATTTGTTATTATAAATTTGGTTAAAGCATTGTCTATCATGATCTTGAATG
>JAHLJT010008446.1:237621162-237636008 GCA_031308135.1 Acheta domesticus
CTGTTATTGCCGACTCGTTGCCAGACTGAAAAATATTGGTGATATAATATATGAAATGAACCAACAGGACCTAGTGGGAACAAACTCAAGAAGAATGTCTACAAATACGTTCCACTAGTAGGAAGCACATGAAGTCCATCTAAGAAAATAAATTCAGTGGAAACCTGCAGGACAATAAAATAATTACCTTCTGAAACGAAGCATTGCATTACGTAAGAAATTCTTTAAAAAGCCTGTAACGAGCATCTACTTATCTTTTATATTCATAATGTACATAACAGTGCACTACAATAATGCAATAGCCAATCCAATTTCATTATTTTGTTGTAATATTAAGAATTCCCTTTTCAACTGAAAATATTTAACATATTTAGAAGTGTTTAATTTCTTCAATCCTTCTACAATTTTGTTTACAATATTTCTTCTTAGAAAGAAACAACGTTACAATGTATTATGATGTTACGTAACAAATTTATATCGATTTCTCTGCCTTTTTATGTGAAGCTTTATTACTTCTGTATGAAACTATATTTTCCTACTTTTGTATTAGAGAATGCAAGAAAATGAATACTGTCATTAAAAATAATTTTATTGAACATTTTCGGGTAAAAAACTGAATTTCTTTGAGACAGTGACTAGTTCTCATGTAATTTATAATTATTTTCAGGACAATATAAGAATACAGCAGGAGAATATACTATATGTATTCCAAACCAAAATTTGATAATGTGCATTTAATACTATCGATATTTACCGGTTATATAATTTGCTTTGTGTAATATGATGTAAGACGATATACTATTACGTGATACGTGAAACTTAGTTTAGTTGTGAATTGGACAAGTAAGCGTAAAAGATCTTTAGACACTCGCGAATTTTAATCTTAAGTATAAAAATGCTCCGGAAACGTTGCAGCGATTAGGCATTCGACAGCATTAGAAGGCCTCCGGCAATATTTACCTCACACAGTTCACACCGGCGTCTGCGTCGAAGATGAGATTTTTATGTGTCCCTTCGCTCGAATGCCGAATCTGGTAGGCAGATGCTCTGTTACAGCAGCTGTCGCATGGATTTACGAGCCATCAACTCCGACGAGGAGATGGTCGGGCGCACGCTGTACGTCGCATCTCCCTTCTCGCTGGAGTAATGACAACTCGCGAAGTTTCCGCGCGCGGAAACACCGTCACTCAACCTCCAGTTTTCTTCGCGAAGAACGACAAAGACATCCATCTCCGGAAAGCTAGAAAGGCTGAAATAGCGTCGTAGTGCACTCAGTAGTATGGCCTCAGTGTACAATATATATATATATATATATATATATATATATATATATATATATGTATGTATGTATATATATATAATAGTAGGGGCAGTGCTTGATTTATTAAATTTCAACTCATTGAACGCCCCCAAAATAATTAATAAATTAATGGAAATATTTACGTATTTTCATAGTTATCTAATTTAATAATTATTCCCGAGGTACCGGAGCGCCGCTCCGTGGCGTTCCGCCAGAAATCAAGCCCTGAGAAGCGGTAACCCTTCGCAAAAGAAGGGGCCAATATTGAAATCATAAATATTTGGCAAAATAACACATTATTTATGTGTCGTAAAAACAAAATGTAATGCTATTTGATTTTCTTTCATTTGATGATTTCCTTTATATTTTTTTCCATCCAAGTGTTCTCACAAACACCGTCACTAAAAATCTTTTTCTATTCTATTATTTCCATGTGAAGTCGAACATAATCATGAACAAAGTAGGGTTCCTTTAAAAAATACACCAACTTGTCGAAAGATTGGTTCTCTGGCTTCTTGAGTTTGAGAAAAAAGGTATGTAATACAATTTTTAATGATCTATTTCACCCTTATAAGAGCATTTCTCATGTTTTGTTGGGAGTTTCTTCCTTTGCAAAATTCAAAGAGTTTCCACTCCAATTACCTGTACCCTAATCCCAAACTCACTTCAGTTTAACAAATTGTGAGATGTGAAAACTACCTATTTGGACCGTAGGATGTTGATCGAATAGCACCAAATAATGGTATGATTTCAGAGTGTCAGAGTCATATCTTATTTTTTTACTGCTTATCGGAGCGTCCTATCCCAAAAATATTTTAGAACAGTATAAACTTAAAATATAAGTAATAATAGACGGTAACTCTGTGTTTTTATCCTGCTCTATTTGCTCAAACAATATAATATATACGTTAACGGTACATTTGTGCGATGCAAGAAAGTATGTTTTATGTTTCATTTCACGCGAAACAAATGAATCCATTAATGGGTCCAAAATTAGAAATGTTTACCGAAAAATGCAATATTAAACATGAAAGCCATACAATATTTTCTCCTATCATATCGGGAAAATATTTTCTGCTTTGCTCCGTCAATTTTCTTAGGTTCCCCTCACCTAAAAAATATATACTATGAATAGGCACTACGGATAGTAGAATTAATTGTGTACAAAATCTACGAATAGTTAAAATGAAATGCGTCAGCTAAAAATCAAACGCTGGGGTTTAAGCTATGAATATATTAAAAATAGACCATATATGTATTTACGGATTGACACAATGTACAACTGTACACAATAAAAGTAAAAAAAATTGGTCTTAAAATGCCCGTAACGAATTATATTCGTTTATATTCTATATTACTACTCTTATTTCAAAACATATTTGTTTTATTCATTAAAATAGTAAATATATGCTATTTGGTTCAC
The DNA here is from genome assembly GCA_031308135.1 of Acheta domesticus. Lineage (NCBI taxonomy): Eukaryota > Metazoa > Arthropoda > Insecta > Orthoptera > Gryllidae > Acheta > Acheta domesticus. Next base: position 237,623,886 of record JAHLJT010008446.1, read on the forward strand.
ATTTGCGTTATCGCTAGGCAGGCAATACGCATATATTTTGAAGCTACAATAATGCATAGCATTAAGAGCTATATTGATCACAATCAAGAACACCCACATTCAGACCATATACCCTGTTTTAGACCTTATACAAATCTTTCAACAATACGGTAGAAGATATAACGTGTCATTTCTCCTCAGTGATCATTCCTGAACTCAGTGAGTTGTCAAGCTCTCAAAAACAATTGTAAATGTTATTCATACATGCATCTTTAAAAATCCACTGCCAAATCGAGGGCTCTCGAAGCTATAATTCATTGAGGAAGCGTTTCATAGACCTTTACCATTTTGAAAAGCCCTCAGTTCTCGCAGCCAACGCCTACACAGTGGCGTACCCTTGCTTGGAACTCAGCCAGTGATAGAGAGTACATCACTTCCAGTCCACCACTCTGCACATGTCAACTGGAAGCTTCTCCTCTCCCAATATCCTCTTTTGCATACTCTTCCTTTTTCATAACATTAAAAAGAATGTTCACACCTCCGAAACTCAACCTCGCTACAGAGCGCAGCTTTTGGAATCGATGCCAAGCACCGTCGGCGGCGTTCGACGCGGCAATGTCGAGGCGGGCTCGCTCCGTTCTGCACCCTTTTCGGCCGGTGGCGGTGCCGTCTTTCCCCACCCCCGCACAACCGCACGCGGCCGTGTGCCATCCCGCGCCGTCTCGCCTCCCCCGCGCCCCCCTGGCGCCGTCCCGTCCCGTCCCACCTCGTCTCGATCCGCCGCCGCCGCCGCCGCTCGGCCTGCTCCAATGACTACTCGTCGATGCAACTTTCATGAACGCAACCTCAAAGCCGGATGTGGGAGGAGGGCAGCGGACGGTGGGGGCTATTTACAGGAAGCGAAGTGCGCGATACAAGCGCGAGCGGGTTCCTGAAAGCGTTCGGCTTCTTCCTGTTTCCTGTTTAAGGACCTCTCCCTCCTTGCCTCCCTGCGCCCCGCCCCGTTCCCCTCCACCTCCCTCCTCCGAACCCACATAACGTTAAGAGACGGAGCGCGGGGCTGCTCGGCGCAACCACTTAACGCGTGTGCGGAAGGACCGGGAGGCCGCGGCGGCGCGGAGGCGGCAAAGCGGCGTTCATCGACGGTGCCAGGTGGTCGACATCACGCGCCCGCCGCCGGGAAGACGCCACGGGGGGGGGGGGGCGGTGGAGATCGTGGAGGTAGACGAAGAAGGGATGGCGGTTGTGACGGGAACGGGACGGGACGGGCTGAGAAATGGGGTTCTGGGCAACGTGGAGGTCATGGAGCGGGTGAGGGTGATCGTGACGCCGGATGCCGTACATCTGTGGCAGTGGCGGTGGAGATGACATTGACAGGTAAGTGATGGCGGCGTCGCCTGACCCAGGCGGAAACTGGAAGCGAGTCCACTCATGGACGGAACTGTAGTGGCCACTGGGTGAGTTAAGAACCATTCACATGGACTACCGAACGAAAGAGGTAGTACTTTTGACTGCAGCCCATCATAGAATCGCAAATCTTTCTCTGATGCGAATGAAGACAGTTACCAGGGAAATTTTGTTGATGTTTCGATGGTGATAATGGAGAAGATGGATGTGATACCAGGTAAGCGTCATGGAAAGGTACGGTAGGGAGAGAGGTTGGAAGGAGAAAATAATGGTGGCCATAGTCAGCTGTACTAGAACATTTCATTCTGCTCTAAAGAATTGAGGATAGAGTCCTCATCAGTATGTATTGGAAATCTGCACCAAAAGCAGTGTTTGAAAATAAATGACAGTAACAATCGGTAATTATGATAATTGCAACAATTTTAGTGACAATAGAGTGAATTCTAATTGTTTTAGAATGTTTCTGTGTAAGAGAAATGACGAAAGAGCTGCCAAAACTACATGGCAGATTGGTTTTCAAAATTATTTACCATATTTTCCGGCGTATAACACGCATCCCCTTTTTTAATATAATTTTGCGAGAAAAAATAAATTACAATCCTGTAATTATATATTATTAATTATTAAAACGATGTTACTTTCATTAAATGCGAAATATATTGACTCAAAAAATAGAAATTAATTGCCAACAAAAAATGTAAAACAGCTTCATGATATTTTATTTTTCTCTCACAAATTTTTGTCTCATATTTTACGTATGTATAATGCACATATAAAGGTAGATAACACGGAAGTTCAAGCATTAACATTTAGCCGAAAAGGTATTTATTCACGCTAATATACGGATGCAGAAGGGAACAAAAATGTGGCAAGTGTATATTAAATAAGATAAATTGTCAAAATGATTGCGAAAGAAATCGAAGGCCATACTGAAGCGTTGGATGAGATTCTTGGTGCCCGAACTAGTCTGTGAGCATCGATGAAGGAAAGGCAATTAGCTTGACTGATGTCTCGCATCTGTTTTATAATATTTTGTGGACTATTTTCTCGAATTCAACACATCTACTTAATTTATCTTGCCTCCACTTGTGGAGAAGGACGTACCGCAATAGTACGCACGTGTTTTACAGGCTTTTAGATACGTTTACATCTTTATCGAGATCAGTGCTGTGAGACTAAAGGAAAATAATGTCGATAAAGGAAGAAAAATTCTAACTAGGAAAAAACTAAATATAGTCATTGGGAACAAAATAGGCGAAAAGAGACAAAACAAAAATCTTTTAAAACAAGTGCAGAAGCGTAATAGACACTTCTACTATTTAAAATCTTAAAATCGTAATAGGAATGATAAGGAGACATTTTGCCAAACTTCCGAGCTCTACTTATGTCCAAACGTATTATTATTTATATATATAATATTATATTATATATAATAGTAATAATAATATTATTACTATTATTATTATTACATAACAGAACTATTTATTGAAAACAAGTCATCATTTGACAACAACCACCATTTGACACCACAGAAATTTTATATAAGCATAAAAAGCGCGCAAGAGTAAAAAGCGAACGCCTTTAAAGAATAATTTGGGAGGAGAAAATATTGCGACGTGTTGTGACGTCGTCGTGTGATGAGGAAGCACCCAGACACGGCGTTTCTGTACATGTTTATTTACAGTCATTCACTAAACAGTATTTACACTCCTAAGGCACTTTTTACGCAGCACTTCTACTCCTTAGACGAGCCGCCTCAGTCTCACCCAAGAGAACCCCAGCTCGCCAACACCAGCGCCGCCCCTGGCCTCTTGTCCGAGGCGAAAGACACGCCTCGCAAGACGCTGCTCGCGATTAACCCCCTCACGGGTGCAATGTGCATCCGCACCTCGATTCGGCTCAAACACGATTGCCTGGCAGTTTTCGCTACTAGCGTCTCTCGCGAGGCATCACGTGGTCGATCTTCCACGCTGAAGGCGTCATCTCATTACTGAGTTTTTGACCGGCTGCAAATTGGGACCTGCCGCCATCTGCAGACCGAGTTCTGTCGTCACACATCATCCCTTGTAGGAACTGACAGCCGCCTTCCCAGACACGCCTCCGGCTCGCACCCTCCGAGAGACCCCCGGAGGTCCGGCCGCTGCCAGCCGGGCGCCAGAGGACCAACCCCTCCCCCTGTGCGACTTGTGCGGTCTGTCGGGCCTATGCAATGACGTTACATTATACGCCGTTAAACCGATATTTACCACAGAAGATTGTGCGTTGACCTGTACTAGTATGAAGAATGTAGAGAGAGTGGCGGTGGCGACTCTAGTGGAACGCGCCACCAGAAGCATAGGCACCTCTTGTGAAAGCAGCGTCAGCTGGACGTCTTGCGCTACCTGAAAGATTCAGTGCTCTCCCGTCCGAGCTGCTAAAATTCCAGGCCCTGCATTATGCACTCGGCTCATTGCGTGGGAGGGTGAGGAGACGATTGGTGCTCGCCATCCGGCTTACAGGGCTTGAGAGGTTGCAGAAAGGGAGAAAAGAACTATAGATAAGAGCCGAGGGAAAATGATTAGAAAATGTCTAAGAGGTACTTAAAGCGGAAGTGCAATACAAATATACAATTTTCTTTGGCAGAATTACAAAGAATCATATATTTCTTTAATTTGAACTCCTCGGCGAAATCAACAAAATTGGAATTCGTACACATACTCGTGCATATCTATTAAACTCTATTTAATAAATTTAAATAAGTTTAAGTAAATTTGATATACCTGGGGAATTTGTAAACGGAGATTATTTCTTACCCGTGCACGAATTACGAAATTAAAAGGGTTATTAAAAAATCAGCAAGGCCACAATACGGAATTTTGTTAAAAGACCTAAGAAGAATAATTTTTCTTTCTTTATTTTTGCAAGGTTTACGATATGAGAAATAATTTATCCTTTTTATAACCAGGCATAAAAATTTAAGATGCTAATTTCTTCCAAAAAAGGGAAAATTATGACTTCAAATTATAGAAAAGTAAGAATTCAAAGGGGAAATAATAACAAAGGTAACTGAAAACATGGTTAGACCAGAAATTAATGAGGGACAAATGTTTCTTTTGATAATTCAATAATTCGAATTGCCTATGTCTAATTAACGATTTGCTACTCTACATACTTATTGAGTATCATTTGAGAATGTTGTCTCCTACATAATTAAAACACTCCAATCTACGTGACATTATGTTACCTTGAAAATGAGCGGCAGTTAGCAGTGATCAAAAATGTTAAATGTAAAGAAATAGCACACCACAGTGATTTTCTCATATCATCTTCATCTTCATCAGAGTAGAGTGTCGACGCGAACGCGTCTTGGTTCGAAGGGTCGTGGGTTCGAATTCCGTCTCGAACATGGAAGTTTGCATGTGTAATTTGGGGTGGTGAGGTTTCCTTACTACTATGAATCACCTTTCAACCTACTTTCTTCCAATCGTGGCTGGCCTGAGTGACGAAGGGGATTCCGTACTGAGTGTATTTACACATGAATACGCGTTACATTTGTGTTGTGGGTTCGAATCTAGCAAAAGGCACGGAAGTTCTGTGTTGTGACAGGTTACGCATTCCTAGCAAGACGTGTGTCACCCTTGAACCTAAATCATCCCTTGAATTCCTTTCTCTTTTTCGGTGAGTTGTGAGAGTGGATAAGACCAAATGCGCGGCGAACGTGTCTACGGACCGCAGCGTTAATGCCGTGTATAATCTGGCATCCTTGCTCTAATATAGCATGCGATGAGCTCACGAGCTACCAACTTAGTTTGTACATGACCGATAAGGGTTCAAGAGCGACAGAGGCGCGATGTATGGGGAGACTGGTAGGTATCATGAGAGTTGCACTTGGAGCAACTCAGCCGGGATGGGGGCGTCTTTATGCACAGAAAGGTGCAAAGACAAACAGAAACATATACATCACCATCATCCAATTCACTCAATGAATGACGTGGCCTTTATAATCACGATCGCATTCTTTACAATCCTTTCCACGCTAGGTGGCCTTCATCGGCGCTCTGCCTTCTTCAGCTCTCCAAGAGTCCCTTTCTCACCAAAGATCTTCCTCATGGTCTCTGTCAGTCTGTCAGTCTTGTGCATTTATTTTTATTTTTACATTCTCCATTTTCGCATGATACACGTTCACATGACGTTTTGCGAAATACGAAATACGACAATACGAAAAATTACGATGACAATCAAATGGCGTTAATTTTATAAAAACATTAATATTATATAAATGTAATACAAAATATAAAAAGGAAAGAAACTCACATTAAAATTTATTTAGTTTATTTAAATAAAAATAAATACATTATGGAGATAGTCAAAATTAAGTAAAATTAAATGACAACAAGGATGACAGTGCATTTTGAAGACAATCCAAAACGGATGAAACACCCATGTGTTTATTTGTCAAAGGCTAACAGCAAAATAAATGTGAAAGAGTCATAGGTGATGACATAGTGACATAGATGAAGAAATAGGAGAGGGGGAATGAGATGGAGTAGAGAGGAAATAGGAGGATAAATAAATCTAAAATAAATTTTAAGAATTGTCCTGACTTTTGGACTTATTGGTAGAAGCAATTTGTTTCGAATTAATGTGACCACGAAACTTAGTTTGAAACCTTTCATATTTGGAATTTTCATTGACCCCACCGAGCGAGTAGCTTGCTGGTCTCTCTGTACCAATCGCAAGATCGATTCTGATTGAAGCCAATGTGTTTTCAAATTATGTGAAACTATGGTGTTCATGTTGCAGTGGCATATTACAAAAGGCTCCAGATATAGACCAGAAAAAATTAAATCCTGCGACAATTCTCACCGTAATGAAATCTCATATCGTTATCTGGAAAAGCCTCACTCATTCGGAAATAGTGGTCTGGACCGACGCCAATGCAAGGATTATGGCATCCAAAATACAACTCATACGCAGAGATTCCGACCACCGCCAATATGAACTCATGAATTCGTGTTGAAGGTTTTGCATTCCATTACATTTTTCAATACCAATGTTGTTTAAACACTTTTTAAAAACGTGTCTCGTAATAATTCGAAAAAATTGACCAAATTCAGATGATCATACCTTCCACAATTTAAAATCGAAAACTTTTTTAAAGCTGGCCATGTCTCTTATTACGGTGTAGTTAAACACTGAATTCACTCCTTCCGTACCGCCCTTCCTCCCCCCCCATGCCGTTACAAAAATTAAACTTTTTTTAATTTAAAAATCGAGAATTACAATATTTACTGAATACTTTATTTTACTAAATTCCATAAATCTGTTAATGAGGTTTAAATCTGCGGATAGTTTCTTTGAAAACGAAAAGATCATTATTTGTTTATTTTTTGAAAAGTTGAAAACATTTTGAAAGTACAATTTTACATCTTGTTGATGTAATTTGGGCATAAACCATACTTTGTCTCTGCCATTACCTCAATGATAGCTTGCATGTAAAAAACGTTCGCGCTTATTTTATAACAGTATATTTTTAATCATTTTATACAATTTTCGGAAATAAGTGAAATTGAATCACATACGCAAATTGTATGCAAAAAAGTAAAACTGCGTTTTTAATCGTTCCATCATTTTATCATAATTCAATTACGATGATTTTATCTTATTTTAGCTAAATAAATTCTTTAGCTGACGATGATTTTCATGATTATTTAATTAAAATATTGTTTGTTTCTGTGCATTATTGTTTAATTCATGTATTGTTTTGTTTCTGCGACACCTATTAATTCATTTAAATGGAAGGTATGATCCTTTGAATTTTGCTTATTGATTTTTTTTAATTTTAGAAGTTTTTGGTATTGTTTACCAATAATTACATTTCCGAAAATTTAGTAACAACTAATAGATAACTAAAGATAACCAAATTTGAACTTTAACATTTACTGTTCATACATGTATGCACAGCACTGTTAATATACATTTTTTCGGGGGCCTTTTCAAGCTTCAGGGGATGTCGATTTCGACTATCCACATTGGGTACCCACTATGTCCCTCATGGGGATACATATTAACCTTTACACTAGACACTAACACCCTTGCGACCTTCTCAATAAGTGGTCAGCAGACGCTCAAGGCCTCCTGTGACAACACACATACACGAAAAACAAGGGATAAACAACCATGCTCACGGCGGGACTCGAACCCGCGACTCGTTCAACCGAGGCGCTAAGTCGGCATACTCTCTAGCCACCTTGGCCATGGAGGGCGGCATTGTCCATATACATTGCTTCAATTAATTTGTTAGAGGCATGACAAACTGCCAGATGCCATTGTTTGTTTTTTTTTTTTTTTTTTTGTTAGCGTCGGGTCGCGGAGGAACTAAGAGAATTACTTCTAGACGCAGGGGCTTGCGAATTTGAATTTTCACGCCGGCCTGTCAATACTATCAACGCGTTCGTATGATAAGTTTCTTAACCAACATGTGACGTCCTCAAGGCGAGTCACGTTCCCATAAATGTATCTATCGGTCACGAAGAATTGTCTAAACTCCTCTCTCCACCCCGACCTCATTATCATACACCCCTTGCCAAACTTTTGACGTTCTAATAACAAACACTCAGTAAGAAGCTTTCCGTTTTTTCTTATATTTGTGTGTGTCGTTTTTAATTCATTTTACTTTAAAGTTTCTTTTACCTTAACTTATGTCTAGGGTCGTTACTAGATTCATTAACCTTCAGATGTGCACGGGTCACTGGCGATAAGTGCCGAAGCCGCTCTCTCCCTCTCGTGAGCATTCTCACTCGTCCGCCGCCCCCTCCTCCTCTCGCCCCCGCAGCGCCCGCCACGCTCCGATCGTACTCTCATGTCTGATCAGAATTTCGGAGATCCCCTCTTTCATATCCGCTCGACGTTCGCCCCACCACATCCCCCCTCTCCCACGCGTCAAGCCGTACGATATCGACTGCGGTAACGCGCTGTCTCCCCCGCCCGCACTACTCGCCCCGCCCCTTCACCTCACCCCACTTCGCCCCGTCGCTCCCCTTCCGACTCAGCCCCGCAAGCTTTTTCCGTTTCTTAGCACGCGTCCGTCCCTGTGCAACTCGCCTGCACAAGAGTCTCTATCTCAGCACCTCGTTCCTTCGTTCTTTAGGCAGTGCACAATTGTGTTCCCCTGACGCTTGTGTACTTATTTATATATTTTTCTAATCATCCTGGTTCCGTTCTTACTTTGCTATCCACCAAGAAGTATTCCAACCTTGCTCGATCTACAGAGTCCCTTTTCCAGTCTCACTTAGACACTGCACATATTCCGACGAGTCGCTTGTCAATTTTGACCCAGTCACCCTCTCAATCCTTTGGTTCATTTCCCAGTTGTCCACGTTTCCACGTCCGTCTTGACTCTACCCACCTCTTTCTCAAGTCTGCATTCACGTTCCAATTAATTAATTTGCACATAATTTTACATCTTCATCAGCACTTTGATCGATTATTAATCCATAATTCACATTTCATATCATCTTTCCACACATTATATGCCCCGCGCCGTCATGACATATCCAAATAATCTATATCCACTCACAACACCCCACATGGAAAAGATGAGATCGTCCACGGAAGCTGCTATACTGCATCAGAAGTGTGTCCATTTGTTAATCATTAGTGCACAATGCGTTGCCTTTCAATCCGGGGCAAATTTCACTTGTATAACTTCGTTACAGGAGATTTACCATCACATGTTCATTGCCAAAACTGATCGTTCTTCACTCCTTGTAAGCTCGCCCTTGTAAGGCACTCTGCATAAGACTTCGTAAGTTTGTTTTGAATTCAGGTTTGCATGTAATACTTCTTTTACCCCCACTTCTAATCTTTCACTTTAGTTTTAAAATTGGATAAGAATGTAGAAAGATACTTGACTCGTTGCAGTAATTCTGTTGTAATTTTGCATGGCTTCCTGATAATTTCCCAAAGATTGTTTCCAAAATGTAATTAATATAATAATAAAATTATTTTATTTCTGGTAAATAAATTACTCAATTTAGGTTTTGTATTATGTTGGTATCAATTTAATTATTAAATTGGTATAATAAAAACATTTTAACATGTTAATGGACCATGTAGGTTAACTTTTCGATAAATCGTCATGTTTCTCTATTCCGACGTTTATGAGGGGAATTTCGTGTTTCTACATTAACCAGAAATTTCAACATAATAAAATTAGAGCCCGCTTTGGAGAATATAATGTTAATTATGTTGTCGGGATACCACTGTTTCGTTTTTAACTAAGTTTATTTATTTTATTTCCTCAAAGATTTAAAATTATTTCTTGTGGCTATACGGAATATCCTAAAATAGAAATAATTTCTAACTGAATTCACTGAAACTTTTGAAACTAGTTACGATCATTAAGTTTATGAGAAAAGGGATATTATACTATTCGCTGGATTCGCATTACAAAAAAAACAAACAAAATTTCCTTTTTTCGAAACAACAATTCTTACAGGATTCTGGGAGAAGAACGTCCCCTCCCTAGTCCCACATGTTTCCTCTTTTGCACGCATCTCCATCCACTTCATTGCATCCCCGTGTCCGCCGTCTACCGTCCCCCGCCCTCGCTCGCGCGCTTTAAATTCATTATACGTGAGCGCTCCCTCCGGCGGCGACGCGCGGGGCGACGACGCGCCCGGGGCAAAACACGGCGGTCACTTGACAAATGACTCTTCAAGCGGATGATGGACGATTCCTTCTGGGTTTTAAACGACCGCCCAGATAACGTCCTTTGTACGAATGACCTAAGTAGAAATCGATTCTGAACCTTGCCCTCGAGGTCCCCGAGGGTGTCGGACACTGTCTCATCTTTTAAATACCTTTCAAATGTTTGTCAATCGCGGACGCGCAAATCCGAAGGCTGAGCTGGCGACGGCGCTGTTGACTCTCTTGTCTCGTTGGATGGAATGCGGTCGCAATCGATATCTTTTGTAGCCTGCCGTTAAATATTTGTATAAATGGACATTTATCAAGTTTTCTTAAGAGTATAAAGAGGGAAGTAAGCGGAAACATCTCTGCGCTTAAGAATACTGTTTTTTCACCTTGAAAGGGATTTGAAGTCTTTGAGGTATATGCAGTGTAGGTCACTCGAAGGAAGTGAGCTAAAAATACTTTCTCGTGTTTGAAAAATGTGCTATGTTAATGTGTTCATCGATCATTCTTTTGATAATTGTGCAACCACTTCTTAAACGAAGTAAAGCCATGTAGATGCATATGTATTAAACGCATTTCTTCATAAATTTAGGGAAAATCAATGTAATATTTCCGAATCAAAGATTCCTTTTCAAATTGAAGATGTTCCTTTTCGATAGAAGAAAGATTCGAAGAAAATAATGCAGTTTTCTTACATATCACGTATCATACGTGATTTGTTTTATTATTTTAATAAACATTTCCTAGCATAGAGAAACAATGAAGTATTATTTTAGTCTTTATTTGAAAATACTTATCTAATATATCACTCATTACCGATTTAAAAAGTAGATAATTGAAAAGGACCAGCGTTTAGTATTCTCATTTACATTAAGTTTTCTTCAATGTCGTAAAAACCATCAGCCTTACAGCTTGTATTAGCTATGCATTATACTGGCTGTAGGAAGTGTGCTAGTTATATGGCTCAGTTCATTAATGCGCGAGGATTAATTACAGGAAACACAAGAAGCGGACGATAGCGTACAATGCGGAACTCATAGTGAAACTCTCTTCGCGTTGGCTATTGTTACCGATTTATTACAGCACATGTTCATGCGAATCTAGTGGAGTATCGGCGAGGGAAATAACAGATTCTTTGATACAGTAATCACGTCAAAACCATCTCGACTTCATACACTCCAAGTTCTCTTTCCTGTTAAATCATTTCATATCCTATTTCTGAACATTTATATTTTAGTCATAGCTTTTAAGTGACTTAAAAACTTTTGAAAACGGTTCCAAATGTAGCTCTTATAATCAATGCATTCAGTATTAAAGTGAATGTACTCTGACAGGAATGTTTCTTTTGTTCCAGGTAAGCTAAGGAAACTCACAGATCTACTTGTCCATTACGTAAGTACAAAAACTTTTTTTTTCGGAAATTAAATAAATTACTTTAAACATTTTTACGACATATAAACATTATATAAATAGCATACTGATGTTCTGAGAGTAGAAATTTTCATTATGATAATCGTGAGGTAGGCTCACCCCGTTATAATGAAAATTGAGTTAGGGAGTATCTACTTACCAGTAAAATAGATTGTTAATTTTTGATGTACTTTATGTAAAAAGTAAGTATCACCCATGACCATGGCGCAGAACGCGAGCTTTTCTAACAATTTTGTGTGGCTCTCACATTTCTGAGCCTAAGCTGAATATTATGTTATTGTGTTATAATATGTGTAATTATGAAATGTAATACTGTAATTGTGTTAATATTATAATTGACAAGAGACGTGTATTTAGTATTGATGCAAAGTATTCGAGTCATTATATTCAATAATGTAGTTCATTAAATCGTTCTCTTCTAACCAAAGTGCATTCAACTGAGGTCGTTCAAACTTCCTTAATTAGTCACCTGTCAAGTTTCAAACAGTTGAAACCTATTTTGACATATGAAAATGTTGATATTAATATATATTTGAAATTTAAGTGTTGTAAGGTCTCTTTTCACAATTTTTCAGATTGTAAATAAATATAGTTTTATTATTTATCTTTATTCCTCTTATAAATATAGCT
>JAHLJT010008446.1:237636108-237777551 GCA_031308135.1 Acheta domesticus
CTGTCAATTTTAGCATCAATAAGTTTCAATATTAGTATGTCATGCGGTACTACATCAAACGCTTTGGCAAAATCAATAACTATTGCATCCACTCTTCCCCCAAAATCAATTACTTCAGACAAGTCTTGAGTAAGGGAAATAATTGACTTTCACAAGAAAAGCCATTTCTAAAGCCATGCTGCCCGCGAAAAAACCATTCTGTCTGATCCAAATGATTTCTAATCGAATTAGATAATAATTTTTCAAACAATTTACAGACTACTGACGTTAAGACTAACTGGCCTATAATTTTGCACTTCACATTTTTGTCCATTTTTAAAAATTGGCACTATTAAAGCAGATTTCCAATCATCCGGTACACTTTCATTGTTGATTGATACATTGAAAAGTCTGACCAAATATGGTATTATTGTCTCCCCTGCTATCTTTAGCATATCGGATGTAATACCATCCGGACCGCAAGACTTACAGTTTTTCATTTCTTCAATTGTGAACGTATTTCCCTTTGATCAATTTTGAATACATGATCCACGTTGTTGTGCCCTATAATAATTTGGTTAGCTTTTTGTTTGTATACGGAACAGAAATAATTATTAAATACATTGGCTTTCTCTTCATCATCTACGATATCTACGTTATTCCATCTTACAGGAGGTGTCTCCTCCTGTTTACCTCGACGGTGACGTACATAGTTAAAGAACTTTGCCCAAGCGTTTTCATTATCATCTAAAATTAACTTAAGATATGATTCTTGCGCAGTTTTCTTTTTATTTTCTACTTCTTTACTAATTTGTCGGAATTTCTGTAAATGTACCTCGCTGCGATGCCTATTGTTATACGCTTTTTCTCATTTTTCTCTTCAATTTGCGAATTTCCGTGTTATAATACTCTGGGTCTGAATTCTTTTTTAAGTACTTAAAGGGAACGAAACATTGCCGAGCTTCCTCAATAATTTCTTTGAATTTTTTCCATATGTATTGTTATTGTATAGTTTGTAAGTCTGATGCCAATAAACATTTATTTTCAAAGAATTAACAGTTTTCCCATAATTATCATCAAAGAAGATAAACTTTGCTATTGTCATGATGTAACTGATTTGACTGAGAACATTGGAATTACTCTTCATCTTAGTGAGTATCTGTTCTTTATAGACCGTCCATCAAAGAGTCTGAATGTAGTATTATTCCATAACGGTATCCAGTTTCCTTTTATTCCCTTTGGCCATTCAGTGCAGCTTATAGAAGAGTACCGAAATGTGAAGAGATTGCTAAATGCATTGAAATATGAAGAAAATGGTTGGGAAATTATTTAAGACTTCAAAATGATTGCTTTCTTGATGGGTCTTCAAGGCGGGCTTACTACGTTTCCATGCCTGCCGCATAGCAGAGACTCTAAACCACACTACCATAAACGATTTTGGCCTAAACGTACTGAGTTCACTATGGGAATCACATAATTCAATGGTAGTCACTTATAGACACTCGAAAGGTACTAATACTAACTTTGAACATAAAAATGGGACTGATGAAGCAGGTTGGTCAAGGAATCTGCCGCATTCAAACATCTACATTCTGTTCCCAAAGCTTTACGCAGCTGACAGTTTCGTTGGACCTCAAACCAAGAAAGTTATTGAGTGTCAAGAGTTTCCGAAGCTTCTCAGAGCAAAGGAGAATGAGGCATCAGTTTTGTTAAAGTAGTTAAAAGCCTTCCTGGAAATCATAAAGCTGAGAACTATTTGACTTGGTTGAGACTCGTTAATAAGTACAGAAAAATGTACTGCTGGAAGTCTCTGAAAATACATATCCTTAATACCCATCTTGATAGCTTTAAAGATACTATTGGTGCCTATTCCGAGCAGAAAGGAGAGCGCTTTAATCGGGACATGCAACAGTTTGAACGTCGCTACCAGGGAACCTACAATGAACACATGCTGAGGGACCATATTTGGAAACTTATTCGTGAAAGTGATATGACACTCACAACTCTCGCAATATTACAAGCTTTCTTGTCATCAATTTGTAGAATTTTGGTTAAAATATATTATTGATTTGAAATATATGTTCCCTTTTTCTTCTTCAAATAAAGATAAACACGAAAATTTGTACGTTTTCTTAATGACAGTAAGCAATTTCAACTTTGAGCTTTACTGAACACAAAAGCAAAGTTTTTAGAGGGAAGTACAATTTTGTCATGTTTTTGTGATAGAACCAATTAGAAAATAATATTAATAAGCGAGAAACCAAAAATTGTGTTACATGGTGTTATTATTCGAAACAATTGTGGTTTTCAAGCTATTTTTGGTTTTCGTGTTTTGAAGATATCAATGATGTGACCATTTATAGGAATAAATATGTTATACCATTGAACACTAGAAGTCCTACAGAACACTGGAGGGAAAAATGTTCAAGTTAAAATGACTAACAAGTTAGCCATTTTAAATATCTATTCTGTGGTATTACATTTGAAAACGATAAAGATATCCGAATAAAAACATAAAAATTTCAAACAATCAGTCGAACAACAGTAAAATGCTCGAAAAAAAACAAAACGGAAACACAACTTGAATTTTATAAAAGAATGGTCATTCCAATACTTCTTTACGTATGAGAGACGTGAACCATGAAAAAGAAAGATGTAACTAGAAACCATACGACTGAGAGAAGTCAATGTCTGTCAATGTCTTAGACAAAATAAAAAATGAGGTAATCAGAAAAGAACTAGAATTACTCCCTAGAAATCCTAGAACTATGTAAATAAAGTAAAATAATACAGAATACGATGGTCTCAATACATAAATATAATGAAAAGTGACCGCATCCCAAAACAAATATCACAACAAACCTCGGAGTAAAAGAGATGTCGGCCGCCCAATATTAAGATGGCAAACTGAAGACGGAACCGGAAACACTCTTAAGTCCTGAAGAAAATATGATGATGACGATGATGAACCGGAAGTCGTAAATGTCCATGTTGCTGTAAAGCGAGTTAAAATAAATGTATAAATGGAGAAAAAAGTAGCCTGCTATGGTTAACTTTCTTTCTCAGGGGCAAATCATGTAAAGAATATTCAAAGGCACGAAAACGAACTCGTGAATTTGAGCTCGTGGTTTCCTTTTACAGCTGCTGTATCCAAAAATTATGTTTACAAGCTGAGAATCTTCATTACGCTGTATTGAGCGATGCTATTTATTCAAAAACCTCTCTAAGCGAATCGACTCCTACGCTAGGAAGCTAATCGCTGTCGACCGGTTCATATATCATAGCATCTCGATTACTACTGCCCGATCTAACGTGTAATCGAACCTGCAATCTTGGGAGGTACGATACCTGGGAGCAACGGTGATTGGTGTGGAGGGCGCGGGGTGATGGACGTGGGAGCGGGTGGGGCTGGGGCGGAGGCGTCATGAGGTCATTGCTGACGCGTCGCTGATGCGAAACATGGGGGCCGGCGAACGTTGGGGGGGGGGCGTGAAGGGGGGCGGGGACCGCGGGGGTCAGCAGCGTGCGCCGCGGGGGCCCACGCGTGGCCCCAGCAGGGGGCGAGAGGTCAGCGCGAGGGTGTCACGGTGCGCGCGCGAGCGGGGTGCGGCCGTGGGGAGGGAGCGGGGCGGAGCGGGAGCTTGTGGCGCCGGGGAGGGGGACGGGACGTGAGTGGGAACGCGGCGCGTGCGACCAGGGGCCCCTCGAGGACTGCATGGGGCTCTGACAGTCGCTCGAACGATATTTGAGAAGCCTGGACTTATAGCCTGCTTGGAGAAAATCTTGTCCCGGTATACATAGTATAGAGGAAGCGAGTACGTAACTCTTAGGGGGATCCTGGAGCCGAAAAATAGTTCTTTAAAAACGCATGTTTGTCTGCCGGCGGATAACATTAGCGTCTACAACGTTCATAAAATTTTCTCCAAAATGGATATTCCCCGGTGGATTTGGTCGTAAACAATTCCCTGCTAATTTGAAATTAAACTTTTAATACTTACTATTCATGAAACTACTTCTAACTTCATTATTCATGTAACTTCATGTAACTTCATTATTTGTGCACGTCTTCTGAATTTCAGTGGGAAATATAGTTATTCAAATTATCGTTTTTCATATTATCGCGGCAAAAAGTATTATTCTTTCATGAAGAACATGAGGGTTCAGGGCAGAAATTTATAGCTAATTTACCTTTGAAAATATATTTTATTATATAGGAGCGAATATTTTGTCAACAAAACTCGAAAAAAACTCTCTTTTCTGTATTCAAAATTCGACTAGAATATGGTTTAGGATAGAGACCACAGAATTATGAAAACGTGCACAAAATTCACTTCTCCCCATAGCTCGTCATACGCAGTTTTTAACTGTTTTTGACGTAAATAAAATAAAAAAAATAAATAAATAAACTTTGCTAAAACGTTCCTTATTTATATCTTTAATTTATACCCGGAATAGAATAAAGTACGCTATTAAAAATGGCGCAATTATTTGAACCACATTCTGCAATTACATTGTTCAAAATAGAGATTTTCACATTTTTTAATACAACTTAGTGTCAAAACATCTTGTCTTTAGTTTCTTGTTTCATGTAGTCTTGTAATGCTGCGGCAATAAAGGCGATATTTTGCCAGTAAAAAACTTGTTTTGTGGTATCCTGGTACAGTAAAAGTGGATAAGTTTTGTTTTTGTGTGTAGAAAATCACTCCCTCTAAAACTTATTTAATCAGGTTGTTTTGTACACCCTTCCGAAAAATAGGTTTACGGCAAAACGTGTATGTCTGTCTATCTATCCGTCTGTCTGTTCGTCCGTCCGTCCGTCCGTCCGTCCGTCCGTCCGTCCGTCCGTCCGTCCGTCCGTCCGTCCGTCCGTCCGTCCGCCCGTCTGTCCTTCGTGGTCTACTAGCCGTAAATCACTAAGACGGTTTTCTCCAAAAGTGATATTCCGCTATCGATCGGGGCGAACTCAAGGCTCTTAGAATTACATATATACATATAATGTAGCCTCAATATGTACAAAATATTGTCAAAATTGCTCCATTTTTTATTAAACTTTATTCTGGAATAGAGCAAATAAATTTTTCGGCTGGTTCCTATAACTACAATATTGAATATAAATAGTGTTTCGTTAGTAAAATCTGTTCTTAAAACAGGTTTTTAAGCAAGGTCATGTAGAAGTTTTCGAATATATGGTTATTTTTTGAGTAATTTTGCGTTTAATGTAGTCTATTAAAAAGATATCATCAAAAACAACTTAAAATTGTTTCTTTAATTTTATAAGCAGACTTACAAAAATGGTCCACATTCCATTTCAGTTGAACTTTATGAATTTTCGAACATTGCATAAGTTGCAAATAAGGCGCGAAAGTATGTGATATTTAGTATCACTTGTTTTACAATGAAATATGTTCTTCAAAATTAGATCTTTAAATAATGTCATGTAGAATTTTTTTGAAATACGAGTATCTTCCACGATTTTAATGAAATCGGGACAATAAACATGTACGACAAGATTTTCTTTTAACTCTACGGCGACATGTTATTTTAAATTGCAAATTGAAAGAGAAAGGTTTTCTTAACATGATGGCCTAGGTCCAATTTTCATTACCATCAATAAAATTATGAAAATTACAAAAATTCAACTTTTTATTTATTTTGTTTCCAGTCTGACTTACAACTTCAATATTGAAGTTACTGATCAATTTCTTAATGCAATGTGTTGTTCAATAGTAGATCTAAAAAAATTACTCTACATTTCTTGAAATAATTTCAGAATTGAAAATGAAATAATTGAAATATTTCTTATTAGTAGTTTTCAACTAATTTGGAGTTATACCAGTTGATTTTTTTCGTGTGATAGCTGAAATGCTAGTGGGGTAGAAGTTGCAATTCTATATTACGAGAAACGATGTGCTTTTGTAGCACCACTAGTTTGGAAAATATTCTAAGAAGTAATTATTACCATGTACTTTCATTATTGGAGCACAATTCAATTTGCTTTTTTATTTGTTAATTTCCTGTGAACGGAAAATATAGTTTCATTAACAAAGTTATATGGAATTTAGCAATGATACGAAATTAATGGGAATTTTTATTTATTAGAGAAAAATTTATCTCTGCGTGGTTCCTTCCTGATAGTGATGTTATTTCAAAGTTGTAGTCTAGGACAGTGAACACGGTGAGGACATTGAGGATGATGAGGGCGCTGAGGATGTAAAGGACGCAGAGGACCTTGAGGACCCTGAGGACTCTGAGGACGACGCAGCCTTGGCGACCGGGAAGCACAAATATTTTCCCCCTCAGGAGGCCGCGCATAATTGAATCGGATATCCCATCTCGGAGGAAAGGAAGGGAACGCAAACGGAAAACTCGGCGCAGACATTTACTCGAAGATATAAATCTTTAATGAATATGACAGCAGAGGAGAAACACAGAGCACGTGCCGAAATAAGAAGGCCGAGTCGTTCGGTGATAAGTCGGGGATCAAACAAACCCATTAAGTGATATAAAGTGGCACGAAAGAAAATTAAGAGCTAAGTTAATTCCGAATAAAAAACACAAGCGCCGTTCTTGTTGCTCTGAAGTTCGCTCGCCAGTTCTGGAATTCTCCAGTGCTTCGTTCTGGAAATGCCTGTGTGTTACTTTTAGTACGAAGTTTGTTTGCCGAATTATTTCCTTGAGTAGGAAGTCTCGCAAATGGGAGCACTTCACGAAAAAAAGAACTATGTCAATTGAAATCGTATTGCGGAATTTTCCCGCGAGCTTTTGCTGCCACATTCTTCTTTTGGAGAACGAAGATAGAAGTAAGCGCAGTTCCAGCATTTACAAACAGTTCTATTGACATCAGTTTTATGCTACAGTGAGTTTATTACATTTTTAAATCCTATTAATTTATTATATAAGTGTATATATTTTCCCAAAATGAAAAAGTCACACATCTGCGTGTAAAATTTAAAAAAAATATTATAATCGTAAGGTTCTTGAATGTGGGTCATAAATGATTGGTTAAATTTTAATTGTCGAAATTTGGTCTGTTTATAGGGAATTGTAATTGTCTTTACAGTCATCATAGCCAGGGCTATATAATCAACATAAATGATTTCAAGACAAGAAGGGGATACTAGGACACAATGAAATATCGTACACAATGAGAAAATGAGTGTTGTGAAAATGTAAGTTGTAGTGGCACACATTGCTAAACTTTGCTTCCGATTGTTAACTCAGCAGTCCATTATTGAATTTATTGAATATATATATATATATTATATATACATATATAGAATATATATGAATATATGAATTATATGAATATATATATATATTCTATATATATAGAATATATATATATATATATATATATATATATATATATACACACGCACACCCATATAAATACAGGATGTCCGGGGAGGAAACGTCGAAACTTCGAAAATAAGCTCTTCAGACAATTCGAAGCATATTTTGTCTAATAACTACGTGAAAAATTGGTTTCTAGGCAAAAATGTGCATTATAGAAGCATAGGAACACTCCAGAAACATGTAAATTGTTTATTATTTCCAAAAGAAATTAATATATTTGTTCAGAAAGAAATATTAAGCGAGAAATAAAAAAGCACCCAATTTACACAATTCGAATTCTTTTTTATTTCGCGCTTAATTTTTCTTTCTGAACAAATGTATTCTTTTTTTGTAAATAATAAACAATTTACATGTTTCTGGAGTGTTTCTATGCTTCTATTATGCAAATTTTTGCCTAGAAATCAATTTTTGCAATCAAATTTTGAGTGCTCATTGCGACTTAATTATTCGGAATATCCCATAGTTTATTAGACAAAATATGCTTAGAATTGTCTGAAGAGCTTATTTTTGAAGTTTCGACGTTTCTTCCCCGGACACGGCAAAATATTTTGTAATATTATACAGGTTGAGTCACGTAACTTTAGCACCTCCTGTAACTTTTGAACGGTTGAAGATATTGCAATGCAGTTTTCACGGAAGTGAATGAGGGAATGGGGCTAATTGATATGTGTATTGATTTCTCTTTTATCACTTGTATTTTACGAGATATTTGAGGTAACTTTGTTTTTTCAAATGGGACTATACATATTTTTCAGTCTATCATGACAAGCGTAAAAAGACAAATCCAAAGATATAAATATTGTCATATGTTAGATAAGCATTTTTTTGAGTAATTGTGATTTTTTTGCGATTAGTGTTTAACGGATATTTGATACTTTCATTGTAACTGTCAGCCCCACAAGGTCACGCAGCACTCCCCCAGCAAACGCGGGGTCGGAGAAGGGAAGGGATTTTAGTACTTGAGGATACGAAAAATATTCACAAAACTGTTGCTTTTCTTCCTAAACTCTCCTTTCCATCCTGATCCATTTTCAGATATTTTGTGTTTCTTAGGGATTGAAAATACGGATTTGTCTTGTAGTATTTATTGAAATAAGAGTATTTCTGTCCCTAAGTTATTATTATATTCTTATTAACATTGAAATTGTTTGCTCAAAATATGCAATATTTTTGTACAGTTTTAATTATTTATTCTTATTGTGCTTTGTTTCACGATCCCATTAATACTTACCTTGTGAAACCCCATTAAATGGAGTTGAAGTTATAAACAATTTTATTACGATACAAACTGATGACAAATCCTTATTTTCCATCCTTTAATTCCTTCAATCAAAGAAAGACGAAAATCTGAAAATGCGGAAGAATGAAAAGCACAGTTCAGGAAAAAACTGCAATGGTTTTGTGAATATTTGGAATACTATGTTTCGATTTTCAAATAAGATTTCTTTTCTTCCCTTCCTTTCCCCGGGCGCAAGTGTGCTGGTGGAGCGCTGCGTGACCTTGTGTGGTGGACTATTCAAAATGTCCGTTAAACCCCAGTCGCAAAAATCAAAATTAATCAAAAAAATGCATATCTAACATATGACAATATGTACATCATTGGATTTGTCTTTTTACGCTCGTCATGGTGGACTGAAAAAATATGTATAGTTCCATTTGAAAAAACAAAGTTACCTAAAAACTCTCGTAAAATACAAGTGATAAAATAGAAATTAATCCACGTATCAATTAGCCCCTTTCCCTCATGCGCTTCCGTGAAAACTGCATTGCAATAACGTCAACCGTTCAAAAGTTACAGGAGGTGCTAAAGTTACGTGACTCACCCTGTATAATATTTTGTTATATATTTTTTGTTATATATTGTTATTATTATGTAAATATTATATAATAATTTGCTGAATTTCAAAATTTATGTAATTTTTGTGATATTATGATTTTAAAAGTGAGGTGTACATGCATTTTTTCGTTTTTTGTTATTTAAGTAAATTACATTTAGTATAAGCTTTGTATTAAATTTGTAATTTCTTGCAAAAATATCATTCATTTTTCTTATTTGAATATTACTTTTCATAAAAATAGTCATCGGTGCATCGATCGAATCAAAGGTGCTTCGTACCCAATATTATCATCGTCCAGGCCGCGTGGCTCACTTTATGCTACAATGATATGTTTATGGAGCAATATTCTCTAAGGCCTTCTGAACAGACTAGTGTTCTGGCCTAACTGAATGTACAAAATATTACCTTCAAATTTTTTAAGTGGTCAAACACAGCATCTACCAGTAAAGTCTAGAATAAGTGATATATTTCTTTTAATAATATGGTCAATTAGATCAACTATTTCACTTTTGTCTAAATATGATCTTATACACACACAATAATTATAACATTGCAGATTTATTCAAAAATTATAAAGGAAGAATAAGTATAGACAGTACAGAAAACAATGATAAGACATCAACAATCGATACACACTCTTTCAAAATCAAAACTAACATCTTTACTAACATTTTATAAAGAATATAACTGTGAATCACGTATTCACCACCCGGCTCCAGATGAAGTTGTTGACTTCTCTCTCATGGAAAAACATTGATTAACATTTAAAAATGGCCGTTACTTATGTGAAACTTAGTTACATTTTTCAAATATATCATATTATATCAATTATGTATGCGTTAGGAATAAAATAAACGTGTGGCCTAAGGAGAAAATAAATTTTATAACACTGCGGCGGCGAACGTGTTAATAATAAAATATTAATAAAATGGTTTCTCTATTTATTATGTCTTGTCTCAGTGTGGATCACGTGAAGTACGCAATGAATCAAAAATATGTTCTAATAAATCGTATCTCAAAACGTTGATAAGTAACTGTAATATTTTAAATTCTTAAATAAACCTAGATGAACCTTGAAAAATTGTGTGTAAAGAATTTTTAAAACTATTTTAAAACGTCAGATGGGTTGGACAAAAAAAGAAATGTCTCACTGTGAACTGCCCTCCCCTACAGTACAAATGTATACGGAGGCAATTTTATTCACCATGAGTGTCGAAAAAAGGAAACCATCACGATCATTCTAAGAGCCTCTTCTCTTTCGTTGTCATATCAACATTTACATAACCAATGTAACATGGTGATGCAAATATTTTCTTTGGGTGTGACACGTTAGCAAATATAAAACACTCAAAAGACCGTACCAAAAATGCCATACTTATGGCATTCCAAAATGGTTTAGCCACTTAGAAATACTAAAAAAGAGCGATTTTTCTACTGAGGAACATTTTGTGGTCGTAAATACGTTCACAGCAATTCAGATTCTGTTCCTTTTTGTTCATTTTCCTCCAATGCACCAAAGGGAATGCATTTAGGACAATTCAAAACGGCTTAAAATATGAGAAAGAAGAAAAAAATGAGAAAATTAACATAACTTTGAGGTCTTCTTTACAATCTCTTCTCTCTTTCTTCGGTACGAAACGAGCTCGCGCCTTCGCGTTCGCCTTCCCACTCCTGCCCTGGCCCGCGACCTCCGCTGCTATTTCACAGGGGTGAATTCTAGAAGGAATATCTTAAAAGCGATAAGGCCCCGTGAAAGGGTGGCGAAAATAAGGTGGAATGTAATCATGTATGTAAGGTACAGGAAAGGAGGAAAAGGCACCGCAGAGGAAGGTGATAGGAAGTCGGAGCAAATTTGGGGCCGCGGGATATATTAAGAAAAAGCGAGGAGAAGTGAATTACATTTTGAGGAACGTTCAGGTGGAGAAAGAGTCTCTAATAGTCGTTTTTAGCCGTGACATGCGGCTACAGAACAGTCACGTTATTCGCACGTCCTTATCGCACGTCTTTAATGTCGTCATTTTCTCGTTCCGAAACAAAAGTGGCTGCATTGCGGGGGCCTTGGGAGGGTGAAAAAGAGAATTTTCTGCGGGAATAATATAACGGAACTTTCGCGGAACTGGTTCGGTTGGAGTCGGCGCTGGCTGGCAGGCGGGGGAGGAAAGAATGGAAATTTTTCTAATAAACCGAAAGCTCTTTCGGTAAACGAAATATCGTAAGAGCAAATTGGAAATCGAAATGATGTCGGTACCTCCCCGTATATCCAAGGTTACGTCCAGCAGTGGTACATTCTTCTGAGAGCAAAATGTCCTATTGGTTGAAACACTACTACCAAAGGGATAGTAATCGATATTGTAATCACTCTGCAGAACCATTGAATTTGAATTACTGATTCGTTTGAATAAAAGATACATATTAATGTTTAAAACTGCAACGCTTTACAAACAAAATGTTTCGAGTAGCTTATAATTTTATTTGCAGAAAATTTATTACGCTGGATGAATATAATTAATTGAATTTGCAATACCCCTATGACATGTTGGAGTCTGAAATTTATAAATATGGAAATAAACAGTTATATATTACGGATCATAAAAACATTATATTTTTCCTAGAAAAAGTAAATATGTCATATTTATAGGTCAACGCAACATATAAGGTCAAATCAATCATCTGCAAATTCACATGTTCTTATCGCACTACTTAATGTCCTCATATCTCGTTTGAGAACAAATGTCACTAGTCTTTTCATGTCATGATGCTCATTAATGCATTGTTACAAACGTAAAAATGTCCTAATATAGCCAAATAGTAACAATATAGCAGATTTGTTTCTAAGATTTATTTTCTTATATTATATCATTATTTATTAATTTAGTTTACTCATAAGCACGATGTAATTGTGTGTTTTATATTTCACATAAGTATGATTCAATATTTTCATTATTTTATTATGCTACATATTTCTAGATATCTATGGATCACGTTGGGAGTAAACGTGAGTAAACATACTTTTTTACAAGTTGAGATCACAAAAAGGTCCAGATAATAATAAATAAATATAAGTTTAAATTAAATAAGCAGTATTCCATAAATAAATGAACCTAACCCCTGACTACTGCCAGAGAGATAGTTTTAGTTCAAATTAAGTATTTTTAAAAGATATCTTCACTAGAAATTTATAGAATTTTATAACGTTCCAAAAACCTATTGTAAGTAGAAATCAGGTAGATATTTATATCAAGAAACACCCAATGAGAAATACCTTGTAGTTAACGGCTAAAAGCTAAGAGTTAAAAGGCAGAAATTAATCACAAAAGATTTTTGGGAATGGTTGTGAAAATGTACCAAAACCAAACCAATAATATATTATCTCAAGAAAGAAAATTATATTGCAAGTGACGTTTGAAAGAAAGGAAACCTAAAATCATAGCTTATAAACATATGATCATCACACTTGTTCGCTGAAAGATCTTCTTCTCTTCCGTATATCACATTCTCTTTACTTTTTTGACGATAAATTCATTGAAATTAAATTAATAAGTTATGTCTTTCGACTCTTCTCAACTGGCCAAAAAACAAACGAGATAGGGGTCCAGGAACAATTGGAATATTAACAATTTAAATTCTACGAAGAATTAATAACATTATGTAAAAAATAACGTGAAATTTTTAGTAGAGAGCCAAAAATATCCAAGATTTAAACGCAAAATATTGTAAAACCGCGAATATAGCAAACAACGCTCAGTCGTACTCAACACAAACTACGTCTTTCTCGTAAATCCCTGCAGCGCCATCCCTTTGGTACGGTGCAGCTGCAACCCACATCGTGGCCGTCAACGACCAACTTCCCGGCCGAGCGAAAATTCGGCTGGCGGCGCTCGGGGTTGTCAACGGTGCGCCGAGCGGCGCGGCGGCGGAGCGGCGCGGCGGCGGAGCGGCATGGTAGCGTAGCGGCGTGGCAGGCGGCGTGCGCGGTTGCCTCAGCGGCGACAGGTGACACAAATGCGATTTGAGATAGATGGGGCGATGAGGATGATGTCGCGCAGAGAAAGCTGTTTGGGGACGCCTTTTGTTCCCGGGAACGGCTGCCGTGGTGACGGGACGCCGGAAAATGTTTTCCTCTCAGAAGAGGAAAGAAATTTTTCCCAGGTGATGCCGCCGCCGCCGCCGGCCCGGCCGCCTCCGTCACCGCCAGCGGGCGGGGCGGCATGCGCCGCGGTCGGTTGAACGCAGTCGTTCCGCATGCCCCGAGCCGACAGTTACGCGCCATGATGCGGTATATATTTTCGGCAAACGGCTCTCAAATCGATCGTTGTTTTGAGGAACAATTCTTACAAGAGTTGTATTTCTTTGGCGGCACAAGCGGGGGGAAATGTTGGGCCTATGTGTTGCTAAGCGACGCCACGAGATGCGAGTTCGGGTTCGGTTTATCCGTTACGCAGTCTTTTGAAATAATATTTGGATTTCTTCTTTTGCTTTGCTTCAAAATGCTACAAAATCTCTTTCAATTTCTCTGTAGAAATCAAGGGAAACAATTTAACAACAAAAGGTACCTGAGAATGCAGAAAAGTAATGAAAATTAGCGAAATATTGGAGAGCAGTTGTATCATGTCAGTCACGTAACCAGCCACCACCAAAATATCTGGTACTTGTAAAGAATCCACTACCTGTTTGTGTTAGATAAGACACAGATTCCTGTTATATTCTGCGTGGTAGTACCTTTGAAAAGCAGTAAGAAAAAGAAAGAATTTTACTTCGTTAGGTCTTCAATAATTTTTTTTTCTCAGAATGCCAGCGATGTATTAAAAAAGATAAAACTACTTTTCTTCTCCGTATATCTGCTTTTCATTTCGAGCACGTTATAATTTTACAGTCGAAATTTTTAAGGCGAGCCATGGACCGAAACACGTCTAATAATTTCGACCAGTAATACTTCTGATTGTGTTCGTTTCATTCAGCGGACTGGAAATTTGACAAAGGTCCGATACACAGATCATTTTCGCTTGCAATTTAAAACTGGTGAAATCGGTAGGGTGCGTGCGTAGCAGTGAATCAGGTGTTTGTGTTCGTGAGCCAAACTATTCGCTTCAGATATTGTGCCTGACTTTTAGGAAGGGAGACTTTGAACTTCAATTACAGTTCCAAAATAGGCAAATAAAGGTCGTACGTCGTTGACATCCGCAGGATTTCAGGATTCAAGAAATTGTTTTTACCTGCGTATTTATCATTATTAGTATTTAGTATTATGTGTATCAATGTTACATGAAAGGTGTCAGTAAAATCATATTTATATTTTGTGTCGTAAAGGAAATGTACAGTTGAATGCTTTATCATAAATTTAAATTGCAAATTTTGGAAGCTTACATTTATTGTGATATGAAGTAAATATTTCGTGTACATTTTGCCTTTAATTTCAAGAATTAGACTCAATTATAAAATTTTGGTGAAACGATACCTAACCTAAACTTAAACTAACAATCACTACGAATTTGTGTAGTTTAAGTTTTGACGCGGAAAATAGAGATGATACCAATATTTTGCATAAACAAAATGTCATTATTTGATAAGGGGCCGTAAATGCATGCTTGTTTATTGAATTGGTGTATACATAATCTTAAAAAAACTTCTCATACCATATTCTACAATTACATTTTATATTCTCATATTTACCGTGAGAGAAGAATTGAAATCAATTTCTCTGAATCGCACACATAGCTCACAGATTGTGGACATTAAACTGACTCCTGCACTGGTGTCCCCTTCTGTAGAGAGCTGACTCTATTCGAAGAAACTCGGCCACGGGAAGCAATCAGTCCCTAATCGAGCATATAAGAAAGAACTGTGAAAATGTTTTTAACACTTCTTCCGTCTTCTCCTTGCTGTATAAAATTTACAATGGGAAAAATATTAAATAATCCCAAGAGAATACTCTCACGATATCCGAAAGATATGTTAAAACCCCCATGAAAAATAAGTATCCTCAATAATATTGTATGTTTAAAATAATTTTTTTCAATGTATGTAGAAATATCTAGATTTAAGAATGATTAACGCTAAAATTTGAGCATTATATGTAAATTGTTTAGATGTGTTAGAGATATAATCATGAAAACTTGTAAATTAGCTAGTAGTAAAATACAATAGTAAGAGGTAGTTTGCCCAAATGTTATGTATGTAATGTTATGTAAAATTAAAAAAAAATACAAACCCCTGAAAGTCAAAACTGCCGAACAGGAAGAAAATAAATTTAAAAGAAGGAAATAATCAGTAGTTTTAATCTGTCAGATGTTGAGAGTGGTCGCACGGACGCTCAACCTGATCTGTTGATCAGAAAACTACAGATATACCTATATGTAAAGGCGAGTATGAAAATATATATTATAGACTATTATAGACTTAAGTTAATGTGTACGTTGCGTAACAGAACTCTTGTTAATGTAGTTTAAAAGTTGTAGGACTAATTTTATGAAGTGGAATGGCAATCATTGTGTGAAGAACATGTAGCACAAACTGCATTTTGTGATGTTATCAGAGGTCGTGAAAATAAAGGTGATTGTGTCGGATTCATTCACCATTTACTTTAATGCCCCGTACTAATCTGGGGATAATAGGGTTAATCTCGCCTCTTAAAAACACTCACTCTATAAAATTACCTTTTCGCTGTAATAAATCGTTCTCAATTAAACTATTATTTTGAAAAATACTTCATTGTTCTTTAGAAAACACCTTGTCGTCTGGTTATAATAACAGATAAATTAGACGATAATTTAAGAATAAAAAAATCTTCTTTAACAATTCGAGTATAATTTCTTTTCAAAATTAATTCGTTGAATTTGGTTCAGGGCTTTTGACTGAGGCTAAAAAAACTTCTCTCTTAGAAAGAATTAAAACAAAAGTCACTTCGCAAAACAGTATCAAAATCGTAAATTGTTTACTACATCGAGTAATCTGATAGATTAAAGCAATGTATACTTTACTGTTCTCGGTTTGTCAATGTAGAGACAGCGCAAACATCGTGCAATCATTTACTACATTCTACGCAACCACTTGAGCGTTCTGCAAAAACAGCAGCAAACAAATAGGTCCTCCAAGAAATTCTCGCGAGCTTTTCACCTCATAAAGCTTTCTCTCATCGCGCGCCCCGGCCTCCGAGAGCTCGCGTTGCAGGCTCCGCTGCGGCTGCGACGTCGTGGAGGCGAGAGCATGGGACGCAGGAGTGTCAGGGCGGGGCGGGGCGAGGAGTAGGGGAAGGGTGAGAAAACGTAGGAGGAGGGTGGAAGAGTAGAGAGATGAGGGAGGGGGAAGGCGAGGGCAGGGGCTGGAAGGTGTGGGAGCAAGGGTGGTAGCGCGGGCGTGGACGCGGGCCGGGGTGAGGGCGGGGGCGCGGGCGAGGGTGAGGGCGGGGGCATGGGGGGGAGGGGATGGGGTCAAGGGCGGATGGAGTCGCGGTGGGGGCGGGGACGTGGGCACCAGGGGTGGCGCTGGCGGCGATGCGAGCGGAGGCACGGTCGGGGGAGCGGGCTCTGGGGGTGCCTTGGGAGCGATGGCAGATAAGAGGCCGACGAGCCTAGACGTGCACCCTGCGCAGTCTCTCCCCGAGATGCTCCCGCTCTCACCTTCCCCGCCCCTCCCAGCTCTGCCCCGCCTCTTCAACACTCGCCCTCCCCTCCGTCGTTTCAGAGCCTCACCCCAGAACCCCGTCTTCCCGTCCCGGTGTTTGTGTCGGTTAAGTGAGGTCAATGAGATGTGGGCTACAGAGCTGGTCTGCAAGGTGGTTGTTAGGAACAAGGCTTGAATACAAAGTAAACCTAAGTTTCGAGTAAACAAAACGCTGAATTTGCATCTGTATACAGTTGGGCTTAGGTCGCAAGAAGATAGACAAAAATAAAAGACGCGTGCAGAAATGAAGCGAAATTCAGATTAAGAAATTTTCCAGACAGAAACAGACCAAACTTAAGTATTCTCAACCGGCAACGAACTTGATCCACGATCTTTTCGGGATAACGTTAGGAAATGTAAATTTCATATTATATATGTATATATGAAGTGATGCAGTTAAAAAGAGTACAATAGTATTTACAGAAGAGAAAATAATTAGATTTTAATAAGTCCAAACAAAAATACAAGATTATATTCGAAGAAAGGAAATAACTATCTATTCGGTGTTTTGCAGATCTGATTAGATGCTCTTGATGCAGGTAATTCGGCAGAGGATTTTTTTCATTGCAGAGGAATAATTATATGGCTACAAACATCGTACAAGCTGCGGAAAAATATACTTAAATTAGGATCATTGATTTTTCTTCATTTCCGGGCAAAAAAAGCTATTAACAAAAATAATGTTGATCATTCATCCTTTGTAGTTGAAACATTAACATATCAATATTGAGAGTAAAATTCTATTTTTTTCCTGCAAGAATTGTAGTATTATAATCGTGCCATCACTTTGAATATTTTATTCAAGACAATGAATTTCGTAGCTTGCCTAACGAACATAAAGAGTCGGAGTCTTAGAGCAAGATTTGTAAAAATGATATCACGAATTATATTCATTCAAAGAAAAATACACATCAACCAGGATTTACTGTTAAAATACAATTGTTAATCCTTAAATAACCGTAAGGTTGTTTTACTGAAATGCCAAAATGGAATTACAAGGTTGACTTGAATTCTCTACCAAAAAAAATCAACTACATGAATTTAACAGGCTTTAGATTCTTCACGAGACCTGCGTGGAAACACTGATTTCGTGTTTTGCGTACTCCATTTGCACAAGGCACTTATTTTGCAGGAAACGTCCCGGTTTTAGCGAGGAAATACCGAGGGCGACAGGGAGGTTGTTCGTAGATGTCCCACAGCATCGGATTCGCCGGAATCGGAATTCATTTCTAAAGGAGGCTTCCGCGAAGAGGAAGTTCGTTAAGGGTTACTTGTTTACAGAACAGTATTTTGAGCAAAACCCCTCTTTTCAGCCGCCCCCCCATTCTCGCGCCGCTTTCCGGTTGCTATGAATCAATACGGCTCCCACCATCGAAACGGAGGCTTACCCCGCCACCCCGATGCGTATTCAAACATCTTTGCCGGTTTCTATGCTCCCGCGGCCACTGATTGCTTTACTGATTGATTGAATCACTGACTGAACCAACAAATTGAAAAAAATAATCAGTACAAGGAAATTGCTTTCGGAGCTGGAAGCGGCGGTCAGACGAAAGGCAACGGCCGGCTCCTGCCTTCGGAAGCTTCGGGGGGGGGGGGGGTACGGGGGCGCTCTGGAGGTTTCCATGCTCGCGGTCGAAGCGAACTGAGCAGGGAGGCGGCATTCGCGATGGGAGCGTAGATGATAGTTGAATCGCTTCGTCCAGAAATCCCTCACGTCCATGTTTTACAGATGGTAAAATATGTTCATCACACGATATAATATATAGACGCATCGACTGCTATGAAATCCCTCATGTCCGCCACGAACTTATGGTGTAACATCAGGATAAAGTTTTAGTTTGGCGTAGAATTGGATGAAAAGTAATTCTGTTTTTTTCATCTGAAAAATCGTGAAGAGTGGACATGAAGGGTTTCTGCACCAAGCGATTCAGTTGTGGAGGCGACGGCATAGATGAGAGCTGTGGCTGCACAGCGATTGTACTAAAACTCTGGGAACGCTGGAGGCAGCTACAGTGGCTATAGTGACAGCGCACATTTTTCACCGTCTTGGATTTGGTGATGGAGACAGAGGTCACTTGAATGAAAGAAGGACAATTGCAAAAGGAGTTGTGGAAGCGAAACATTGTGGGAGGGGGGCGACATGGTGACAAAGTCGTTGACGGTAAAGGCGGCGGTGGAAGTGGGAGTTATGTGGATAAAGGTGTTTAGGGGGGTGGAAGTGGTGACATTGATGTGGGTGGAAAGGCTAATTATCACGTTTGTCATAATTCTGATAGAGACGATGGTGATCGCGACGTTGTTTGCTGGCTAAGGCCGTGATGATTAAGGCGCTTGCTCCTAAGGTGGAAGGCAGGAAACTATGATGGCAGAGGCGCTAGTGTTGACAGGGCGTGCGAAGCCATCAAGACAACACGGGTGCTGAGGGAAGAAACAGTGGTGGGGCTGGCAACTTGGAGTCTGCGGATTGCGTAGCGGCGGCGACGGCTCTGGAAATGTGGCGTTGGCAACGATGACGACAGCGGTGGCGGGGAAGGGCGGCGGCGGCGGCGGCGGCCAGGCAACGCCGTCCTAAGAGGATTGCCAGGGTCCGAAGAAGTTCAAGTCGACAGTCCGTCGACGGCCGACGTCCTCGCCGAGTCGCCGTGCCTGGCGCCGTAGTGGCTTTCGTTGCCCTCCCAGTGCCCTGGTCCGCCTCGCCCCGCCCCGCCCGAGCCATCTTCAGTCCTCGCCGTCAGCCTCTTGCTGCGGCCTCTGCCGGCTCCACTGTCGGCTTTGCGCCCCATTCCAGTTATGGTCGTTCTGACGCTTCTGCGTCTCTCTATACACTGTTTGGCTCGTGCAGATTTGCCTTACACCACTACACCATCATTGCTTAATTAGTGTTTTGATTCTTTTATTTCATTGACGGCGCTTTAGCGGACAAGACTTCAAGATATTTTATCACTTACTCTTCAGCATTATCTCTTGTGTTATCTACTATCTTATGCTCCATTGCATATATTTGATCTTTAGAGCAAATAGTATAAAGAAAAATAATGTATCACACAATATTTTTAGATACATCTTTGATATTCAAGTAAATAGTTCACTTCTATCACATCAGGAATACTCTGAATAGTATATAAATTACTGTAACTCTTTGATGGCTCTCATAATATAATGTGCGACCGCTGTTGATGCCAATATTTTCTATTCATTATTATATTAAACGATGCCTCACAGTTTTCGACACACTAGGTCGGAATTAATGTTTCCCTTGCTCATTCGAAAATCACATCTTGAGTCACAACTACCAGTACATTCCATCCGTATTATTGGTTAAAATTATGTAATATAATACTCCAACTTCTATCCTGCTTACACTTTAGCCATCACTTGAATAACTCCAAGACACATTTCATCGAAGAACTTGGTACAATTTTCCATGTAAATGGGGTTATTTTTTTCAGGACATCGTCTTTTTTTCTCATAATCGTTATGCGTGCTGTATGAAAAATGAGCCCCACTATTCTTCTTTTAAAATCTTTCGTTGTTTGGCAACGTGCCCGTTTGTTATTTTTTGTTATCCTAATTCATCCCGGTGTTTTACACATCATTTTACTCAATCAGTATTCCATATGAAGCGATGATTTTCTCCATTATGAAAGCGAATGCTGAAAAGTTAATTCCTTTTTGCATTCGAAGCCCTGAGACTAAATCATAGTTTTTATTCGCGTTAAGATAATAAAAATATTCATTGGCATTTTATATAAAAACTCAATTACACACGATATCCGACGTTCTGGTTACTCTAATGTTCAATTTTCAAGGTAATAAAGACGTAATTCATGGTGACTCTTTTTCATGATTAGTACGTGTCCACTTTTCCTCAAACCTCATTTTTTGTTCCATGTTTTGTTGTTCATTAAATGAAAATGTTAAAGATCGCGAGATAAAACTGCCTTGATTTTGTTGAGAAGCTTCCGATGTTTATTTTTATTTTCTTGTCATTTTAATGGCACAAAAATGTTTAGAAATTAATAACTTTAAGAAGATATTTTTCTTTTCATATACGCGTCGTAAATAGCATAAATGTTGAAGTAAATGAATGTACCTCCAACAGTGTTGTACTTAATTGATGATACATTAACTATCAATAACACATTCACATGTCACAGATAATTGGAAATAACATGAGGTGATCACTTTACCCTGGTGACCACCCCAGTCTCCTCTTCATTCAAATACGAATAATAACCACTAACAAATTAGTAAAAACTCTGTTGATCCGATATTTTTTTGAATTAAATATCCTGTTACAGAATTTTTGTTTTGAGAAATGCAAATGCGCTTAACATTTGCTAGATATTTTTTCGAACTCTGTGTGCTAACATATAGCATTGAAAATCAATTAAATGGCAATCATGCCTTCTCAATGAAAGCATTTACAATAATACAGTTGTGTTCGAATCTCATCGCATCACCAGGGCAGCGTGCCGTACAGTCCCCACCCCGCACTGCCCCACGCCGCGCGTGTGTCCCGGGGCCTTTTTCCCGCAAACCGAGCGTGTGCGTCTCTCTTGGTTTTTTTCCCGGGCGGCGAACGACGACACAAAAGCTGCCATTCACAACGGCGGGTTTCAGGGAACGCCCGGGCTGTACCGCCGCTCACCGCGACGAAGCGGATAATAAATTTATTGTGCGATTATTTTCATTAAAGCGCCTCTTGCGCGCCTCGCGACCCGTCCGACGGCTCCGGGGATTAATTAATCGGCAAAGACCGCGCGTGGGCGGCGCCCTCACCGGTATGGTGGAGAGGTGGTTCAGGGCATCAACCACTGGCGTATTTGGGGGGGGTATCTGGGCCATATCCCTCCCCCCAAAACCAAGATTTTTCGTTTGACTTCCTTTATTGGGAAAAATTGATTTAAATAGTTATTTATGTTCGAATTTTTTAATTATTTAAACAATAACAATGTCTAGTATATCTACAGCAAATAAATAATATACAATATAATAACAAATATCTTTATTATTTAATAAATACGATGGTTTCCCCCAAATCATCGGCTGGATCCGCCCTTCTCATCAACTGATGCCTCTGCAGTGCCACGCTTCTGACCGGGAACTCCTAGGTTCGAGTCGCGTCAGTGGTAAGGATTTTCGATATTATCTAGATAGCTAAGTCAAGTTCAGTTGCTGTCTGGAGAAGAATTTTATTGTCCAAATGCTCTGATCGGTAGTCCTCCGTGATTTCTCCGATCAACACCAGACGAATGCCGGAGCCTTACCCTAATAAACGGGCCATCGACCACGCGCGATCTGTCCCTCCTTTTCCTTGTCCTATCCTCACCCCTTACTTAAATACGCTTGCACTGAAATGCATTACGCTACCACAGATGCCGGGAGACCGATCAGGAGCTTAGAGCTTGTCCCGCCTTGGGCGATGCCCCTCCGGTAGGCGATACATGGACAGAGAAAACCACGCTAGACGACGGTAGGTCGGTGCAGAATCTCGCCACATGCGGAGGAAAGACATGCACTACACTTACATAATTGATGACTTTATCAGTTGGATCCCAGTATCGTAGGATCACTAACAATCAATCAATCAATCGCACTCACCAGTGTGTGCCGTCACAGATGGGCAACGTTGCAAGTAGTGGGTATCGTTGTAGGGTACACCAGGAATTTTTTGGTTTGATCAAAACGATAAACACGTGGATAGCAGACTTGCGGGCCAAGAATGTGGCCAGACGCTAGATAGGGGGCGGCGTAAGGCAATAGCATCGTCAACGATTGATTAATTGATGCTTCCCAGTCCGTCGAATGCTATGATCGTTCGTACCGTTAGTGTAGGAATGAATCCCCGCCCCCGTAGATGGTTCGATCCGACGCCGATATACAAGTTGGCTTGTAGGATTTTCTTTTTCAACGTATCTCCCCCAGCCGGGACAAGTTCTAAACTCCCGACTGTTCTCCCAGCATGTGGGGGTAGTGAAGTGCATGCAAGTGTAAGTGTGAGTGTAAGGGGGAGAGAAGAGAACAAGGAAGAGACAGAAAATGTCGCGCACGGCCCGTGGTTCGACAGGTTACTGATCCTAGTATTGCTTGGGGAAATCACGGAAAACTACCGATCAGAGTAGCCGTCCGTTAGAATTTTCCTTCAGACAGCCGATGAATTCGAGATAGCTATCTACCTAGCATCAAAAATCCGCCACCGTCGGGAGTCAAACCCTAGGACCTCTTTCCTGGTCGGAGCCACTACAGAGTAAGAGCCAATGCTGGCTCGGAGCTAAACTCAGTCGCTAGCATGGCAATGAAACAGCCCGCAAAGATGACTCTTGTGATACCCCACAGGCTAGAAGTCGCCAACATGTGAGACAGGAGGAATCCCCACTCCTAGGCACGTAATTCGCCCAGGGAGGTGAGAAAAGGCTTCGGCAACGGGATGTGGTATCTAACCGCAGTAGCTTATGATGCCAGGTAATGTGGTGCGGCTTGCGTTGATAAGTGGACGATTTCGTGGGAATCGATTTTATGCTGGAGCGGTTAGTCTTGA
The DNA here is from genome assembly GCA_031308135.1 of Acheta domesticus. Taxonomy (NCBI): domain Eukaryota; kingdom Metazoa; phylum Arthropoda; class Insecta; order Orthoptera; family Gryllidae; genus Acheta; species Acheta domesticus. The sequence continues at coordinate 237,659,482 of JAHLJT010008446.1, forward strand.
AAGTCAGGTTTGCGGCAAGCATTCCGGAATTAAGTTACTTCGAGATGTATTACATGGGAAAATAATTCCTGTGTGTAAATATATTCTTATATTACCTCAAGTGTCTGTAGACCGATTCATTCTTGACGAAACCACAGGTGCAGCGAGGGGCGAAGCGATGTGGAGGCTGCACTGGAGTGTTGCGATGTTTTTTTACAGTATGGTGCAATATGATGGGACGTCGTTCGATGGGGAGCGTTGCGAGGTGCTTATAGAGCAGTGTGGTGTGAAGAGGAGAGGCATTTGGGAAGGTACAGCGCCATGTGATGTGCACTGTAATGCGGCGCAGCGCATCGCAATTCAGTGCAGTGTAGTGAAGTTGCCTGAAAAGATTCGCAAATATAATTTCATAAAGAGATTGCAAAGTGCCAGAAAGTATAAATAATATACTTATCAATATGCAGAGCAATAAATACGATAAAGATAATAAAAATAAAATGGAATTTACTAGTATTTTGGAAGCCGGTGAAATGAATTTTGTAGCGAGTTTCGAATAGCAATTTCAGGAATATCGTACTCCTTTCATTTACGTGTTAAACCTTTTTCACAAATGTTATGGAATTCTCCAAAGGAATGGCATTAACCCTAGTGGTGACTATATTTCTATGGACTTTATTTAGTTCCATCATTTCAATTTAAGTACAAAATGTCTAGTACCTGTTATTTTGTTTCCAACCGCATTTGAGAGTACTTAAGAGGACAATAAAAGAAACAATTCATTTATCTAGAATCCAGTTTACTCCCGTCAATATTGGTACCCTAGACCCAATTTTGATAATGGAAAAGCGTAGTCGAAAGACGTTGGGGGAAAACTGCTCAGCGCAGATCGTGGTTATGACCGCAGCAATGTTTTGTCTGTCGCACTGTTGGGGACGCACCCAAGGCCGGACTGCCCACAGCTTCCAGAGCGAGTTCGCACATTTAGCGGGGGCAGCGCTCTTACGGGCGGCGGTATGGGTGGCTGGCCGGCGAGGGCGGGAGGGGGCGGGGCCGAGGCGCAGTGATGCTCCGCGTTGAGGCGACTCGGGTGGGAATTAGAAACAGCATTGGAGCGCGACGCCCGCGGAGGTCGCATGAGACGTTGGCGAGGGCGGCGGCAAGGGCGGTGGCGAGGGCGGTGGCGGTGGCGAGGGTTATGTTAGTAAAATATGTTTGCAATAATAATAATAATAAATAATAATATTAAAAACACTACACACTCGCCAACAAAAACTAAATAATTTGTTTATATTAAGGCATATCAATTTGAAATGAAATGCGTTTTAAGTCAGTGAAATGTAGCGTAAGTAAATATTGTGCAGTTTAAGAAAAGATTGCCATATGAATCCATAATGATCCCAAATTTACATGGTCAGTTCAAAAACATAAGAATTGTTTTAGAGTTTTTTCAAAATTTTTGAAGATGAGCATTCTGAAAAATCTCAAAACCAAAATTTTAAATTCGAAAAACTTTTGAAACCTAACCCCTGTTGAGTTGTATATAATATAAAAGGCCATAAAAGTGCTCTCAAAATGACACCTTTTCCATCACTCTATCTTAATTTGGAGAGGTTCTACATCAATTTAACCATTTTCGGGAACCCAATTTTGTAAAATTTTACATGACTGTTTTTCACAAATGGGTGGAAATATTTTACTCAAAATTTGTAGTTTTCTTATTCTTCATTCATACTACCTATGTGTCAAATTTCATCTGAATCTAAAATGGTAGGTAAAATTTTAATTAAAACTTGTGTTGATTTAATGTGGAATGATTCCACTGTAGGTGGTGGGTGTTCGTGGATGTGAATGGGTAATTTCGTAAGCACCTGTTATATGACCGAAATGGGAAGGATGGAATAATGATTAAGACCGATTGAGAGGGACTAAGGGAGGACTGCAAGCAAAGGAGAAGTAAAATCTGAGAAACGGTGGAGCGAGGCTGCTCTCATGAGAGAAACAGATTATGTCCAACGCCACTAAATGCAGCTTTTACTTTTAAGACAATAATAACAACTCAAAAAATCTAGAGTATTGGAACATAATATTTTTAAGAAAAGGAAGGTATGTGCAGCAGTTTAAGTGTGAGGATATATGCTATGTAAGAAATGTTCTATATCTTTAGAAATATAATACCAATGCATCAAAAGAATGTAATGGGGTAATTGATTTTGAGACCCTTCCTCGTTTATAAAAAATATTTTAAGATTTTTGTCAGACTATGTTCAACATAATTAATCTATTTGCTCGATACGTACTTTTGATATTAGACAAAAAAGGAATGAGTTCGATCAAAAAAATATTAATATAAGACAGTTTCTAAGAAGACAACCCTAGTCTAACGTCGCATATACAATTGCCCATGAGGCTTGGTGGTTCTCGATCACATTATTGGAGCTTAAACATTGAATTTATGTAACCATTATCCACTACATATTTAACAAGTTAAATGATTGACTATCAATTGGATCAACTCTGGCCATATTTAAAGTTTCACAACAAATTTTACGAATCGTGCTTCTTTTTTCTGTTTTATACCCGTAAGCAATTTTTTGTAGTAGTACGTTATTAAGGTTGGATACAATTAACAAGAGTGGGATCGCAGATCTACTAAATTCCCTGTTTAAACAGGTGAGCGAAACGATTTTCAACACCTCAAGAAATTTCTAGTTTTATATTTCTTTTCTAGTTATATATTTTTAGTTTTATTTATGTCACAAATTTATTGTTTCTAACATTTTTATGTCCAATTTTTCATAGTGCTTAGGCCATATTTGGATGATTTCAGAATCTTACGCATGCCCCAGTAAAATTTACTTCACAATTAGAGGTTGAAATTGAAAAAAAGACGGTATTAAAAGCTAGTTGTACTACAACAGCATATTCTTTCTTGCATTATTTGTAACTTTCAGGGAGTTCAACGAAAAAGAGACCTGCCCCAATTTTTAAGCGTCTTCTGTTCTATCGGAGGAGAACATTTTAAAAAATTGGAGCGGTATTTGAGAAAATATATTTTTTTATAATTTACGTTGAATTCAAGGAAAACGTATGCGAAATCTACTCGTTTTTCCAAAAGTAATGTACAACATAGAAGTTTTTCCACTATTCAATTTTTCTGTCGAAAAACCATAGATGTTTGCTTCCAGCATTACAATACATTTTCTTTAGGGGCCGTCCATAAATTACGTAACACAAATTTCGAGTATTTTCAATATTCCCTCCCCCTTGTAACGCACTTCCCTATCTCTAGGTAACGCCACGTAACGCTGCTTCAGAATCACTTCCTCCCCCTTTAGCGTTACGTAATTTATAGATGACACCTTACAAATAAGAACGTACAAAGGTGAGAAAGTAAGAGTTTTACGAGGTGGGAACGCACCACCTTTTTAACCAGTCGCTTCAGTTTTCCTTCTTTAGCAACCGTCTTATTATCTTCCCTTAGCGGCATTTCTTAATTTCAATTAAAATGTTTGATATTTCATGAACCAAAAAGCGCAACTCCTGAACTGCAGAATGGCCGGGTGGCAGGAAAAAGGCGCCGGCGGAGGCGGGAGCGGGAGCGAAGTCCGCTGCGGCGAGGCGTCGACGCGTCCTACATGCGCGAGGCCCCGGGTTGCGGCGGCACGCGCCGCCCTCGCGTGCGCCACATTAAATTCCCCAGCAGCGAGGAAGCTTTCCCCTCCCCCTCCCCCGACCACGCTCTCGCTCCACGGTGCTCTCGCGGCCCCGGAGCCGGCGGGTCGCGCGCCGAACAAAAGAGGTGGCGAAGAAAGGACAAATGAAACAGCGTCGAAATAATGCGGCGGAACGCAGAGCAGCGGCGCGGCCGCCTGGGGAATCAGTGGAGGAGGAGGGCGGGGCGGAGGGGAGCGGAAAGAAGGGGATGGGATGTAGGGCAATGGAGGAGGCGGTAAACGAGAGGAAGGCGGGGGAATATAAGAGAACGGGAAGAAATGGGGCTCGAGCGCGGTTGAGCCACGGGCAGTCGTTGATGTAGACGTCTTCGGCGGAGAAAGTGGCGGGTTGAAGAGCGGGGGAGGGGGGGAGGGGCGTTACTGCGAGGGATGGAAATCGAGGAAGACAAGGAGAATGAACGTGATGGAATGATGCTAAGAATGGAAAGGAAGTAGATTGTTGGAAAAGTGGAGATGAAGCGTTTTTTATGAGTACGAAAGTAAGTGAATATTGTTTCTGGGCGTGTAAACTACTTGTCATTAGACCCGTAAGTGTAATGAATGTTATATTCAGGGATGTGGCGCCATTGCCCAAGGATGGGACGGGATCAATTAATTTGCGAATACAATCTGCTAAGATGGGCGGCGCGGGAAATGCCTACATTTTTATTTTATTTTTTGTATTTCAGACCCGCAAAATGTACAATTTTTTGTTGAAGAACATGAAATAATGATTTAAAATGCCAACAATTACAGTTTCATAGATATTACGGTTACATACTATTTTAATTAGTGTATTTTATTCAGTTACGGTTTGGAAATTCTCAGATGTGTTTGCGTTTCAGTGTGTATAGTATGTATTTTTCTATGCCTCATCTGGTGGTAAGAACAACTGTGAAATAGCCCATTATGATGTAAGTGATACGAGTGACATGGGCGATGATCATAGAATGAATAGCAAGTGCGATCCAGGAAGTAAAAGAAATGGGGAAAAGGGATGAGTAGGCAAAATTACGAGGCTCCGGAGAGTTGTGGACCTGTCAACAGCGGTGATGAGTGTTTACAGAGATGGAAGAGATGGCAGTCTGTAAGCGCACATCGTTGCCAGTACCCTCTCTGTTTTGCTCTCTCTCCTCTATCTCTCTTTACGGCCTGCAACCCCGACCTCGTTCCCCCACTCTTCCGCCTCTTCCCAGTTCGCCCTTCAGTTTATCCAGGCCTCAGTTGGCGACTGAGGATCTGGTTGACTGAATTAAGAGAATTCGTTTCGTGTGTGAACATACCCCGATGGGCTTACAACTTTTTAAAAATCCCTCCTCCATTTTCCTCATCTGGCTGGCAACTGCCCCGCGTTTTGTCTGTTATATGCAGTCTGGGCAAAACCAGACCAAAAGGACTCCCTTGTACTTTTGTTCCTCAGTATTCCAACTCTACCAAATTGAAGTTTCCCGCGTTTGATTTCGGAATTATTTAAGATAATCGTAAAATTTCTGCACGTGCTGTAGAGTGTACTTAAAAATCTAGAAATACTGCTAGTATTAATTAAAATAGTGAGAGATTAAACTACCGCTGGAAATCACAAACATCAAAATTTTTTCTCTTGCTTGCCTACATATATCTCGCGCACCTGAAAAACACTTATTTTCTGAATTCAATTTTTGAACTCATTACTGTATATATTGTTTGAAAGTGAAATGTTTGTGATGTATTGCTCATATTTTTTTCTCTTTTCAATGGATGAAATAACCTGTTTTGAAATTTGCGCGTAATGAATAAACAGTGATTCACATAAAAGTGAGGTTATAATCATTAATACAATATTTAAAAGTCTATTAAATTATCATTTATTGGCTTATTTGTTAGGTTTTGTGGGTTGAAACAAGAGGTATACTCTACCAATTTTCACTTCACATGCTGATATCAAATTAGCCTATGATTACATGCAATCCTACATTTACAGTTATACGAATTGGACGAAAAAATGGAGAATTCAAATTAATCCCTTAAAATCACGATCTAAAATATTCACACTCAGACGTCATCCCTTCCCTGCACCCTTACGAATAAACAACACCGATATTCCGTGGCTTTGTCATTCTTCGCCAGTCAAATACTTAGGTGTCTTTCTAGACAAACTATTAACTTGGAAACCGCATATTATTTCAACCGCCCACAAAACACGTGCAAAATTTTTAGCATAGAAAGCTTAGAATAGAAACTGGGCTGCTCATCTACAAAACGATCATAAGACTCACAATGACATATGCCTGTCCAATATGGCGCAACATAGCACCTACCAATCTATCCTTTTACAGACAATCCAAAATAAATATTTAAGACAAACCTTGAAAGCACCCTGGTTCATTTCTAATTCACAAATCCATCGAGAGCTTCAAGTACCTCTCCTCTCAGAATTCATCTCGCAAACCTCTCAAATATATTATTCTCTCCGCCACGCATGTCCTAACACTCCAATATTCAATATCGCTCAAAACGCACGTTATCCTTCACGTATTAGATCCAGATTCCCCAAAGGTCTCTTTCGCCCACCCTGAGTCATAAAAGCATTTGCCCCCTTTCCCATAAACACCTTCCCTCCACTTCTAGACAATAAATGCAAATCTTCCGTTAGTCAAGTAATTCAAATATGAAATTTTAAAAATAGTGAAGTGTTGCACCGAGACCCACATTTGCCTTAGGATAGCCTCGTAAATTCATTGTAACATTGTATCCGTCAAAATCCCCGAAAGACGAAAGTCGAACGGGAAGAAAATAAATTTAAAAAAACCTCTTTATCAACATCGTTATTGATAAATTGGGCAAACGTCATATCTGAAGGTGAGATCTAACCCATAGATAGTTCATCTTTTGAGAAAATATCAGGAAAGACAAACCTTTTATTTCTATTGGTTGTTATTTTCAAACGTATGATATAAATGACGAAGAGCCATAAGAAATACCGAAGTAAGAGACGTCTTAAATTTAGACAATCTTGCAAAAACGTGCAGGTTCAACAATATGTTTATTCACATTTAACGTTGTGACCTACATTATGTCAATTTTTGCCTCTGTGCATATCATCTATTAGAATCACAGAATTTGCAATCAGACCACCCACCAATGCAAAAAGTTTGGAAAATAAAAAGTCTTCATAAATTGTCTTCATAAAGTCTTCATAAATACAATTTCAAAGTCTTCATAAATACAATTAAAAAATGTAATTGCTGTCTGATTAATATTTTTAGTAACTATTAATAAGTGATGCTCTTTGCTGTACTAGTGATGTTTTACACGTTATCTTCTTCAAGAAAATACGGAAATATTTACCCATTTTCTTTCGCTAGTATACAAAAAAATAATAGTAGTGCGTGACTAAAGCGTTATGTTACGTCCAGCGTTTAAAGAAATTATTGTTCGAACTTTCATTAAAATATATAAATATCAAAATACCACGACGCATCTCGGTGCGCTCAGTGGCATACTGGTGTACAGCAATACAACGCTCAGCAACCACTATTAATTTGTAATACAGTTTCAAGTCGCCTTCTGATGTTTAATGGCCTTGCGCCAATACGAAGCTACGAGTTAATGAATAATTTCCCGGGTGATAACAGATAAAACATTCCTTTCCAAGCAACAAATACAAAGCGAAGAAAAATTAGCCTTATGTGGGATTCCCACTCACAAAAAATTATAGGCTGGAATCATGCGGTCATGCAGAGTCACCGCTCCGCATCTGAACAATGAGAACTGCGTTCTGTGTAAAACCAACCGCCCGTGGTAAATCGGCTATCTGCCACCTAGCAGTGCACGTTCTAGTTCTTTGTGCGACCGGTTAACTCATCTCGAGAGCGGGCTCAGGGAGAGGTGGCTCAGGGCATCAACTAATATCAGTGCAGTGCTTTGACAGGAAGGTCCTAGCTTCGACTCCCGACGGTGGCAGGTATTTTCGACGTAAGTTACATAGTTAGGTCGAGTTATGTCGCTGTCTGGAGAATTCTAGCCGACTGCTCTAATCGGTAGTTTTCCATGGTTTCTTCGATCAACATCAGGCGAATGCCAGAGCAGTATCCGACCATCGGGGCACGGACAACAAGCGTTCTTCGCTTCCGCATCCTTGTCCTATCCTCAACCCTTACACACAAATTAATACGAACTGCACTACCACTCATGACGGGAGACAGGTTTGGAGCTTAGAGCTTGTCTTGGCTGGGACGGTGTCCGGCTGGTAAGAGATACAAGGTAGTAGAAAACTCCGCTAGCCGACGGTAGGTGGGCGCCGGATCTCACCAACTCGCGGAGGAAGATCACCGCCACATATCAAACAAAACACAGTACACTTACGGGGCTAATGGACTTAGTTCTAATAACCATCAAAATCAATAAATCGAGCGCTGGCGACTTTTCACGCTCGCTCCATTCACTAAGCGCATGCTGCTTCCTCCGGAATCACTTATCGGAGGAAATTTTCCTTTGTTTGAAGAAATATGTCGGTGGATAGTTTTACAAGTTCTCCCATTTATGACGTTGGAAATGGGCCTCTTGGCGGTGTTTGTTAAATAATACATAATAAAAATAAATAACATTTACCTCTAGGTATATTCTTCCGATTGTCCTTCACTGGTTCCTCTAGGATTACTCTGTTGAATTAATATGTAACATTATTTCCCCATTAATTATTTTAATTCTACGAAGTTCATGCGCTCTCACCGTAGCTTCGAAACCTACAAATCGCAAATTTCTTCTACGTATGAATGGTAGCAACGCTATTTTATCATTGTTCATTTGGTAGCATGGTGAATGTCAACGGCAACGGTAATGCTTCAAAGGGTTGCTTAGTGTGTTCGAAAGGCTTTTGGATTTGGAGAATTCATTGGAAGCGATACGAGCGAGCGACATCGCGCAGCATAGGGCTTCGGAGATTCACAAGAGCAGCGAGCGTAGCAAGCGACATGCCGGTCTTACCCCGGGTGCTAACTAGTTTCTGCAAGCCCGAGAGGCGGTCTGCTATTTTTAGGAGAATGCAGAGCTCTAATCTGTTCTATGTAAATCGGTGGGTTACTGCTAAAACAAATGTCATCGTATAATGCGTTTATTCATTCTACTGACAAAGAGAAATATTTTGTCCCAATTTTGCCTGGGTATTGGGATTTATTTATTTGTCAAAAACAGTAAAACATGTATATGACGTGTGGGGAAAGAGATTTATCTGCGCACATTTTCTTGAAGTATTACTGTGATTCACTGGAAAATACCAGGGATGGTGAATGACTTATTGATAAGATGAGAATGAGTGACTATGGAACGATACTGTAATGGTATGCAAGGGAAACTGGAAACCCGATAAAACTTCCAGCAAACCCGCTTATTTCAGCTTCAATTTCACATGGATTGATGGGAAAACGAACCCTGGTGCCCCGGGGTGGAAAGCTTGCACGTTAACCACAAATTACGCTAGGGGTCGTTTAGCCAAGAGCTTCACCCGGCTTCAGTGGTGACTGACTGGGAGTGATACATGGATGAGAAAACCCTACAAGCTAGTGTATAGGTTGGCATCGAATCTCTCGTTCGAGCGAGAGCATCAAGGAAGCACACCAGCGAGGAACACCGTCACCTCCCGGATATAACACAGAAAACTCGCGAAACTCATGAACTGCCCAGCTGACGTGCGCGAAAACAGTGGACAATCAACCAATGAATTCAGCATTTGTGTACGCAGGCATGTCAAACCGAGCACACGAACTACTTGCCCTTATGAGAAGCCGGGCGTTTCTGCGAGCACGGGTCACTTCGCCCGACTCCGTTCCCATTTCTCCACCAAATGTAGAAAGAGGTCACATTACATATTTATTTTCCTTTCGGAAATACATAGATAGTTACACTCTCTCATATGTCATAGTTGGCTTACAATATTCTTCTTTACTAATCTTAATACTAAATATGACTGCGGCAAAGGGTTGGTAACTACAATCAGCACCTATTATTAACAAATGTTCGCAAAAATGCTTTGGAAGGCATCAAGTGTTTATTACAATAATGTGTAATAAATTAACACGTCTTTAATAACTTAAGAATTCTCGCATACACTTGGATAGTTATTTTAAAAAATAAGAATCTTTATCTGTTCAACCTCCTAACCTGGTAGTAGGAAGTTATGCAATTATTGGACTCTTAATTAAACATGATTACAAAATCAGAAAATTTCGATTCAGCATGTTTAATTTTAATCTTAATTGACAAATTGTAATCTGAACTATATTTATATTTTAATTTTTCATTTCTTTGCTTTAATAGAGGAAATAGAAATTAAAATAGCTAAATTTGGGGCGATAATTGTCAAGTGACATCTCCAAAAGACTGGTCCACGTATCCAGTGTCTTACCACCTTTCCGGAGCCATTTGTACCACTTTTACTTTGAAATCTCGCGCCACTTGCTCTGGAGGCAATGCTCGCAAACTCTAGTGCAGTGTTGTGAAAGTCGATGCCACGAGTCCATGGTATGAGTGCCATGACGAAATCACCCCTCCACGCAGTTCATTTCCCCGCCACCAGAGACAACGGCATCCCTATTGCAAAACGGCTGGGTTGATACCACTCGTAATAGTTCGTGGCATGCTACGGTGCTACGATGCGTGCCACTACCGCCAGTAGAAGACCTTGACACCACTGCTCTAGAGAGTTAGTTACATTGCCCGCGTCCTTGAAATGACCAGTGTCCTTCGATGTGACGGCACCATTTTATGGGTGCATTGCCGCCGCCTCCGCCGCTGGCCGGCGCAGGGTCAGGGCCAGGCAACGCTGACAACGAAATTCTGAAATTCCGCGCGCATATCTGTGGAGAACGATATAACTTCCATACGTACGAGCGGTATTTTTATTTGAACAATGGGTTGATAGCTTACTTCGCTATATTGCGATACGGATGACGTTTCCCGCTTGACATACCGCGCATATGAAACTTTCGCTGCGCCGCCGAGCCCAGCCGCCGCGCCGGGCCGAGTCGGTCCGGGCCCGCCCGCCCCACACGCCTCGCCCGCGGCCCGAGCGCCGTAATGCGCAACGGAGATGGCGCAGCGATTGATGTAGTATTCGACTCGCCTACAGGGCAATAAAGTGGACGGACGTGATGGATCGTCTTCTTTTGAGAAAGAAAATCGTGGACGGCGAAACCTACGCTCGTTATATTGAGAAAGGATTAGTCGTCGCAAGATATGATGTTATAGCTTTCGCGTTTTGTTATATGTTTTCGGGTTGTGAAATATACGAGTACGAACGCATTTGGAGTTTTTTCATTTTTAATGAAATGAAGTAATGGAAGTACAATTTCAGACTGACGACACACAATTTGATCTAGATACCTTTGGCCTTAAATTCTTTATTTGTCAGCTTTTCTCCCACATTTCGTAAATTTGAGAATTCATGTACTGAATATATAGCATACAGATTAATATTATTATATTTTGTTCAGTTAAAGGGGTCCCAATTTTCTTTTGGAGTCTCCGCTAACTCTGTTGAAAATGCGAAATTTTGCATTAATTGATATTCGTTTTTGTTTATAAATAAGATATTTGGTGAAAATTACGGATATTTTTGGTTAACTTTGGATATGTTTGAATCTTTCTTTTCATATAAGGTAACGACGAGTAACATTGCCATGGGTGAAACATTGCCACAACTTCAAAAAAGTTAAGTAGCACAGTCTGTATCGTAAATTTATTTGCTTACTGAATTCCCATAGTTAGCTACCTCCGTCAAAGATAATCTGTTGCCCGATCCGTTACATGATCACATGATCACATGATCATGATTGTATAAGGATTTCAACAAAAGAACGCCCTGAAATGTCACTTTGAGCATTAGTAATGTAAATGGAGATAGAAGCTCAAAGATTCCATAAAAATTTGCGAAGAATGGGGAAGTTGAAAAATACTATATTGACGTTGCAGAAAATCATGGAATTTCAAATAACCAATATTTCATTCTGAGAAAACAAAGACATATTTGTTAAAATGAACTGTATAGCCAGATAACACAGGCCAACAACAAAAAGGTTTTAAAAATTATTTAAATCTTGATGGCTGATTTTTATAGTTTTTTGGGAGCTGAATCCGCAAGTGAACTCTGTTCGTTTTCATCATCCACAGTTTTGTCACAATTTGATCTAGTAAGATATGGGAAAATATGCTAAATATGCAATAAAAATGAAATAAAAATGACTTTTAAAATACCGACAAAACTTTGTTTTAATATAGAAAATATTTTTTTTTTATTTTAACATTACATTCTACAAATACTTTATGTGCCCATTGAATTATTTTTTCTGGTACTGTTTGTCAACTGCAACTCTGACTGTGAAACCGCCACGCCTATCGATGCGCAGTAATGGAAAGGATCACAATGAAACATATTTTACCAAAGCGTATACTACCCTCTTTGTCATCCTAATTCTTTCTCATTCTAACTTTCTGCATCTCATCCTTTTCTAGAGACTCAGAGCTGCATTTGCCTAGCTACACAGAGGAAATGTTAAAATTAGAACAAATGATGGGTTACACGGCATTTTTAATTTTATTTTTGGAATAAGGACACTTAAAACGATAAGATTTAAGTGAATACACACAAAAAGGTTTTAGATCGTGGGCCTGTGTAATCAATCACGAGTGATGAATTGGATTAAGTGAGAGGCAAATATTTCAGTAATAATTATACTTTATTAAACGTTTTGCTAAATTTATTAGAGAAATATTTTGTTATTGAATTCAATCTTGAACCAACGTTAAGAGACCACTAACCTTCATAGTTATTACAAGACCTTCCTAACAAGCATGAATCAGCAAATCACGCTTCTCCATATTGCCGACCAAAACATCTGGTAAAGTGGTCCATGCCTGAATGGAATCGCTCTGACACATGAGAGCACGTGAATTTGTCACTCAGAGTGCGAGCATTTCGTACATCGGCGAGCACTTTATTTCAGGCCCCCTCATGAAACTTATGTGACGCCTCAGCCCTGCCCCAAACGAACGAGCATGAATGTCATTCGAGGTGAAAGCCGCAGCCATTATTTATATTCGAGCCATTTGCTGACGTTCGTCATGTCACATTGTTCACCCTTTCTGTTGTCCGGGAAGGGGGACCGACCACTTCTCGAAGTCACCAAAAAACGAGGAAAAACTGAATTTGCAGGTTGGTAATTTTTTCCACCCTTGTTGACCGACGACATAGTTTGGTCAAATCGAACCACTGTCTGGAGATTTCTACGGCTGGCTACTCTGATCGGTAGTTTTTCGTGGTTTCTGCGATTGATCGCAGGGAAATGCCGAAACAAAGCTCTAACATAGGGAAACGTTTATTGGTCTTGTACATGTAGTGCGTGTTATATCCGGGTGACGGTGGTGTTCATCCTCTGCTTGAAAGTAAGATCCGACGTTACCCTAAGCGTCGCCTTGCTTTCTACTTCAGGTATATTTCCCAACGGGGCACCGCATCAACCGGGATAGTTTTAATCTCTCGATTAATCTCCGATTATGTGAAATAGTGTAATGTATGTGTTTGTGCGTAAGAGGAGAGGAGGGGGCAATGATGAGGAAGAGAAGACCGCTTGCAGTTAGTGACCCATTTATTAAGGTTCTGTTTCGATATTTGCTAGTATTGATAAGAAAAAACGAGAAAAACGAGGAAAACTGTCAATCAGAGCAGCCAGCTGTTAAAATTCTTTTCTAAACAACGGCTCTATATGACCTAGCTATACAGCTATTATCGAATATTAGCCACTGACGAAACTCGAATCCTAGGACTTCCCTACCAGAGACATTGCAACGGAGACGTTGTCATTGAGTCTTCTCAGCCGGCTTCCTCCTTGATCTCTGGCATGCAGTACAGTTGACACACATACACATTAAATAATGAAAAAGTCTTCTCTGTTGGCTTGGATAGAAATAATGGTGATGAGGCCTCTTTCATGTGGCTGTTGGCGGGAATGGAATCTGCTCGCACCCGGGGCTCGCCGCCCTTTGCACGGGAGAGTTGCGCGCTCTTTGCCCTGGCTGTGGCACGCTCTTGTATCTCTGTATGCCTGCCTGTGTCACCCACGCGACCGCACCTCCCCTTGAAACGCGCCGGAGCTGCCGATACCGATCTGGCAGATGCCGAGACCTGTACATGTCGACGTTGACGTTGCCTTTATCGATGCATATGTCGGTGAGGTGGAAGCCAACTTCTAATCGAGTTGTGTGTTTCATAGTAGTGTATAAATAATAATAACAATAACAACAACTATAATTATAAGTCAAGTTTTATGGGTGATGTCCGGTTTCTCAAGTTTGTTCCAAAAACATTCCACAAGTGGTACGAAACTAACCAAAACCGGTGACGTCTGTTGGATTGTGTACAATATTGTATGACCAATAAATTTAAACCGATCGCACGATAGCGGCAAAGAAACCGGATATAGTTATCTGGGATGTGGAGAAAAAATCGTGCCTACTTGTCGATGTTGCTGTACCTTGCTATCAAATTGCCGTTACCAAGGAGGCAGAGAAACGTTTTAAATACTAGAGTTTGGAAATCGAGGTCAGCCGAATGTGTGGCGTCAAAGCACAGGTCGTACCACTTGTCATCGAAACTCTGGGATTTGTTCCCCAAAATTTGTGTAAAAACGTGGCTACATTCCCAGGTAATTCAAAAGACTGGGAAGTGCAAAAAATGGCTTTATTCGGAACAGCTCACATTTTGCGCAAAGTATTGTAGAGGCACCGACAGTCCCTAGATCTGCTAGTTAAATAACTAGCTAAAGTAAGCTAACTAGCTAATGTAAGATAAAGTAAGTAACAAAGCTAATTAAACTAGTTAAATAACTAGTTAAATAATTTGAAAATCGAGATACGTCATTTGAGGGGCGTAAATACACAGGTCGTCTCAATAATTGTCGGATTTCTAGGATTTGTTCTGCAAATTCTATGTAAGAACTTGTCTAAATTCGTAGGACACTTCAGTCCCGACCGCATCACAGAGCGCTCGTAAAATTCGGAACACTAGCGTCGGTATCAGCCTGCCCGAAGCCGACCTATGAGTTTATATTTACTTTCAAGTGCTTCTAAGTGTTGACGTGCTGTAGTTAAATGCAGTGTATGAAATAACTTTCATCCAGTGATAATGCAGTGCATCAAATAACTTTCATCAATGTCAGTCGACGTAACTCCATAAACTGGCAGCATTACCAGCAGTGCCCGAAACGTGTCACACGACATCATCAGTATTACGCATAATAATTACACCTCTTTAACTACAACTCATAGTAAATTTGCCTCAATGGAAGATTCATTCATGGAAATGTGTATATTATAAACATGTTGTCAAGACCTAAGATACAACGCTTTCAACCTGTTTCTATCTGTTTCTATACAATTAGAGACTATATCAAGCATGAAAAAGGAAAGTAATATTAAGTTTAACAATGATATTTAATGTATTATTTACCATATCGACGGTATAATGCTAAACAATCTGTAACAGGTATTGTACCGCAGATTCCGGTCAATGAACCCCAACTCGATCAGGTTTTTCGTTCAGTTTCCCTGATCCTTTGAGCAAATGGTGAGTTGGTCCCTTGTTTTACTTCTGGAATAAGTGTAACTTTATTATCTGTGCACATCTTCTAGAATAAAGTGGGAAATATAGTTATTCAAATTATCGTTCTCCATGTTATTGCAAAAAAATGGCTGAACATAAAATAAGGTAAAAATTAATCCCGGCACATCTGATGATTTTTGTAAAATTATAAAATATTTAAAAAACACTAATTTAAGATCCGTAGAAATATTCATAGAAATATCCCCCCAATATATAATCGGTAAGTTAAAAAAATGATTACCTCTCCATTATTGATAGTGAAATCACGCAGTATTTAAAACAAAGACATTTATCCCCATAATAGTTAAAATCACACGTCTCCAGAAGGACAGCCATCCCATTCTTGTAATAGTGACGAAGTTCATCGAAAATGAATCCAGAGAAACCATTCTCAACATAAATCGAATTTGGTAAAATATCGCCTTGCAGTAATAAACACGGAATTCAAAAATTAATTTCTGTAGGATAAAGTTGTCTAAACGCCAATCTGGGTGAATGCGGTGTCGCTATTTGCCTCAACGTGTCGCCTTTCGCGCTGCTCTTGGACACACGTACCGACCTCTGTGGCCGGCTGTCATTGCCATTTTGGACGGCGCGCGTGCCTCGGTTAGCGCCGCTGCTGACACACACTCAGCGCGTGACTCTGGCCTCACCACCGGACTCAACAACGTCCTGCCATTCAGTTATGCCCTCTCCCTCGGCACCGTTCAATCTTCCATATTTCTCTTTACCAGCGTGTCGATTTTCACCACTACCATCTCCTCCACCACCGCAGTCCCTGCCGTTACAAGGTAGCAAATATTACACACGTACCGCGCACAAAACGAACTTGAGCGGCTTATGTGGTTCAGAGCTTCAATTGAGGTTACTGCATGCCACTGGCCGGGAGAGCCTAGAGTTTGAGTCCCGGCTTTGGTAGGATTTTCGACACTAGCACCATAGCTAGAATTCAGCCGCTATGTTGAGAAATTTAGCGGTCGGTAGCTCTCCTAGGTAGTTTTCCATGGTTTTGTCCAATCAACACCAGGCGAATGGCGGAGAAGTACCCTAACTAACGGGCCACGGACCGCGCGTGATCTTTGTTTTTTCAACCTTGTCCTTTCATTACCCTTACTCCAAACACACTTATATGCACACTACTACCACACATGCCGGGAGACCAATCGGGTGCTTAGAGGTTATCTCGACTTGGGCATAGCTCCGCTAGTGGGAGATACCAGGTTGGAGAAGAACCCCGCAAGCCGACGGGTATATCGGTTCCGGATCTCACCATCCAGCGGCAGAAGATCACAGCCACCTCCAGCGATAAAACATTAACTACAGTTACGGGAATAATAGACTTAGCAGTTGACGCCCAGTGAAAATGAACTTGAGAATGGTGCATATACCGTGCGTCTTCTCAGCAACTGTGCAGAGTTTGGACAACTGTCTCATGGGCGATCGAGCTGTCAGTTGCCCGGGCGTGGTCCCCCGCGTTTCCCGACGCAGCGAAGCGGGCGATTCCCGTGGGACACTTTTGTTTCATTTCGAGGCAGAAACCTTCCAATTTTTCTGTCAAAACCGATTATCAGTATTTCCTCGTCCCCCAAACAAGTTAACTAGGAACGAAAAGGATATGTTCGTATTGATATCGCAATGTGCAGATGATATCGCAATGTTTGATGTCGTGTACACTGCATCGCTTTGTGCAGATAGGATCACTTCGAAACAATGAGTTTTTTTATGACGTTTTGTGAACTATCAAAAATGAAAGAGAGGCTAGTAAGTAGTCTGCGACCGGCGAGATCTCCCAACAGAGCATACAATAACAACGCATCAACTGATGTCACTGCAGTGACTCTGACCTGGAGGTCCTATGTTAAAGTCGCGACGGCAGGATTTCCGACACTAGCTTGTCAGCTAGGTCGAATTCAGACTCTGTCTAGAGGAGAATTCTAGCGGCTTGCTGCTCTGATCTGTAGTTTTCCGTGGTTTCTCCAATCAACACGCGAATGCCGGAGAAGTACCCTATCAAACGGGCTACAGACAGCGCGCGATTTTTCCTCTCTCTTCCGAGCCCTATCCTCAACTCTTACAGACACATTTACACTAACATGCACTACTCTAACGTGCTCTACCACACATACCGGGAGACCGGTAGGGGGCTTAGACCTTGTCCCGGCTGGGGCGGCCTTCTCTGGTGGGAGATACCTGGTTGGGGAAAACCCCGCTAGTCGACAGTAGGTCGTCTCTGGATCTCGCCTTCCAGCGAAGAAATACAGCGCCACCTCCCGATGAAAAAACATGTGCTACACTTGCGGGAATAATGACTTCAGTAGTTGACGCGCCCGGTATAGCTAACAATCAATCAACCCACGGAATGGGGGGCTTATCGCCCGGGAGCCCGAAGGGCCGCGTCCGGACAGTTCTTGAGTAAACACCGGATATTATGCTTCTCATCCATTGTTTTATCCTCGTCTTGGCTTCACAACTTCTAATTTAGTTGGCTTTAATCGTCCAAGAAACGACTGGTAATTTGAAATACCACGCCATCAATGTGACCTGTTTTCATTTAAATTGAGACAAAATACTACAAACGGTAAATGCTTGTGACTTACAGCTCCTACACGATAGGAACACAATAAATTATAGGCACGTTTTTTAAATTCAATCCCCTAAATGTGTTATACGTTATAATAAAATCACTCAGTTCTTGGGAGTTGATCTGAGAATCAGCATGTCTGTATTTAAGGGAAAAATTCACATTTCTCTATCCTTATAGTAGTGTTTAGTTGATATTTTATATATTATTTATTTAATAATAATTATTAACTACCAATTGGAAATTTTGTTTTATGTATAATCAGTCGAGCTTTCACAGCTCAGTGAGTCACCGCTGCCTACACTATCTACTTTCATGAATACACCAACCATTCCGCCTCTGTTTCCGACACCTCTACCCCTACAGCGACGCATCCTTCCCGTCTCGTCAAGTGTTGGCTTTCCTTCACCTCTTGCTCCGCCTGCCCCAGCCAGCCACAAGCAGCGTTCTTGCTCCTTTAACTGCCTGCGCTCTTCCAGCGTCACCGCCACGCCCATCACCGCCCCCCCCGCCCGCGCTCTCTTTGACCCAGCGTGCCGGCAGGAATGCGCGCGACTTCCAAGCCCGAAATATGTACGCGTGTCGCCAGCGACGCTGCAGCGGCGCGCCACACAAAGGCAGAATGAGCGAGACGGGCATAGGAAGGGCGGAAGGGGAGTTGAAGGGCGGTTGGGCGGATGAGCGGGTGGGCGAAAGGACGGGTGGGTGACTGTGTTGGCGGGCGGGTTGGCGGGTGAGTGGGTGAGCGAAGAGGCAGGCGGGTCGGTAGGTGTGCAGGTATATGAGTGGGCGTGCGGGCTGATGTGTGGGAGGGTGTGCGTAAAGGACCTCTTAGTAGATGTCGCGAAGCGGCGTGCGGAACATGCAACGCACGGACCCCGAACACCAGTGCGCCAGGCGCATTGCGACACTGCGCTCTGCGCCCGGCTCTCCGGATGGGAGAGCTGCAATAAGTGTGGGCCGAAATGTCAACCAGAGAGGTACTCTGGTTTTGAGGCGAGAGCGTAGGCTTCTGCGGCCGGACGCAGAAGCCTACGGCCTATTTGGCTGTCCGGGGGACTCCGCGTCCTAAGGACAGGTGCCAACGTTTCGGCCCCCATTCTGCGACCTTCCTCTGGTCGAAATGGTGGTCGAAACGTGACACTAATGCCGAGGACACGGGTGTCTCCCGGACAGCCAAGTAGCTGCTGATTTTGAGGCATTTACATTTATTTCCTGAAGGTTTACAAGAGTCTATCAAGTGTAGGGTGTCCCTTATTTTCCGACTTTCAAATTTTTGACCGGTTACTCTCCAATTTTGTTCGGATGACCTTAAAATATACCTATACAAAATTTTGTTGAGATCGGAGCACTCTAACCCGTTCCAACTTGAGCGCGATTTTGCATGACGGACATGTCCAGATCTATCACCAACCGCTGAGTCAGGCCCGAGCACAACAACACATGAATTTTAATCGATCGTGTCACTCGTGTTTATAAGTCGTTAATATAACATAATGCCGTAAGTGTCGTATGCAGTGCCGAAGAACGTGTGTCTTTAATAGGAGATAGTATTAATTATTAATATAAAACTCAAAATAACTGGACACAATTTACAATGAAATAAACAAGTGCTTGAAGTTTTATTTTATAACATATGGGAAGTAAAATGCACAGTTAGTGCAAGCGCTAAACTTGTAGCTCGTGAGTGCATGATATTTTGGAAGAAAGCAAGAATTCCGACCAGGACTAATCAGCATTGTTCGCAAAAACATATTAATTTGTACAATTCGGAGGGAAGAAAATTAAAAAAACGCAAGCAAGTGTGAAGAGATTTCAAGCACCGTAGAGTTTAGAAATAATTTGAACAATCTATTTGATATTGCACATCCGAATGATTTAAAAATGATTACGTTGGACGAAGACAGGATATTTTTATTTCGGCAGAGAGAGTCAGGATGAAAAATCTATCTTGCGGGACTAGACGAACATCTCGCGGATAGAGAAGAAAAGGTGCAACAAAGATCAATACAAAAAGAAAAAAGATTACAAATTCTTTGCTGTATACAATTGCATCAAACACTCGATTATTTGAAGGAGTACGCGTCTTTCTTGAAGAAAATTTAGACAGGGCATCGTTCTTTCCGTGTAGTCTTCACTTATACGAACTTATTTCACAATGTGTGTTTGAATGTAAAATACGTAAGTAATGTAGCAAGCAATCCTGACACCACTTTTTTAGCATTTTAAGAAAATCTAGAAAAGATTTAATACCATTAATTTTCAAAGTAGCAAAGAGAATATGGGAATGTTCTTTTATGAGTCCGAAATTAAATATTGGACTTTAATGAAAGTAATAAACTAAATATACCTTTTCCCGGGGTAATGCATCTAGCTCGATAGATGGCAAGATATATTTAATATTTAAAACATTTCTGCTAAGATCAGAATCTAAACTATCTTGTGTAATTAAAAATTCCTTAAATAATATCTATTTTGATTGTAACTGTTTATGTAAACCGTGGCTTTAGGATAGTGTAGCTGTAAAAGCTCCTTATCAAGATGCTTTATAAAATTTATAAACTCGCTTGAAAGGATAGATTCCACAATTTCAAAATCAATTAAAAAATGTAGACACCGTATGTAGTATTTCTTAGAAGAATTGCCTGTCGTACTGCTTTCTGATTATGAAGTAGACGTTACAAATCAAAATGAAAATGGAAGTGAATTTAGCCTGAGAAAATCTACACATGTTATATTCTTTTTTGTGAAAAATTGGATGGAGAACAGTATGGTAAGCGTAATTGTATCCGTTTTTTAATTTTTATTTCGAACAGGCCACTTCGGACCGCGCAGGCATGCTGAGAATGCAGTTCATCAGGGGTGATCAGAATTACGCTGGATCCAATTTTTACTTCCCAAGGTTGTTAGCCCTCGGTACGGAAGATGAATGATGATGATAGTGAGGGGTGAAAGGACACACACATATAGACATACACAAATACACTCATGTCCGATGCGAGACTCCAACCCGCAACCCACGACACCTACTGCTTTAGCGATCTCGGTCATGGGGCCGGCCAGTTCTTTAATTATTAATTCGTTAATATACAATATATCCTCTAATTCAATTTAATTTTCATCCCACTTTGTGTCAACCAAAGCAGATATCTCTTCTCTTGCTGAAGATGGATACTAGTTTTTTTCAAAACTGACCTTTGACCTGGAAATGCAAGTCTTCATATTTAGAAGCTAAAAGGTTATTTATACATTAAAGCTGTGAATGACTACGCTGAAAGACGTGTTGAATTAATGCAAGATTTTCATGGACTACTGAACATAGATGAGGAGCGAAAGCATTTTTTGTTGTGTTGTTCAAGAACATCGTTCACTGTACGCTTATTGCAAGAAAGAAACACTGAAAAAAAGTATACACAAGGAAAGTTAAAACGATAACACTGTCTAAAGATTGAAAATGAATTAAATTGTTCTATAAAATTATATATTAAAAACGTATCAGTGGTTTTCCACTGACTAAACCCAACAAAACCAATGATCTCTAACATTCAAATTTCGCGCTCTAGTCGGCACGGGTTAATATCGACATATCGAGATGAAATTTTATTTCGAGTATTTCACCCAATGGAAAATATTTAGGGGTGAGCCCCAAAAAAATTGCAAAACAAAATTTTCATGTCATATAAGGGACACCCTAATCAAGTGGAAACCCAACAGACGTATCAAACAAACTGGGAACTTGGGCACCCCGAGTTAGAACATTGAATGATTACAAGGAGTGTATAGGCCAGGGTCAAAATGATAAAATTCTCTTTACCCTAATAAATGGGCCCTTGTTATGGACTCTGACTCCGGTAAGTCGAGTTCGCGGGTTTTATCTATCTTGAAGTAACGGAAATTCCTCAGTATGCCACGTCTGGCTTGGCTAAATATCCACGAAAAAAGATCCATCAACAATTTACATTCTAATTGGATCTCACATTCACTTAGTCTAGAAACGACGCAAGTAATGAGAATTTAAGACTAAGTCCTTTGCTGTGACGGTTCCTGAAGGCAAATGGAAATATGACATATAAGTTGTTAGTAGAATGTCAAGTGGTGCCAAAATGAAAAATTACCATCATCACTACTCATACAGGAGGTGCACCAACGCACAAGTTTTCAGAAACCTTCATTACACAACACGCAAGGCACCAACATACAACTCAATACATCTTTTACGAAGATGCATTATGATTTCTACAGAACCAGCTTGTTTTCACTTCTGTTTGTCGGGTGTTGAAAAAATTGAATCGTTGAACAAGTAACGAACTGTTAACACGAAAAGAGATATGAGGGTATAACTGGGGGAGGATAAAATAATAATGAGAATTACTCATATTCCAGAGTTCCCTTGTTTTAAAGATGCACTCTCCAAAAGCAAATGCAACAGTAGTTACCTACTGACATAGACTTGTCTAGGACCGGCGGTTTATGGACGTTCTGTTTCACGTGATAAAAATATAATTCATAATTGCCTAATGAAATATTAATATGTATAACTTTTTCAATTTAGCCGTTACTAACAGCAGTTTAATGTATTTTTAATTTCTATCTGAAAAGTACCCCACTATTACAAGATAAACATTTAGAAGCAGAAACGGAATGCGAAATGATTGAGAAAACTAAACTTTTACACACATAAATTGAAAAAGGAAGAGAGATAATGAGTGCGAGTAAGCTAGGCCAGGAGTAAAGAAGTAACTAGGGGAACCAAACAGCACGTACTTTCTCGCAAAATGACGCGAAAAGCACTCAAACTTTCGCAAAATTGTATATGACCTTATTTTAAAATGCATCTTATAGAAACTTATATCATTAAGGGAAAAATCTCTATCTTTTATATTTTAGATGCAGGAAGACTCCGAAAAATTTTGAATTTTTGCAGTTTTCGAAAAATAGGTTTTTCAACGAACATGATATCTGAACTGTTCTCTTAAACGTACTTTACATTATCCAACAACAAAATTTAAGCACAAACGATTTAGCTATTTTTTGAAAATTTGGAAAATGTCGCAGGATCTTCATGTACAGTACCCCCAAAATTAAAATACTGGTATCAAATTCAAGGGGCCGCGACATCAGCCAAATCGATTGGGGAATGTCAATTTCGGAGAAAATTGGCTGAACGCATTAACCGCCAGCGTTGTTCACAGACGGACGTACGGACGTTTTAACGTCATTCAATTTTTCGGTATCAATTGCTCACAAAACGTGAATTCTGGCTACATCACGTGATGGAGGATTTTTTCTAAATTTATCAACTGGATTTATCGACTTTTCGTTACCAGGGTCTAGTAATAAGTTTTTTCTGCCAAAACGTCGTCGTTTTCCGCGCAGCATTACATAATTTTCTCTCTACTACGTAGCGAGAAAGTAAAAATACCGGTAAGATCATAGCCAGGCGTGATATAGGCAGAGGGTAGCAGACGGGAGGGAGTAGGCAGGAGACGTACTCGTATGTGGGACATCGTGCGCTGGGCAGGCGGATCACAGCAAGAGAGAAGAGATGAAAGAGAGAGATCACTTAGGTTAGATGAAGTGGAGTGAAGGTGAAGTGGAGGAAGCGAATAGAAGAACTCAAAGCAGAGACGTAGAGCAGGGGAGGAGGAGACGGAGATGTGATGCCGGAAAGGGATAGAAGGCAAAGTGACTGAAGTGAGGAAAGACGTAAGACACAGTGCGGAGCAGACGGAGCAGAGCAAGTGGAGAGGAACAGGCGCTACGAATGTGGATTGACTGATTGATTTTATCGTGTTTACGGCCGCATCCAGCGCGTTGATCATTAGTCCCATAAGTGTAGTGCATATTTTTATTACGGGAGGTGGCATTTTTTCCGCGCTGGATGGTGAGATTCGGCGCTCACCAATACATCGGCTTGCAGGATTTACCATATCCAGATATTTTCCCTTCAGCGGCTCGCCGCCACAGCTAAGTTCCCGGATCTCTAAGTTCCCGAATAGGTTCCTGACATATAAGGTAAGTGTGTAGTGCATGTAAGTGTGTGTGCAAGTAGGTAATGGCGATTGGATAGGGGAGACGCGGTCTGTGTTCCGTTGTTTATGCTCTTCTCCGGTAGTCGCCTGATGTTGGTCGGAGAAACCACGGAAAACTACCGATCGGAACAACCGGCCACTAGAAATCCTCGTTGACAATCCTGCCACCGTCGGGCTCGAACAGTAGGACCTCCCGGTCAGAAGCTTAGGGAAGGGGATGCGGAGTGGAGGCGGCGGATGAGGTGGAGCAGCACGGGCGCAGGAGGACGAGACGCCGTCAGGGGCCCGCGATCTGAGAGGGGTGATAAACGAGGCTTCCGTCGCGAGGCGCTGCTCCGCCGGCGGCGCCGTGCGGATGGTGCGTGGAGGCCAGGTTGCGTCAAGGGGCGTCGCGACGCAGCCAACTTCGCGTGACGAGACGCCGCCGCGAGGACTCCGCTCGGCATCGAGTTTATCGGACGTTCGGGAACACGCCGTCGCAGCCGCCGCCGACACTGACATCGCCACCGACACAGACACCGGGGCGACGCCGCTCGGCGCCGCGGCGTCTGGAGCGAGGTGGCGCGCGGGGGCCTTTCGATGGCGGGGCACGGGCGCGCCACAACGGCGGGCGTCGCACGCCGTGCGCTATTCATTTTTCTTTCTTTCGTTTGTTCATTCTCTTTTCTTATTTATTTCATGTCAAGAAACAGTTAAGACTGTAAGTGACGTACTATGGTGTAGAAGTGCAATCTGTGCACGTTTTCGTGAACACTGGGATTCATAACCTATACTTCGATTAAAACACGAAGTTCCTTTATGGTCACGAACTGAAAAGAGCGGGGGACCCTGTCATGATGACAGTGATGACAGTGATCTCATCTCCTGCTAGCTCGTGTTCTTGAAAAGACTTCTTGTCTTAATCGGAGTGTCGCTCTTATTCCATGTTAAGTTCAATCATGAATACAGTAGAAACGTCCTTTTTTGTTTTGGTAATAAGACATTTGCTCCGGTGTAATGAAACCTATTTGCAACGGATTTTCGTGGAAACTGATCATTCAATGTCTCTACTAGGGAGCGGCTTCTATTGCGCGCATTCAGTAATGTGTCCACAACTATAAACGATTCTGTTTCCTTATTACGGTATTTAGATCTTCAGTTTAGAAACCAAACATCAACTGCGCACCAACTTTTAAGGGTAATTGAACAAATCCATTCAGCCTTCCAAGAAAGAAAACATACAACCGCAATATATTTAGATGTATCGCAAGTAGGGCCGGACAAAAACTCCCTCAGTTCCGTTCGTTCTCGGCGGCGAGACAGGCGCACCAATTCTTCTGGCTCCAATAGTGCCAGTTCCGACACTGCCATTATCGAGAACGAACGATACCGATACTTGGCCTGTTATCGGCGTGATCGCCTCGAATAAATGCTGGAGACGCCACCGGATCTCTCGGTACCGTTTATCGCTCAAACTCCAGGCGGTTAGGCAGCATTAGTACGTTGAACAATACATAAGCAATCTAGCGGAACCCGTAGTTTTTGTAGATAGCCTCAATACATTTCGGTTAACTCGCAAGTCCTTAATAATAAAATGTTTCGATAACATAAATCTTTCCTATAAGACCAAACGAATTCAACATCAACATGTATAGTATGTAATTGACAATTGTGTACCTGAAGATGACGGGAAAACGTTGTACGACACAAAAATAAAATATGAAATAAGAAATTTCAATTCTCATGTGTTTCTAGAATAATAAAATCTGACTCAAAATTATGGATCCTTATCGTTATGATAAGATAAAGAATAGACAGTTCGAAACATTACAAAACCTAATGTATTTTGGATATATATTTAAATACATACATACAAAATATTTTGGCAAAGTATTTAAATTATTTTGCATAACCCTAATATTAGTAAATAAAAGGTGTTTGGTTCCTTAAAAATAAAAAAATTTAAACCTGAAAACATGCACTTGTTTTATCATTTACACCATTATTCATTAGCTAAATTATTTCTTACGGTCCTTTTGGTGACTGAGCTCATGTCGCTTTTCATTCATGAATAGACCCCGGAACTTCATGCATAAAAAGGTTAAAAAGTAAAAATATGCATTCAACCGTGCACTTAAAATTGGCAACATATGCACTTAAAAGGGCCAATTTATGCTCTTAAAACTAAGAATACGCCTTGAACAAAAATATAGTGAGCAACAGTTACCATTTATTTATAGGTAATCTTCATTTTAACCTGTAGTACAAAACGCCTGCAATTAAAATATATTTTCAAACATTACCATAAAACATATTTAGCCAGAGAACCAATAGCATTGGTACAAGATGCCGAAACATTCAGACCAATTCACGTGCACGAATAAAGTTACAGGAAGTAAATCAAATCAAACGAAAACAATCTTATCAGAAGACTACTGGAAATATTATGTTGCTATTGTCGCATTTGCATGGTTCAATTCACTTTTCTTTTCAAAGAGAGATACACGAAAATATCTGACTTCAACCCACTTAATCGCTGTCTGGAGGAGAATTCTAGCGGCGGCTGCTCTGATCGTTAGTTTTTAATGGTTTCTCCTCAACACTAGGTGAATGCCGGAGCAGTACCCTAACACACGGGCCACGGACCACGCGCGATCTTTCCTGCCTCTTCCTTGTTCTATCCTCTACCCTTACACACACACACACACACACACACACACACTTACATGCACTACACTACCACGCATGCCGGGAGACAGTTCGGAAGCTTAGAGCTTGTTCCGGCTGGAGCGGTGCCTCGCTGGTTGTAGGAAAACCCCGCTAGTCGACTGTAGGTCGGCGGCGGATCTCGCCATCTAGCGAGGAAAGATCACCGCCACCTCCCGAGGAAACAAACACGTGCTACACTTACGGGACTAATGCCCTCCGTTGTTGACGCGCCCGGAATTACGAACAATCAATCAATCAATCTATCCTCTTCTACACAAAAACCTGTAATATATGCACTTAAAAATGCCACATATGTTAATATATGCTTATAAAGTAAATAATCGAAAAAATACAAATATGCAAAATAAAAATGGGCTTAATTTGTTTTATTTTTGGTGGTGGGTGAAGTTATATACTCTTCCTTTCGATATGCTCAATCAATAAAATTATGCAATTGATTGAAGTTCCACGGTCTACTTATGAAACACCGAAACTAACAGCAAACAGCCCCGAGTCGAGCCGCCGAGACCGCCGACACTGCCGATACAGGCGAGAACAGCCGAGAATGGAGCGGTTCCGACAGTTTCGATTCTTAAGGGAGACCAACGTATAGATTTCAAAGGCAGACAAGAAGCTGGCGCACGACCTCCAAGGCTCCGAGACTGCGAAATCAAAACCAGCGAGGCCGATCGATAATAAAATGCGTTTCGCCCGGCTCTAATCCCAAGCATTTCATAGAGTTTGGCACCCGCTTTAACCCACAAATTTAATGCAATAGGAACATGTAAATACTTATAAGATATCATTAAGTGTGTTTTACGAGTTAGAAATGTAAAAATTATTATAAGTATTGTATATTATTATATTGTAGGTAAAAATGTTTATCCATATTTGTCTGAATATGATTGTGAGTAAATACGTCCAGGATGGTGTGTTTGCGAGGGTTCCTATGTCTTTGTGTGATATGCATGTAAGCGTGTCTGTTTGTATGTATGAATGTTGTTGTAATAAGTAAGAAACTTTATTTACTTAAATGTTAGTATATATGTAGTTTCATTTGTTGTATATGTATGTAAATGCATTTGCATGTTCGAGGTAATGACGAAGATAATTTGTATTTTTATATTGATTTTTTATATATTGTTTTTATTGTTAATTGTGTTTTGTAATTTTAAATGTACTTTTATGTTTCTGTATTCTGCCACCGGGCAACATTTGCAACACAACATTAGCAACACAATTTCAACACATTTCAAAGATCCATCAACACTTCAATAACACTTCAATTCTTCAAAATATAGCCTTCATTGGAATGCAAAAGATGATTAGGCAAGCAAATTAAAGATAAAACTAAATCCAACCAAACTTAATGCACAAATCTTCTCAATAAGACAATTTTGAACCCTCAATCTGCTACAAATAAACAACACAATTAACTGCACACCAAAACATCAACCGATAAAATATTTAGGATTAAATCTAGGTAAAGATTTAATTGAAAAAAATTACAAACATTAAAATACAGCAGGACAAAACCAGACTAATATAACTCAAGCACAAGATCTAAGTTCTCAATAGTACTGACTTATATGCCTGCACCATCTGGATATATGCTGCTCCATCCCACATAAATAAAATACAAATAGTTTAAAATAAGTTCCTCACATAAATCACAAACATTTCCTCATTTATTTCTAACCATTTCACGAGAACAAAAAATACATCCAATAATCATTCAAAAAACACATCTCTCCAATAACTTCTTTATAAACTTAAATACAATCCATCAATTAAAACAGTACAACTAGCCTCAACAAACTATTCACTAACCAGAATTAACAATAGATATTCTTTTGACTGATTCCTAAAAATATATTCAAATTATTGTTAACAGTAGGTACTCACGACTTTCTATTTCAAGGGTAAAATATATTTAATTGTATATCCATTATTCCTTTATTTTTCGCTTCTTCTGCTAATTCGTGAATGATTGTTCACAAATTACACGTAACACAACCCTATTTTTTCTTTTAAGATTGCTCATAGTTAAGTGTTTTAATATAAGTTTTGTAATTCAAGGTTTACAGCATGTGATATGAAAATGTAAAAATTAATGGTGACGTGTTATAAATCAATGTATGCATTACAATCGCGATCTGAGAAAGAATTATATTAAACCGATGAAATCGTCCCAAAACCTACTTAACAAATGGTCATATCTGGTAATATTCATTAAAACGTTTTTCAATGAGGTTTTATTTTACTAGAATTGAAAATTTCAAATGCATGCGGATCGTCATGTTCTACAAGAGAAAGCAGTTGGGTACGATATTGTGATGGAAGCTTTGCTGTCGCCGGGGCTCAATATTGACTCACGAGTGGCATCAATAGTTTCAATTTCCCTGAGAACTAAGCTCTTTCATTCTCCTGCAACGCATTTCTCTGCGTTGAACTTCATTTGAGATCGACACAAATTGCGTTCTTTTACAAGTAATAAACGTTGATGGCATGTAGTTTACCAGGCATATAATTGAGTAGATACGTCCATTATATAAAATAATGTTGAAAATTATCTGAAAACTAAAGACGTGCAGTAGACTTGTCTTAGTCTTGATCATTATCTTAAAGTAATTCCGAAAGACATTCAGAAAAGTATCATGGAAACTTTTTGTTTTTCATGGCATAACACCAACAAGAAGCAAATAATTTTAGGGGTAGCTCTTCTTTGTTCAATATATTTTTGAATGTGTATGTACCGAAAATGAAGTGAGTAAAGTTATCTAAAGTTGTTTCCATAGAGGAGCAATTGAGTCTGCCAATTCCAAATCGTCTCTTGTCCACATTGTAAAACGTACTTGTCCACTTTGCCGTAAGTTTTACCAAGTGGACAAGAGACCTTTTGGAATTGGTAGACTAAATTATGAAATGCAAATGTCGACTTACCAAATTTAAAGTTCAGTTTAAAGTATATATTGCTGTTATTTGTGATATCTACAAAGTCAAAAAGCTCTCTCTCGACAATTAAAAGCAGACTTCTTGTTTAATTCATCCCCTTGTTTTACTAATATTGTTCTAGATCTATGGCGTAGGGATTTTATGGTAACTTTTCCATTACTTAGTTTTTTATTGGCAAACAGTTCTTGAATGCTTCTCTTTGGTATTTCACTAAACCAAATTTTTTTCGTACACCGTCAACTCATTTATTCATCTGAAATTAATGTTAATTTTATCATATATTACGATTAATGTAATTTCTATATTTTTGTGGATGTTAAAACGGTCAATGAAAATAAATATTCTAATAAATAATTTCAAACCAATATTTCATACTTAATTCGACAAAACTTCACTACAATATACTGACATTTATTATCTGCTGCATATTTTCAAACCATGTGTCGATGAATAGTTTAAAATTTACATTAATATATCTTATCCTCTGTCGCCTTAGTTACGAGGTGTCTTTTACAATTAACATTGTTTTCAAAAAGCATCTTACATACAATAGTATACATTATCTGCACGCTCACAAGAATAAGATATTACTATCTTACCAGAACTGATAGTACACTTTGTATTCATTCTGTGGCAAGAAGCGTTATGCCGGGAGCAGATCAGATTTCCGATTAATCCATGTGAAATTCTTGGTGAACAAAGCAAACTTTCCGGTCATTTTTTTTGATTCTCATTCCACTATTCCATCATCTTTTACCACATCAGCATTATCGATATCATCTAATATTAATGACAACTATATTTATTATAACACAACTCACTTATACATATAATCTTTACAACACTGCATAAAGTTACTTTGCTGAATATGCTCCTTACATCATCTATTAATAATTTCAAAAGTGACCTATATACCATTATGAAACAGACAATTGCATTTGTTTCAGAAGCCAGTGCGCATAGTAGTTTTTTGTTTTTTGTAGTTGTCTTTAAAGATATTGAAGCCTGAATGTTGTTTCAATGTATGCATAGACAACTAGGATAGATTTAAAAAATAGACAATTACTTATATGCCCCAGTGATCTTAGAAGTAAAAACCTCTAAACCACAATGTGTATGTGTATATATATATATAAATACACATATATATCAATTAGTAAATAAATAAATAATATGTATACGTTTTTACAGAAATTATACATTATTTTGACACATTTTCAATACTGAAAATCAGAGAATCTTTGTTCAATAATTGTTTTGGATTTTTCCATCATACTATTTTGTTCCAAGCAAATACCGCAATTTTCTTTGATAGTGTTACATTGGCATTTCCTGGTAAAAATCGCGTAATTTATCGAAAGTTTTGTAATGGTACTTATTTAGACAGTGACTTGATATTTATGATTTTACAAATAACACTTGAAATGAATCATTTTAATTAATAATGATAACAACAATATGGCGCACACAATGTATATCCTTGACATTGAGAAGGAATAAAACTAATTCCTTTTTCAGAATTACGTCATACAAGTTGAAACCCAATCATGAATTTTGTGAACTAAGAAGATTATTTGATTGTGGGAGGAAGAGCAACCGCGGATAAAGAGCACAATTTGCAACGCTCCCTCGAGTGTGCGTTCGCTAGTATCGGATATTATAGTCCTGGATGTTAATAGCTCAGTAATGAGTTCACTACCCGGGTAGCTGGGATGCAGATTATTGCATCTCGCGACGGAATTTGAGCGTGGGAAGCGGGCCGTGTCACTCTCAATCAATAATTGTGCAGCGAACTTGGAGCTGTGCTGCTTCGGCTGCCGGTAGACGCAAATACCGAATGTAGTACATACACGCTAACAGGACTTTAGATATTCAGCTCAGGAGACGACCATGAAGGAGAAGCTTCTCTCTCAAGGCATAAGAGAAGCCTCCCTCACCATTTGTTCTCGGGGCAAATATACATGATTTTACAACACATTGGCAAAATAAATTAAACGTTTGAAATCGATACACAAGTTTAAGTTCCAAGTAGAATTGTTTTTGCTGCACATATGTTTCTATACAATTTAGGGACTTTGCTAAGCATCAAATAGAATAATAATAATAATGATTTTGACAATGATATTTAATGTATTAGGTACCATATATAATCCTAAAAGAGTAAATATGCCAGCAACAAGTATTGTGCCTTAGTCTCTGGGTCAATAATCCCACCTAGCTAAGAATTTTCGTCAAGTTTCCCTTGATCCATTGAGCAAATACGGAGATGACCCCGTTTTGTTTCGGAACGTAAATGTAACTTCAATATCTGTGCACATTTTACCGAGCTCGGTGGGGAATATTATTATTCAAATACTCGTTTTCCATGATCTCGCGGCAGTAGATCGATTCCTTTACGTAGAACATGATAACGGATAACGCCCAAAATATGTACCTCATTTACCGTTTCAAATGTTTATTACATGCGAGATAATATTTTCAAAACAAATCATGCCAAAATGTCCATTGCCACCTGTATTCATAATTCAACTTAATATAGCGTGCTAGTTGAATGGAATCGCCAACGCTTTAACCTGTTTAAAAAAAATCATATGTTAAAAATGTATACTATGCAACTCCTCAATAAAAAGAAACAAAACATTCAATTGTCTGATTCTTTCAACTTCAAGCATATTATGTAAAAATAATCTGTTAAGGATAAAAAGTGAATAGAAAAAAATCAAAAAATGTTTCGCAACTCTTGTCGGATGTTTTTTCACCGTACGACCACTACCCACTTCATAATAGAGTGATGGATAACCTAATCCGAACGCTCTTAGAAGATTTGTTCTGAAGAGTTAATGCTTTTAATGTATTATCAGGCAGCGTAATAAAGATAATTTGTACATTTGCCAGCTCCTGTACTACAAAATACCGTTCCATTCTTATAGATTTATATTATAATATAATTTTGTTGTTGAAATGATCCTACAAATGGGAATTATCTTATTGGCATTATCGTAATATATCGTTTAACGCGATAAGTATCCTACGAGTTGGTAATGCGGAAAGAAACACTTCTTGAGAGGGATACATACACCGTACCGCATATTGAAAACAGAAGCGTCCCGGCAATACAAACTCTAGATATGTGTCATTCATAGCCTGGGTGCCTTGGGCCACCACATTGGCATCACATTTTGCTGTCATCACAGGTGATTGTGGCGTCGACAGAGGCGATGGAGTTAGGGCATGCTGCCACAGCTAAATTGCAGCGCTAAAAAACGCAAAAACATACTGGGAGAAATTTCTTAGAACCTTCTGGATAGATCCGAAACAACACATGAAATCCCTACTATGAGACCAACACTCGGTGAATGAAACTTCATTTGTTTCGATTGGTGGACGGGAAGGGGATTTATCCGTGAGTGATGGACGGACGCAGATTTTTCTATACTTTGTAAAAGCGAGTTAGTTTATGAATCCCAGAGCGCTAAAAAATGCAAAAATTACACTTTTCCTCATGCTTCTATTTTAAAGTTAAATGTGAATTACGAAAATGGTTTAATATCATGCTTATGAAATTAAGGTAATCTTTTTCTTAATTTTATACACTTTATACAATTACTTTGTTTGTGTTCCAGCATTATAAACGACCTTTTTCGTTACAAGAAATCGTTCTTAAAAGTGCATCTTACGGCACAGATTATGGGGTATTTGCGATTATGGTACGAATAATTGCGTCATCACACTTTCAGCCAATCACAGCGAGAGAATACTGGGGGGAGGGGTAGCGGTAAATGGAACAGCCGAACACAGTTTTCTCGCACAGATGTCAAGTACCCGTGACATCACAAGAGAGTTGTTTACAAAAAAAGTTTGATTCTCTTATAAATTTTAATGTTGTTATACAAAAATAATCGCGTGTGCAACTCGTTTATAATGTTGCTTCATTGCATTCGCACAAATTAGAAAAGTCGCCTGTAACGTCGCTCGCTTTCAAAAGATTACTCTAGTATTGAAGCTTAACATTATAAACTAATTGCATAATCTACTATTATTCGGTTAATTTCTAACACGAATTTTTTGCAAATATATTAATGCGCTTCTTAGAAATTTGACTAGTGCCGTTTAAATTCTGCCGAAACAATTGACAACTTTTCCATAAGGTAGCCACAAGGTGTCCTGCAGACAACACATTGAAGACTAATATTAACGTAATAAATGGGAGAGAAGTGCAGCAAAGTTCGCTTACATATGGGGGCGTTATTTTAATAGTGGTACAACTCCATTTACACTCGTTTTGAGATTTTGAGCCGTAAAATTAAACGATTATGAAAAAATCGGGAACTGAAAAAGAAAAAAAGTTGAGTGTTTCTTTTCTTATAGAATATGAACTTATTTGTCTGTAAATTTGATGAATAAAAATACTGTCTGTATCTCAAAATATAGGACAGTAAAGGAGGTATACCACTATAACAACGTTTTAGCCACATCAAGTAGCTACCAACACAATAATAATAAATATATTAGCATACAAAATTGGAATTCGTATTGTACATATTTGATCTTACATTAGACTATAAGATTGTCGAAATAATAAAATGCATGAAAAATAATACAAATGAATTCGTTTTACGAAAATTACTCATATAACAACTTTCGAACCAAACTAAATAAAACAAATAAGATATTGTAGACTCCGCAAAATGTTTTATATTTCAAAACCCATCCAACAGATTTATAATATAGTTGGACTATATAACGTTGAGGTTGGATGTCAATTTTGCCGGTCAGGCAATAAGGAAAACTGAAGGAAGGGGAAGGAAGTTTACTAGTAAAGCTTGCTTGTGCTTGCTTGTACTTGCTTTCCTAGCAAATGTACTCCGCTACTAAAATTATCAAATTTAAATATATAAATATAAAGTTCAAGTCTTTCCGTTACTGTGGTAGACGAAATTGGTATTGTAGTGGTATGTGGTAGATGTGGTAAATGTGGTAGACGAAAATGGTAATTTTGTGGAAGTGGCGAATTTCGTGGCCTTTCAATAGGTAAAGTATAGTAATCTAATTGTATTTATTAGTTTGCAGCTTCAATCTACTAAAATTATCAGTAAAAATGTACTAAAAAAGAATAATTTTGATATTTGACTTATTTCCATCAAAAAAAGAAAGAAGTGAATTTTAGTTATAGTTTATTGTTATTAATAAAAGAAACCCTACAATTCTACCAGCTTAAATGAACAATCAGAACCCTTTAATAAGGCAATATTTAATAAGGCAATGACATGCCGATACGAAAGTTCTATTAGGAAGTATTTCACTATTGCCTTTAAATTCTACCGAAACGAGTAGCTCTTTTCTTGACGGAAGTGTCATCTAGTGAGAGAAACATCCTTCACAACGACTAGAGTGGTTTCGGTTTTAGAGATACTTGGATAATTTCAGTAAATATCCCGAATGTCGCAAAATATTTTACATCAGTGTTCACATTTATTTAAATTTAAATACCAGATGCCATCAAGGTCGCAAAAGGATCAATGTTCAGACTTCGACACGAATGTGCTAAGAATCATATACTGTATATTTTGGCAAACAAAAACTGGGTATTACCTCTTCATGGACTATATACTCGATGTAAAAATGAATCTCACCCAGTCTATTTCTGATAGTTTTGGCTTAGCGGCTTTTTTCCCTATTCTTTGGTTAGTGAAATCGCTGCAATTCTGGAGTTTTGGTGGACTAAATTATTGATTACTTAATTTTTTAAATAAATTACAAAACAGTGGAATTATAGGTACAGGAAAATTATATAGTACATCTTTGGATCTGTGTTTTCTGTTTCTTAAAAGGAATATTACATGTTAAAGTGAGCGTTAAAGAAAACAGGTTTTCTCTCCTATCCAGCCAAATATATTAAGTAGACGAATCAAGAACAAATCAATACAACATCAATTAACACATTTAACTTCAACTTTCTTTATCTTGAAAAAATGTTTTCGAACGTCATGAGTTTCATTTGCACACCGAAATGTTTTCGCACAGGTTTATACAACTTTTAGTAAGAGTATTTGTATGACACTGATAACGTAAAATGTGTAAGATAGAAATGAAATTACTTTAACACAGTGAATTCTGGCCTTTCTGTGTAATAAATCAGTAGATAAAGCAAAAATGTCTCTAATATAATTTTCACATTTATGGTCACGTGTTTTTGCCATAATTGATTTTTTCAAGCTGCGAACGTATTGTTTCTCACATTACCTTTCCTAGCAGAACTCTAGTAAAGATTTCAACCACAACGCAACTAAATCATCTTAATCAGCGAAAAGGATCGAGCTTAATTCCGAAGAGTCCAATCACGGCGGAACCAAATAGAGACACATTCCGGCAATTCGCCGCGCGTTGCTCGGCGCGTAAGTACTTCCTGCGTGGGTGGGGGTGGGGTGGGGGTCTCTGCGCAGTACTCAACCGCTCGACTCTCGATCCGCGCCGCCGCTTCGCCCGTTGTACTCTCGCGAATACACTGGCTTTAATTAAATTTCGCCTCTAATATGTTTAATAACGAATAAATTAATTTGTTCCGCATCGGTTTATGAGGACAATTAGCGCTAGAGAAGATCTAGAGCCCCATCGCTTTACTCCGAGCGGTTGCGGTCCCAAATCTCCGTGCTTCCATGCTCTCTCTAAGAAGCCAGAAAAAACCTATGCCAGTAAAAAATGTTTTTAAATTAGTTACAGAGTTGTGTTTTTTACGAGGCGGGACATTAAAATTTAAAAGGAACGTAAAACAAGTTAATTATAAGCCAATTTCTTCGTCGCGACGAATGTACGATTCCTCATATTTTGCAGAAATGGAATGAACCATACGTTCCGAGGTTTTTGTCTCCTCGTTTAATAATTTGGCGTCCCTTCTAGAACACAGCCTCACTGCGGATTCAAAAACTTTCCTCTTAGTCCGAAACCAGAGAGTCATTATAAAGCCATTTCCTTCTCTGCAATTATAAATGGTTCCGGTATGACGAGGAATTAATTTTTTAACAATATCTGACGTACAAACTGCTGAATATCAAATTACGGCTCGACGATAATCACCGAACAATGCTGTCATCTACTTCGTATCAATTCGC
The DNA here is from genome assembly GCA_031308135.1 of Acheta domesticus. Lineage (NCBI taxonomy): Eukaryota > Metazoa > Arthropoda > Insecta > Orthoptera > Gryllidae > Acheta > Acheta domesticus. Next base: position 237,696,171 of record JAHLJT010008446.1, read on the forward strand.
AAGTTTCACCCTCCAGCCCGACTGTAGCGTCAACGGCAAAAATTCGAAAGTTGGGGAGACATTTGCGTCGTCGCCGTTCTCGTTTGCGCAACGACGCGCTAAAGTGAACGTAAAATGTTAACGTATCGACAGAATAGGAACTAGCGGCGCTCTTCGTCGCCCGCTGTAAACGATATTTCGGCCGAAGGGGAGGGAGGGGGCGCTTCATACCAGGGCGTATTTTTTACAGCGTTAAGATAAATGTAATTGGGATGGAAAGTAGATTTTGAGTGGCGCGTCTCGTAAAGTGTCCCCGATAAGAATTTCAGGACCGTTAGAAGGGAGAGTGAGAGAGAAAAAAACCGCAGCAGAATATGATTTTGCGGGATCCTTCAAAACGCAACGCGTCGCCGTGCGGTTTTGCTATGATATTTTCTGCGAGGGTATTACGCGGTGCGCGGAATTCGCGAATCTGATTTTCTTGCGAGACGCCGCGGCGAGAAGTTTTTATTGATTTACACCCGTGAAGGCGCGGCGCGCAGAGCCCGGCTCGCGGCAATCAAGTTACACCTCGCACTGCCGGCTACACATAAAGTTTACCGCTCTGTGTAAGCACGTTCCAGTGTGATGCAATAAGGAAACCGGTGTTTGTTGTGGTTTGGATAACCTGCTTTCTCCAATCCCATCACCGACGGCTTCACCAAATTTCGGACCTCCCCCCCACTCTCTTCCCGAAACTAGGGGGATTCGCCGGCAGGACGGCGAAAGTGATGGCGGCAGAGGGGGCGGCGGCGGCAGCAGCAGCGGCGGCCGCGGTAACGGCGGTAGCGAGGACATTCTCCCGAGGAGCTTCTCCCGACGCGTCGCTTGGGAATTCTCACCAGCAGCGCTTACGGCCCTCAGGCTTCTAACTTGCGCGAGAGATCCCATCGACTATCCATACGTCGATACGAGTTCATAGCAGAGGAATGCAGGTCGAGGGGTCGAGGTTTGCACTACCTAGGGCTGAGAATTTCTAGACCCAGTGATATTCTCTTATGCATATAAAATCACTAATTATCTGATACAAATTATTGAAACTCTTCAATATTCTTATTGAAGAGTTGCAAGAACACGTTTTACTTCAAATAATACACTTTTGCTCCTGCAATTAGAGAAAATAACATATAAATTATGGGTTAAATATATCGTCATGTGAAAGGAAAATGTATGCTTCAATTCATGTGTTGATATCATGTATGTATGTTGGTACATCACATTTAACACCTTCGATTTGACATGTTTAATACAATAATTGAAATTTGGGGATAATTGATGAATATTAATAACCTTCCAGTAACAAATACGACACGTTTCTGGAAATGAATGTTTTTCCGCAATCACTTTAAAACGCCTTATTTGAAAACCATTACTCTTATAATCAACATTTTGTGATTTTCAATGTTTCCTGATTTTGTGTGAAACGTTGAAAATTATTATTGATATAAGTAACGTGAAACCTATTTTGTCATTTTTTTTAACTACGTGAAGTTTTCAAATAATTCCATACCCTGGCATATAGGCTTTAGTATCGAAACGAAAGCATTGAGATTATAAAGCGAACCTCGGTTTTTTCTTGTAATACACAATCTCATTACCTTTTATGTAAGAATTTTCCTTTGTTGGAGTTGTGTTTGGTTCCCACAAAACAACGCAAAGCTTAATAGAATTCATTCAGTATGAAGAGTCTGTGTTTATTTTTTGGTCATATACATTTCCGATACATTCGCCGATTCTCAATTTTTATGCAGAATACAATGAAAATAAATCATTTATTTGAAATACAGAAAACAAGTTGCCGATTTCCGTACACTCACACTCGAAAACACTGGAGCTGAGGCGATGCGTTCATTGTATAGATATATTTGATGTGTGCGAAGGCAGATTTCCGAGTTTTTAAAAGTTATTTGCTCTATAGTTTTATGTGTGGATTTCGTACCGTGCAGTGTATACATATTCAACACTTTTTAGATGCATCACAATGACGGGGGATTCATGTACTGTCAAGAGCAAGTGAAAAACGTCATTACAAATATCAACAGAAGCGTCGCTCAAATACGGAATCTTTTTGTTTTATTCGCTGGCAAAAAGCGACGCGTCCGCACACCGCTGGACGTACAATCTGCCGCGCATGGAATGTGCTCGTGACGCGTACGCGCAACGTGGCATGGTGTGGCATGGCGCGGCGTCCAGGACAGCCAGGTCACAGAAATATCTTGTGTCTCGGTTGAATTCTTCTGGCAGCCTCGTTAATCTATCATCTCAACCGTATTAGGCGTTATAATTCGGTATTTTGTTTCATTTGCAGTTCGCGTACACGTCTGCAGGGATTATGGAAGAAGAATAATGGATTCAGTGCATTGTATATGTGTCTGTGTGAAAGACGAAGTTTGAACTAAGGTACAATATTCTTGGTTATTGGTACATCTTCATCTTCTCCCTGAGCGTAAGTGTGAATTATTCAAGTTTTCTAAATCAGAACTCATTTACTAGAGATAGTACACCATCGCTATTGTATACCTTCACTACCCCAAGGTAGCGGGTGTAAACAAAGTGCTGCAATACTAATGAAACATACCCGTTTCACATTATTCATTATCTTATCCAAGAATAAATTTGTTGCAGTAAATGTGATAATGGAAATAGTGTGGATAAGGGGTGCCCGCGCTACACTATTTCCTTAAAATTAAACTTTATTAACATGAGAGGATTTTTTAACATCCCGCAGGCCAGATTTCGCGAGGCTGTGCCAACAGGCCCTCGCGAAAACAGCAACTTGGATCCGGTGAGTTTAGCGGGCCAGTTCAGGTTAAATTGGCTTTGGTTATCAAATTGATCTGTTGAAAAATTATTTGGTAAATCAAAATATTCTGCGCTAAACCTCACACAACATTTGAATTTGTTTAAAGCAAAGATTGCACCATTATTAATTCTATTGTACACATCCACATCTGTTGTACTCATTCACTTCTGAATGTGTATTTTTATTCTATATGTAATTAGTATTAGAATGAGGTTATACTCCTGCGCACACGCCACATACTTTTTTACTTTTTTGACGAAAATAAATCAAACAAAAATTATTCACCTTTTTGTACACTTCTAACGATAATTTCAGCTGCGGTATACATTTTCCAGGAAAGATACTGTTTCCAATCATCCACATCCACTATAATATAGGATATATTATGTTTATATTCTATAGTAAACATTATGTTGAAAGAAGTAATAAGCTTGACATTATTCTTTTAACTTAGGGAAATATTTATTTCAAATGGTAGTATTGAGGCCGACAGATCTGTTTTCACATTCTTAACAATTTTCGAAAATGTGTAAGGTCATTAATTATGACTTGTGAATGGGTTGGATATGTTTACGGTATTTTCTGCATTACTTTTATATGGTTCGTTTGATATTTTTATTGGTTGATATTTTTATTAATTCCCCCTGCAGTTGATCAAGTGACATTAAAGGATAAAATAGCACCACTAAGCAACCAAAATGAAACACTTTCGAAAAAATCATATCTCTAGGAAATGTGTACCCTGATATTCTAGAAAACATCCTTGGGTTCAAGCAAGTTTCACAAACACGCTAGAAGGTGTTTTCTATTAAAGAGGGAAGTAATAAGAGAAAATAAACGATGGACAATAAAGAAAAGCAGAAAAGGGAAGGCGACGTATGAAGTTTAGAAAACATCAGAAGATAATGGAAGGAAGAGAGAGGGAAGAGCTGTGAAGGGAACAAGAGTTAAGGGCAAACCGCGTGAGAATGGAGCAGCTGGAGCGTCGCGTGACCGTATTTGGGTCAAATGAATGAGGGAGTGGAAGCGCATGGCAACGAGGAATAGCAGAGTGCACGGACGAGAAACTGGGTGTGAAGAGAAGAAATTGATTGGCGGTTATGCAAGAAAGAAACAATGCCGAGAATTATTTATAACAAATGGAGACAAATGTCAAATTAGAACAGAACAAATACAAACAACAGAATATTTGTAAATAAAAGAAAGAAGAGGCCGTGGAAACGTGAAGAACATGAAAAAAGTCAAAGTAAGCGGAAGGGCAAATCAGAAGAAAATTTGATAAATTGATCATATTACTAAAAACTGAATGTAGAGTGACAGTAAAAAACAAGAGTCAAGGGTTGGATAGGAGGAAAAGTAAAATAATACGAGATGAGAAGCGAGAGGTGTAGCAGTGGAACAGGAAATCACGAGAAGCAAAACTTGGGAAGTGAATAATAAAAATCGAAGTGCGAAAGTGCGAGATAGAAATCGGCCACGTGAATCGCCGAGATGCCGCCGAACCACGAGTAAACCCGGAGGTCGGCACCGCAGCATCGACCGACCCAGAGATGCTCAAAACGTTCCGAGTGCGTGCTTGAACAGAGCAGACCATCTGGGAGCCGGGGGCCCTAACAAATGCTCCGCGATTTATCTCGCGAGCTCAGGCTAAGGGGAAGAGGAATACAAAGAAACACGGGAAACGCAATATCCAAGAAAAGGAATCGACTCTTTGGAAGAACCGGGGAAAAACATTCTGGAAACTTCTATACAGCGACATGCTTTCATTATTCCTATGGAGATGGCGAGAAATACATTGTTGCGCTCCAAGACGTGAGCGGCGAGTTCGTGCGTAGAGAATCTCTCTTTCAGAGAGAGCGAGAGACGCGTGAACGGAACTTCCACGGACGGGGAGCGAAATTGGTCGGGAGAACGTACGAGCCTGATGTGAATCAGACGTCCTCTTGTGCCGTGCCACCGGCTGCTCGACGCATTCATTTTCGCTGCATCTCCACACGAGTTCAGAAACTAGCTTTTGTTCGCCGACAATGTGGAAAATTCATCCTCCTCTCATTAGAATATAAAATTCATTAGTTCTGTGCTCTACGATAGCACTGCTCATTCAGCGTTCTCTGGCGCGTCGACTTGGGATCCGGCGTGTTGGGAGGGGGTGTGGAAGGAGACAGAACGCTCGCTCTTGCTGGAGCACGGATACGCTTGAGTAGCGCGCTGGGGACGCTATTAATGCGCGTCTCTACTTTAGAACAATAGTGATTGATTGATTAATTAATAATTTCGAGTACGGTGGTATACCATGTTTCAAGAAAGCGTTGCAAGAAAATGTCTGTCACATAGCCGCTCAGGTTTTTTTATCGACTTTCCTAAATGAAACGAATATCATTAAAAAAGGAACGAATTAAAACGCGCAGATAATGTCATGATGTCATGATATCTTTTAACTCTTTGTGGAATATTCATTGTCATGTAGTTAATATTTTCTGACCCCTTAGGTCGTAAACTATTTAGTATCGTAAGCAACAGTTAACGGACATGCTACCTTCCCTCTTATCATTCACAAGGCTTCATTTTCGGATATCATCCGAAATGGAACTTAGTGCTGGGCAAAGTGTCGAGTTACCCATAAAGCAACACACCATTAGGGAATTACGACACCATTAGCCAGTATGATCCTCTAAACCGACCCTGTCAGGCGTCACTAGCATGCTGTACAGCCACCAAACTTGAAGCAGTGCGCGTCTCCTTTCAATGAATGCTATGCATTCCTTACCAATCCTGCCTCCTAAAAAAAAACGGACCAAGGCTCGCAAGCAGTAAAGCGAAAAAAATACCCTGTCTGCTCCAATATTTCTTTTGATTGAAAAATTGAGTATATCCACTATTGACTATGTTTTCACTAGTTTAGTGAGGCGCCTCCGACGCTTGAAAGTTTTAAAAATATTTTCATATTTATTAATTTGAGATTTTAATTACATTAGATGGATACGAAAACATACATAATGTTTTATTAACTAACCGAGACGCTTGGAATGACACCTCGTTTGCCCTCAAACGGTGGACTGGAGGGGGGTCTAACCAGTAATTACGGACGGACAGGCGCCGGTTAACTTATTACTATTTTAGGATATTTGTATTTGAATTTATGGCCAAGTATTTCAGCAATATTTGGAGTGTCTCAGATAAACTAATACAATGTATTTAGCTAAGTGGAAGTAAAGTGATAACGGAGGATCGTTAACACTCAAAGGATGCGAAAGACAATTTCAAAACAAATTAAGTTTCATTATTGAAACTTAATTTACAAAAGAGCTATAGTTTTTATTTATGAAAACACGTAAAGATATTCCAATTTAAACATGCATTCCTGTCATTACAAACGAGAAAGTGACAATAACTAACACAGTGCGAAAACCTCGTCTATACTTTCAGTAATGAAATTATTCTTACTGCATAATTACTTACGAATGGCGCAGATACACTCTGATATTCTGACAAATTTATTAACAAAATTAGAAACAAAAATTTCCACCATTTTCACAGCAATTGTCTGCAATGTAAGAACCCACTCGAATATGTTCCTGTAATAATTAAACCACAACTCCACCGCACACGCGCAGTCCGATTCAATTTGGCTACTTTCTGTCCATTTGAGTAATTATTTCTCCCCTTCCGAGAGCGCAGCCTGCAGTACACGCAGCCGAAAGTGGCCGTTGGGGGCTCCCGGGAACTCGAGAGCCGCGGGGTCCAAGGGCTGGAGGTGGGAGAGAGGGAGATAGCTGGGCAGGGTTGCGGAGGGTTGGTAGGACGGAGGGGGACGAAAATGTTGGATTTGTGGTGGGCGCACGCCTGTGGAAGAAACGTTTTGAGCACTTCCGCCAGGTTAGAGCTTTTCGCCTCAATTTATTTATGGTGGATAAGGTGTCCTTCAATATTAATGTCATTAGTGTTCGTAAGTTATCTAATAAAAAGATGATAGCGACAATGATGTGTATGATAATGGAACAATTGTGGAATGAGAGGCAGCGAAAACGGGAGAACCTTTTTTAAATATGTTTATTTCCTGTTCAATTTTACACGTGTTTGCAGGATGAAGAAGAAAGTACACAGAACGTTTTGGAAATGACAGAATTCATATCATAATTATTGATAATTATGATTTTGTTTTAATAATATATGGAATAAAACTAGATTTTAATAAGTATTTAGTAATTTTCTACAAAATAAAGCTGAGATACAATTAAATGTCATCCGTTTTGGCCGCTGCAGCGCCAGAACTAAAAATTGTTCGTAAATTCAATGGCAACTGTTATGAAGATAATAAAGTAATTTATTATAACAATGTATGTTATATGTACTACTATTTTTTGTATTTCCTGTTCAATTTTATACAATTTTTCAGGATATGGAAGAAAGTATACAGAACCTTTTGAAGCAGACAGAATTCATTTCGTAATAATTTGTAATTATGATTTTGTTGTCATAATATATGAAATAAAATTACATTTTAGTATCTATTTAGTAATTTTCATCATAAATTTAGTTTTAAGAGAAGGAATTATTTAGAAATAATATAGAAAATTATTTATTTAGGGAGGGTGAGATATATCTTTGGGAAAGCGGGAAAGAATTTATTTTATGTTGTAAGTATTGTTGATAACCAAAAAAAGTGTTAAAGAGTTGAAGAAATTAGAAGTATTATTAATGATAAATGTCTTAGTTCTACTTGTATTTCTTAATGGAGATGAACCATTCAGCTTTTAGAATTCTCCGTAAAAAATATTTCGAATATTTTGTTTTTTCATGTTTCACACAGATGCATTACACCAAATTGGAGATGCGTATGTAAATGATGGTCTTGTTATTTTCTTGAATACAGATATATTACAATCAATTTGTAATGCTGAAAAGTTATTAATTAAGGGGTTTAATTTTCATATTTTTCGGTAAGTTTCATTGGCAATATTTTGAATTTGTGATTTCCAGGTTAATCGACGGTCGAAATACAGTCCTAAATATTTAATTGGAATATGATTTTCTATCCAGAGTATATTTATATTATTGATTTTGAGTCTTGGGGGATTAGAAGGTCTGCAAAGTGTGAAAATGTTTGCCTGTGTTTTAGATGGATTTATTATTATTCTCCATTGTTCAGTCCAATTCACGTATCAAGTCCAATAACTGATTTTGCGGGTTTCCCAAACTGCAAAAGGTTGTTGTTGTTGTTATAATAATAATAATAATTATTATTATTAAAACGAATAGCAAAAAAATAATTTAAAAAGTAATAGCAATCAATAGTGAAATTTCCAGAGCAAAATGCTAAAAAACTATAAAATATTGACTCCCAATGGACGGTACAAATACTGACATAATATAAACAACTTGAGAGTCCAAAAGTACAAAATACCAAAAACATACATATTTAAGTAGAAAACCACAATATATTATATCAAAATACATTAACAATTATGGAGAAAAATCATTAAAATGCTTAAATCCAAAATTATACAAAATGCTTCGTAGGGATATCACGGCAAGCAGTAAATTGAAGGACTTTAAAGAGTCTGTAAAAAATGTACTATAAGGTGAATAAGGCAGACTGATATGTGAGTATATTAAATTCTGTTCATCGAGTTTATTTCTGTACTTCATTTGAAAAAACAAAGTTTTTAAATTTTTCCTTCTACACAATAAGTCTGAGAAACAATACAATATTCTCCGTTTTGGCTGCTACAGTGCTAGAACTAAAATTATTCGTAAATTAAGTTGTAACTATTATGAAGATAATAATGTAATGCAACTCATTTTAACAAAGTATGTTAAATGTAATACTGTCTTTGTAACAAGAATACAATGAAAAGTCCTATGGACTTATTGAGACTTCAAATCACATGAAAACAAATATATGAAATAAAAAATATATAATAATAATAATTATTAAATTTGCGAACACTTGCAAATGGTTCGATTCTCTGCGCCATTTGCTAATCGCTCCTTGCATCTTACGTGGCTCCGAATTTCAGAGCATTCTCGAAATTCCCAACTCCAGCGCGCGGAGGTCAGAGATTTATAATTTAAATTATCTTCTTGCTTTGTCTCGAATCTGCTTGGAGAACGTCAGACGAATGTTTGAATATGTAGTACTCTTGTGTTATTCTGCTGCAACTTGTTGGAAAACTGGTTAACTAAATGTTGTCTTTTTCTGGAAGTTAACAACGCTTGCTTGAGTTACAATTCAGAGGGTTAGATCAACTCGAAAATGTTGTGTTTTCTCACAAAAAAGTTTTGCTTGAGAAAATGTTCTCGGTCGCGTTGTTGGAAGTTACCATTATGTGGTCTACTAAAATATTTTTTTCTTTCTTTTTACACAAAATCACTCAGAATTCAAGCTCGGAAAACATTCTGTCAAACAATGGTTCTTATACCCTAATGGAAAACAATCAGTTTTACGAGCAGCCTGGGGGTATTTACTTAAACTGAACTTCTTCAAATTAATGATTTCTTGAAAAACTGAATCCTAAAATTACTTTCGAAGTAGTGTGCTTTGAGTTTAATGAAAAGATGACGAAAGGGTTTCATTGCTCCAGATAATGAGCTTGCACAATCCTGCAGACGTTCTGTTTTCACTTCATAAGTAAGAAAAATAAGTTATAAATGAAGCAAAATTATAAAATTTATCTCAAGATATTTCCGTATTTTGTTGATTAAAAATATATCAGTCTCCTTGATGAACTGTAAATTACTGTTTTATCTGTTGGGAATAAACTGTTTATCACGTTTAACAGTATGAAGACCACGCATTTTACTGAGCGAGTACTCTATGATACGTTAAACCACAGTGTTTATGCAACAAATATTTATTGAAGAACGCATGAACATTGATGAAAGTGCAACGGAAAGGTGGTTTGATGGAAAGGCGAACGTGACGATATAAGAATGATAGCGGAATTATACTGTGAAGTAAGGCGGTGGAAACAAAAACCCGGAGAAAACTTGCCGCAACTTGCCGCCTTCTGATTGCTTTATCCATCAGAAATTCCATATTGATCGACAAAGATTTAAATCCCCGTCCCCAGAGTTGGGAAGCTTGCCCGCTGTTTGCTGTGCTTGGGTCACCCCGCACTGATGAGCGACCGATTTTCGCTCCGCAGATATGTATTAAACCAATATCTCCAACCGTCCGCAAACAGCACAAGGTGTCGCGGGCTGGTGGTGCGTTCCAAGAGAATACTCCCACGGGACGCCGCGGACGCGACCCGTCACGGAACACGGCAGCGAGAAGCTCTGCGAGATGACCTTTGTGCGGGGCATTTGAGTTGACTGTCGCAGGGTGGATGAAAAGCACGAACGCTGCGAGGAAACGCTTCGACCCGTTTTGCTTCGTTTATCTCAGCCCCTCCTCGCCCCGCCCCCCGGCCCGGCACGGGAAGCTACGCCCCGTAGCGGTAGACCTCACTTGCTTTGTTCTGTTTTACCTAGCTGTGTATCACCGCGAAACACCCTCCTTTCCCCACCGACGTGTCGTGACATCTGCAATGCTGTTTCGTCGTTTCTCTCCTGATTCCTTGTTCGTGAATATATGTTTAAATATCTTGTTTTCATCGCAAAGAACCATTTATGTAGATGCAGACGCGATTGGTGACTTACGCGTTCACTAGATCAATTGTTTTTAATTCGTATTGAGGTAACAAAAATATCACGAAAATGTTATTAATCATTTAGTAATACAATTACAAAAAACAATGATTCCCGCACAAAAACTAAAAAGAACTAACAGAAACCCTTTAGAATAAATAATTTGACAAGATTTGAATTGTTAGTTTTATTTTGTGTATTTATTTAACATGTTCAATATAAAACACATGCAATATTATAAAATTGTAGAGTACCTTGTACGTTTTAGATCGTTAGCATTAATACCTATTAATAGTGTTAAGATGCTCTTCCTTATTCCACTACTCGCAAATCTAGCATGAAAAAATCGAGGGTAAACACGTTTAGAGACAAAAGCGCTCTATTACATATTTAACATCTACATTTATTAATAACTTCTTATCCAATATTTCCTTCCATGTATTGTTTTCCCTTTAATACGGGTTTCTTTCACCCTCATTTTCAACGTTATTTCCTTGAAATCTCAACTTCGCTTTGTGACTTTCTTCGCAAAAAATTTCCAGGAGTAATTTTAAAGCGGGTTGCGCCTGACGTTTACAAACTACACAGCTAACAACACCTCAGTCAACTATCTCCATCTCCTTTTCCCGCGACATTCTGTTTCCTCTCCACCAAAGCCTTCTTTTCCTGCCTGACGCGAATCTTGCCTTCCCATCTGCACTTCCAGCTCACCGCGAACCACGCCCGCCAGGAACTGCCAGGACGCCGTAGTATGAGAAAGCACGGCGTACTTTTGACGGCGCCATACTGCTTGCATTATTAACATTACTACATGCGTTATCTCATTACGCCGGGGTAGATGCGCGGCGCGACCCACGCGCGGGTCGACCTCATGACATATTCATGACATGCGAGAGGGCGGGTGCAGGGCGGGGGCGGGGAGGGGAGGAGGTGGGGAGGGAGGAGGGCGGAAACGGGAGGGAGGGGGCGGAGGCGTCGAGGTCGGGCGCTTGAGGACAGGGCAGTTCCAGGCGCGTCTGCCTCGAACGCAACAGCGGCGGCGTGGCGCTGGCGGCCGGGAGGGCGGTGAGGGCGATGAGAACGGGGGGGTGCGGGGAGAGGCGCGGGGGGCGGGCGGGGCGGGCGGGGCGCTGCCGTGGCTGCACAAAGGGCGGCGGTGAGTAATATGAATAACATGACTCGCAGCGCGGTCAGAGGCGTCCCAAGTGACGCCGGCCGCCGACCGCCGCGCGCCGGCCGCCTCGCGCAGAATGCCTGGAGATGAATAGCTTTCAGAAGCCGCCGGCGAATGGTTGTCACCGCAGTCTAATTAACAGACCCTCCCTGCGGAAGTGATACGTTTTTCAGCCAGTGAAATGTTGGAAATGCGATCGTGTCCATTCATCCCGACGCAGTCCGCGCCGGCCGGAGAGCAGGACGGCGGCGGACGGGGAAGTGCGGATACGGTGGGGGGGGTCGCAGAACGGTGCGGGGCACAGTGAGGCCGGGAGGGGCGGAATGCAGCGGAGGTGGGCGGGGTGAGGCAGAAGGGGGCCGGGAGGGGCGGAATGCTGCGGAGGTGGGTAGGGCGGCGCAGAGCCACGGGGAGCGGGACGGGGCGCGGAACATTGGGGACGGAGCAGGATAGCGATGCGGGGTGGGACGGAGAAAGGTGAAGCGGAGGGGGCAGGGCTCGGTGAGGTTGGAAGGGTTTGGGCAGAGATGCGCAGGGTTGGGTGGTGTTGGGTGGAGATGAACGGCGATGGTAGGTTTGGGCGGGGTCGTCTATGGCGTGGCGGGGCGAGGTGTGGGGCTGTGGAGAGAGGAGCCGTGGTGGAGAGGGGAGCGTGGACCGAAGGCCGGTAGCGCTGGGAGGAACCGGAGGAACGCCAGAGCGGGAAGGCGGGCGGAGGAGGGAGGGCCGACGGGGCCGGGAGCGGCGGTCGACGCGTTCACGTAGCGCTCCTGAAAATCAGCGATTTGATAAAAGCGTAACTTCCCTCGTCGCCGCCCCTCAGTCCGTGCCGCCACGTCGCAGAGCTTTTCGGACCCACCCGACACGTCGCACGCGTCTTCTATACAGTGCAGGGGTCTCCAACAGCCCATTGAAAACGCATCGGGGGTGCGCTGAAAAGAAAGGTAGACTAACGAATGCGGTTTAAAAGATACCTAATTGTAAAGCCATCAACCTATTTTATGAAGAATAAAATGTCCGTTAAATAAAACGTGTGGTGTTTTGTGATATCAAAACAATTAACGTATTATTATCAATTCAAAAATATAATTTTTTGTAATTTAAACTATTCTCTATGTTATTGTCTTCTGAAATTCAAACAGACTGAAGAAAACGATTACGCTAACACGATACATATGAAATACAAACTACGCGCAATACTTTCCAGAAACTGATAGTATTTGGAGTTGCAGAAAAAGGTCAAGATATCGAGAGAAAATGTTCCTGATGAAACAAATATTCAGCTGAATGTAGTAACGGATATGCATTTTTTGACATTACGTAAATCGTAGTAATAAATAAATCAATTATTTATCTATATTAAGTCTGTATGTATTAAGTCATATAATTATATTCAACTTGGTCCAATATTATTATTGAAACAGACTTATTTGTAATAAACAGAAACTTTAATATAAATAAATCAAGTAGCAACAAGTTTCAAGGTTTCTTTTACCTCATCATCAGGCTAGAAGAATTAATGAAATTCGATTAATTAAAAATTTTTTTAAAAAACAATTTTGATATTTTTCCCTTCAAAATAAACATATGGAGCTTATCTTTTAGTCATTTAAAATCATAAAAATTATTTTGTCTCGGCATTGTCAAGTTTTACGATTTTAAATGACTAAAAAATAAGCTCCATATGTTTATTTTGAAGGGAAAAAATATCAAAATTGTTTAAAATTTTTTTTATTAATCGAAATTCATTAATTCTTCTAGCCAGATGATGAGGTAAAAGAAACCTTGAAACTTGTTGCTACTTGATTTATTTATATTAAAGTTTCTGTTTATTACAAATAAGTCTGTTTCAATAATAATATTGGACCAAGTTGAATATAATTATATAATAAATAAATCGTAGTAAAATATTTTAATAATATAAACAATATTTAACAACATTTTCTATTTCATTTTCTACCTCGAATATATTTATTTTCATATTTTTTTTATTATATTACCTATTTATTTTCACATTTTGTTCCTCCGTGGAGGGCCGCATCTGGCTTGTGTGTCATTCCTTGGAGCCCTCAGTGGAAGAACGTGACAAAGAAAGGCCTAGGGGCCGGGCGCCTGGACATCCACTGCCGCTGGAAAGAAGGCTGTCCGCGACTCCTGAACAAACTGACCTAAAGACGCAGCAAAACGCAACACACTGCGGGGAAAATGTTTTTTTTCTGGAACCCATCCTTTTGTATTTTATAGTCTATGGCGCCACTGCCTTCATCATGCACTTGGACCAGCGCCAAAGATAAGTTTGCATTATGAAGAAATGATCAGTGGAATGATAGTTTAGCCTTATTAGATGGATGTGGGCACAAGTAAGAAACAATCGTACGTGGACGCCAGCCAATTGTTGAGGGTCTGCCACATTAGTCATCAGAAACGCATCACTAGAATGTAACAATAAAAACAATTGTTGTTAACAAGAATTTGGAATTTGCTTGCAAACAATGGATATGATCGACACGGCTGTTTAGATAACCGACCACGGCTGGACTTAAAATGAATTCTCAGTCTTGAAAGATTAAGGTGGGAATGACACCGTCGCTAACACTACAAAAGGCAGATTAAATTAGGCAAAAAAGTTAATCCTGTGAAAACACTTGAGTTAAAGGTCTTATCAAAAACTTGTAGGTTCATAAGAATAGAGTGGTGTTACACTAGCACATATTTTCTAGTATTATTTGTAAGAATTATATAATTTTATAATACTTGTTAAACTTGTGAGAAAATTATTTGGCAATTTGAACACGATCACATATGTTATGGCGGCGAGCAACGACTAGGAATTTCCTTACCCAGACAAAGAATGTCTCTGCGAGTTCTCTAAAAATTATTTGCCGGAGCTGGAATTCCAAGAGCGCAGAGCCTCCAAGATAAACACTGTTATCCGTTACACCGTGTCCGTTAGATACCTATATCACCAGTCTTGATATTAAAAAAACTGATTTACGCAACTCTTCAGATATGAATGAATATTGAGCTTTTGTCATACAATTATATGAACTTTGCTGAATTTGAGCAAAAAAGTTGTTGAAAAAATATGAACAGTTTTGTGAGAAACTCTTGAGTTCTTTAGAAAAACTCTTACAATTACACTCAAAGTTACACAAGAATTTTGGAAACATTGATTATTCACGTAAAGTACACCTCAAAATCAAATATCCGTTTTAAAATCACAGAACTGCGAATTCGTTGAGATATATTGAAAAATATCAGTATTGGCGAATACCTTTTTAAGATTTAGGCGGTAGCATTGACTACCGACTGAGAGACGGTCACTTTGCTGTCAACTTATTTTTTCGTATCAAGGTCCCATAAAACGTGGATTCTGACACAACGTCCTGGAGAAACTAATTTGCCATATATAGGAATAAAATTTATTCACTTTCTCGACATCAGGTCACCAAAATACAAGTTTTTTTAAAGAAAATTGTCGATTTTTGCCGCAGCATTACAGTACATTCTTGTACTTCGGAAGTACGTAATAAGACGAGAAATAACAGATGTAATACTGGAAAAACAATAACATCAATGAGTATCAGAAAGCAAACACATTAAGACCGGTTTCAACTACTTGCTTCCCGAGTGAGTATCGGACTTTGCAAGAATGGGAGAAGTTCAGACAGTATGATCAATGGTTTCTACCTTTTCCGACAAAACACATTCTGGGAAATTTTGACTTTGACTTCATTAGTTATATCGGCTTAAGTGGCTCAGGGCATCAATTCATGTCACTGAAGTGCCTCTGAGCGGGAGGCTCTAGGGTTCGAGTTCCGACGGTGTCAGGATTTTCTACACTAGCTTCATTGCTAGATGGAATTCAGCTTTGGTCTGGAGGAGAATTCTAGCAGCTGTCTGCTCTAATTGGTGTTTTTTGTGGTTTCTCCAATCAATAACAGGCGAATGCAGAAGTAGTATTCTAACAAATGGGCCATGGATCGCGCTCACTCTTTCCATCCCCTTCCTTGTCCTATACTCAGCCCTTGCTTACACACACACTTACGTGCACTACACTAACACAAATGCCGGGAGACCAGTTGAGAGCTTAGAGCTCGACCTGGTTGGGGCGTTGCCTCGTTGGTGGGCGATACTTTGTTTGGGAAAACCCAGCAAACGGAAGGATAGTTTGGCGCTCGATCTTGCTATCCAGTGGGAGAATATCAGCGACATCTCTCGCGATAAAATCATACACTTAACTTACGGGAATAATGACCTTAGCAGTTGACGTGCTCGGAATCACTAATCAATCAATCAATAATGAATTCCCAATGCCTAATCTTGTATTATTCTTAACACTGTTTTTGATTTAGGGTTTAACCTTCCCTTTTTAAGAGTATTGATTTGTGCTGATCCGCAAGTTGTTCTGTCTATAAATAATCGTGCATAGTTAATAGGTACCAAAACAGAATTCACACAGGCATCATCTATGAAGGTATGACCACTAATCATTAATATTTCTTATAAATTAATTCTATATCAATAAATAATATTTATATATCAGCGAAGGGAGGAAACTAACAGTCAATTTTCATTGTTATATCCCAGTTCATACAAGAGTTGATAAGGTGAAAACGACTTGCAGGTGACGAGAATCCCAAGAAACGCAGGAATGCACATGTAGGTGAAAAAATTAATAGTAATTATAGAAACGACAAACTGATTGACGTTTATGGGTACAATAGAGGAAAACTAAATATTTACATGATAAACTTAAAAACTTCCATTACTTTCCACAACTACCCTAACAATCGAGCTTGTTTTAATTTTGAATTATTCTAGTGAAGACTTTAAGATCTACTCCTGGGCTGTCCAACTTAGGGCTTATCCAACTATGGGCTGTCCAACTATGGGCCACCGTAATTTAAGATGGGTTTTACCCTAACTACTGATATTATACAAAACAAATATACATTAGATACGACTTTTATTTAACATATTTAATGATTAACGTACATACTAGAAAATTAATACATCATTAAATAAAAATAATATTATTTGTGCAATTGTATCGTATTTGGATGGTATCATATTCTTTTCAAAGCAGTTGGGGTCCGCACAATAAGGTCTGGGAGGCCGCATCCGGTCCGCGGGCCGCCAGTTGGAAAGGCCTGGTCTACGGAATGACACCCGTTGCTGAAAGAACCAAGGGGACAGTCTTTGTCATCAGTATGTTAAATTGTTCCTTTGCGACATGGACACATTCTTTGTATTTCGGGATCTTCGCTAGGTACTACATTGTCTTGTGGACTCACAGACAGTGTTGGTGAAAGAAAAAGGCAGACCACGTAAGCAAAGTACGGTGATGGAAATATATCAAGCTCACCACACTAACACACGGACATCAATGTGTTCATGTGTTCGTTCAGTATGCGCTGCCCTACAGTTCGTGCAATTGCGATTAAACTTTGTCAACTTATTGCTTATACTTGGGCAAAGTATGTAGCCATACTACAATAGAAATGTACGTATGTCTGTCGCACACGCGCTTTCATGAGAATTTTATGCCTTTATGCTTACTCAAGCGCCCCTGAACAGAAGCTGTATGCAACCCGCCAAACCCTCAAGTATTAAGCGCGTCTTCCCTGCACATTCTACCCATAGAATTGTGAAATATCAGTCGGAATTATTACTTCAACATTATCACTGACAAGTAAATTGAATTTCTCAAAGACAATATCATAGCGAATGCATGTCCAAACTAAAAGGAGAAAGTTTTAACAAAAGAATACTTGACAACTACGTCCAAACCAGGACATAGAACAAATCCATACTCGCGAGAAAGTATGTCATCTATGAAAATTTTTGCAGAAGTAGCGTGAAACTTGATTAAAACTCACATGTCCAGTAAGGTTTGAAAATAATAATAATAATAATAATAATAATAATAATAATAATAATAATAATTATATGTAGTATGTAGTAGTTGGTATGAAAAAGTAGCAAGGCCATTGCCTTCGCCATGAGTCACGTGGGCCAAAGCGCGGCGCGCTGCGGCAGGTCTCGTGGAACAACGCCGCCATCCCGCATGCCCCTGGGCGCATCCGTCTGTGACGTGAGGGAGGCTCGTCCCAGGACAACGGGCGCCGTCCTCCCGCGGGCCGGGCTGGGTCGCTCCGCACCTGGCGGGGTCGGATCGGATCCGATCGGATCGGATCGTGACGAGGCCGGAGGGGGAGAGGGGCGAGGGGCGCGCGTGCTCGCGCGTCTTTTCTGCAGTCGCCTCGCGCCGGAGAGCCTGACACGGGAATCGAGCCTTCGGTCCGCGGAATAAAAATGAGGTGTTCCCGCTGCACTTCCCGGGCGCCCGCGGCGCTACTCGGCTGGGCTTCGGTGGACGGCGCGCGCGCGCAAAGCAGTCGGTGTGGCTGCGCCCGCCCCCGGGGGCGCGGCGATGGCGGTGGGGGAGGGGCGCCAGGGCCGATGGGAGACGTGTGTCACGAACCGCCCCCGCGCCCGCGGCCGGGGCCGGGGTCGGAGCCGCGGCAGGAAAGGAAGACGGCGCGATGCTCCCCGAAAGAAAATGCCGTCGGGTGGATGAGATGTGAAATACGTTGCATGCATTTTTCTCCTCTCACAATGGGAGTTACCGGAGAAAATGTGGCCAATATGCTTTATCTAAACTACTCCCCTTACTTACCAATGGAATTAAATAATGGGCGTTGCATTTCCAAAATAGAAATGAGCACAGCATTTTTATTGATTAATAATATGTTATTTATCAAGATTAAACATTCAACTTTATAAAATATCTAAATGATTTTCTATCCTAAACAGACAAAAAATAGAAAACTTTCAGTTGATATTGCTGATAATTGCGATTGCCTTCTTGTTGTTTGTTTACCTTATTCTTTTTCATGACCGAACACCTAACCTTTACAAAATCTTTACCTAGTGATCTAGTGCGTTTCAATGAGTAGAACGAAGACAACCTTTAATTTTAAATTGACAGACACAATGACCATTTTTTCCCCTTGCAAAGAAAGTAATCTGAAAAATTTGGAAAATCTCAAGGAATTATGTGTTTAAACACAACAAGCTGACTTCTTTCAGAATACGAAAGTAAAAAAGTCATTTCTAAAATAAAAAATAGTAAATTTTTTAATGTCTATGGTTACTGTTGGTAAGAAAAAGAATGTTTTAAATATATGAAAATAAATTTTCAGACAGATTGCGTGTATAGTTGCTGGGTTAACTATTGGGCAACGGTTCACTGAACACGAGTTCGCCAGTTCAGCTCTCGGCCGCGATCACAGCGCTATAGTGACCACCGCAGCCAGCTCCGCTGTTCGGATCCTTGCACCCCCTTCAACCCGCTCCGTTCCGAGGAACAATGCCCTACGGCGTCATTAAACATATGTACTATCTTCCGCGTCCATTATATGATACGATTCATCCACCTCCTATTGCGGGAGAGGTAACATACTGGTCCAATTATCATGGCCGTAACCGTCATCGTCATCGTCATCGTCATCAACATCGGTTTCCAGCGGGCGCTAGAGACCACGGCTGAACGTGGCAAGTGAGGGTGGAGATTGGGGGAAAATCAATCTGATGGCCTACATCGAATCCCACTTTTGCTCCATTAGGTTGAATGGTTTGCGGTTCGCTGCGTGTTTCATACTAATAACTTACTAAACAGCGACTGGAATATTTATAAAATTCGGTCGTCAATTGATACGATCAAAAGATATACGCATTTCGTTTCCTCTACAACCAATAGAAACCTACAAAATAATTTCATGAAACGCATTGCATAAAATTTAGATCTTTTATAAATGGTGCTGACCAACACAGATACTTGGTAGAAGCAATAAAATTACTGTTTAATGAATTTGACATTTAGAAAGTGTATAAAAGACAATTTTGAAATAAGAAAAACAAAACTCAACCTAACTCTATCAAATTTTGGTGTGCTAGTAGCATGATTATAAAGTATTTTGCTCTATCTACAGAAGGAGGACTCATTTTCAGGATCTTATTTGCGTTGATATCTTTGAATTTCAGAAAGTTGCAAAAGTTCAAATTCATTCGGAGTCTTTCAACAAATACAATATTGATGACAGAGATTTTACCATAATAAAATTTGTTCTTGAAATACGCAATGAACAATGTTTTGAAAATATGAGTAATTTTCGCGTAAGTTTGCTTGCTTACAGGTAATTTTTAAACAAATATTTTTTCAAAAACGGCTCCCATGTTTTCTTTAATTTTTTTTCACATACATCAAACTGGGTTTTTAAAAATGGAACAAGTCCCATTTTTGCTGAACTCTCTACTTTCAAAAATCGCTACAAAAATGACATTGCAAAACTACAATACTGACGATAGGATTTTTTTTCAATTAAATCTGTTCTTAAAAATAGATCTGTAATTAAGATCATATACATTTTTTTAACACCGCCAGTTGTTTTTCACTAATTTTTATTTCATTTTAATGCAATGTATTTTTAAAAAGCTCCAAAAGTGTTGCAAATTCTTCTTTAATTTTTCTCTGGGATAGAGCAAGTTCGCTTAAAAAGTGGTCCAATATTTGAATTCTGTATTTTCGAAAACTCCAGACAATAAATTAACATGGGAAAACCCCAATATTGCTAATAGTGATTTTTTTCTTTTAAGAGATATTTTCTTTAAAACTAGATCTTAAAATAACGTGAATGAAAATCCCTTCAGTTTTTAAAATTGTAAATGCAAATGTTCAACTTCGTTTTTAAAGCATTAGGAAGTCTGAGTTTAGCAGTAAGTTTGATGATGTAGGAAAATTGGACATCCCATGTGAGATTTAATCTAATCTGGTAAGATTATTACGTTAAGAACTGGAAATACAGGATCAAGAATTTTTAGGGATAGTTAAAGTTTTAATGGAAATTAATGGATTTAATAGAATGGTGGCCTTTCAACATAACATACTTTTCCCCTTTGTGTGTGATTTTTCAAATTTGTAAATTTACCGCGCCATGCGTTCGGTTAAATCCATAGGAGGATAACATTTTGGAGTAAATTGTATGAACAGTTTACGTACTACCGTTGACCGCAGACGGACGGATAGAGGACAGATCGACAGACGTTTTACGGTATACCAATCGGTATCAAGAAACCATGAAACCTTAATTCTGACAACACAACGCTTTAGAGGATGTAATTTTCTATATATAGAAATAAATTTTATTCACTTTTTCGATATCAAGGTTCCTCAATATAAGTTGTTCTGCCAAAAATATCGCCACGTTCCGCTGAAGCATTACATAAGCACCAAGTAGGCGAGAGTGTCAAATTGGTTTACAGACAAACGTTTGTTTGTCCGTCCGTTAGTTGTGGTCAAGGCTAGCTCCGAAATCGTTCAGATCTTCAAAACTGACATTCTTCGATCGATCTGAACGAATTCAAAGCCTTACCCTTTTTGAACAGAATATTTTGATATTGATGGGTCCATTTTTATTTCTTTCTGAAAATGGCTCCAAATTTGTGAAATAAGGTTTTTCCTGTGACGGAGCAAAGGATGATTAAAAATGGCGCAGGAATCATCTTCTTTAAACACTTCGAATTTTCGAGAATTGCAAGAGTCCAATTTTTCTGCGTCCTTCTACAAATGTAGATAATTTTATATTAAAGATACATACATCTTTGTTAATTAAATGTGCTCTTTTTAAGTAGTCAAGCTCAAGTTTTCCGAAAATGTGCGGTAGTTTTTGCGTATATTTTCGTGAAATATAGGATATTTTTAAACAATGATTTACTAAAAATTGCCCCAATTTTTTCTTTAGTTTCTTTCCAAAAAAGGAAATTACGCTTATACAAATGACGCAGGTTCATTTTCGATTAATTCTCTGCAATTTCAAAAATTGCAATAAATTAGCATTGCAAAACTACACTATTGATGAGGGAGATATCTTTCCTCAATGAAATGTGTTTTTCAAAATATATATTTAAATAATGGCACGCACAATTGTTTAAAAATGTTTTAGTGTAATTTTTGCTTCAAGTAAAGGCAATTTGGGTTTATTTTTTGTTGAACTCTCGCAAATTCAGAAAATTGCGAAAGTTAGAAATAATGCTAGAAACTATGTACTGCTGTAGCACTACTAATTTGTTTCATTTTATACTATTCAAACTTTATTTACTCTGTAAATACAAAATTTTCAGTGCAACTTTTTCTTTATCTCTTGTCTTACACTATTTTATACAAAAAAGAATGCGTCTCCTTCAACATCAAAATATCAAGAATACCAAAATACAATAACAAGAAAATTAATGACACACTACAGATAATACAAGCGACAACATTATTTACGTAAAGTACCTCTCTAGAAAAAAATTATCTTTCAAATTCGCAGGGCCTCATGTTCAGTCAGATCAATCGGGGATTATAAATTTTAGAGAAACTTGTAAAACAGTTTAGGCGCTAGTGTTGTCCACAGATGGACAGGCGGACAGAAGGACGAATAGGCGCACGGCCAGATAGGCAAACATACAAGCGAACAGACAGGATGGTAAACGAACAGACGGGTGGACACATGTACGGACTGACGGACCAACAGACGGACAGATAGTGTGTCGTAAACCAACTTTTATTTATTAAGGACCCTGGAAACGTTGATTCCGACTAGAAAATGTACTAGAGAAAGTAATTTACTACAAATGGGAGAAATAATTATCCATCTTTTGGTATCAGGGATCTACATTACTAATTTTCCGGTGAAAAGGTAACCACTTTTTGTTGCAGCATTAATATACTTTCTCTTTAGTACGTAAATATCTAGAGGGCGAGAAAATAAAACCGAAGCCCCCCCCCCATATCTGAAAACCTCGTGTACTCATTTCATCCAACTGCGATTCCTTTTCCCAACATTTACTTTTCTCGAAAAGCTCTTTTGAGGCTATTCTACAGATTTGGTTCTTTTATATTCTGGCTCCAATACTTCCTCACGTACCCACAGAACGGAATTCGATGTCACGAGAATGGAGAATCGTTTTCTGGGAAACGAGAAACTGCCTTTATTCCTTAACATGAGAGGAACGGAGGATGTGCATGTTTACGTACAAAGCATGAAGGCTGAAGAAGGGATGTATTCATTCCACTCCATCCAGTAAACGCACAAAGTAGTAGTGACAAATTACAAGGAATGACTATCACAAACATGATAAAAGGAAACGATAGAGATGAGGTGATCAAAGCCAGGTTTCAGAAAGAATAGAATGCACATTGCCATCTCGATCATTTTTATCCAATTTCTGTTGATTTACTGAGCAAATGCTGAAATTGTCCTTTGTTTTGCTTCTGAACATGAATATAGCTTCACTATGAGCAGCTCTTTTTGTTAAGCTTTCCTCTTGCTAGGTCTGTTAGGTGTAGAACCGAGGGTGATGCTCGCTAGTTTGTTTGCAATATTTTGAAATCGCAACTCTAGTTTGTTTACCAATGCAAAAAGTTTTAAGTAAATAGTTTTTTAATTCACCATTAAAGATGTGTGTGTACAAAAAATAATATTTACAATATCAATTTTTCTAGTTCTTCTGACGGAGAGATTTTCAAAACTACCGATCTTCATTTTCTCCATTTGCTTTTGAGGCCAAACCACATTTGACCTGTACCCTTATGTGTTTGAATACGCTAGAAACAGTTTCAGAAGTTACGTTGGATTTTCAATATTTAAATTATTATTTATTACAAATTATTATGTATAAAATAATAATGCCACTTCATGCGGGGACACAGCCACTTCACTTCTCTAATTATTGTTTCAGGATTTTTCTAAGTGTGAAATAACCAATTTCTTGAGATGGCTGGTTGATATTGACTTTGACTTTTATTATAAAAATTTATGGTTTTATGACGTTTTAAGAAACTTTAGGGACATTAAAATATATATGTTGTTTTCATTGGCAAGATTTGCATAGTATAAATAATTCAATTTAAAAAAAATCAAATTGGATTTGAAACTAGCCTTCACGTATATCAAAGTGTTTATATCTCTAAAATAACCTACTATCTTCAAAATACTATTACCAAAGTTTTTATGAAGTCCATCTGATTGATTGATGTTTCCGGCATGTCAACTGCTATGACCAATAGTTCCGTTAACGTAGTAAATATTTGTCCAGGGAGGGAACGGTTTTCCTTCCCTGCTGAATGGAGAAATCTGGCGTCGACCTACATATTGGCTTGAGAGGGATTCCTCCTCTTCTAGCGAGGCACCGCCTGAGACAGGACAAGCTCTAATCTCACGTCTTGTGTGGTGAGAGTATGTAAGTTTGTGTATAAGGAGAAAGGACAAGATACAAGACAGGAAAGATCGGGCGCTGTGGCCCGTTTGTTAGGAACTGCTCCAGGAGTCGCCTGGTATTCATCGGTAAACTATCCATCAGAATAACGTGACGATAGAATTCTTCTCGATACAGGAAGAGAATTTGACCTAGCTGCACCACCAGTTATAAAAATCTGCCAGCGTTGGGAGTCAAAACCACCTCCCGGCGAGAGTCACAACAGAGACAGTGGCAATGCTGGATCTGAGCTAAATCAGCTGGTTTGAAGTCCAAATACTTGCCATAAACATTATTGCCAAAGCAATCAGAACTGATTTTTTTCTGGACGAATGTAAAACAAATTTCACATCGAATGTAGAAAAGAACGTGTCTCTCTATGCAGTAAGCATTTTTCAGCACTTTCTAACACTGCATTTCTACATAAGACCAAAACGTCGCAGATTTTTTAACCATAGCTGAATACAGAAAAATATGTGCTAGCATTTAGCTCATAATCTAGCTAATTATAAACATCTAGCTAATAATACGGGCATTAAACGTATACTAAGGAATGCAAGTTATACACGGCCCGTGTAAACAATTTCTTTAAAAGGTAAAGCATGCATACGAGGTCATATTTGTAGTGTGAGTAATATAAGAAACAAGGAAAACTCCCATCTACTCTTTTTACCTTCAAAATTCTGCACAGTGTTTAGTTGATAACTTCATAAATAGTTTCAAGTTTTCGAAATTAAACTATATTAACTAGAATAAACTTCATTCTCGTTTACCAATCACACCAAAACATAGTTTTTTTGCATTATTTACAATTACTTCCGTGAATGCCTCAAATAAACAATCATAAAGTCTCCAACAGAAACATATTCCGCAAATTAAAAAATCAGTTAATTCAGTTTAGAGGAATGAGAGTTACTTATCATAATATAGTGTTTAACACTTCATTTATATCAAAAATGAATGGTTTTGCCGTTATTAAAACCGTTCTCCTGCAAAATTATCACTTTTCTTTTTCACCGACAATATGCATTCTGTTGTACATTTCCACGTAAATTTATTTTCAGTGGAGGACTTAATTGCTTAGAGAATACTAGTGTTTTTCCTTGTTTGCAGTTGCAGACGTACAAAATGTTTTGTCTACTATTTAAATAATATTCGTTTTTATGTAAATTGTAAATTAAAATTAAAAAGCAGGCCAACGTTCTGAACCAGAATAGTTAAAAATATTATTTGGAATAATAAAAATAATAATAATTTGATGTACTCAGCAAAAACTTATAAGCTGTAGGAGTATTTATATTATTACAAGTATACAAAACAATGGGATTTGTGAACAATTATGTTACATATTTGGATATAAAAATTCAGTAGAAACGAGATTCAGTCCACCTGATCAAGATGCCAAATGAGCGTTTCGAAGCAAAGTTGCTACTGAGATATAAAACTTACTCGTCTGGAAATTTATAATTTTTCAACTGAAGAGATATAATGTTGTCATCTGTCGTAGAGATCCCGCAAAATATGATGCAATGTCTGCAAATCTGCACTCACCTGAAACAAAAGGAATAGAATATTACTATATCATTCACAGAAAGAAGATACATTCTCTTTCGGGGTGACTTAATTTCATTGCATGGTTTAAAGCAATCTTACAATTTTAGAATACATTGTTTGAGGAGTGATTTTCTTTGAGAAAAAATGATATACAAGTATGTAGGCGTTACTTCTATGTATTTCTGCATCTTAGTCGCTAACGAACTGTTTTAACAATTTTAAATATGCCAAATCCATTTTGATCTTTACTAGTGTGTTGCATTTATTTGTATTTTATTCAAGTTATTGTTGGAGAATAGTCAATTTCAAGTACAGCGTGATTCAGAAACAATGTTACAAATTTCGTAGGTATGAAGGGAGGTCGTTGATGATCGCTTTTGGCAATAAATAAGTGATATAAAATGTCATATAAAGAAGTTACCCATTACCCATTTCATTTTATGAAAGGTAGGCAACTCATGCTGTACGAGAGTTTGGCAGGTGCACTAACTCTGAAGGGACGACCTGCCCACGTGTATTGACAAAATAGTTTATCTTTATTGTTTAGCTTCTACTGCGTTTGAACGTACATCGCTGTTACCACGCATGAATCAAAAATCATGGCTGTCAAAAAGAGATGTCTGCAGTCAGAGCCGATCAAAGAAAACTTCTCAATACTGTCTTTACCAGTGAGTTAATTTTCCCGTGAGAGTTTGTGAACGTGAAAAATATCAATGCAGGAAGAGTTTCTTACCTATCAGGTACCAGGTATAAAAAAATTGATTTTCATGAATGCTAATTTTCTTGAGTTCAGGTGATTGGTATAAAAAATTCTGCATAATAAAGATATAAACAAAGCCTGTAACCACAAAACATATACTCGTAGACAATCTCAGTTCTGTCTACAATTTTATCAACAACAGGATTAGACCATAGAATGGAAAAATCAAGCAAATCAAATAAATATAAGTATAATTAGATTAGATTAGATTTATTACTAATTCTGCAATTAAGTTTGAGGTCTTGCTGGCTGCATACACTAATTTAACATTACGTAACTTAATAATTTTACAAAATTTACAAACTTTATAAATTATCGTGAACATTTCACGGTGCGAGCTTTCGCAGCACTCCACTTCACCACACTTCACTTCGCCGCACTGTTGATCACTGAGCTGTAATATCATTCTTACGCACTCTTTTTCCTCTACTTAACAACGCCACTACACTGCACTCCACTGCACTTCACAGCACGTTACTGTGGCGTAAATAATAATAATAATAATAATAATAATAATAAAAATACTTTAAAACAGACTAGTAAATTAATAATATTAAACATATTTGTAATACACATATCAACATCTAGGAAACTAATTTATTTTTAAATTACTCAGGCTTGGATGAAAGGGATCAAAGATTGTCCTAGGCAAAGCGTTCCAATCTCTAAGAGTTCGATTCGCGAATGAATATTTCCCAACGTCCGTTTTCTGTCGTTCTTCTTCACGGAATTTTGTGCATGTGATCCGCTCTGCCGAAATATGTAGGTTTCCCTAATTGACTTTGAATTTCTTTCCACGCTGGAAAGCCTGTGTATGCTTTATACATAGCACAGAGACGCGACTTTATTCTCCTTCTTTCGAGTGACTCCCATACTCCTTTATTTCTTGTACCCCTGAAAGTAAATTTTGTTGCTCTATGCTGGACCTTTTCTAGATTCCTTTGCTGCAAAATTCTGAATGGATCCCAACAAATCGCGCCATATTCTAATATGGATCGCACTAAAGACATAAATGCTAGTTCTTTGGCTCTCAGTGTACTCTTTTTCAGAATCCATATACCAAGATGCAAAGATCTCCAGGCTTTCCCTACAACGAAATTTACTTGATTTTCCCAGATAATCTATTGCTTTATACAAAAAATAAAAAATGTATTAAATTGTAATATACATAATCATCTAACCATGTAACTATGCAATTATATAGGATGAGGTACATAATATTGGTGTGATGTTGGTAAGTATATATTGATGGAGAAAAGAAGTGTTGTGTGTGATTTTGGTATGACTGGCCGCGAGGGATGTGGTCGATGATCAGAATGGTTGATATGAGGTTCTGTATAGAGAAAGAGGGCAAATAACAGATAGCCTATAATGCTGTAGATGGTATGGAGTAATATGGAAGGTAGGATTATCAATTATGAATTAAAAATTTATATTTTGTTATGTGTTAGGTATAATAGATTTCTTGGATTAAAGTTATGTATTGGGTATGGGAGAAGGCCCGAAATCTGTGTAAATTATTTGTAAAATAATTCCAACCCTAATGAACGACCAAGAAAGTGACGAAACGTCGGCAACCAACAAACAATAATAGAGAATTATTTTTTCTACCAATGATCTGAACACAAGAAAAATCAATATCCATCCTTTTTATAATTCAGAAGTTAAAAAACACTGGTAAATCAAATACTGAAAGTTCATTTTTTATCTTTGTTATAAGAGCTTTTCCGCCACATGTTCGCTGACAGAAAGTAATCATTTCCACCTCGCTATATCCCCTAAAAAATTGTAACGTTTATTCTGGAGAGCTTATATATTTAAATGTCGGATATACTGTTCGCTTAAACCAATTTATAAACAAGTAAAAGAGAATGGAAAAGTTTATTTTAACAATTTTCGCGTTATTTTACATTCAATACATTATTTGCACATGGTAATTGTAGTATGCGGACGGCAGTTCAAAGTTGCCGCGCTAACAGCGCGGCAAAGAGCGCCGGCAGCATGTTCCCGCCTCCGGCAGCGCGCAGCACAGAGCGTCGGCATCAGGCGCGCTGAGCTTCGTCAAGCGCGCCAAGGGTGTGCTCAGAAACCAGCCACGCCTGTTACCTGGGCTCCGCGCACTGGTGAACCCGCCAATCAGGGGAAGCCGCGGGAAGCCTTGCGCGGGAGCTGGCCCAAATAAAAGGACGCCGGCGGAGGATCACCGGCAGTAGAGCGCTCGGCGTGGTTTCAGCCAGATGGCAGATTGTTTTTTGTATATGAAGTTTTGTGGTAACTGTACATAGCGGCCGAGTTGGCCCAGATTTTTGTAAATAAATATTCTTATGGAAAGTGAGTGTTTTTGAGTTATAACAGTGGCGACGAGTAAAAAGGAGAATGAACGCGGAACAATTTTCACAACTGATGGCGTGTCTACAGCAGCAACAGCAGCAGCAGATGGCGATGATGGTGCAGACATTGCAGCAAGCGGCAATTTCGTCACGACCGAGCAGCCCAGCCCCGCCGTTCGCAACTTACGATGCAGCAGAGGAAACCTGCGAAGAATATGTGGCCAGATTGGAGCAACATTTGTTATGCTATGATATTAAAGAGGAATCTCGTAAAAGAGCATTTTTCTGGCCACAATCGGCGCACCGTTAAATAGGTTGTTACGTAAGTTAAGCAAGGAAGAAGAGATTTCGCAGGTATCATACGATATACTTAAACAGCGGCTGCTAGCTCATTTTTCGAGGGAGACACATTTAGTGGCGGCACGCTACAAGTTTTATTCATCCAGAATGAAGCCAGGCCAAACGCATGCCGATTGGGCGACGGAGTTGAAGGGTTTGGCGAAGCGTTGTGCGTTTGAATGCAACACAGAGAAATCGTATGCGGAGTCATTGATACGGGACATGTTGGTAATGCATACGCCGGAAAAAGAAGTTCGGTGGGCATTATTGCAACAAAACAACCCGTCTTTGGAAGACGCCTTAAAATTAGCAACATCGTATGAGGTAACGAAGCATACGGCGCATCAGATGACGTTAGGCGATAGAGCAGCAAGAGATGTAGAGGAAATGAGTGTACAGGAGGAAAATTGGGTAGCCAAGCCACGAAGCAGGAAGCAGCAGGAGAAGAAAAGTCCTTCCACCAGCAGAGGCAAGCTATTGAAGTCTTGTAGACAGTGTTTATTAGTCACGACAGGAAGGTTTGCAGATTCCTCAGAGCGGAGTGCTACAAGTGCGGTAAGAAAGGGCATATTAGAGAAGTGTGCAACAGTGGTTCTGCTGAAAACAGACGACAAGAAATGGACATCGATGAGGTGAGCGGGCACGTCAGAGAAGGACGCAGCAGTGGTTATGCCGAAAGCCAGCGGCAAGAAAGAGGCATCGATGAAGGGGATGGTGATTGTATTTATTCAGTTATGCAGTGTGATGACAAGAGTAAATTGTTTGTAAACTTGGAAATAGGTGGTAAATCTGTATTATTCCAGGTGGATACAGGTGCAGCAGCAACTCTAATAAGCATGACTACTTATGAGCAGCTGGGTTCTCCGCCTTGCGCCTCGCTGAACACAGTTTTTTATGGATATGCTAGACAGAGGATCAAGACGAAAGGTAAGATAAGCCTGCTAGCGAAATACAAAGCGATGGAAAGACAAGTAACACTGGTGGTTGTGGACAGTCGTGATGCGGTTAACATTCTAGGAATGGATGTTTTCACAATTTTTGGATTTACGGTTCAGGACGCGTTTGTCATTCAGACTAGCGCCCTGCCAAAGGAGGTAAAGAATGTGATAGATTTGAATTCAGAAGTTTTTTCGGAGCAATTGGGAAAATGCAAATTTTTGAGGCGCATTTGCAGTTGAAGAAAGATGCCACCCCTAAATTTTTTAAAGCACGACCTGTTCCCCTGGCAGTGAAAGATAAAGTAAAAAAGGAAATCGACAGGTTAGTAGATTTGGACGTCTTGACCCCCGTCAGTACTAGTGCATGGGCAACTCCAGTAGTCATAGTAAAAAAGAGAGACGGTAAAATTAGAATGTGCGGAGATTTCAAGAGCACCGTTAATGCGCAACTCATGGTAGAGCAGTTCCCCATCCCCAGAGCAGAAGAGCTTTTTCAGAAGCTAGCGGGCGGGCAGAGATTTTCAAAAATAGATTTGCGGGACGCGTATCTGCAGATCCCGTTAGATGAAGAGTCTGCGAACTATTGGTAATTAACACACCGTTCGGGCTTTACCGATACAACCGGTTGCCTTTCGGGGTCGCTTCAGCTGCGGCTATTTTCCAGCGCTGCCTGCATACGCTGACAGCCCAGGTGAAGGGCAGCGCCAACTACCTAGATGATATAGTGGTAACGGGCGAGTCGGAGGAGGAACATCTACAAAACTTGAATCTCTTATTAAAGACTTTAAATGAATGGGGCCTAAGGGTTAACTTGGATAAGTGTGATTTTTTAAAGAACAGATTACTTATCTAGGTCACGTGTTGGATAGCTCGGGGATCAGGCCAACCGGAGAAAACTCAACGGCGATTCAGCAGCTTCCGGTTCCTGTTAATTTGCAGCAGCTACAGTCATTTCTGGGGAAGATTAATTACTATGGCAAATTTATCAAGAACATGGCGGAAATAGCAGCACCCCTCAACGCTTTGCGTAAGAAAGGCGTAAAATGGCATTGGTCGGCAGATTGTGACAAGGCATTTCGGAGGTTGAAAGAGAATTTAATGCAGGCAGTTAAATTGGAACATTTTTTGCCAGATAGAACGACTATACTAGCTGTAGATGCATCAGAATATGGTATTGGGGCAGTCCTTTCGCAGAAGGATGCTAAGGGTGTTGAGCGGCCAATTGCTTGTGTGTCAAAAACGTTGAATGTTCACCAGAAGAATTACTCTCAGATAGAAAAAGAAGCTTTAGCAATTGTATACGGCGTGAGAAAATTCAATGAATACTTGTATGGGTCAAAGTTCATAATCATTACTGATCATAAGCCGTTGGTGTCTTTGTTCTCGCCACACAAGCGTATCCCAGATAATACGGCGCGTAAGATGCAAGGTGGGCGCTTTTCCTGTCTGATTATAGTTACAGGATACTTTACAGATCTACATATCAGCATGCTAACGCAGATGCACTATCCCGTCTTCCGCAAGGGCCGGATGCAACTTTTGACTCTGAGGACATCGCCTGTCTCCAGCTGGACCAAGCCGAAGAGGAGGCAGTATCAGGTTTTCCAGTCTCGTCATATCAAGTGGCAAAGGAAACAAAGAAGGATCCGCAGCTCAGGCAAGTGCTGTACCACGTGCAAACTGGTTGGTCCAGCGCGCATAGGCGAACCAGGGCGCTGACGGAATGGTATAAGCTCCAACACAGGCTGTCGGTTAAGGGCGGCGTATTATTACTGGCTAGTGATGAAGGAGTTAGGGTAGTGATTCCGCATAAGTGCGACCAAAGGTATTACGCCTTTTACATGAGGGTCATTGGGGTATAGCCAGGACAAAAGCAAGCAGCCCGCCGTTATTGTTATTGGCCAGGAATAACCAAAGATATAGAGGAGATGAGCAAGCATTGCGAAGCATGCCAAACTAGTCAGGCAGCGCCGAGAGCGGATTTAAGCTCATGGCCCCAACCCTGCGAGCCGTGGGACCGCATACACGTAGATTTTGCGGGTCCTTTCTTAGGGCATATGTGGTTGTTAGTAGTGGACGCATTGTCAAATTATCCGTACGTGATGCGCATGCAACACACAACTGCACCACATACAATAGATGCTTTGAAGAAAGTTTTCGTAACAGAAGGCCTCCCACGAGTATTGATCTCCGATAACGGCCCGCAGTTCATATCAGCGGAATTTCAAAAATTTTGTAAAAGTAGCGGGATACAGCACATTTTGGCTCCACCGTTCCATCCTCAGTCAAATGGAGAGGTGGAAAGATTAGTGCAGACGTTCAAGTCAGCCATGCTTAAAGCAACTAGAGCGGGTGCATCAGTAGAGCAGGCGTTACTTAGCATGTTGACCACCTATAGGACGTTACCGAATATGTCAGGTAGAAGCCCCGCTCAAGTATTGCATGGTCGGCAGCCCCGTACCTTATTGTCCTTGTTATTTCCGGAAGAAGTGCCAGTGTCAACCAAAGGCGCTAAATTCAAGAGAGGAGATAAGGTACTGGTAAGAGTGTACGGAAGTAATTGTAAGTGGCAACCAGCAATAGTAACTGCAGTAAGAGGAGGCAGAGTTTACGTCCTCAGGACAGAAGATAGAGCAATCTCTCGGCATCAATCACAGATTAGGAGACGGTACTACGATTCTGTAGTAGATAAGCAACAGGCGGGGGGGCCAGCGCAAAGCAGGGCAACAGAAAGTGTAATGCGTTTTCCCTTTTCAAGCCAGCAGGAGGAGCGGCCCACACTGGATTCCGGCGCAACCATCGAGGAGCCATCTCTACAGTCGCAGCAGCGGCCGGCATTGCGGAGGAGCAACCGACTGCGTCGTTTCACCCCCTACATCACAACTTCGGTGGGGAGGGTGTAGTATGCGGACGGCAGTTCAAAGTTGCCGCGCTAACAGCGCGGCAAAGAGCGCCGGCAGCATGTTCCCGCCTCCGGCAGCGCGCAGCACAGAGCGTCGGCATCAGGCGCGCTGAGCTTCGTCAAGCGCGCCAAGGGTGTGCTCAGAAACCAGCCACGCCTGTTACCTGGGCTCCGCGCACTGGTGAACCCGCCAATCAGGGGAAGCCGCGGGAAGCCTTGCGCGGGAGCTGGCCCAAATAAAAGGACGCCGGCGGAGGATCACCGGCAGTAGAGCGCTCGGCGTGGTTTCAGCCAGATGGCAGATTGTTTTTTGCATATGAAGTTTTGTGGTAACTGTACATAGCGGCCGAGTTGGCCCAGATTTTGTAAATAAATATTCTTATGGAAAGTGAGTGTTTTTGAGTTATAACAGTAATGTTGCGGAAAAGATACGTTTTTCACGAAATGTGACGCTGAGGGACATGATATCTATCATAATATTCAACATGGGTTTCAAAAGTATCCGTACAGGAATTACATGTGTGGGCGCATCATGAAATGTAACGCATTGTAATATTTTTACTTGAACGCGCTTTATAGACAATGAAAATTAGATAATATTACGGGAAGGAGAAAAATGCGAAAAAATAATTTTAATTTTCTCTCTGATACATATTTGTCTCGAAAACTCATTATAGACCTATCTGGTGAACAGTTACATACACCCAAACATATCATAAATTGAGAATGTACGTGATAGTTGATATTGTGAAAAAATAAGTCCTTCTTCCATCTCATGCTCAATTACCAAATATGCATCATATCGTATATAAAGTTGTAATGACCAAGTGAACATTTGTTTCTAAATAACAATTAGATTTACAAAGTTTTGTACATTATCGAGCAATTCTAGCAAAATTAATGATGTAAAATACCCTACCCATGTAACCAAAATTCATTAAATTTTTTTCTGCTTAATTTTCTTGACTGACATTGACAAAAGGTGCGCGAAAGGTAAGAATTGTTATAACCCCTTTTGTTGCAAAAGGTAATAGAAGTATTATGGTGATGGATCACATCGCAGAGAAAATAAATGAATGGTCACGTGTGAATTATTGCTCGTTTTGTACGTACCATTTTAGTACTTTCTTGGGAAAATTGGGTCAGTCACGGAAACTATTGCTTGGGAGCCGGTCAATCTTCGAATTTAGGTCTCATGAATGACCGAAATATCTTTCTTGACCTTTTCTTTACAGGATGAGAAAGAAAAACGGAAAGAAATCAAGTAATAAAAAGTTATGAAAGGTGAAATCATTTTAGCGATTCAAATCTATTTATTTCATTAAATGCTAGAAATCACTTTATAATATGAATGAAAATATATTATTTTTCATAATAATTTTGAATCAGTTAATATAATAGCTTTGAAATTCGAAAGTATGCCAATACAAACATATAACGAAGATTTATTGACATTAAATAATATTAAAATGTATATTTATTAGCTTATTGGCATATTATTTACAGTACCAGAAGTACAATTATTATTGCAGAATATTTATTATGTTCATTGCAATTACTTTTAACGTTATATATATATATAATCTTAAAAGTTATATATATATATATATATATATATATATATATATATATATAACGTTAAAAGTAATTGCAATGAACATAATAAATATTCTGCAATAATAATTGTACTTCTGGTACTATATATATATATATATATATATATATATATATTATTTTTTCACTTCATGGACGTACACTGAAAAGTGCTGATATGGTCTGAATTTTGAACAGTTCGTTCTCTCCAATCGTCAGATCCTGTTCTTTGACGTTAATAGAAGAATATATAAGTACACACAAATAAGTACACAAAATAAGAAATCTTTTTTGTCTACTTACACCCATCTTCTGGATTATTCCTATTGAGACAGCTCAAAAACAAGTTCTATTTATGTTGTTTGTTTATTTCTTAATCAAAAGTAGTACTGAAGGTGACTGTAGGGAAGTAAAATAGTAGTATTGCAATACAGTATTACTGTAAGGATAAGATATTGAAATTCAATAACATCACGTTTAAAATCTAGAAATCTTCTTACAATCAATTCCAGTTTAATAATACGAAAGCATGTATTTCATTAACATTTATTTAGTTGTCAATTTAATAATTACGAAATATATACACGCTTACTTTGTTTTTATTTATGATGTACGGGCATATGTCTCCGAAAACTGTCTACTGATTTTCGTATTTCTCTTCAGAACTAAACACGCATATTGCAAACAAGTAGTTACTTATGCTAATTCGAAAATATAATTCTATCAAATTATGAACAAAACAATAGTTTCAATACAATAGTTAGAAGCTCCTTCACGGAGTGAGTTTTTGTCGAACCTTGCAGTTATGACATTTTCACTCATAGTTTCAAGAAAAATGTTCATCTTTCTTCCCTGAGGCGTCCTTATGGTTTGCATTTCTCTCGTTTCTCTTAGTCTGCATTACGAAACAGAAATTCGTTCTGACATATAACTCACATCGACGTTCAGAATAAAGAAGCGAAATCTTGGTGGATACCGTGGAATGGTGATGTAGAAAGAAGACGAGGCTTTCGGGGTTAGTGGATGCCGTTTGGTTGCCGTTGGGAACACACACTCGTATGGAAATGGGTCGCCCTTACGGGAAACGAAAAGATATAGCTGATGTGTGTATCGGGTTATACCGGCCGAAGTGTGTGCGTGAATGCTTTTTTGTGAGTGCATGTACATATATAGATGTGTGTGGGGAGCGAGCGCCAGTATGAATGTGCGAGTATGTGCGTGTGCGGGTCTATGAATATATTTGTCTCTCTGCGTGTGCGTTTACTTCTGTGTTCCTGAGTGCCTGCGTGCGTGTGTGCGTGCATGTATGTGAGAGTCTAGTGTCAGCGACGATGCCGAGGACAGCCTCCGTTCAACGACACGTGAGTTCCAGAAAGATGACGTGAGCTCGAGAGCTGCTGAAGAAATGATAGCAAAGTTATAATAAAGGGAGAGAAAGGCAGGGCGCGAGCAAAGGTTAGAGGTGGAAAGCGTAGGCGTGGCTTTGTGAAAGCTAAAGGACTGGGAGCTGCTTTATTAGAAAACCTTTTTCGCAGCTGTACAAGAGCCAAATAACGATGTGGCCTACGGTGGAGGTCGATTCTAATAAAATATCTAAAGCCCAGAATGTTTCCAAAAGCATTGAAGGTGCTAGAATTAACCAGTAAACCTCTTGAACATTAAGGACGGGAAGACAAGGTTATATTGAAATTAGTGTCTTAGTGTGAAAATCACCTGTGCATGTGCTCGCGAAGATGGTGCCCTCAGGAAAGTAGTACAAGTGCGGACTGAGTACAAAGGTAGGAGAATGAGACAAGGTCGTGTCACGATCGGTATCTGTACCCACGATTGTCTCAGTGCTTAGTAGACAAGCGTGTATTAGGGTTGGCGCGTAAGCCCAAATCTGTAGACACCTGAGTTTGCCAACGAGTGAAAATATGAGTACTTAAGTTAAGTAAACAGACAACTGATATGTTGAATATTCGGTTAGTTTGCGAGGAGCGCGTAAACAAGTATACATGGATAATCTAAAGTGAGCAGACAAACGAGTGAGTGGGCAGGCGTTTTCCAGGTTTACATATGTGATTCCATGCGCACTCTCCATTCCATCTCACAGAGAATAAAGGGTGGGAGAGGCTTCATGGCAAGAACGGGTTGACCTAACGGCAAAGGAAGGTATTTGGTTGAATAACTACGAGAAATAAGACATGGAGGCACGCGAGCATAGAAATTTGAGCACTATTGTGGACAAAGGGACGATAAATAAGAGCTTGCATGGACGATTAGGCTGTCGAGCGAGTGGACTGTTGAACGTGCAGAAGCTCGGGAATCGCCGTCTACCGCAATAGATGGTTCTAAGAACAGATGGGCGTAGACAGAAGCTCTTCAAATTTATGAATTTGGACCAGGGCGCACGCGGTGGCCCTCTGCAATGGCACACGTGCCATTAGAGACTTGAACCGACCACCAGACAAATGTCGAAAGCATCGCCAGATCGCCAGAGCAGATCGCTATGGAACCCGCGCAATCTATCCATTCTATTCTTTGTCCTATCCTGACCCCTTACTTACACTTATACTTACTTACCCTTCACTACCACACATGGCGAGAGACTAGTGGGGGATTAGAAATTGTCCCGTTTGGGGAGATGCCTCGTTGGTGAATAATACCTAGTTGGAAAAAACAGCGCAAGCCGATGTATAGGCCAGCGCTGTGTCTCGCCATCTAGCTTGGAAGAACGCCGCAGCTTCCCTTGATGAAAACATGCACTAAACTTACGAGACTAATGACCATAACATTTACGTGTCCGGCAACACGAAATAACCTTTCAATTCTACATATTATTTTAAAGGGGAATGAGGGACATGGTCCAACTACATGCCACCCTTCTTTGGCGTTGCAAGCAAAACTCGAAAGACGGAGAGATAGGTCGGCGCCGGATCACACCATCGGGCGGGGGAAATTCAATAATCGACACTTCCAGCGCTTCACTTACGGAACTATGGTCCGATTAAAAGAAGTTGGTGATTGACAGTCGCGAATGGAAGGGAGCGACGTTGACACTTTGCGTACCACTGAGCACGTGCTCCCGGGACAAGAAATAAACACTTCAAATAAATACTTAGTAAAGTAACCAAATCATACATTCGTATTGTACGAAGCTACAGCTTCAGAAGCACAATTGTCAATCGCCAACTTATTTTAATCGGATCGTAATGGCTTAATGCGAAGGGAAAAACAATCACTTCATCCACCGGAAAGCATTCTGCACCGGAGTAGATCTAAGGGTAAAAGTGGCATCAGTGGCTGTGGCGTGGCCAGCGGACGAGAAACCGCCAGTGGGATCGCCAACGCCCGCTCGCGGGGTCTTTCGCGACCCGCGCTTTCCGGCACGTGAACGGCACTTCTCGCCGCCGCCGCCGCCGCCGCCACGATCTTTCGCCGACGGCGCGAAAATAACGCGCGCGAGGGAGTGAGAAGTGATGCTCTCTACGCCTCCGCTTCTGCCGCCCTCCCCGCCGCCAACCCCCAACCGCCTGCCGCTTGCGATGCGCTACGCTGAGCCACGTTCCGTCGCTTCGCGAAGGTTTCCGAGAATGCAAAGTGACTGAATCGATGCAACGCACTGCGTCCCGACTGGAGAGAAAGATAGTATAGGTTTTTTCCAAGCAAAATATGAAAGCAACAACCGTGACGGAAAGGTTGCAGGGAGGCGCTATGCATTGTTTGGCGGGTGAACTCAGTCCATGGAGATTTCTTGGATTTAAATCTGGTCAAGCGACATATTCCAGGTTGTAGTTATTTATTTGAAGAAGTGAAGTCAATTAACAAATTCAACTTTTAATTCAACTGCCAGTTTTACAGTTATCTTTGAGATTATCAGGGTAATGTCAGAATGTCTAAAGTCATTGGATATCGATTATTGCCCCATTTCTTTGAATATGTTTTCGAATGTTGAATGTAGAGGAAATAGCTTATTTACAATTAACTGAAAGTAAAATGCTTTATGGACATGACTACAGAAGTGTATTATTTTTTCTACTTGCATGACAGCATTGCAAAATTTCATTTGCCTTGAATCATAATGCACTTACTAGCTTTAACTCCTATATTACACGGACTGTAACTTTAGAAATAAATGTGATATAACTCTTATTAAAATAGAACATACATTGTATTTATACACCATGATTAAGGAAAAATGCGTGGTATATTCTAAAATAACATTTTCATTTTTTTAATACTTCAAATTAGCATGTCATTCTTTCACATATCTTTTCAACATTTAAGAAAAATATTCAAAATTAATTCAATATCATTTTGAATTTTTCTTCAGAATCATTTTCCGCAGTGCTAAATGTTCAATACAACAAAAAATACTTCCTCATTAGAAATTGTAATGTAATCTATGTGGAGGACCATCTATTGCAAACATCTGAGCTAAAAGAATTTCGTCGAGCCTTGCGTCTGCAGTACTCCTCCTCAAACCTTCCTCCTCGCTCTACTCCCAATGCCTCTGCTCACGCAGTCCTCTTTGACTGCAGCTCGTCAATTATGTCGGGGGGGGGGAAGGGGCGGAGAAGCGGGGGGCGGGGAGACGAGGGAATGGAGGAGGCGCGAGTACGGCAGCCGGGGCGTGTCGCAAATTTCGGCCAACTTGGCGATCTGCTCGCCGTAACGAATGGCCCTACGGAACATGTGCAATCGCTTTTTTGCCCGCGCGCGGGTGCCGGGTGGACGCGGGGCGGTGGCGGCGGTCGGAGGGAAGGCGCGTGACTGGGAGGGGGGCATGCGGGGCGGGCGGCGAGGCGACGGCGGCGGAGGCCCCCTTTTAATTTAAACCAGTGTTGACACGCGACCACCGGAGAAGGGGGCGGCTGTGAGGTCGTACGGTTACCGGCGGTGGGCAGCGGAAAGTTGTGCGTTGGCGGGCTGTGAGTTAGTGCGGTTGCGAGGTGGTGCGTCTTCGGAAAACCGATTCTAGTTTGAGGCGGGCGTATCAAGAGATGGATCAACTCGCAAGCAGCCCCCGCGAGAAGCAAATGTATTTTATTTGTTGTTCTTCCACAGTGAGGAAGGATTTAAATTCACCCACGTACTCTGCGATACTTGCAGACACTTGAAAATCTATTTAGTTGCAGGCATCAATTTTTCCAGACAAAAGCACAATGAATAACATTTTTTATTCTTAAGAAAGGTTGATAACAAATAAAAATTTATTCTGTTAAGGATTCATCTTCACATAAACTAAATAATAACATTTGTTGAATTTAAACTAACATATAAATGCCAAACATTTACATTCTTTAAATAACATTTCAGAAATGTTATGAACTTTCATCCTGCCAATTAAACAGATATAAATTTTCTCTTCCATGGCACACCTCTTGTCTGGATGTGACATTCCTTGCAAGATTGTGATACGCAATAACTTCCTCAAACCGGACGCAATGCTATCAACAATGACCGCTATACGTCAATGCACATTAATTTTTATGTTTCATTTTGTCTCTCTATTCTTCCTTTCAGATGCGAATCTTTTCTCCACCTGTGAAGGATGTCTAACGAAAATGAATGTACCGTATGCGCTCTTCAGGAGTCCCTGATCGATTTGGTATTGATGAAAGGGAAGAAAAAATCGCGAGAGTCTTTCAACTGTTATAGTTCACCGACTGTAAGAATACTGCTTCGGCAGTTCTCCTGGAAGTGATGATCTGGGAGTCAAAACTTGTGAATGCGTATGTCAGAGGAATTGAGCTACGAATTTGAACCAGGCAGGGCAAAACTTATTGTATCAGTACATCCAGCAAATTTCGGCACCTGCCCGAATTTCTTGAACCACGACAGAACGCGTGCATTCAAACAGGTTAATATACTTACAAATTAGTAATTCGTAAACTTGCCACTTGCCAACAATTGAAATATAGAGACGATATCTCATATTGTAAAAATTTCATTATCGCAAAGCTCCTACTAACATTTCATTCCTCAAGGTTCTTATTTGAAATCACATTGTCGTCGACTTCACAAACCACGACCGAAAAGTAAGATGTAAGCTACAACGCGTAACGAGAAGTCAAGGAAGCCATTTGTGCTATCTATTCACCGATTCTAATTTTGATAGAGCGCAGACTGTCTAGGAAATGGGCATGCACAAAAGAAGAAAGCCCGCATGACGGCAGGTTTGCGAGAAGATGGATTCATGCGGAAGCAGCTCTGTCGGAACACAGGCATAATGAGGAGAAAATATGAAGGAGACGCAGAACAGGAATGCAGAACGGAGTCCGGGGTAGAAAGCGCGGAAGACATTCGCACAGAAAAGGACGCCAAACGTCGTACGGTTCTAAGAAGAAACGTCGACATCGCCAATGACGACCCAAGCGGCGACAGTGATGGCAATGGAGTTGGATATGCACATGGTGATGGTGATGAAGACAACGTGACTTCAAAAAATATTTAAGGAGTATATTTATAATTACAAAACACCTAAAAATCTAAACGATATTCTTAGTCATATTCCTATTAGAAACGTTTTTCATTCTAGAACAAATTATAAATTCAAACTTTTCGCCAACGTACAAAATATAAATTTGAAAAATACGTCAATAGTTTAAAGTAAATTAACTAGTAATATATGTTTCAAACATTTTTATAATTTTTTGAACATTTTTTAAAATTCCGTACATTTCTAAGGGCAAGTCCAATGAAGTTTCCTTTTAAAAACTTCCTTGCATGGTTATAAACGACGGTCACAATGAAGGTGATGGTGACATACATGTGTTTCTCCCAGGCTAGGGGGATGTCAATGGCAACGGCAGCTGCAACAGCAACAGCGACTGCAGCATTTCTGAGCGAGCGCGTAGACTGCGGTGCAGTGCGCCCGCGCAGACGCCGCGCCAGCCAAAGGAATGTGGAGAGGTTGCGGCGCAGAAAAGTAGGAACGATATTGTTGGTAGGCCGCGTCGCCGGGACGACGACGGCGACGACAACAGCGACAGCGACGGCGACGGCGACGGCGACGGCGACGGCGACGGCGACGGCGACGGCGACGGCGACGGCGGCGGCGGCGGCGGCGGCAGCGACGAAGGCCCAGATCGGCCTGGCCGCGAGGGCGAGCTTGGAGGAAGCGAGGGGTCCAAGGGGCTGGCGGA
This sequence comes from Acheta domesticus, assembly GCA_031308135.1. NCBI lineage: Eukaryota > Metazoa > Arthropoda > Insecta > Orthoptera > Gryllidae > Acheta > Acheta domesticus. The sequence continues at coordinate 237,737,647 of JAHLJT010008446.1, forward strand.
GCGCGACTTGAAGTAATGGGGTTTCAGCGCGGACGGCGCGGCGGTGGTTTAGCAGGAATGAGGGAATGCGGGACTAACCTACAGAGAGAAAGTGATATGGGACCAGATAATATGGGAAAGAGAGATGGAGAGAAGTGCTTGAGAGAGACGGAAAAAGGAGGAGAGAGAAAGTGAGAGGGGGACAGAGACAGAGGGCGAGAGAGGGATGAGAAAGATGAACTAAGAGAGAGCAAATAGTGTGAGAGATGCAGCGGGAAGGTGGAAGGAGAGAGAAGCAGTGAAGGGAAGAAATAAAAGGAGTGAGAGGGAGAGGTAGAGAGTGATGAGGAGGTGAGTGGGAGAGAGGGGGAGAGAGGGAGATAGATATGGGACTAAGATTTGTGGGTAAAGGACGAAAGACAGAAAGTTATAAGAGAAAAGAGGGCGAGAAAAAGGAGAGAAAGATGACTAAAAGATGGAGTGAATAGTCAGAGAGATACAGCGGAAAAGTAGGAGACAGAGAGAGGGAGAGAAGAGGTGAAGGGAAGCAATAAAAAGAGTGAGGGAAAGAGGTAGAACGAGTGACGAGAGAGAAAGGAAGAGAGAGTAGAAAAAGAGAAAGAAAGAGAGAGGCGGGCGAGGATGAAGAGGGGACCAGTGGCGAATTGGCGCGCCACGCGAATGGAGACATGCAGGTCGCCGTTGCATGGAACTCCGCGCTGCTCTGTAGCGCGCATCTAATTTCGGAGCGCTCGTTGTGCTCTTATTAGTGCATTTATCTCAGTTATTTTATGAGAAGTCACCCCGTTGCATGTGCCGCTGTGACTTTTGAAGCCGTAATATTCCCCATAATTCATAATTACATTGGATACATAGCGAAAGTAAATCACAGCGTAATGAGAGAAAAATGTGGGCGGCGATCTTTCTGGTATAATCCATTGGACGTAGCCCAAAAGCGGGTTGCGACTATTATCAGAATTTTGTTGCAGCCGTTAATGTACTTCGTTAATCTCCTGTTTCTGCACTTCTAACACGTACGTTCTGTGAAGCATATTTATACTGTTTACGCTGTTACAATGTAATGAGGAAAGCACACAGTCAATTCATAAAGTAATACGATACATTTCCAATATCATAATACACTTCTCGCTGTAAGTGAGCATTTTTCAATAACCAACTTTAGTTCTAAATTATTCAATTGTTCACTTTAGTTTTTTCTCTTTTTACGACTACAGCGTGAAGTCACAATCTTATATAATTAAATGACATTATTCTGATTTCAGGTTTATTTTATAGACATATACAAATGTCTCTCTCATACGTCACTTCAAGATTTCAGTTTTTGCGGATAAATAATTGTTAAAACTGTCTTATTACAGTAGCTAATTAATGATGTGATATTATTTGAGATTGGAACGACAAATATAATTCCATTACAGCTTTTAGTAAAATAATTTATAAGAATAATAAATAATTTACAACACTAACATCATTGTAAAATAATTAAATGAAAATAGGGATATATTTAACACGAAAACCAAGAAAGAACATTGGCCTATTTCATTTGGAGATCCCATTGATTTTACCCTCAGATTGTTATTTGCTTTAGGATGTTTTTATTGCACACACACACTTTGTAAAATGAATATGATTTTTCGTACATTTTCTACGTTCTTATCTAACAAGCGAAGCACCTATGAGATTCAAATATAGCACGCAGTCATGTCAAACTTGTTTTAAGATAACCACAGACATCTTGCTCTGAGCGTACATACCGGAACGTAAAAAGTAGAAGGTGCATTTAAATGGAAGATTTTAAAAGATCCCTCGCAGTTAAGGAAGAACCTTACGGCAACGACAATGTCCTCAGATAAGGGAAGTCGAGAACCCTAGAGACCGCATGAAATGCAACAACATTAAGGCCGTGCGACGGAACCACATTGAGGGCGTTCTCGTAGTTTCGTTGCTTGCGAACTATCTACGCGCTCTTCGCTCCCATGTTTAACCTCTTCGTGGGAATGGTTGACCTTAATGGCACAGCAATGCGAATGAAAACATTACTTAACCTCTTGACCGCAAATTAGCAAGAGACAGTAATCTACCTGAGAAAATTTAATGTGCTCATTGGGATACTCACAAATAATCATGTTGTAATTTGTAACAGTTCCGATTTTTTGTTATTTATATCGTTAAGTCATATTTTTATTCTTTTTTATATATGAACCGTTGAAGCTTTGGATTTTAATTGTACTAAATTATCGACTAATTTTTAAACTTTATTGTCTACTACGTATTTAAGTAGCAAAGAGAAAGTATTGTAAGCTTCAGTGGAAAGTGATGATTTGTCGAAAGAAAAACTCATATTGTGAGTCCCTGATAACAAAAACATAGATAAATTCTGCTTCTAAATGAACAATACTTCTTCTAATACTTTGTGTAGTCAGAATCCACGTTTTATGAGTCCTTGGTACCGAAAAATTGGTTTACGGCAAAACGTCCTTTTCTCTATCTGTCCGTCCGTCTGTCTGTCCCTGATTATCACAAGCAAATAAACCATTAAGACGATTTTCTCCAAAATTAAAATTCCCCTGTTGATCTGGCGGAGCTTGAGTCCCTGCTAATTTGATTTAGAGAAAATCTCTATATGAACCCTTCTCGCAGTTTTTGGACTAAATTTTTTCCTGGTATAGAGCAAAGTACGTTTACAATTTACTAGGTTTCATATTCATTGAATTTTTGAAGTTTCGAAATCTTCAAAAGTTGAAACGTTTTTTCCGCGTTTTCCTACAACAGCTGTATTGAAGATAGATATTTCCTGAATGAAATTTCTCTACGAAGACATGCCATATTAAACAAGGATGTGTTCAATTTCTTGAAAATAAGAATAGTTTAGTTTTTACTTGACATGAAGGCAATTAAAATATTTTCTTAAAAGGTAAACAATTTTTTCTAGAATAAAGCAAAGTAAGATTATAAAAATGGCAAAGGTCTCTTTTCGATGAATTCTTCATTTAGAAAATTGCAAAAGTTTTGTATGCGCATTCCTACAGTTTCAGTCTCGAAAAGAGAGATTTTTTTAATGAAACCTCTTTTTTAAATCTAGATATTGAAATTAAGCAAATGAGAATCTCTGAAATGTTAAAAGTTGCAAATGCAAATATTCAAATTTATTTTTAAAGCTTCGAGAAGGATTCTTTATCTATGATATTGGTGGTGTAGGGGTAACCTAGGAACTTGAGTTTGAATCCCAGCGTGGAAAAAGATTGCTGCTTGGAGACGCATATTCAAGTAGGGGAGAGTTAGGTTAACTGGACCGGTTACGTTAAGTGGTCATGTTTTCAAATGTTGTTGCGAAGTGTTTTCCGCCTTTTCCACTGGATGGCATTCGTAGGATGACAGGGCTGATATTCTAAGCCACAATCATAAGTAGCAGGCCTTGATTTGTTTAGTACAGAAAGGAATTTTTATTCTGAAAGGTCCAAAGTTATTCTACTACTCATCTGCTTTGCGTTTTATTGCGATTGAATAATTACCAGACGAATATTCATGCCATAGTAATTGTAAGTTTTTATGCTCTACAATAGTTTCTTTTGTTTTTAATAATACGTCACGGCTTGTGTGTTTCGAGCATATAAAGAAAATATATGCTGTGGGATTAACTGGACCGCCCGGATTCTAGGTTAAATGGACCTGTTCAGTTACCATCTTTACTTTTATTTCGGAAGTAGAATTTGTAGATTTGCAATTTTTAAATCTGGAATGTTATATAATTCATTCGCCTTTTACCATTTTATTAATTTATTTCATTACCTCTGTTATTACCAAGTTTTAATTTTAGATGCCACGTTTTGGGAAACGGCGCGTGGTCCGTGGCCCGTTTTCTCATTTAGGTGTGAAAAAGATTATGAAAATGTGTAGAAGAATGATTTTTTCATTAAAACAATGAATTAAACGTCAATTTAATTTTCACAGCTTATTTCAATTTCTGGTCCACATTACCTTACCGGTTTGGGTAACTGGTCCTATTGCAAATGTATAAAACATTCCGTATTTGACCATAACTGTAAGCACAATGATGTTGTTTGTTCCCACAATATAAAGAGAAACCCTCTCTCAAATATTCGAAATTTGGGGTGTATTGGCCAAGTTAATAACATTTTAGAACTAGTTAAAAAAGTGAACCTATTAACCTAACTCTCCCCTACTATTATATTATATAACTATTACAAATAATGCGATAAAGTATGTACTTGTACAGCACCAATAGTTTTAACTAAATAGATATTAAAAATATCGAGGAAAAATCAGACTTTGAACATAATTCTTTTTTGTTTCCTAAAAGCAATATTTTTTCTGCCATTCCACTTTATCTGCACACATCAGACTCAAACCCATTGATTACATTGCAGGTATACAAAATCATAATGCATTAATTTACGAAGCACAAATTATTTATATTTCAAATTTTAGTCTTCATGCCTTGTGATCTCGATTATGTTAGCATATTATAATTCTCAACCATCTTTTTCATCTTACTAACTTTTATGACTTTAATAAGTTATAACATGGTCTGAACTTAGGTGTATTACAGCAAAATCTCGTCAAAGGAGTCCGCATACGGGCTAGCTGACCTAGATCTGTCACCGGAAAAGAGCGGCTGAAGTTTGATCTAGGAGGAGCGCGGTTTCCCGGCTAAAGTCTGTTGCAGGAACGGGCGGTGGGCGGCGGCTCCCCATGCGACCCGGCGCCACGATAACGACTCCCTGCGGCCCACCCCGGGCGCGGCGGCGCGGAGGCCAGGCGGGAAGGAGGTGAGTAGGTCGGAGCGTTGGGCGGCGGGCAGAGGACGGGTTGTGGGTGAGGAGCGACGGGCAGCGGAGGGGGGGGGGGGTCGTGGAGGATGGGAAGCTGCAAGGTGGGAGCGGCAGGTCCAGGCATCTGGTCAGGGGGATCTGCTCTGGGAAGGGACTGCGGTGAGAGCCGGAAGGAACTAGGGCAGATTCGAAGTCAAGGCCACCCCATACAAAATATTTAACAGGAGACGTTCTAAAAATTAAATAACTCGGTTTTAAATACTCTTATTTAAGAATATCAACTTGATTTTTCAAAACTTTATATTACGAACACTCATAAAAATATGAACTTGAGAAAAGATGTAATAAACAGTCATGGAAAATCTATAATTCTGCAAAGATAACGTGCCACAAAATCCAGAACCTTTTTTATAGAAATAGTTAATGTTTCGTGAAATATAGTTTAATTTTAAACTAGAAGTTCACATTGAGAAAAAATGATGTTTAATAATGAAATGTGTGTGTGTTAGTAGTTTTAAAATAAATCCACAGAATACGTCATCATTTACGGCATATGTTACTTCTGAATTACTGATTATTCTTTGTATGTCTTTACAACTCATGAAACTGGCGGGATGAAAATTCAGAGCAACTAATTTGAATTTAATTTTAATGCAGGAAGGAATAAAATGAACGATTGTAAATAAGATTTAGTAGGATTATGTAGGTTTAGTCGCTCTCAGGACGAGTGGCGGGCTGCTCTGATCTACAGTTTTCCATGATTTCTCCGATCAACACAAGGCGAATGGTAGAGCAGGAACCTAAATAATGAGTCTCGGCCCGCGCGCGATCTTTCTTTCTCGTCTTTATCTCGTGATCTCCTTCCTCCTCACCCCTTACATTCACTCACACTTATATGTACTACACTACCACCAATGTCGGGAGACCAGTTGTGAGCTTAGAGCTTGTCTCGACTAGGGTGGTGCCCTGTTGCTGGGAGATACCTGTAAGCCGAAAACCTCGCAAGCCGACGTGTAGATAAGCCCTGGATAGAGCCATCCAGCGGGAGGAGAACACCGCCACCTCCCTTGATAAAACCAAGCACAACACTTATAAAACGAATGACCATAGCAGTTGGCGCTCCCGGAAACACGAAATAATCAATCGATTCTTCATATTTTAAAGGGGGAATGAGAGGCCTGGACCCTCCTCACACTACCCTTGGTTGGGAATACAAGCAATACTCGAAAGATTGAAATCTGAGAGCAATAATTATATCTTTGTATCCGTTTAGTGCATGAACGTCAATGTTCAAAGGATTTTAATGTCTCCAAGTCTGTGGAATTGATTTTTTCTATATTATTTCAGTAACAGTGTCTGACTATTAATTATCTTCAATACATTTTCTTAGAAAATTATGATTTCTGAAGTTTCCACTGTTGCATTATCTGTTATTGCATTCAGCTATAAAAATAGATATTTTGTTTTTAGAATTGGACTGCTTGAACACATATGTCATTAAAACTTAAATACGACATCATTATGCAATGTAAATGTTGAAAATACGTTCGACTAAATTAAACATTGGTGCATAATAATATTAGACTGCTGCTTAATATTCGTTATTCTCCCATTCTTAATATGGCAACGATTTGATCAGCAGTCGTAAATGTTATTGGTGTTGAGCTTGTAATGAAATCTTTGCACGAGCCACCCTGGATAGCCGAATTCGCTAAGGCAAATGGACGGTGGCTGCCTCGGCTCGAAGTAATGCGGGTTCGAATCCCACCCCGGGCATAGATGTTTGTGTGTTCATGTTGTCCTTACGTGCTCCCCTGACAGTTACCCCATCTTAAAAATCACAGTGGTCGCTATTGTGAAGAATCAATAAAATAGCAACCTGAATAAAATAAAAAGTCACACAAATCGCACAAATAACCAAACCGACTAACTTAGTTACAACCAGCATGAACATTGCATTTGCAGCGAGTCTGACCAGAAGGCCCTGGAGCAGTGTTGTCAAGGTCGATGCCACGAGCGGGAGTCCGAACCACGGATTGCGCGCCATCTTTTCTTTTTCTTCCTTGGCCTGTACTCACACACATGCACTACATTAACACAAATGTCGGGAGCTTAGAGCTCGTCACAGACAAAGCCGTGCCCCGTTAGGAGTGCTATCTTGTGGGGAAAATGTCCCGAAAACCGACATGTAGGTCGGTCAGGAACACCTCTCGGAATAAAAAAGTCACTATTCGTGTTAACGTAGTGCATGTTATATCTTGAGAGGTTGCAGTGTTCTTCCCTGCTGGAACGTCAGATTAAGCACCAATTTACCCATCGACATGCCGGATTTCAGCTTCCAGGTTTCTCCTCAGCGTGGCCCTGCCCCAGCCGGGAAAGTCTAAGCTTCCGATTAGTGTTCCGACATGGGTGGTAGTTAGTGCATGTAAGTGTAAGAATATGTTTGTTTAAGAAGAGGGAAGGGGACAAAGATGAAGAAGGTACTGCTCTGAAATACCCCTGGAATTGAGCAGAGAAAAGCGAGAAACTGCTGTTCTGACCAATTGTTGTTATTGTTATTATTATTATTATTAAGCGGTTGAATTCGATCCAGCTATGTTCTTACTGCCCAAACATTGCCACGTCGGGACTCGGACGCTGTGACTTCTCGGTCAGCGGTTCTGCGGAGACAGCGGAAACGTGACATTGCACAGCCATCAGAGGTAAGAAAAAAGATTTATTTTTCGTTGCCTCAGACAATGCAACATCTCCACACAGAGAAGAGCATCAACAGAGAACATTGTAACAGCGAAGGCTGCCATTCGTCGAAACGGGAGTCGGCGCGGCTGGTAGCGGCGAGCGATACGAAGAGCAACGCGGCATGGTGCGGGGCGGGCCGGGGGCGGGGGCGGCGGCGGAGAACAGAAAGGGCGGCGCACGCGCGCGTCCGTCGCCACCTATTGTCTGGTTGGCGAGGAGCCCCGAACACGGAAGAGCATCCGTTGTCACCCGCCTTAATGAAGCTAAGACTCACGCGTTCATTTCCTCGGATTAGAAAAGAGCAGGCGATGCTGTCGTAGGCGGTGTAATACTAGAGGTCGAGGAGCGCCAGCGCATCCGGATGGCTTTCAAAGGGCGGGGGCGGGAAAGGGCGCGATGACTGGAGCATGGCGGCTTTGGGGCATGGGTGGAGCGTGAGTGGAGCATGGATGGGAAGGGGTGGCGCTGGGGCGAAGCGAAGGAGAGGCAGGTTTTGGGGCGAGGACGGTGAGTGGACGGAGCGTGGGCTGAGATTGAGTGTCAGCGAGAGCGTAGCGTGAGCACGAGAGCGGGCGGGGCCGAAAAGATAAGGTGGAGCGGGGGAAGAGCGGGCTTGGGGAGTGGGCGGAGCATGAGCGGAAACGGAGGGTGGGCGGGATTGGTTCTTAAGTCGAGCTTGGGCGGAGCGTGGCGGGGCGCGGGTGCGGCGCGGGCGGGGCGCGGGAGGAGTGGGGACGAGACGTAGCGGGTGCCACGTGGAACGTGTGCAGGATGGAGCAAGGGCGGGGTCGAGGCGGAGTCAGGTCGGGACGGAGCGGGGTCGGGGCGGAGCGGGGTCGGGGAGGAGCGGGGTCGGGATGGAGAGGGGTCGGGGCGGAGCGTGGTCGGGGCGGAGAGGGGTCGGGGCGGAGCGGGGTCGGGGCGGAGCGGGGTCGGGGCGGTGAGGGGTCGGGGCGGAGCGGGGTCGGGGCGGAGCGGGGTCGGGCAGAGCGGGGTCGGAGCGGAGCGGGGTCGGAGCGGAGCGGTGGTCGGAGCGGAGCGGGGTCGGGGCGGAGAGGGGTCGGGGCCAGGACGTGGCGAGGGTGAGAATGGGGCCATGAAAGGGCGGGACGGAGTGCGGTGGGTCGGGGGTCGGGTCGGAGGCAGCGCGAGGGTTAGAACGCGAGTGGGAGAGGTCCTTGTACGAGGGATTCTGGGAATCTTCTTTGCCACCCGAGCCGTTTCGCCGCGACGCATTTGAACCGAACACAAAGGAGTGGCTCGCAGCCGGAGTTGCTAGGTGACGGCGCAAAGCGTATTGTTTTAATGGCACATTTAACTTGAGTGCGCGCTGTCCTAACAGGAACGCAAAAGGCTCTCTTCGGAATTATACAAGTGTGAATTTTAGGGAGGTATATATGAATGTTATTTCCGTTTATTCTAGTGAATAATGAATGATTTCGAGTAATGGTAAATTAAGCGTTTTAATGTAAACCAATGAACACTCATTTAGCTGATGGAAATTTAACAATAACATTTTTTTGATAATTCAAATAGATCGATCTGGTCTTTGTATACACAAATAAAATCCATTTCGTATCAATTATCATAACAATGGCATAAAGTATACCCTGAAGCTATATATGCACTGAGTCAATTCCATAGGGTGAACCTTCTTGTGTATCCCTTTCTCTTGCATTTAATGCATGAGATTTAAGTAATTTATCCCCACAGTAAATATCTGCTGCATAGCATTATGCAAAATGTACACTAGTATGTCTGAATACTTAATTGAAGATTGTACTTCGCGATAATTATTGAATAAATAATTACCTTAGTGTTTCTGAGACAAATCTCTAATAAGCAGGTGAAAGGGTAGGCTTACAGAAGTTTGATTTGATCGTTGAGGCATTATTAAAGATGTGAAATGGATTCATTTATTAAAAATGGTGTGATACATGCTTTATCAATAGGATAGGGATGGCATTTTATGTTTAAAACCAGGTTACTGGAAGAGACTTGGCATTTGTGGGTTAAAGGGTGAGATTTATTGCGTTTCTTGTGTGTGTGACTGTGTTAGTGCGTGTGAGAGTGAAAGAGAGGGAAGAGAAGGCAAGAGAATGAGTGGGGAAATGCTACGCGTCTTACTACGCTTAGTTGCAATCACTTAGTGCAACTTTAACACTACAAACCTTACCTCAATGAAAATTAACCAACAAGAGACACGTTTGCTACATACAGCAGTTTTACCTCAGAAAAGCGCCAGGCACTAGAAACAATCTCAACAACACAGAATATTATTACCACTTTCCCAGTTTCCAAGGGCACAATTAACCCCTAACGTGACAACTCCACCTCATATTTTTCGCAACATATGTCGACTGTTTTACACAACCACGCAAAACATTCCCCTACCAGAGACATAGGTGCAAGGGGAGCGCAGCGAGAGCGCCGCAGGAGAAACGGCGGCGTTGAGGGGAGAGCTGGAGGGGGAGATACAAGGCGGGGGTGGGAGGTGAGGGTACAGGCGTGAGGGGTGAGGTCAGGGCGGGAGATGGGGGACAAGGAGGGGACAAAGGCGCGACGTTGTTGCGACACCCTGCTGCAATGTTTACGCGAATGTACCACGTGCCGCGTGCACCGCCGCCGCCGCCGCCACCGTTGCTGTAGCTGCGTCGCACGCAACTCGTGTGAGCAGAGCGGCTATCGCAAGAACGCCTACACACCGTGCAAAAGACGTTGGGGCACAGAAGCTCAATCAATTTATTTGTGACTAGTGGACCAGGCAATGCCTTCGTTATTGAAATGTGTTACACTTCACACGCTAATGTTCACATGCTTGTTAATCACGTTTTAGGCAACGCTCTTTCTTTAATTTATATACGGCCTGTTCGATATAATAGGCCTTTTTACCAGGTTTTAATATACATCCGCTACGCTCTGCAAAAACTTTTATCAGATGAAAGACTTTCTGGCTAGTAAGGATTTGTCCTATGCCCTGGTTTGGACATGGTTATCAAAAATCTGATTTGTAGACGTTCTCCTTCAAATTTTGTCATGGATTCACTATGACACTGTCTTGGAAAAAATTGATTTACTTGTACGAGATAACGTTCAAGTTGTAATTCCGCCAGATATTTCACAATCGCAGGGGCAGAATATGCAGCGAAGACGCGCTTAATACTTAAGGGTGTGGCGGGTTGCTTCTCTTCGCGGGCGCTTGAGACGGCATAAACGCATAAAATCATCAACGCGCGTCTATGTGTGATATACGCACATTCCCATTCCCCTTCTCCGCCACTCCGCATATTTCCTTCCCTCCCTCAATCCTTTTTACTATTTTAATGTTTTCTATTAGTATTAAGGTTATTATAAAATTATAATAAAAGCAACAATAATAATGTTTGCGTAGCATATTATCTCAATAATCAGTTTGGGTTAATTCTTCGCTCATCTTATTTTGTATGTATGAATATATAACAAAAAGATATTTCTGCCTTAAAAACGACATTGACCGCTGTATTAATTGAAATCAGAAATAATTTTTTGATCTTCAATGAAATCTGGACACTTCACAGAATTGTCCCTTATTCAGAAGGGAAACCAATTTTTCTGAACTTTTTAACATCGAGGTCATCAGTGACTTTCTCTCTCTCTCTCTCTCTCTCTCTCTCTCTCATGTCTAGTATTTGAAAGTAGGATCGAGTTTCAAAGTATTTGAAAGATAGAATGGTATTAATATCTTTTTATGGTATTATAACACTAATAATGTTTTCGTAAGCTATCTTCAAATCAAATTGAAAAATTCAATAGATTTTTTCAATTTTATAACCCGTAAATATAAAATAAATAAGCAAATTATAGAATATTGCTTATTTCTTATGTCATTGCAAATTGTTCATTGTTATACGTTCTTTGCGATTAGCGCTTGAAAAGAGAAATTGACCATGAAGTGTAATGCTTACTTATAACATATTTTACTCTCTCTATAACTATTATGAGGTCTTTAGAAGTATTTACCAGTTATGTAACGTCTTTTATGGAGAACAAGTATTGTAATAAAGTTAAAATTTCTTATCGCCATTTCTCAAAAAAATTAAGAGCTAAATTTTTAACTTTTTTCTTGAATTTCGTGAATTTAAATGAATTTCAATTTTTTTGCAAAACGTAGAGTAAAATTGCATGAAAATTTGAATTTATACTGAACTGTAGGCTTCCTTAAAAATCAGGATATTTTACTATTACACTTCATGAATATTGACCGGCGGATACGGATATTATTAATTAAGTAAACCATCAACAATACTATGCCAAATTATTAATTCATGACTGGAATTATAGAAATGCTAATATTCCCAAACAGCTATTTTAATGAAATATAATTCGATGCTTTTACAATACAAATATGCGGTTCAGAATCAAAGCGTTTTAAAATCATGGGAATGGTATGTTAAATATTGCTTAAATTATTTAACAGAGAATAGAAATTAAAAATTGATACATAATATAAAATCACACTTGTAAAGTAAATTAGTCGATTTATTAGGTACTCAGCTTGCTAATTCTGCTAAAAATGAAACTCGTAATAAGGAAAATGTATTAATATTGGCAACTTATAACAATTCAATGCATCAATTATTACATGCGCAAACTGTAAAATTGTTTAAAACGAACAAAAGAACTTACGTATTATAAAAAATCTTATTAATTGAACCGTATTATCTAAGCAACGTTATTCAATATGATTCATAGTATTACTGCACTTTTACTAGAGAAAATTAGAGAACAATTCACATAGTCACATTATAATCAGTAATTTACTAAACAAAAATTCCTAGAGCATTCTCGAAGAAATAATACAGCGAAATAAATTATGAATGTTTATTTGAAGGGATCCGTTAGTGTTTCAAAGATAGCTAACATCAAAATATAAGCAATTACACTACCATACATATCAAAAGACCGGCAAAAGTCACAACAGACAACAAACCCGAAACACAAAGTTCGTTTTAGCGACCTATACTTAGAGTCTCGTTCTCTTCTCCATTTCCGTTCTCCAGAAGGTCCACCTCAGACGGACTGGAGTATACTCGTCGTCCTCGCCTTATCAAGTGTCCGTCCTTTGTTTCGAGGTGTGTTGCCTTATCCCTTTCTCATGGTAATTATGCTCCTATTGTGTGCGCGCATATTGATTTCGCGGGGAACGGCGTTAGCGGAGAGTGGGACGAAGCTCGTGGTGGGTGGGGAGCTGCGACGCGACCAATCTTCCAGGCGAACGTCACTCCGCCGCCTCCACCGCTCACACTGTCACCATCAGCACCTCCTCCCCCACTGTTCCACCCCCTGCTGCCTCCGACGCCATCGCCGCTACCAACTCCACCGCCGCCAACACCATCACAACCACCCCTAACTACCCCTCTACACTACCGAAACAAGAACATCTGCCGCCGTTGTCTCCCACCACTACCATCACCACCGTATTCACTCTCAACCCCTCCGCAACACCCTCCACAACAGCAACAGCTACCATCACCACAACAGCCATCGCATATACAACTATTCACTTCTATCACTACTGTCACCATTATCGCCCCCATCACATCCATTATACTGGCTGAGTCAGCTCAGAACCAGCATTAGTTGTGTTTGCAGCGACTCTGACTGATGGTCCTAGGGTTCGAGTCCCCACGGTGATGGATTTTCGAGTCACTAGTTTAGCGCTTGACCCTGCTGGGTTGGTGTTCCGCTTGCGACGATACATAGGCGGAAATACCGCAAGCGGACGTGGTCAGTCAATGGATCTCACGTCTCAACTGGGGAGGTCATCGCCACGTGCCAAGGTATAACCTACATTGTACTTATGGTACTAATGACCACGGCAATTGACGCGCCAGGAACTGTACTCAAGGAACAAATCAATCTACCCATTACCACCATCGCTACCGACACACCTATTGTCACTATAGTTTCTAATATCTCCAACTCTGCTGGCGCTCTCGCCGCCGCCATCACCCTTATCATCACCAACATATGGCTGCCACCAGTAAGGCTCGGGTTCAATTCCCGGCCAAACCATGTTGAATTTGTAGCGGACAAAGCGAGCATTGGGTTTCCCGGACAGCATTTCCCCTTTTTCTCCTTTTTCACTTGTCTATTCCATCATTTCCTCATCATCAAACACTTCATCATCATAATCGCTACAATCCGTTCACTCATTAGATCATCATCCACTTATGGGTCTCACTGGCCTCAGAGCTCTGAAGACCCAATAAATAAATAAGCAAAGAAATAAACCAACATACATAAACCACCATCGCTCCCAGCCTCTCCATCATGATTGACAAACCACCAACACCACCACTACCATCACCGCCGGAACCGAGGCCGCCGACTCTCTATCGCCGACTGCCCTCCCCCCGCCTTAGCTGTCGCGCACACTGCCTAGCCAAGAAAAATTTCTCTTGGCCGTGCTCTCCGTGGGGAGCGGGTTTTGCCTCTCATTAAACGCAAACCTCCGCGCTTAGAGAGCGCCGTCGCGTCGCCCCACGCTCAGTGAACGACGTGTCGTCTTATGATCGCGCACGCACGCGTCATTTGCTTACGCCCCATCAAGCGCGGGGGTGGTTGGATTGCTGTTCTTTAGCGCAAGGGGAGGGACCCAAGAATAAACCCCAAACACTTAAATGAGCAGTAGGGTATGTACATTGATGTTTCCCATCTGTAGCATTACTATCCAAGAATTCGAATTCTCTGATAAAATTGTTAAAAATTTATATACTATTGGCATATTTGAAATGTAATTTAAAGTTTTGCAATCTGTTTTTTTGTCGAAATCCTCTGATCGAAAAGGAACAATATTGTTCTGTAATGCCAAGGGGACAAAGTTATTGCGGTTTTTGGTCAGACTAAGACATATTATGGTGATTGTTCGTACATTTTCAAGAAGATTTAAGATAGCTGCAAATATTACAGAAGGATTAAAAATCTTGATTCTACCTAAATACAAATATAAAAATTATGAATTTGTCCGATCTTGGTGTAATAAATTGAGCATTATTTTTTAATAAACATGGAATAATAATTTTTAGAATTTTGGATCCTAACGTTGGGTCCCTTTCTAAAGAGATATTAGTATCGTTTTGCCGAAAATACTTCGTTTAAAGCCATAAAAAACAATAAGGAAGCTCTAAATGTGTGAATAATATCTTGAAGAATATATTATAACTAATGATGCATAAGTTACAGTGACCATGATTGTTGGAAATTATGATGCAAATAATAAAATTAATCAATTATTAATCGTTGGAGCAACAATTATAAACACTCACAAGTAGAAATATGAAAATGAGTGGGATTCATTATTGTTATCAATGGAAGCAATTTAACTCAACACAACCAACCATCATCAATACATTATTCTGTACTGAGTTTGAGGCGAATGAATTTGCTTGGACTAGATTTCTAAACTGCAATTTCTTCAGTGGTAGATATTGCTTCGAATAAGTTGATTGCTAGATTCGAATCAGAAGACTAATTTCCGGATTCAATTATGTTGACTGTATTGTATAGGATAAGCCAAATTTAGGTTTCTGACCACAATTAACTCACGCGCACATTGCATCTAAATGGGTATAACGTATTCGCACGGGAATAAATCAATTTACAATTGATAGAAACAGACTGGATGTTCTTGGATTGAACTATTTTCTACAAATAGTAAATTTAGTGGGATTGATTTTTTGAGCACACGATATCATTATTCACTGCAATTCAAGGAGTACCATGTTACAGTATGGAAATGGATTGTTTAGTCTGGGTTGAGTTAACCTATCGAGAACTCGGTAAGGTACGGACAGGCGCGTTGGCTGGAGTGATTAGGGATAGTAATCTAGGAACTGAGGAAACGTGAAGTGTAATATTGGACAGTGGACATAGTAATAACGGTGTGTAGATGAATACGAGGAATATTCGACAGCTAACCGGAGTTCGAAATATGAAAAACTGAGCAAGTGCGAAATATCAGTTGAGAAGCTAGTTTCGCCATCTGTCGGTGCATGTGATTATAAAACATTCGGAGATGACTGGAGATTGAGTGCTTATGAACAGTGTGTCCACCGACTAGACAGTGTGAAAGGGATGGACAAAATAAACATAAATAGTGCTTGGAAGAAAAGTGTTTTGGAGGGAGTATTGTACGAAGGTGCGTGGGCCCCGAGTTGCAAGCAGCGGCGTCCGGCCGTGGCTCCGGGTAACGACGCCGACCGAGGGCAGCCGAGCAATGCCGATCTGGAGGGGGGACGGCGCCTCGCCTAACTCGCCTGGAAGGTAAATGAATCGCCCATATAAAATATCAGGTTTTCTTTTTCCCTTCGTGTATGGAATAGTGTTTTAAGAATAAAGAGGAAGTGTGGTTGTGATTTGTTAGCAGTCAATATTAGAAAGTGGAAAGTGCAGTTGTAATTTGTTAGAGGTCAATATTAGAAAAAGGAAGTGTAGTTGTGATTTGTTAGCAGTTAATATTAGAAACAGGGAAAGCGCAGCTGTGATTTGTTAACATGTAATATTAGAAAAGTGGAGAAGTGTCACACCGAGTGTGTGAATCGCTGTAAAATAAAGTATTGTCCAGGTTCTTTATATTTCAGTGTGTGTGTGTGCGTATTTCTTATGAATGTGCCAAAACCCAGAGCCCACTCGCGAACAAAGATCACCTGTCCCACCCATAAAAACATTGTTGAAATGAACTCGAAAGAGGAACGTTTCAATATATATATATATATATATATATATATATATATATATATATATATTGACGGCTAAGTAGAGCTATTTTAACAAATTTTAAGTGTATTAAGCGATGCTATTTCTAAGATTTCACTTTCTAATTTATTTATATAACATAATTGACATTTTTTCATAATACATAAGATTTACATAATATTTCGGGCTGGATGGCACAGACGCGTGCAACACAGTACGCTGGCACAGTAAGACACAGTACGCTGAAGTGAACGCTACGAGTTCGAGATCAATAGAAGACATGGGTGTTTTCATCCTGTAGTTATGACGTGGGTGGTAATTCGTGCCACCATATGTCCAAACAATCTCCAATCTACAGTCATCAATCTCCGATCATCATTCACCATCACGTTCATCCTTCCATCCTTCACAAGAAGGCTTATCATTAGTATGGTGAGCTGCCTAGAAAAGCGAAGGCCATCTAAGGCGTAAGTCTCCTACCTAACTTAAGCTCAGAAATTGATATCACACTCATCAGTACAACAAATAAAAAGTTGGACAAGTAAGAGAAAAGATGAGATTCTAAGATTGTATATTTTTGTAAAGAAAATAAGTATCTTTGATGAAATAAATTCTAACCACTTTAGTATTAAGCACTGACTGCATTTTGTGTGTTTCAATGCAGTTATTACGTATTAGGTTACCGATATTGGACACATGTGCTAATAGACCTAGACTGAATCTGGCAAAACTGTTAGAAGATGCTTTTTGGATTCAATTCGCCCTCCTCTGAATCGCAGATATTCAACAATATATTCTCCTCCACCCCTTGAAAATTCCCAGCACTCGTGGGAAAAGAGGTTTATACTGCAATGAAAAGGCGCCGAAATAATTCTCTCACGCGTAAGGCTCATCGACAACCCCGCAGAGTGAAGCAATGAAAAAGACCGCCTCTCAGGCAGCGCATTTCCAGGCGCAAAGACATCTCGCCGCTGACCGGCGCTGGATCGATGCGCGCGCGGGCCGTCACTGGATCACTTGCCGTCGGCGGGGCTCGCGGGCGACGTCCTCGACATGGCGGGCCCGGCGGCGCCCGGCGGAGCCGAGCCGGCCGACGCGGAAGGGCACGCGTAAGCTGCAATAAACCTGTGACGCGCAGATCGATGTTCGGCGGGAGAATGGCTTGCGGCCGGCGGCGATCTCCTGCGCCGCCAGCCTGCGACCCCGGGGGCGTGTCTGGCCGGCGGATGCCGTGCTCGCGCTCAGGAAGATGACATGGAGGGGCAGAGGAGCACCGTGCGGAACAGAGCGGAGTCGTGTTATTGGACTTAGCGGTTCAAAATGAATAAGCTGCTTAAAGTCCAAGAGGTACAGAAGGTAGAATTATAGGCTTCCTTTTATTATTGACGATCAATTATAAACTATTTATTTCATTTCGTGAAAACGTTTTAGGGCAAGGTTAGCCCCATCATTAGGTAGCTATGAATACAATTATAAATATATTAGCATAAAACATTGGAATTTGTAATGAGCATGTAGTGATCATACATGATATTAGTATATCGTAAAAATATTAAAATGAATTAAAATTAATATAATGAAGTTAATTGTATGAAAATTACGCATATTACACCCAAACTTTTGAACCTTAATTAATAAAACAATAAGGTATTGGCGACCCACACATAATGATATCTTACATTTCAAAACCCATCAACAGAGATTCCTAATATTGTTTAGTCTGTAGATTAGTGGATTAGAGAATAAGAAAGGAGGGCCTCGTTTATTGAAATTGTTAATTTAACTCCAATAAGTTTGGTTAATATGTTATCGTACAAATGGCAAATCCTTCCAACCTAATATAAACAATCGTAAGCTTCAATAATATACCAAGGGGCAAATATTTTTCGTACTTAAAAAAAAGTACGTTGATAATCGTGTTCAGCAAGTGGCATTCATTTTGCACAACAAAGGTGAGATTGTGAACATAATTTAATGCTGTAACTAGAGCCATCTATATGTTGGCAGCCAAAGTGGTGTAGTTAAAAGTTGTATAGGTAACTGGTTTGTTTTCTCAGTTCGCTGTGAACATTCGATCGGTACTAAAAGTGAACCATTCACGATTATTTTTCATAAAAATTCTTTCTGAGAACATGCCATTTTGCAAGACGTCCTTTAAGTCAGGATATAAAAAACGACGCCCAGTTTCTCTTCTTTACATATGTCATACGACTATGGTGCGTTACAAACAGAAAAAGTATGAACTTTTTCTCTTTATTCCACCACTTCATCACAACTTCCTTAGGTGTTTTCTTTCTTCTGAGGATGTTGAAAACATCCAGCCACTGAATGGAAATGACAATATTGATGTTGATGTCTTTCGAGTATCTCAAATTATACAACTAGGAAAATTGTTCAAGATTTTATTTTCAGTTTGGTATTGGATATGTTCTTATTTTATTCCCCAAAATTACCTTTCAAACAAAATTTAAAATTTTGATTCTTTGTATTCATCACTTTAGGTGATATATCTTATTCAATATAGGATTTTAATAAAGAACAACATGAAAATGATGTATTAACTCCATTTCATATTTTTAAACTATTATATCCTTTATATTATGTTTCATAAGTGTCATATTCATATTTAGGGTCTTATACTAAGTTCGTAAGAACAAAATTATTAAAATCGGGCCACTAAATGGAAATGACGATACTGATGTTGATTAATAAAAAATATGAAAAATCCGTTGTTAACAATTTCATATTTTCTTATCAATTTTGTTTGCCTTTTCGTATCACAAGTTGTGTATCTATATTTATATCCTGATACCAAGACCCTAACTGGACAAAATTAGTCAGCATTGTCAATATAAATTAAAATAAATATTTCTAAACGCACGTATTAAAACATATAAAATAATGTCGTTCTTGAATTTTGCCAATAATGTTGAATACTGGTTGAATAATGTTGAATTTTCTATAACAGCAGTAAAATATTTAAAAAAGTTGGCACATTTAGGAACAAGAAAAATGTGAGTTACACCACTAAGGGTTTCAGGGGCTCAAATATTACAAACATTTAGGAGAGGCAGAGGTGTAGAATATGATCATTTTTGTGAATGAGCTTGTGGTGGTAAATCTCAAATAACGAAAATACACACGTGACATTTGCCCCTGTTTGGTAGGCAACTCATCCTGCACTGGTGTTTGAGAGGTACACGAACTCTTTGTTTGCGGCAGGACCTGTCAAACACCAGTGCATGTTGAGGTGCCTACCAATTAGGAGACCGATGTCAAAAATTAGTCAACTGCAACTTTGTTGTATTAGACTTCCCTCCATGTTCATTGGCAAAATGTGATTGTATTTGGCACCATTTCATGTATTGGAAGTCTGTCACATTTATTCTGAACCAACTCGTAGGAGAACCGCTAAGAAAAAGCTTTCTCTTGTTAATGTTTTAAAGACTTTATTTTGACACCACGACTCCCACCATACCTTTCAATTGCCGCAGGATAACATTTCATCTGTCGTATGTACATAAGAGCAAAACTCAAACACCGTTGGACCAATCTCCATGAAAGTTGACACCTCTACGTGTTTTTCACCAAGAACGTTTATGTGTTGTTAATTCTGTTGTAACTCCACTACATGGCGCTACATATTCACTACAAATTCACGTCAAACGCAACCCGCAACACACTCGGCAGCATTTTGAATCTATATCGTTACATAACTCCTAAACGAGGCGTTCTAGGACCCTAAAAATTAAAATTTTGAGGCCAAATGTCTCAAAGAAACGTTTCTCATACCGTAATCTACAGAATGAACTCTTCTTAAACATTCTATTACATTTTTGCTGGTACGATGCTTCCCGATATTACCTCACCTGCTCAGAGACGTGCAGAATCTGCAAGTAAATGTGAATGAGAGGGACAGAGAGCGGCAGAGACAGACATGGACAGGGGGAGGAAGGGAGGGAGGGACAGTGAGAAAGGGTGATGGGAGGGGAAAGAGGGAGATGATGGGCAGAACAACGTCTGCCGGGTTTTCCTATAATTTTAAAAACCTGATTTTAAATAAACAATAAAAGTTGCGTGTATCAGTATTAATTGGTTTCCAAAACATACATAGTAGTAACAAACATAAAAATACACTAAAAATTGCTAAAGAATTAGTAGGATAAATCTTGCAATATTATAATATTACATAATCGGAACAAATAATGCGAGAATATTTGTACTGTTGTAAAACCGTTAGTTTTTTGATATTAGAATATTACGTAGCAAACATTTACATCAATTAGGATTGTTTAATTCTGGAAATATCCCTTGAATGATCTGGAGTTCTGGAATTTCTGGAGTTCCTCCAGAAAGTATTTTCCAGTTAGGACGTTAGTAGTTGGCCATTGTGATGTTACAATATGGTTTCACGTATAAATATGGGACGGCGTTAGGTTTTATAGCGATGTTTATTATGAATTAACGCAACTCATAAATTTCATTTTGTTAGGCATGATAGTCATTCACTCTCCCGAGTGCGATTACGATTACCGACTTAAAGAAACGTGATATAAAAAAACTGTTTTTAAAGTACTATGCATATGTTTTCACTAGTTTTATTTTTCAATTATGATAAGGGAATTTTCACAAAAAAGCAGTCTAGATGTAATATTTGTGGGATTTTATTTTCGTTCTTGGATTATATACTTCGGAGCTTTTGCTTATATCGAAAATTATCAGTGACTTAGGATGATTGTTGATTGAGCAGTGAGTAAAAGATAGGCCGGGAATCGGCAGGGTCTTGAATAAACCATTCGGGAAGGAAATAACTGCCCATCCTTTGTATAATATGAATACCTACAACGAATTAAGCTCAATTATTAATTCTTAATAAATATTACCTTCGAGAAAGTCTATTCAATAATCACAATTTTTGCTTTCAATAAATTTCAAGTGTACACATTGCGTAGAATCGATAGCAGAAAAAGAAATGTACCTATGTCGAATGATGTTTGTTTCAAGCACATATCAAATGCTGAAAAAATATATTATGATACGAGATATTTCAATCTACAGATTAAGAAATCAATTTACATATTTATATATTTGAATTTAAAGACGGGAATCTCTGATAGTCCATTAATTAGATTGAAGAACTGAAGTACAGCATTATCTAAAATATCACTAGTGTTTCACCTTCATTGCATTTCGAAAGGAAGGACTTTTCTTCAAGAAATACACTCTTAAAATACATTTTACATCAAGTGTAAAGAGTTGATCAAACTAATTTTTATTTTTAAACTTTCTATTGGCAATGTATTTTTAAATTCAGAATGTTTGTCATCCAATCTACACACCCTTGAAATCGGTACTTATTGCTAACAGTAACATTATTTTCAATTTCCATGCTTTACTTAGCAAACTCAGAGTACTCAGGCGAAATTGGAAAGGTTAGCTCGGCCTCGGCACAATATGGGCATTAAAGACACATAACCGGTCGTGCAAACAGTAGCAAGTTACTGCTGGTCAAAGAAGAGAACGAGCACACATACTGCAACGGGCCCCGGCGTCGCCTGCGTGCCACTTCTATTGTGCCGTGGAAATCAAAGGGAAAGCGCCAGGGAGGGGTGGAAGGAACGAGGGAGTGAGATAAAGAAAAGAAAGCAAAGGAGAAGGCCGACAGAGGGCCAAAGAAGTAGAAAAGGCGCCCTTTAGATCCTTCCTGCTTTATTATTTATTCGCCAATTTCCTGTTCCCTTTCGAAGGCACATCCACGTAGCCCACAAAACTGTCCCGGGACTACCTCTGCCTTGACCCCAACGAATTAGACGATGGTTTCCGCCCCCGTCCCTGTCCCCACCCGCGCCACTGTCCCCGCCCCCGCCTCTGTCACAGCCTCATCCCCCTTTAGCCTAAGCTTCTGCAACCCTCCGGCAAACGACAGCACTACGATGCCTCGTAGCCAATAGCTGCCTCGTGCACGGTGTTCATCTGCTGTCGCATGGGGATCTGCAATGAAGATGCCTGAACTTTGTGCTCTTTTCTTATCACAAACGCATTTATTAAACTTCATAAAATATTTGTGTATGTTAGTATTTGTAATATCGTGTGGTATTTAACAGCGACTATTGCACTTTTAAAATTCATAGGTCCAGTACGTTCCAGACACACTTATAACAATGCAATAGGATGAACTTATAACAATGCAAGTTCTAAATATCGTTTAGTTTTTTATTCGGTAATTAGTGGTGCAGCCAGGTTTTAAAATAACGAAAAGTTCAATTGAACTGTTGATAAAACATTCACTTACGTAAATCAATACAATACAGTGGCGAATGAAAATGTTATTGCGTTCATATTAAACCATTTTTTCGAAAAAGCTTTTATTAAAATAAAGATGCATTATCTATTATCTAATATATATATATATATATATATATATATATATATATGAGGTAAGTTATTATGTTTTTGACGAAACGCATTTAGTACTCGTGATAGGCATACTTATCAAAGCAAAAATGTCTAAAACCAAATCCTATTTCTGTATTCATATTTATATTAATCATAATCTAATTTGAATTTGATACATCCCTTAAAAATATTACTCAACAGCAATTTGTATCTTCTGGTTTTTCGATTATAACTTTTTCATACAATTTGAAAATAACTCCATTCACATTTAAACAAAGACTGAAATACAGATTGCTTTAGATAAGGATATATCCCTGTGATGTTTTAAAATGCGTTCACGATGTCGAATTGGCCGCATAATCACCGACACGAACTCTCCCTCTGCGGCAATTTGAGCCCATCCTGTACGCCAAACCGTTGTCTATGAAATACGATTTTATCGGCAAAAATGTCTATTACCTCCGAAATACCCGTTGGAATAACCGGCACGTGATATCGACCAGTCGGTGAACAGTTCCAGGGAAATGTCCAGTGCTTACAATGTCACACTATCTAGCGAGCGTGTCGAGTGAAGTGTTGGGTTATGCTTCAAAACAGACGCCTCGAGGAAATTTCTTTGTAACAAAAACTCTGTATGACTGGCAGGTACATTATTTAAAATAATGTGATGTGAAAACTCATTTTGTATTTTAATCTTTTGATGTTATTTTGGTGTATAATGGATGGAAATATCAGTTAACAGCACAAGGCACAGGGGGCTAATGGCAAATCGCTTTAACCTTTGTTTTTGTTCTTGAACTTAAACAAGCTTATTTTGAATTCTAAGATACTACGCATTTTAATTTACTTACTCCTAAACGATTCACAGACTATTACACATTAAAGTATTTACGCCTTTGCAATCACTATTTTTCAGTTTTATTTTTACACGTTAAAATGTAAACAAAAAAGTAATAAATAATGTCTCTTATTTCAATTCGACAACGAGAAATTTTCTGGAAGGAGAGTTCAGGGGCATTAAATATTTATTATTGATTTGAAGGATAATTCTAGCAATGACTTTCAATTCATTATTTCTCAACTTGGCTCTTATTTAATTAAAATATTACTCATCATTGTTATGAAAACATGGGGCAAACGAAGAAGATTAACTTTACTTCCATTGCAATCAAAGATCGGAACATAGGAAGCACTACCAATATACAACCCCGTAGTGATATTGGTAAGATGAATAGAAGCCACATGCCATAGAGATTGTAATAGATTCGTTATCCCAATTGGTATCTGTAATATGTTCAATAAAAAATAGAATTAAATTATATACATTATCAACAACTTTCAATTAAAAATGAATTTTTTTCGATAGTGAATTTTTCTGTAATACTTCCTTTCTTTTAGATCAATGCTGAATGCAGCACCGAATATGCACGAAGCAAAAAAATGAGCCCGAAGCAAGAATATAGTTTGTTCTAAAATTGGAGGAAAATTTCGATTTAAACCGTTCCACCTTCATGAGGCCCCAGGGCTGGGAAGTGGATTTAAATAAACAAACACACCAGTCGGAAGGAGCGGAATGGCGGGTCGACGTGTTAGCATCGCCCGCCCGCCATTGGCCGCTCGCCGCTCGTCGCCCACGTCGCTAAGGACATCGCCCCCGCCGCGCCACGCTCCTCCGCTCCGCGCCCGCGGCAATCGATAGCAGCCGCAGCTGCGCGCCTATCGATTCTTTCCGCGCGGAACGAACACGCGCACGGAAATCTGCTGTTAGCACGCGGCGGCCGCTGGTGCACGCCATCGCACGCACGCCGCCGCCGCCTCCACCCGGTCGACCAGGCTCGTGGGAACCTCCGCCACCACCGCCGCCGCCGCCGCCGCCGCCGCCGCCGCCGCCGCCGCCGCCGCCGCCGCCGCCGCCACCACCACCACCACCACCGCTGCTAACTTTCCTGGTATCGCGCTGCTAGATCGTCCTGCGACGGAATATCAGGAAATGTTGTACACACGAAAAAAGTTACGGAAAGGGGGTCCTTGAAACGTTTAAACGCGCTTCACTTGTTGAATGTGCGTGCCAAGTGACGGTAGCCACCGCCGCCACGGGCACGGTCGGGCAATAGACATGTCGCAATGGTGCGTCTTTAAAAGTCTGAAGAAACGTTCTGTATTCCACGAAGAAGCAACTTACCTACTATATTACGAAGATTTGTCCGGTACACCCACGAACGTCATGCTCATGAAGGGCCCAACGTTTTCTCTACTTTAGGAATCACGTGGGGAGTGTCATTGATTTTTTCAATGTCTTTATTCTCTAATATCACATGAATTAGTACAGAGTAAAGTTCCTTGTTAAGCTAACTATCGTAAAACACTATTAATATTTTGAATGAATGCTAATTTTGAGAATTTGTTTTCTGTTCACTACAAATTAGAACTATAATTATTTAATTAATAATATCATTATATTTATTTAATAGAATGCTATATCATCATAATATAATTATATTTTTTAAATAATAATTTATGGATAGTAAATTACTACATTACTCTATCTGTATTATAGGTTGCAATCTACATTACACACTCCTGCACATACGGGCGTTTTTGGTGATATGTGATAATTATTAGGCAGAGAGCAAACGAGAGTACTGCTATGGGATTATGCTCCTTGAAGCTGTCCTAAGTAACACAACTTGTAAGTTACAAGATGCCATACAACATGTTCGTCTAGCCTTCACGTCAACTTTCACTAGTCTCCACTATCCACAGAGTGTGTCTTCGTGGCTTTTAAGGAGAAGGAATTACTATTAGACAATGATCGGATTAAGGAGAAACTTTGACATAAAGGTTGCACGTGTTTCTAGTATCATGAGCTTACCCTCCGAGACTCGCGCAAAGTTACTCAAGTATTGTTAGCTACTAACTTGGCCTCCCAACTTAGGAGGGATAATCAAATTTTCTAGAACCCTAGCAGTAAGTTTACATCATTGCTGATAAATTATCCTTCGTTTAAAGATCTTCATAAATTCATATTTAATGCTGGCGAGACCCTGTAGAAGGGTGGAGTTTTAAAGTAGCATATTCAAGTCCCAGAAGAGATTTGCATAATATTCTACTTTTTAAGACCTTCCATAAAGCTTGTCTTTCTAACAAATTCTTCAGAGGTTTTAAGGTATCTTGCTACAAATGAACTACCTCTGTTCTGGTTGTCTTGAACTACATCCAGTGTAATGAACACTCACTTTTCCTCATTTAAAATAAAATTCCTTTTTCTGTATTAATCGAAACAAACTGTATACAGCTTTATACATTCTGTATAATACACATAAAATGATAACCAACACAAACATATCTAAATGGTGGCTGGGTCTTTTGATTTCTTATAACTTTTGGAGATTGCCAAACAAAATTTCCTTAAATTTATTTCTTAGTTTGAATTTTGTATATTTTTTTATAATAAGGTAAGTTTCAGGTCTTTTTATGTTGGGTACCTTATATGTGTTTTATACAGAACGTATATTACTTAAAAAATGTGTTTTTTCTCGCCTCAAGACGGGGCAAATTGAGACTCGAAACTTCAATTTGTTGAAACATCAATACACGCATTATTAACTGCAATAGATTATTCAAGAAGCTGTTCAACTAATGAATGGGCAAAATAATTTTCCTTGTAAATAAATAATAATATAAAAATTGGAGTATTTGCGTACGTCACTGCGGTCAGTCATTTTAAGAACAAACGTTTATTTAGTATTTGTTTTCTAGCCTTTTTTATATTGTTAGTAACATTTCATAATTTATCTATCTGATATTCTCATTAGCGTAACTAGTAATAAACTTTTCATTGCCATTTCCTGGCATAAATATGTCCCAGAAACAATCTACTACATTTATTTTTGCTCCCCAAGATTTAAAGTGGTAATTTGAAGAATAAATATCGTTATACATAGACAACTATAATTCACAAGGAATAAAAAATAATACTGCACCTTTGTGGTACTTGCGAATAACTAAAGAACGAAGTTTACAACTTCGAAAGTTAAATAAAAGCTATTCTTCGAGAATCATTCACATTTACTTTTTATCTTGAACCTAAAGACAATAATAATAATAACAATAATAATAATAATAATAATAATTATTATTATTATTATGACCTTATTTTCATGGCGAGAGACTTTTTGCTAAAACGGAATTTTAAAATGTGTAGCGAGTGTCAAAATGATTTATGCTTTATTTGCCTTCCATCTGCACAGCACCCTGGTATTCACCCCCCGAGCGGCATATCTTGTAGGTGCTATCGACACATTCTCACCCACCGCTCGACGCTGGACGAAAACCAGCTAGTCGGGAAAATAAAACCAGAAAGGCAATGTTCCAATACAATAACAGGCTAAGCTGAGCTAAAATTATCGATTTTTCTGAATGTGACCTCTTGAGACGGAGTGGCGTTGCTGTCTTGAGTTGTTTTCTTTCACGAGAGTCATGAGACCGCAGGACGCGTTACACGACTTACTATTTTTCTATAGGGCGTGTTTGTCAAAAAGATTTGATACTTCCTTGAATATGTCTACATAATTTTCAAGAGAAATTTGCATTTACACTTAGTTATCATCGTGTATAATCTAATCATTTATATATGTATAGTCACCGTAAAGGATAAATTTATTTTCGGAATTTCTAACTCAGGTGACCTGGCCATAAGAAAACAATCTTACCAATGAATTCTAAAGTGCTCGAAGGAATGATTCCAGTATACTAAGTATTATATTCGTTCACAGATTACCTAGTTTTGTTTCTGATATATTGATTTTTTCCTGGTGACTATTGATTGCGCAGACATTTGGCGCTTTTGAGAGAAAACGATTGACGCATTCAAAATATAGACAATTTCATCGACAGAAACATTTCACTTCTATATGTAAAAAAATATAACCTTATTTTGCCAGAAATTTTCAGAAATGGTCACATAAGTAATGTGTAGGATTACTAATAGTGTCTATCAGTGTGTAGTAGTGTATATCATTACAAGATACCCTTTATTTCGCATCAAGAAACAGAGTCCGAAGTCTAGATATGCGAATAATAATGGAATTCAATGAATCAGTTTCAGAATTATAACCGGCTCACATGTACCGTAAGATTACTATCAATTTTCTCACTGCCGTAGCCGGCATATTGTATCTGAATAAGTTTCCTTTCCGTGCTCTGTCCTTTTCTGCCGGATGATTCAGCACGCATGGGACGGAAATTATCCGATAACGCAGAATGTTCTCGTCGTACTTCCAAACAAGACGGAACTTGGGTGTGACTTATGGTGAAATACCATGCGATTTTATTTCATAGTGAGCACTGGACATTATGAAGTTCCCGCTTTCTAAGAAGTAGGAATTACCTCTAAAAACTCTATTATACGTTAAGTTCTCTGAAAAGAACCTGTTTAAACTAATTAACAGGGAACGGATTTATACGGACTAAAAATATATATGGGTATATATGTACTCAATATATTCAAAATATGGAGTTAAATATAAACTCAATATTATAAAACGTGACTACGGTAAAATAACATTTTCGAGGTAAGTAGTGCGTATACTCAAACGAGGTGCGTTTTCCGGAGACCATCGAGGTCTCAAGGTCATCTGTTGAACAAATCCAACAGTTCATCGCCTCCTCACACCCACCCCCCCACCCCCATCACTCCTAAGACAGGGCCTCAGGGCCGGAGAGTGGATCTATTCTTCACATACATTAAAACATGAACATTTTCGTAACTTGCTTTCTCGTTGGCAATTATCCCTCATTTTCAAAAAATTCTAATGTTTAAGGAATTATTGAAAATGTTTAAACTCTTATTGTTAGATGCATTTTTAATATTTGATGGAATGTAACTGTTAAACTTAATATACTATATGGAATGATTTTATAAGAAATAAGGAAAATACATGAACTTTTCTTCAAATATGTACCAAAACCGAAATATGGAAAATAAACAAAGCATTACTCAATTCTCCACATTGTGAAAGTTAAAGAGAATGTAAATTAGTATGGACATTAGCTTATTTAGTAAATATGTATTATATAGATATACTTTCCCTGCTAATTAATAATGATAGATCTCCGTGGGATAATCAATACTTCTATAACGAAAATATTATGGTTGTAAGGCCGTTTTATATTGTACAAACGTAGCTAAAAAAGGCTATTTTGTGGAGGAAGATCAAATTGTGAGCCCCGTCTTCCTAATCACATTCAGTACATTGCAAGAGATGGAGACAGTTAAAATGAGTCCAATTTTACTTTATTATATTGTATAAATATGACTGAAAACAAACTATTTTGTTAATGACGTTCCTAAAATATAAAGTTATATGGTTGATAACAGTCGAAACAAAGTTTATCGAACAATCTCTCGATGGAGACTTGATATTAGTGAAAATAGTAATAAGGTGATTTGAAAATATTGAAGGTAAAGTGATGTGTCTGTATTATATGAACGGAAACCAGTTGCACCTATATATTTTTACAAATTACTGACTACTGACACGAGAGAGTAAAGTGTACTATTTCTACTACACTTGATAATATTAGTTTCATTTAATTCGTAAGACCAATTAACTGGAATATATTCTCCAAGTTATTTTTGCTGTCAATAGTGATGCGATGTTTCCAGGCACTCGCTAAGACCATAATTACGCTTCGAGGACGGCACTAGCAGTTGATATCGCGAGAGGTGGACATGATGGAGGGAACAATGAAGGAGGGAGGGTAGTGTAGGGAAGAAGGCAGTGAGCCAAGAGGATAACGAAAAAGAACACAAGATTTATTCACTGTTCTGTGCTTCTGGGCGCGTCAACTGCTTTTGTTATTAGTAGACGACGATAAGTAGAGTAAGTAGTATGGTAAGTAAGTAGAGCATATTATATCCCAGGAGGTGGCTGTGTTCCTTCCCCACAAGATCGTGAGATTTGGAGCCAACAGGCACCGGGTGTGGGAGACACCAACTGTGGGAGAAGTGAATGCAGAGCTGAAAAACGTATTTTTAATAAAACAAGGCGAACATGTTTTAGTGGTTAAATCTGTCGTTTACAAGTTTTTTTGTAAAATTAAATTTTTCGTTTTTACCCTATTGATCACTCTATTGCATAAAGCGCCTAGGATAGAAGGAATCCTGCAGGCACGAACGACGTGTTTAAATTAATAGATAAAAGGCAGCTCGTTGCCGTGCATTGTTGCAGCTCGTTGCGTGTATTTTGCAAATGTACATTCCCACCTGAGATAAGGCATAATATTCTGGGGAAGCTCATCCTGTACTACTTAGACCTTCAGGTCGCAAAAGAAAATTATTCGAATAATGAAAAAAATGCGTTCCTCATGATCCCTGCAAGCCTCTTTTCATTGAGCTTGGAATCTTACCATTGCCTTGTCTATTTATTTACGAATCTGTAATATTTGTCAAAAATTACCTACTTAACAGAGGGAACATATTTTCATGCAATATTGATATTTATAATTACAACACACGTAGAAATCATCAAGTATCATTATCAACAGCTCAGTACAAGAAATCCATTTACAATACATAAACGTTACTTTACAACTCTTTGCCAGATGACATTAAACAATTGAAGTCGGTACACAAATTTAAGTTAAAAGTAAAATCTTTTCTGCCGCATAACTGTTTTTATACAATTACAATGGAATTATATGATGACGAGGTTTAGTCTTAGCCAGACACAGAGGTGGGTTCCATGGACTACATGACGGCGATTCTGCATTCCGGCAGAGTGAAGTGAAGAATTATATGACGACGACGTCTCAAGGTAGCTAGATCACAGATATGGGGAACCCGGCGAAGCAACTGACTGCAGGTCGGAGTGACTACATGCGGGCGGACTGGAATGATACTGGAATTATACAAGACTATATAATAATGGGGTACACGCCGTGAAGGTTTCATGTCGGCGAGATGGCAGACCATGGCTACACGATAGTGGAGTGAAGTGCTTAACGGTGGAGTGGAATGTCAATGGAAATATAGGGGCACGAGGATTAGTCTGGGCCAGGCGACACATGTAGGCTACACGTTAGGGGAGCGGACTACGTGACGGAGGATCTGCATGCCAGCGGTGTGAAATGACGACTGAATTATATGCCGACAAGATTCCATGTTGGCGAGATGGCAGAGTTTGGCTGTACGGTAGTGGAGCGGACTACATGGCGGCGGAGTGGAATGATAATAGAAATATATGACGGCGGGGTTTAATTTTGGCTAGTCGACAGAGGTGTTTTATGCGGCAGTGGAGCGGACTGCATGGCGGTGGGTCTGCTTGCCCGCAGAATGTCATGGCAATGGGATAATATGACGACGCGTTTTAATGTTGGCGTGCCAGTGGTGGATTACCCGGCAGAGAAGCTGTATGCATGGCAGCGGGTCTGAATGGCGGTGAGTCTGCATGGCGGCGGGTTTGTATGGCGGCAGAGTGGAATGACAACGGAATTAAATGACGGCAGCTTGAATGACAATGAAGTTTTATGCCGACGAGTTTTCATGTTGGCGACATGGCAGAGCTGAGCTACACGGTTGTAGAGCGGACTGCATGGCGGCGGAATGGCAACGGCAATGGAATTATATGACGACGAGGTTTCATGCTGGCGAGCAGACAGAGCTGGGTTAGACGGTAGTGGAACGTACTGCATTGCCGGCGGAGTGCAATGACAATGGAATTATATGACGACGGGGCTTCATGTGGGCGAATCGGTTGAGCGGAGCTGGCCGGGGCAGGGCGGCAGAGTAAGTGGGGTAGAGAGGGGGAAGCAGAAGGGTTAAAGGGGCGGGAAGCGGGGGGGGGCGTGCGCCGAGGGTGGGTCGAGCGTGCGTGCGGGGCTTCAAGCGATCACCTGCGAGCACTAAATCCGCACTGACGTTCGAAAATCGCGAGACCTCGTTAATGAGGAGGTTAAGCGGCGGGACGTGCTATGCGGCCTGCGAAATCAATCAATTCGCTACGGCTCTCGGCCATATTGCTGGGCGCGAGCGGAGTGGAGAGAAGGGGCGTACGACGAGGAGAGCGTGAAACGATGTGGACGAAGAGGAGAGGCTGATGAAGGGGTTCAGATGGGTTGGAGGTTGTGGTGGGAGAAACGGCATCCCTTCGAGTGGGGCGCTAGCGAGGAAACTCGAGATCAGGACGTGTATTCGGTGTGCATGGTCAGCTCGCTCCTATATGGTTTGTTGTAAATTTCGTGCGTAAAGGCAACGTTTGAAATATTGCGTCGTTGTGAAATCTAAAAAATACACGGTGGCCGATGGGATTTTCTCTGATATGTATGTAAATACAGTACGATTAACAATATCATTCAATGTCAGAACTAGGTCACGATGTGTCAGTTTGCTTTGCTCTGAAGTTTTGCTGTTCAGATTCCTCAGAATTTCTATTCTTCCGAAACTACAACTGCTGGGTTAAGAGTTTGGACTGATTGACAAATTGAAATTCAGAAGATAGTTGAATCACTCTCATGCCCGATGACGAAATGCAATCTATTTTTGATACTTCTGATGGATTTACGATGAAATTTACATAGCATTAGAAATATTTAGTAAGAATTTTTTATAAGTGAAAATAATTTACTTTCATTGCAAATAATATATCGTAACAATATTACAAACATTTTGTATACTTATCAACGAGTATATTTTGTATACTCAATTGTACATGAACATATACATTATTTAAATATGGCGCATAATTAGGCGCTAAAATGAAAATAGGAAAATTCTGGTCGGACTCTAAAAGGACGCATATAATTCACCTTTGGTTTTACCTGAATTTTGTTTTGTAAATAGAATACGAATTGGATGCGTTTTTTGTTGGAATCAAATATCGACAGACTATTAGGGATGTTAAAATATACTGTTTCTAGTTCAATATTTTATTTATTTTGAATGCAAGCAATAGCGAAATGTTTTACCCTACGTGGGAAACCGTTTATTTGAAAGTAATAATATTAAGGAGGTAAAACAAATGTACC
The DNA here is from genome assembly GCA_031308135.1 of Acheta domesticus. Lineage (NCBI taxonomy): Eukaryota > Metazoa > Arthropoda > Insecta > Orthoptera > Gryllidae > Acheta > Acheta domesticus. The sequence continues at coordinate 237,770,337 of JAHLJT010008446.1, forward strand.
ATTTTTAAAGTACCTACCAAATAAAAAGGGAAACCAATAGGAATATATGAAAAATAGTTTTATTCAGTGGTCCTACATATACTAAGTGATTTAGCAACTATTTATTGATCAAAATTTGGAGGAAATTATTATTCTTAATTACGAATTCATCACATTTAGAATTTAAAACATTTTTCGCTATTTGAATTTAAAATACACATTTCGCTATTGCTTATATTCAAAATATATAAAATATTGCGCTAAAAATAATATATTTTACATCCCTAATAGTCTGTCGATGTTTGATTCCAACAAAAAACGCATCCAATTCTTATTCTTGGTACAGTAATGCCCAAATATAAGATTAAAATATACTTTCATGTTTAATTTGAGCTTTCACAATTATGATGTGAATTAACTCTAGACATATCTACTTGACTTCCCTGGAGACGCCGCGTTCAACGCACAGAAGAAGTTTCGACCGTCATGCAACGGTCTCCCAAAGTGCCGTATGCTAGTGTTGTCAAGGTCGATGTCATAAGCGGGAGTCCGTGGCACGAGTGCCACAACGAAATCGCCCCTCCATGCAGTTCATTACCCGGCCACAAGAGACAACGCCATCCCTATTGTAAAACGGCGGGGTTACTAATAGTTTCCCCTACCCACGCTAGTGGCGCAGCAGCTCGTGGCATGCTACGGTGCCACGACGCTTGCCACTGCCACCAGTAGAAGACCTTGGCACCGCTGCCGTATGCAATATTTGTATTTTACCTTGAGGAAGGTCGCAGCATAACTGTCGAAATTTTGGCATCTGTGCCTAGGACGCGGCGTCTCCTGGACAGTTCAACAGATACTGACTCCGGCCGTGGAAGCCTATGCTTTCATTTTACCTTGATATATTTTGTTATCGTTTATTGAAACATGAAGTACTAGCGCTCGTATTAATGTAGGAGTGGGGCAGCGAGACATGGGGGTTGCATGATGGCAAGAATGTCCGAGCAACGATACAAAGACGTTAGTACCTATACCGTACTACAATCAACAACTTGCTACAGTCTCTGATGATACTGTAATCTTTCTTCCTCTTATCCCGCTCGTAAAATACGCTCTACTTTGCAAACAAAAGTGCTAAGCCTTGCTTGTTCGCATGCAGTGCCACGAACACCTGGTTCCGCTGAATTGTACTCAATCCTGTGTAGTGAAACCTTCAAAACAAGTGAGCATAAATCCGTTGAAAAATGGGAAAATTTCATGTGTGTGCCAACGGGCTTTGCGCGGACTAGATATCAGGTTGATGAAATTTCATGCTTCCTCACTTGTGACATGAGCCAACCTATACTTCTTTACTACTCGTGTTTTGTAAATATATTTTCCTATAAGGAAGAAGGCTACTTGTTAAATAATGTTTTCCCCATATTTGTAATGAACAATTTCTAAAATTAATCTTACTTTTCTGAAGATACATTTATCAACATTACATATGTTTAACAAGGAATGAACTCATAAAATATACGAAATATGCTGAAAAGTCCAAGGGAAACGTATTCACAGTTTACCAAAGACTCTGAAACTTACATTATTCTGTACAATTCTCTGGGCATATTCATACTGTTATATTATTCTGCCTGGCTTCCACCCACACTAGATTCTAGAAATATTTATGTATACCTTTTACCAAAATTGCAATCCGCTAGTACCCTTACAATACAATGTTGAAATATATTGTTACACCAAAATAAATTTGTCATAAAAACAAAGAAACTAGTGGCGTCACAAAAACACAAATTTGATCGTTTTATTTCTAAACTTATATAATTTAGAACCCATGCGAAAATTTCAGATTTTTAATCGATTGCACATTACCAGTGACCGGTTATTTACTTGGGGATCTCTTCATTGACTAAATACATGCCTATGCGAGTATTTACAAGCCTCATGAATATTTCCTTGGACTATAATTTGACCTCGGTACCGAAAAAATTAAGTTTTATATTTTTCGAAAGCGAACATTTTTAGTTGTCAAATTATGCTAACTATCCTTTCTTGATACTTTCATTCTTCATTCAACTATACATGGTTAAGAAGGGAGATGCTATTCTGGAGCTCAAGAGACGATTCTGCTTCTCCCCGTACGTCAAATTGTTTTTTTCCCGATTCCTGACAAAATAAATCTTTCATATTTAAAGCTCACAATATTTCTTTCACTCACTCTTCGAGAACTGTTCAAATTTCATCTCTTTAGATTTATATCATAATTTTATTAAATTACTTTTAGTAATTCACATTATAAATTTGTGTGAAGTACTTAATAAATACGTTGTATAATGTAATATTATAATGAACAGTCTTTGCTAAAAATTTATTCTCAACTAACCTGTCAATTTACACGTATGAACTAGTGAAAAAAATATTTCTATTATTCGGAGTCTTTAATTTTTCCTGAATTCCTTCTTTGACATTACCCTCGATTATGGAGATTTTCTACACGTATATTAACTACAAATTTGACAAAACGTTCATTCCAAGTGCGTATTCCTACTTCCTCGCGCAAATTGCCTAATGGCACAGGCTTTGAATAAGAGTAATCACTCGTTTCCGAGACTGGCCGAGGATTCTAATTCAATGTTCTCCTGTTGACTGCGTTCCACCCCCATCACTACGCCATTTATGCCGCCCGGCCGCTCTCATCATTTCGCGATATCCGCCCCGCCGATACTGCAGAGACCTCGGCCGAGCTCCGAGCGGCGCGCAACGAGGAAGCGGGCAGCGGCGGGGGGCAGATGATGAGTCGCAGGGTGGCTTTCGTCGGCTTCTTGCTCTGTCGCTAGTAATTGGCGCGCCTGCCTCCCCCGGCCACGCCCCCCTCCAAGCCCTCCGCGGCGGCGCCGGGGCAGCGCGCTTTATTGGCCCGCGGCGCGTTTATACCGCTGCGTCCGCCCGCCTCGGCCTCCCCGCCCCCCCCCGCGCCGCTGCGGGCGAGGACAGATGGGCCACTTTATTGTTTGTTTCTTTAGGATGGCGTGTTGTTTTTTCCCCTTCGGTTTGCAGCGGGCTAGCTGGCCGCTCTCACCTCCACGTACGTGCGAGGCCGGGCGAGCGGAGAGGGCGGGGGCGGTGGAAGGAGAGGGGGAGGCGGAGGGAGATTGTGAGCCTTCCGGGAGCGCCTCGGAGCCGCCTGCGGTCGCCGTGGCGTCGAATCGAGGTCAGCGCGGGCTTGTCCTCCCCGCTTCCTCCCCTCTTCCGCAGCTTCTCTTTCTCCTCGCGGAGCCCCGCGCCGGCCGCGTCATGCCCGCGGCGCGCCGGGCCCGAGCTCCCTCCGTTCTGCCGAGGCCGAAGCAGCCCTCCGCGGACGCCTCGCCCCCGCTCCCGCCCCGCCCCGCCCCGGGGGCAGCGGCGGCGGTTCAATGCGCCCGCCCGTCTCTCGACCCACCTGCTTCCCCCGACACCCTTCGCCAGCGCCCCCCGCTTCCATTCGCCGCGTCTCCTCATCTGATCCGCCTTTACATCCGCCCCGCCCGCACGCCCGCTTTTCAGCTGCGGCCCCAACCCGCCAGACGTCATTCAGAGAGCCAAAAGAAAGCAGGGGGCTCTAGCAACATATTTCAGAAAGGGTTCACTAAAAAGACACTATTTTTAATCTTATTTGATACATTTACGTGCATAATGAAGCATTATAATGGATCACAAGTTAATATGTGCTCGTCACGCAATTTCAGGATGATGCCTTCTCAATGTTACCATTTTGTATGTAGGGAAAATAAACAGTGAATGTCTCGGAATTTGCCCTAATTATGTTAGCCCATTGCCCTAATAATGTTAGCAAAAGTCTTAATAAAATAATAGTTGGGCACTGTGCTTTTCCCTTTTCATCTACTAGAAAAATCTTGATAGCGTGACAACAGTCCACAACCTGATTAATAACTTGTAAGATGATAAAATTTAAGTTTGCTAGCTTATTTTAATATCTACATTTAAAGACGTAAGAAGTTCACAAAGAAAAGAGATATTTTCAACTTCGTTCATAGGGTCAGTAACACGGTATATCGCCACGTCACGAAAACCACTATGGCTATTAGTACCGTTAGTGTAGTGAATGTTTTATCAGTGGAGGTAGCGGTGTTTCTCATTGGATGGTGAGGTCCGGTACAGACCTACACAACGGCTTGCGGAGTATTTTTCTCCTCTAGACATCTAGAGGAGAAAGTCCTCTAGACATCTTGGGCGCGGTTCCACCCAAACTGGGAAAGCTCTAAGTTCTCGATTGGTCTTCCGACGTGTGTGGTAATAATGTTGGGCATATAAGTTTGTGTGTTTGCGTGTGTGTGCAAGAAGAGAGTACAGAAAAAGAAAATATCGCACATCGTTCGTGGCCCGTTTGTTAAGGTACTGCACCAGCATTTACCTGGTATTTATCAGAAAATCAGGGAAAGTTACTGATCAAAGCAGCCGGCCGCAGACAGACCTAGCTATGTAACAAATTGTCAAAAATCCACTACCATCCAGAGTCGAACCTAGGCCCTCCCAGTCAGAGCCGCTGGAGACTCAACGGAAATGCTGACTCTAAGCTAACTCTGACTCGGTTTTTCTATTTCAAAAAACATTTTTAATTAACATTTTTATTTATATTTATTAAAAAGAAATCAGATCATATATTTTACGGTATTCAGCTATGTTCTCATGAATTGTTTTAGCATAAAAATATTTGTATTGATGATGTATGGACGAAGTCTTAACAATGATAGGCCATGGCAATAACACATTTTTTGTCTAGCTATATTCTGTTCAGATTATCAGAGAAGGTTCAAAGAGAATAAGCAATTCTGCTTCTAGATCTGCATTAATACATTTCAACAATTAAAGTTTAAATAAAGACGGATGATTATCATGTGAATGGATTATTATTTGAGGGACCTAAGCATTTTTAATTCATTTACTAATTGTGTGTATGTGGCGAGTGTGAGTTTGTATTTATTATGATCCCAGGGTTTGTACGGCATACCGATGTTATATATGGCGGCAGTGGGTACATTCAGGGAAATCTCCAGGGCTATCTGGAATCCTTGTCTTCCCCGATTGGGTCTTCTCGCTGTCTTGTATGAGAACGTAGCTATACACTTGGGTAATCCTTCCTCAAGCCTTACACCCCATTCGCGCCGCCCGGCCAGTTAATGCCGTCTGCTCCCGCTGAAGCGTCCTGCCACGCTCGTATTCCACGCTAGCGACCAAGTCGACTGCGCGAGCCAGGATCACCATGACCTCTGAGCCGTAACTGACCAGAAGAATCCCTCGAGCTGTGTTTATTCTTTGCCGCAAAAAACCCCAGAATACGCTTTAGACCTCATTACACCCATCAAGCAGCACATTTCTTTCAGAGACGGTCATTTCACCTTCATTCCATCTACTCTTACATAGATTTATGTAAGTTTTCACGGCCAACGTCAGTATTATCGTCGTTTTTCAGATTGACTTAGGGGTATATTTTACAAGAGATTACATTCCATTAGGAAAGCAATAGTCATATTTGCATCACTTTTGAAATTATGCAGAAGGACAAAGCAACCTAATATTTACCCATCTTTAATATAGTACGATGAACATTATTTCTTGCTGCAGATTATTCACTTAGAGACAATTTGCTACCTTGACACGCCTTTATACCTCGAATCAGTTTTGACTGAAAGGCTTTACTTAGGCTTTCTGGCGCCATCTCACAAAACCATGGGACCATACGTACATTTCTTGTCACTTCCCGCTTTCAACTACTAACGATTATATAATCTATCGGTGTTAACAAATCTACTACAAATTTGATTTGACTGTTCATTAGATATGTTATAGAGTTTGCAAATATCCCTACTTTTTCCTGTGTATTTACTTTTCTTAAAGTCTTCAGTCTTATCGGAAGTACACATGGAGACTAGTCGATTCGTTATGATGTTTAGAAATATGGAGAGAGTACGATTGTTTTTCACGGTGTTCTAATTGTACCATGCAGCTTCAAAACGTGTCCAGAATTGGTGAATAATTAATTATGTATAATATATATCGTTTACAAAAATTTAGATTTCTCTGAGAACTGAAAAAAAACAGCCTTTGATATTTTCACCATTTCTTCTTTATATATCCATCTCATAACAACACCAACTCCCGAAGATATATATTATTCTGACTCGTAAGATTCATTTCATCACCGTTGGCTATTTCATTCGCTGAGAATTTGAGAGCATCAAATTTTCTAATCACGTTGTTAATTGGGTTAGGTTTTTCCTTTTCGTGCCTAGTAAGGCGTATTGACAATCTCAGAATGAACTCTTTTAAAAATTTGGGCCGTGAGTGGGATGAGAGGAACCCAAGAGAGTAATAACTTTCACAAGACAAATATTAATATACTTGAAGAAAAATTATATAAAGTATCATGGCAATCACAATCATCCGGATTGGATAAAGAAAAACGCAATTTTATGGCATTAATTTACAATATTCTTGAGATACTGAAACGTAGAGAGCAAGCCCGCATTTTTGCAGTGTAATTTTTTGGAGAACAAAGGGAAGTGAATTAAACATGATTAACGAGATTAATAATTAGCTTTTCAGAAATAGTAAAAACAAATCGCGAAATATGAGAAAATTTTGATTAAGGATTTCACATAAAATGTTCACATTTTAAGAGATACATTTTTAAAGCAATTTGTCACAGATAAAAAAAAACAGTTTATTTACTTTTTCTTCTTGTTTTATCTACCTAGTTCTTCTCCCTCCTTTGGATAACCACATCTGTTGAGATGTGTTTCATCTCTCGGAGAATTTTCTCAACGCTTGAGGCACTATTCCCCACTGACCTAGACGCGAGCCCATTGTTGCACTTCCCTTCTTACGCCGTTGAAGCTAATCTGGAGCGCCGCTCGGGTGGCCAGGGGTGGCAGAGGGCGGCTGGTGGTGGCCAGGTGGCGCCTGCGGCACGCGGCGGTGGGGGCAAGGGAGTGCGGGGCGGGGCGGCGCGGGCAGCGGCGCGCTACCTTGCACGACCGTGCGGAGAGCCGCCCCAATGAACACTCGGGGGCCGCTGTGAATTAGCGCGATGGCCGGCGACGGCGGACAAAGGGAGGGCGGCGGCGCGGGGTCGGCTCGGAGGGTGGCGCGGGGGTGGCGCGGGGGGCTTGGCGGCGGGGCGGCTGCGGGGGGCGCGGGGGCGGTCGGCGCGGGGCACCGCGGGGGCGGCGCGGGGGCGGCGCGGGG
>JAHLJT010008446.1:237777651-237858420 GCA_031308135.1 Acheta domesticus
ATATTATTACTGTATTCGTGATAACAGTTGTGAAAATATTTAATTTATTGTAATGTTATTCAAGAGTATTTTATGTGTTGTTCTTTGCAGTGTTCTGCTTTTTGGAAAACTATTTAAAATGTTTTTGTTCAGCTGCATTTTTTGCACTGTAGGCTACTAGCTAATACTGGAAACGCGTAATACAAGTAGTTAATATTCACAGCGATATTCTAAAATGATGCTTAAGATACATATGCTTATATATTCCGTAAATTATTTCGGGTGGAAAAACAATTCACCTTTGTCTTCTTAATTAGGTCAACAAATTTTGATAACGGGACGATATCGATATTGATAATGCGACGATATCGAAAAATAACAAAAACACTTTCTACGAGAATCAATGCTTTTGAAGCCGAAACGGTTAAGGAATCTTCTGTATTGCTTACTAATTTTGAGGAAGAAGTGTGTGTTTTCTCCACGTAGAACACTCGCCTGTATTTAGTTACATGGGATACTATCATTAATATTGCAAAATACTCAGAAGATTGGATAAGAAGATATATAAGTACCAACTTCAAAACTATCAAAACTGCGTTTTTATAGGTTTAATGTGAAAAGATTATCAGCATGTATTGAAATAAAAAAATCGTTGAACGCAAAATGTGCTTAAAATATAACTCAAATTTGATAGTCACCGTCAACGAATGAAAGAATCGACAAAAAATTAAGGTATTTTAAACCAAGACGCCACTAGGCGTGGAAAGCCAAAGGAGTCGCAAGCGCGACGCGAGGTGGGGTGGGGTGGGGGTGGGGTGGGGGTGGGGGGTGGGGGTGGGGGTGGGGGTGTGGGTGGGGGTGGGGACGGGGACGGGAGATCTGAGGCTTGCCGAAGAGTTGGAAAGCGTCACGAAAGGAGTACGGCTAGGTCGCCAAGGGTAGGGATAGGCGAGAGTCGTGGAAAGGTGAGCAGCGGACGGAATGGGATACAAAGGACCGATTTGAGCAAAGGGAACGAGGCAATAAAAAGGAGGACTGATAAATAGTATAGAGGGAGGAGACGAGGAAGCGAGGATAAAGAAAAGGAATGGAGAAAGAAGGTAGGTGGAGATTTGGATATGATGTGAATAGAGAAGTTTGGAAGTGTGAAAAAAGAGATAGCCAATAGCTACCAGGAGGGGGCGAAAATGACTAAACTCAGGGACGAACTAGAGAACATGTACTTGAAGGTAATGAGGGACTTGGAAAGCGAGGTTGGAGAGGAGGGTAAAAGGGAATGTGAAGAAAAGAAGAATGAAGTGTTACGCCGCGAAGTAGTGGGAAAAGGGAAAAAAGAGCAGAGAATAAAAGTAAAAATCAGATGTGTTTAGTCAGGGTGGTGAAGAGTGCAGATAATGGGCGGGGATAGATTAGTGTGCGAAGCAGAAGGGCTGGTGGGCGTCGGAGCGCGGGGGCGGGCGTTTGCAAGTGGAGAGCTGCGACATCGAAGAGAAGGGTTGGGGCGCGCGCAAGCGTAAACAGTGAGAGCAGGGTCGTGGCCAAGTTGAGCTTCAGTTAGAACGTGCCTGCTGCGTCGACGGGACATACACCTTAATTTCGTCTCATTAGCAAACAGCACAATAAGAAGTACAAAGGCGACCCGCCGAATTCCACCCGATTGTTTTAATTACCCTCGTAATCAGTGCCTGCTCGCAACAGCTCTGTTAAATATAACGAAGGCAGCTTTCAGAAGTTACAGTTTCATTTGCCCGTGAAGACTATGAGTCTCCCGATAATGATCTTGTGCTACTTTAATCGCCGCGAATGGCCTTTGATGTCCAGTCATTTCTTTAATACTATCGTCAACGCAAAGCTTTCGCCTAAGATTACGGAGAGGACGTCTAAGAAAGCACCAGCTGCTCTTCCTGACCAAAAAAGAAGTTTCCACTTCCCTTACAAGCACCCTCATTCTCATTTGTAGCGTATAAGACGGGGCCACACAATTAAGATAAAGAATACAGACCTCCAGAGAGATCTGAATTTTCAATGAATATTTTTAGACGACTATTTCAGAGATGAGAAGAGCCCAGTAAAATAAATCATGCAATTTCAAACGTTAGTTTGAGGCAAAAAATAATATTGCAAAATAATAAAACGGAAAATTTGAATGTTCTCGTAGTTTTAGATTATATATTTTTCTGATTTGAAAACTCCGGTTGTGGAAGAATATATGTGTGAATGTACTAGTAAATGAACTCTTTTGTGCTAATGTTAATGAATATTTTGGTAAACAATGAGAACATTAAAAATACTAAGTATTTCTAGGTATAAAAACATTTAAAGTAATTTATTACTGGAGATATTAGGTGGCGAACAAAAGTGAAAGCCATATAAAATTTAAAATTCTAATTTGACATTACAATTGCTTTGTTGATTGCAATAACATGTATGCGTTTAAAATAAAGTGTTTTTAAATTCCAGTCAATTAAAGACGTTTATTCTGTAAACTTAACTGAAGATAGATGTCCGCTCGTTCTCTGTGATGTTCGTACAAACAATCATAGAAGTTTGAATAGACTTCTTTCCACTTTCGCGTCCCCAACATCCTTCTCTCCGTCGCAATGCTGCAACACGGACCAGGAATCACCACGTCTCTCTCTTTTGCATCATTTAAAAGTTCATTAGTCACGCCGTACCAGTTACAACTTAGCCCGTGTCCCAGATTCGTTGGGGCGCCGTCCCTCGCGCAGATAATGCTGTCGGGAGCATTATGGGATGGTCCTGCTGGAATTTGAAACGACGCGCTCAACTGGCGGTATAGGTGAAAGATGGCGACGCATTTCCGGGACCCGCGTCTTTATCTGGCGGGGAAGTGACTCATGGCCGGGGAGGGGCGGGTGTGCGCGGGGCGCGCGGGGTCCGCAGGAGAAGGGAGAGGAAGGAGGAGGGGAAGGAAGGGGCGGAGGAGGGAAAGGGGCGGTGAGTTGTGGCGGCGCTCCCGGCGACCAGTGCCGCGTGTCCTCTCGGCGCTCAGACCGCGGTCACTCCATCTTCCAACCCCGGCGACACACACCCGCGTGGCTCTTTTTATCTGCTTTGTCAGCGCGGGGGCGTAAGCGTGCGTTCGCCCTTTTGATTTCGGTTAGCGTTACCGTTCTTTGTGCTTTGCGCTAAGCTAACGGTTTCTCTAACAATACGCTGTACGTCGGCAATAAATAAAGAAGAATAAAGGTTTCTGAGGCAAGTTATTTATTTTGCGTGTGTAATCCGAATGTCCTTTAATTTTCAATAGGAGCATTAGAGATGTGTATCGAAAAAGTTGCGCTGGCAGTTACTTTTCAGAAGCTATGATTTAACAATAAGTAGGGTACACACAATTCGTTGACGCGAATGAGGATTCCGTTGTTTTAACACAAACAACATTATGTAATTACTGCAATGAAATTTACAAGAGATTTAAAAATAATCGAGAGTAAATATTTAAAGGAATTGATTTTGTTTTACCCCAGGGTATCGTTTCATTATTACTCATTCAACTTGACAACACTCTTTGTATAGTTACGTTAGGAGTATTTAATTTTTAACTCTCCCTTGGCTACTATAATAATAAAGAGAACATATCATTCAATTTATTTAATTTTGAATGCAACTTGTTGCTCTTGGGTACAAAAGACATGTGTTTTCAGAATTATTTAGTCGCTTACCTATGCAGTAAGAAGAATTTAGTAAAATATCCATTTGTGACATCTGCAGACGTACCTGGGAAAGAAAGAAACTGTCATTAGTTCTAACATCCATAGAAATAAAAACAGTTATGAAACAGATGAAAAATGTGAGAATAATTATTATCACACTAAAAGAATATTAAAGAGTAACGTAAATCAAAGCACAATATTTGTAAATAGGGAAAGCCACAAAATAGTATTTGAAAAAATGAACGCCTACATTTAACTCATTCGCCTAACTATAACAAACTTGCGCTTTTTGATAGGAGTGGACACAAGCACACAAGAGTAATAAATTTTACATTTCTTTAGTCATATTTTATTGAACATTCACTTTGTCGCGTTTCACAATTCACAGAGCACATTTCCAGACAACAGCGCCAATGGCTCAAATCATCGATTCCACAGGTTCCTTTCAAACCACCAACGGCGCACTTGGACGACGCAAGAGTCTATGCGGCGGCAAATTTATGCCCGCCTCCCGTTCTCTCCCAACAAAATAATGCATAACCACGAATAACGTTTCAAATTACGTACAAACATACGTATCGCGACCACAATACACTGCGACCCAAATACGCAAAATATGCGGCGACATGCTGGGAAGCTGAACACGACTATGTGGATTTATGCGAACATACCACCGCGCGCAGGAACGGACGGTGCGGGCTGCAGAGGAGCCGGAGGACCGTCCCACCCACCGAGATCACGTGGCGATCTAATGGTTCCCCAAACTGCGCAATCCATCGATTGTTCGCGGCCGCTCGCCCGCGCGGTTGGTTGCCCCGCGCTGCAGTGGGCAAACTATGCACCGCCGGTCGCGCGACGCCCAAGCACGTCGCGGCGCGACGCCACGCTATGCGACGGCGTGTGAAGCATGCGTGAAAAACGGATTAGGCCATGGCATTCATTACCTAATGAATATTAATCGCTTTGGTATGTTTGCCGTCGATTTAGTGGAATTATCGCTGGGCGTTGACGCCCTTTCGCCGAACTTGAGTTGGCCGTTCGATCCCCCCTGCCCCCGTTTCCGAACGGACGGTGACCGTCGGGTGTTCGGGCAGCGGAGGCACAAGACGACCAACGAAACTGCGCTAATAGTGAATCATGCTTCTTCGTTTTCACAGTCGTGCCCACTACGTACTTACGTAGTAAAGAGAAAGTATTGTAATGCTACAGCAGAAAGTAAGGACTTTTCATCAGAAAAACCCGTATTGCGGGGACCGGATCTGGAAGAAGTGGATGAATTGTGTGTGAATTATGATGTCTATATATGCCAAATTACTTCTTGTAACATCTTGTGTAGTCAGAATTCACGTGACCTGAGCAATTTTTTTATCGTCCTTTGCTCAGCCCGATGAAAAAAATGACGAAAAAATTTGGAGTTGTTTATGAGGAAATAATTCTTATAAATTGCCGATATTTCACGCAATCTTACGCGAAAACTACTCATATTTTTGAAAAATTGTACATTAATTTATTTCAAGATATCTCTCTGAAGAACAGATTTCATTAAAAAACTCTATTTTCAACTACGTATTTACAGGAAGACGTCGAAAAAAATTTAGGAAACATTTCAATTTACGGAAACTCAGAGAGTTCAATGAAAATGAGTTCTGTGTTCGCGGAAAAAGTTTAATAAAAAATCAGAAGTCATTTTTGAGAAAAGTTGAAAATGTTAAAACTTCATATCAAGAACCTGTAACAATCAAATTATCCGTTTCAAACTCGCAGAATTCGGCCAGACTGATCGGGGAATATCAATTTTGGAGAAAACTGTCTGAACGGTTTAGGGCGCTAGCGTCTGCCCACTGACGGACGGGCAGACACGTTTTGTTGTCAAACAATTTCTAGGTATCTTGGCCTCAAAAAAATCTGGATTCTGAGCACACAATGTGTTAAACAAAGTAATTTGCTACATTTGGGAACAAGATTTATGCTGATTAATGTGATATCAGGGCACTACAATACGATTTCTTGGGTTGAAAATTACCATTTTTTACCAAAGCATAACAATACTTTCTCTATTCTACTGATGTAGTGTGCCAGGGAATAAAAATATAATGACTTGAGACTTTAACTATTTTTCCAAGAATAGACAAATATCGTGGGCAGTCTCAAACCACTTCATTTTTTTATTGTAATTCACTTTTCTGTTTAGAAAATCAAAGATGGCTTTTAATTTTTACTATAAAAATTTATTATTTATGGATTTTCCATACGCCGATATAGAAAGGTTTAAATCTGAACATTGATTACCCATAAAACTGATTTTCGATCACTGGCAGTAATTCATAATATAAATTCACAATATATTTATATGATCCCTACCGTAGTGGGATCGCATGGCCCTTACCGTAATTTACAAATACTAGAAAACCGAAGAGACAGAGAGAGAGAGAAAAATGGAAAAAGATCACATGTACTCATGAAAATAAAATATAAACACTATTAGTTGCGAAAAGGTCCAGCCGTGAATCGTATGAACACATCGCACACAAAAACCTTCTAAAAAGTCTGGTGAACGCTGTTGGAATCTTCGAAACATCCTTTTGCATTGCAGTCCGCATTCTCGGAGACACTTAAAGTAAGCGTATTTGTATCTAGGAAGGCAAATGTAAATGCGGCCCACCCAAAATCAGCATGCGTAAGTAGCGATTTAACGAGGGCCGCCTCGCTTGCGTGCCCAACGGCATTCGTATACGCGGGTGTAGGGCAGAGCGGGAGGGAGATGGGGAGGGTGGAGTGAAGTGAGACAGAGGTCGGGAAAGGATAAAAGGGGCGGGACGAGAAGCTCAGAGTGGACTGAAAAATGCTCGCGGAATGATAAGAGGCGGTGTGGGAAAGAGTAGTGGTGGAGGGGGGAGTCCCAAGCAGAGGCAGGGAGTGCAGGATGGTATGGAGTGTGTGTTGCAGGCGGGGAGAATGGAGCAGAAGAGTGGAAGTTAGGGTGGATGCGGGAAAACGGGGCATATGCGGGGAGTTCAAGACGCAGGCGAGGAGTTTCGCTAGAAGGCGTGGAGTTTCGGGCGAAGGCGTGGAGTTCCGGACAAAGTCGTGGAGTTCCGGACGCAGGCGGAGAGTTCCGGACGAAGCCGGAGAGTACCGGACGAAGGCGGAGAGTTCCGAACGACGGCAAAGAGTTCTTCTCGAAGGCGAGGAGTTCCAGCTGTAGGTGAGGAGTTTAGGGCGGGGATTTCATGGAAAATTTGAAGCGGAAGCGGATGTGGAGAGTTCGCCCCGGAAGGCAGGTCGCGTGGCAGCGGATCGGAAGGCGCCGAGCAGAGAGGTGGAGGTGGGGGAGGCGCGGAGAGATGGGGCGGCGCGGAGCGCACATCGAGTTGGCAGCGCGCGGCGGGCTGGCCACGTTCGTACGCCCTGGAAATCCCTCTCGACGTGAACTAGCGCTCGAGGATTGAAGGGTCATCCACCGGCCGGCGCGCGGCGAGCGCAGGGGCGGGGGCGGGGGCCGTGGCGGGGGCGGGGGCGGGGGCGGCGGGGGGCTTGTGCCGCTCGGACGTTGTATTGGCGCGGAGGGAGGGGGCGGTGGACACGCAGATGGGCACGTGTGGAAATGGGCTGGATGTGAATGCGTGGTGGCGACAGAAAAATCCCAGATGTAGGGAAGAGCCTGAAGTGGAGCGACAAGAGAAAGAAGTAGAACGTTTGGGAAGAGTATAAGCGAGTATCAAACGTGCTACCGTGCACCAAGGGAACCTTAGTATTAAATCATACATGATATCATCAAAACGACATTTAATATGGAGGCAATGTTGGCATATGGGGCTAACGGAATGGAATACTCTACAATATATGAAAAAAGTATGTGTACCTTAGAAGCCTGTAAAGTGTAGGCAAATTGAGCGCACTCGGATATAAATGAACAAGGAAGGGTTTTTATTTTAAATACGTTTGTATAATTATTGAATTTTTCTTGGAGTTCGAAGCACCCGATTCCGCGAATATGCTTCAGTGTTAAAGGGTTTTTAAAAGCATTGTAGCAATTAAGAGTGTAGTGAAATGTGTAGTTAGATGGAATGTAAAAATAGTTGTGAGACTTGTGAGGCAAAATAGGAATAGAATCGTATATTTTGTGACTCGAAATTGTAACTGGAAGAATCGGTGTAGATCTTTAAAGAGATGTTGTTTCTTGAACGTAAATGAGAACAAGGGAGTGAAGTGGAGAGAAATAGTAGAATTTACACTTTCTTAGGAATTAATGGCAAGATGTGAACTTACAGTAAGACGTGGATTGCATTCTACGCATAGAGTAAGGAAAGATGCAGAACAAAAGACAAAAAAGGATAAAGATGAAACAGGATATCATAAAATGACAACCGAAGTTCAGTGATACGAGAAAGAGACAGAGAAAAGCAGGAAGAGTAGGAAAGATAGAGAAGCGAGTCAGAGAGAAGGAAAGGACGGATATAGAACAAAACACAAATATACAAAGGGAGAGAAATAGAATTGAATCAGGAATGAAATTATTATAGAAGTTAAAGAAAGAAATGGAAGAGGAAGAGGCCGGAAAAGGGAAACGGGACGAAGAGCAACAAAAGGAAAAAATATACAGAGAAAAATAACACGTGGTGTAGAGGAAGAAATAAAAAGCAAACATGAGGTCGAGCGAGGGAGCGGGCGAGGCGCAGGGTGTGGAGGTGGGGGCAGGGGTGCGGGTGGGGTGGGCGTTGCCAAGCAACGCGCGTGGGCGCGAACGGTCGCTCGGTCGCCGCTGCGCGGAAGCCAGAAAGAAAACGCCGCCCCATAACATGTAAATACCGCGCTACCACTCCCACCTGTATCATCACGCGCGCCGTATTATGACGTGGCTTAGCGGCTGGCTGAATTGCAGGCCGGGCCGAGGCTCTGCCGGCTGGGCAAAGGCGAAAGGGAGTCCTGCTGGAGCCCGGCTAGCCCTGCTGACCGGCAGATTTTCCAACCACCACAGCTCCACAGCTTTTTTTTCTCCTTTTACATCGCCAAGCCAGAGAGGCATTGTATAATGTGTGAAACGCGTTTCTTTCAAAACTTCGCCATAAACTGAAATCATAGGCAAGTTTCGCATTCATTTAGGCATTGTTAATAAGAAAATAATCATGATTATCGATCAATAAAACGTCATAAACCCGAATTATGAAACATTCAAAGGCTAATGGCTGACTTATGTCGTGTTAGTCATATTTCCTTTGCCTTTTGTATAATTGTGTATAATAATGTAGATGAATAAACTTCATATTTTAAGAATTCAATATATCTTAATTTTCCATATTATTATAAAAACAGAACTACAATACGCATTAGGATTTTTAAAACAATTAGTGGTTGAATTAAAAGTATTTTCTTAAACTTATAAACATGAATCGACTAATCAGAAAACATTTTTTTCGCTAAGTTGATGTTCTTGCCAATGGATTCAAATTGATAGACAAAAGATTAAGAAGAATTAATACACATTGGTCAAACTAAGCGATGTCCTAAAAGTAGGGTTCATCAACATAAAAGTAACATCAAAATGACATTACATACTTATTCGAACAGATTGAAATATGTGAACACAACACCATGGAATTTAAAACAGGCACAAGTAACCTCAGCATTATTTACATAAACATAATCTAATTTCTTTCACATATTCCAGTAAGTCTACAGTTATTTTTTTTATTAATAATGATTTATTTATTGTTGGATAGTACACAGTTCAGTAATAAATTACTCCATCATGTGTTTTGATGGCTTACATTATAACTTAAAGTAAACTTAACATAACTACACTACTCTTGGTGTAGGAAACTACAAGAGCCCCTACTTTGAACAGTTTAGGGAGAACATTTGCAAGAAGGCTTCGAAAGGAAATCTGTTTTTAATTCTGGTTGGGAGATCATTTAATGAAGCCAGGTTGTAGTGGACTGCTTGGTTTATTGTATTCAGGTTGGAATAAAAATTGTTGGAAAGGTGGGCGATATGTTTGATGATCGGTGATATACGAGTATTTAGTTCTTTATGAAGTTGGGCGTTTGAAATGAACCATGGGGCATGTGTTGCTAATCTGAGAAATCTATTTTGTACAACTTGAAGTTTATTGATATTGGAGATAGATGCGTTGGTCTAGATGGGGCATGCGTACAGCATTAAGGGTCTGACTATTGCTTTGTAAAGTGTAATGGCATTTGTTAAGGATAAACAGCTTTTGAAGTTGATAAGGGGTTTTAGTTGAGCTATTTTTATTTTAGCTTCTTGTTGTTTCAGTGTTATGTGTGTTTTCCAGTTGAGTCTTGTGTCGAAGTTCAGCCCGAGATATTTTACTGTTTGGTTTTGTGATGTCCATGGAATTGTGTGTTTATTTATATGTAATGGAGGTGGGTGGGCAAATGGTCTGAGAGAAAATATTTTAGCGGTTGATTTACTTGGGTTAAGTTTGATTTTCCACAATGTTGACCAATTGTCTATTTTGTTTAGGTGATGTTGTATTGTACCGGTAATAATTTTGAGTGAATGGCTGGACTTGTAGATGGCGGTATCGTCGGCGAATTGTGCTAATTGGGTGTGTATTGTAGTGGGTATGTCTGCAGTGTATATGTTGAATAGAGTGGGTGAGAGTGGTGATCCTTGGGGAAGACCTGCTAGTATTTTGCGGGGATTGGAGATGTGATTTTCTACTGAAACTGTGAAAGATCTGTCGGTTAGAAAACTTTTGATAACTTTAACTAAGTAGGTTGGTGTTCCCATAGTTCGGAGTTTGTATAAAAGTCCTTCGTGCCATACTCGGTCAAACGCCTGAGAAATGTCGAGAAATGAGACTACTGTATGGTGTTTGTTTTGATAGGCTGTGTGGATATATTCTGAGAGTCTGAGTAGTTGGTGTGCTGTTGATACGTGTTTTATGAAGCCAAACTGGTGCAATGGAATGATTTGTGTTTTCTGTAAGTAGCTATTTAATCTTTTTAGAATTAATTTTTCAAGAATTTTTGAAAGAGATGTTAGTAGGCTTATCGGCCTGTAGTTCTCTGCATTGCTGTGATTTTTGTATGGTTTTGGAATAGGTATTATAACTGAGTTTTTCCATACTATAGGATAATATCCAGTTCTTATTATGGAGTTATATATGTTATTGATGTAAGCTATAGTTGGAAATGGGAGGTTTTTGAGAATCTTATTGGTGATTTTGTCGTGGCCAGGGGCTTTTTTTGTGTAGTTTTTTAATTATGTTTTTCACTTCATTTGGGTATATGAATTTAATCTTATGTGGTACATCATAGTTCAGGGCTGAAACTGTTTGTAATATCATAGCATGGTCGGGATGCGTTGGTGTGTTGTTGAGCGTAAATGATGTTTCGAAATGATCGGCTTTTTCAAATGGTGCGAATTTTTTCCCTGTTATCGTATTTAGAGGTGGGATACTATTTTTTTTTTAGAATATGTTTTGTGAACTGCCAGAGTGAATTATTGGTTGTACTCAATGATTTTATAATTTTGTTGTAAGATGAGCAGTGAAAGTCGTTAATTGCTTTTTTTGTTATTGAATTAAGTAGGTTCAATTCTTTCTTTAGCTGTGGGTTTCTGGTTTTGGTCCATAATCTTCTGGTTCTGTTCCTAGTGTTGATTACTGTTAATATTTTTCCTGGCAGTATCTTATTAGTTGTTTTGTGGGTGATGAGGGGTCTATTGGATTGTAGTTGTTTAATGGCATTGGTGATTATATCATGTAAGTATGATATTGCTCTTTCTATTTCGAGTGGGGTGTTTAAATTTTTAAACTTGGTGGTTTTATTTGTTATTATTTTCCTGAATTCCTTCCAGTTTATGTTGATGTTTAATGAGTGGGTGGGTGGACGTGGGGGCGGTGGAGGAGTGTGTGTTGAGATGATTGTTGGTAAATGATCAGAATCCAGTTCGAATAGAGGAGTTGAATAGAATGTATTTTGTGTATTACTGATTGCAATGTCCAAGATGTCTGGATGTTTGTTCGTGTCGTATGGATAATGTGTTGGTTCTGGCGGTATTAAAAGTCTTAAATTTAGATCATTAATTAGTTTTAGTAAGTGTCGACCGGCATTATTTGTAGTTCTACATCCCCAGTTAGAGTTTTTTGCATTTAGATCTCCAATGAGTAAGACGGGGGAGTTCAGTTGAAATAGTGATTCAATATTTGTATCTTGTATTTTTATTTGTGGTGATTTGTATGCTGCAATCAGGGTTAAGAGTCTATTGTTTAAAGGAAATTTAATTGCTGCTGTTTCTAATTTAGGCGTATTTGGGAGATTTACTTGTATATATGGAACAGTTCTTTCTATAAGAATCATGACTCCTCCTCCGTTACTGTTTGGTCTGTCGGTTCTAAGTATATTGTAACCCGGCATGTTAAAAACAATATTGCTTTTAAGATAAGATTCCATTACGCAGGCTACTTTTATTTGTTTTGCTTTCAGGAAATAATTAAGTTCGTGTTTTTTATTGGTTACGCCATTTGCATTCCAATTTAGTAGATTTATATTACTAAGGTGCTGTACTGCCATTATTAATATTATTAAAATACGCTGAGAATGAGTTTTGAATATTGCTAATGATTGATGGAATGATAGTGTTTATTATACTGATTATGTAGGTTGTGATGGAGTTGACTAGTGAATGCACGAACGAGTTATTATTTTGGTTAGGAATATGGTTAATTGGTTGCGCCGAGTTTTGGTTATAATGGATATGTGGATTTCTTCTAGGCTGATTGGTCTCATGGGTGAAGTTTGGAATAGGACTGTTTGATTGAAGACCTGGGAAGTTGTGGATGCAGAGTCGAGGCGGAGGTGGCCTGCTTTTATTTTCTTTGGTTTTAGCATTCCTTTCTTGTGCATTTGTTGGGGGGGGGTTTCTATTAGTTTTCTGTAGTACGGACATTCGGCAGTTCGTATGTCCGCACGGTGGGGGCCCTTGCAGTTCCTACAAACAGGTAATTGTTCCCGTTGGGGACAATTTACAGAGTAGTGATTTTCTGCACAGTAAATACAAGAAATTGTGTGGTTACAGTTGTTCCTGGTGTGCCCAAAGTCCAGACATCGTAGACATTGAACAGGACCTTTGTTTTTTTCGTCTTTTTTCAGGTTTAACACTCAAATTACAAATTTGTTTAATTTGGAGAACTGATTCAATGCTGTGTCGGCCGTCGAATTCTGCGGCTACCACAGGTATGGGAATGTTGTTTGTATATAGTCTTGTAACACTAATTAATGACGAACATTTTCCCTTCAGATCTTCGAATATTTCTTCTTGGGTTATTGATATGTGTAAGTTTTTGAACACTATTGAAAACTTCTTATTAGCGGGGTCCTTGTATGTGTGGAATCTCCTGTTGGTGTTGATTAAATGTTTGATAGCATTTCTGAAATCTATTATTGTTCTGAACATAAATTTAATTCGATTGTTTTTAATATCTGTGGTGAACTGATTAGTTATTTTAGATTTTATTTCCCTGTTGAATTCTGAAATGCTCTCTATATCGTTAACGTATATAGGAGGAATTTTAACATTTTCATTTTCTTGATTCGGGGTTTCGTTTACGTAGTTGAACCTAGTTTCTGTATTCAGTTTCTCTAGTGGTGCGTATCTGTTTCCAGTTGGCACTGAGTAAACATAGTCTGAGCTATTTAAAGATTTTTTATGCGGTAATGAGTCAGTGCTACTATCATTTAAACTTCTTTTTCCACTGTTGTTCATGAAGATTACATTGCTGCTACCGTTACTGGAAGTCATTCGAACATTTTGGCCATGGGCGAGGCCGCTGGCTACGTCATGGTTACTAACCTCGGGTATGCCGTTACCGGCATTGTTCACGACTGGTGTTTCGGTTCCCTGCTGATAGCTGTCACTACCCACGAATTGATCGGGTGGAGTTAGCTGCAGTTCACGGATCCGTTGCTGTTCTTCTGTTTCTAAATGTTCCTCTCGATGATTCTGCACTAGACTGGGTGATGTGTCCATGGCGTTCGTGTTGTACACGGCTGCCATGGCTTCGGCGATGCTCTGGCCTAAGCCAGGGCCGAGCGGCGCTGCACTGTTACTAATTATAGAAATAATTAGAATTGCTGTGTTCGGCGCACTGTACAATACACTTTTCACTGTCAACTAATGCTTTAGAACTTTAAAGAAATAACTTGCACTTGTCGAGACAATACTTTAATTTTCGCCGTTACTGAGCAGAGCGGAGCTCGATGTGTACCCTACCGCTGCTCGGAGCGAACTGACAGTTATTTTTTTGTGTTTCACTTCCCTTTGTTGGTTCGTCGTTGGTTTGTCACTTCCCTTTCCGTATTTTTGTACATAAACTTACTGTGGTTTAATTATTTAATCTATTGATTGTATTAATTTCTAACTATAAAACCCCAAGATGCTAAAAACTTCCATTTCATATTATTTTTTTTCTATAATTACTTCTTTCACATTTTCTTCACTTTTATTCAGAAAATATGTTCTTCTCTGTTGGCCACACTAAACTATGTAAAATATTTTTTTAAACTTATTGGTCAACAGTTGACTCAGCCTCCAAGGTAATCGTCAAAAAGTATTTTGTCTCTATGTAGATGAAGTTAAAACAAAACATGTAAATATATATTTATGATTATTATTTTACTCACTTTTTCAGTTTATTCTAATTCAACGTCCCAAATATTTAACCATTACAAATTAATCACGGAAAGTAAATTCACTGATTTAATTGTAATAATTGTCAACTAATCATACAAGAAAAAGTGTATATACTTTTTAGTGTCAGTTTGTCTGAAGATGTCAAATAAATGAGGTCTGCATTCTCTAAGATTTTACCGGCCAGTGCTCGCTCGCACCTATTTTGGCTCGAGAACGTGCTCGACCGTCTTTGGCAGCCAGTTGCGGGCTCCGAAATTCATTTCGACTCCATGGTGCCATGAAGAACCTGAAGTTTTTTGAACTACTGAAGTTATTCCTGAGAATTAAAAGAAATGATATTCACAAGTTTATAGATCTCGATAAACGTTTTGTTCTTTGTAACGACTGCACATCGATGTTTAGGAAAATACCCATTTTACTCTAAAGAACATATTTGAAGGTTTCACAATATTTTCATGATTTACGAAAAATTAACAATTATGGCAAATTTTATTATGAGTAAATGTATTTTCAGGCATATTTAAATTTTTAAACAATTTAAAAAATAATTTCTATTTTCCTCTAGGTTTGGATAAAATAGGCGTTTAAATCATTTTAATTCTACTAATCCCAGCCAAACGGTATCAAAGATATATTTTTCGTCTAGCTGAAGACTTAAGATGCCATTTGAATCTGACATTCTGTATCTTAAGATATCAAAATTTTGCTATGTTCATAATTCTTGAGGCAAATAAAAAAAGAAGCTGTGGGTCATAAGTAAGCTGTGTATCACGGGTGAACGCTGGGCTCAGATTCGCAATGCAGCCATAACACTCGCGTTTCAGAAGGCAAGTCGATGATCCCGACTTCCGACTTCTTTATTTCTTACCGTCCCAGATATTATTCCAAGAAGATAGGGTCTCTTTCAAATTATACTAATTATTGATATTAAAGAAAATTAGAACATTTATTTCTGTCATTTTAGGATTATTAATTACCATTTCAGATATTTTATTGATAAACAATGCTATAATTTAATTAGTTTCCCTTATTTTATTCTTATTAAATACAAATGTCGTATTAATTTAGATAGTAGTAAAGTTGGTAGTTTTATTGCCATTTCTCTAATTATTTTTATTTTTTAGAGCTTTTACAGGGACCTAAAAAGCAGTTTCTTAGTGTCTTAACACCTGATGTCTAGTAATGTCTAAATGTGGAAATATTTACGAAATTATGATGGTTCGGTAAGTGTTTATCTTGTCTCTGTGTCCGGCCAGGAGGTATTTCTACTTCGTATTTCAATATTGTGTTATAATGAACAATGTAACAATAATTTAGTTTTTTATTGTTTTTGTATTGTACTGATATAGCTAAAAGGTTTATTTTAAATAACTTTCCAACTCTCTTTTATTTGCCTTAATTATTTCAAAAATATTGTTTTGTTTTACCACTCGAAAATTCTTTCCAATTAATCGATTAATTGACACTGATTTTTTTCGATTATAATTAATAAATTACGATTAATAGAAAGAATTAGATGATCAGAACACGCGTCGGCTTTTAATGCCAATGCGACCCTGAGCACTCGGCGAGAGTCGACGCCTCCGACGATCGGCAGTTCCGCGCATAACCGACAGGCGGAAGGCTGGCGGTCGAAATGACTGTTCAACAGGGATCTTCCCTCAGAGCAAGGTCGCCCTTTCCTCCGAGCGCCAGCACGGAGCCTCGCAATACTCAAACGGTGTTTCCCTCGGAATACAGAGCTCTAGACACGATACAGGTCATTGGTAAAACGGTGTAAGGCGAACGATGGTCAAAGGAGATGGGCAAAACGGAATTATAAAAGGAAGAGAAAACACTTATGAATGTACGAGTATTACGTAGCAGCTTATTTTGAGTGTTCAATATACCGAATGAAGTAACCAATATTTGAATGTTATATCGCAATGTGGAAAATAAATATCAAAAGCACTTCGCTGTAAAATGTTGTTTCGGGCTGCCCTAAGTACCATTACGATTCCGAGAAATTCGGATGCCTCTCATGTGAATTCGTAGAAGCTATGGAACAGACATCCGAGATTTTGAGTTTTGTACGTGTACACTTAATATATCAGAAGCTTTGAAATGGAAAAGTCCCTTTTCCACGAACGAGAGGGTACTTGTAAGAAAAAGAGGGTGCGTAGATGAGGAAGGTATTTCGATGATACTAAGAATCAAATTAAAATATTTTATGAAGACAATTCACGTGTTCGAAAGAGAACACGCTACGCAAAAAATGGGTAAAATATATAAGATAAATAAAACATGCCTAAGTGATTTTGCCAGGTATCACATTTATTTAACACTAGTGGACCCGGTAATGCGTCGCTATTTCAATGTATTACACTTCACACGCTGCTGGTCATGTGATTGTTATTCACGTTTTACGCTATGCTCTGCAAACATTTTTATAAAAAAAATACTTTCTCGCGAGTATGGGTTTGTTCTGTGTTCTGGTTTGGACATGGTTGTCAATCTTCTTATTGTTAAAACTCTCTCTCTGTAGTTTGGGTATGAACTCGCTATGGCAGTCTTGGAGAAATTTTATTTACTTGTCCGAAATAAGGTTCAAGTAATAATTACGGCCGATATTTCACAATCACAAGGACAGAATATGCAGCAAAGACGCACTTAATATTTGAGGGTGCGGCGGGTTGCATAGAGCTTCTGTCAGGGGCGCTTGAGTCAGCATGAAAGCATAAAATCATCAACGCGTGCAAATGTGCGACAGACCTACGCACATTCCCATTGTATTATGACTATATTCCTTGCGCAAGTGCACTCAATAAATTGACAAAGTTCCATCTCAATCGGATGTGCGGCAGCGCATGAAATACAAATATTGATTTTTATAAATTAGATTTACTGATTAAATTTAGTAACGAATGCAGTAAAAACGTAGGAACAAGAACTCGCTTAACATTGTAATACGAGATTTTAAGTCGACTGAAGGAGAAGGAAGTCATTGATAGGGGCACTTTAGCCCTTTTCCTCCCGAGAAAAAATCAGAAAATAAAAAAGTTCCATTCATATATGAAGTGAAACACCTCAGGTTCGTAAACAAAGCAGAAAATACGTACAGAGTGAGAGTAAAGAAAGAAAAATAAAGTATCAAAAAGGAATTTAAAACCACTGAAATGGGCTACTTTATGGCATTCTAGTAATGTGTGAAATTTTAAGGCTGTTTGTAAACAGCAACGCTTGCCATCTGGACTACTAATGACGTCAGATCAGGCTTCCCCTGCAAGAATGGGCTCCCAGGATTGATTGCTAGTGATTCTGGACGCGGACTGCTAAGTTCATTATTCCCGTAAGTGTATTTTTAATGCTACATATTTATTACTCGGGAGGGGGCAGTGATCTTGCCCCGCTGGATGGTGAGATCCGGCATCGACCTACCGTCCGCTAGCGGGATTTTCACCAAACTAAGTGTCTCCCATCAACGGGGTAATGCATCAGCCGAGATAAGTTCTAAGCTCCCGACCGATCTCCCGGCATGTGTGTCAGTGTAATGTATGTAGGTGTGTGTAAGAGGTGAGGATAGGACAAGGTATACCAAGGAAAGATTGCGCGCGGTCCGTGGCAAGGTAGTAGGGTACTGCTCCGACATTCGGCTGGTATTGATTGGAGATAGCACGAAAAACTACCGGATAGAGCAGGCGGCCGCTAGAACTCTCCTCCAGACAGGGAGAGAACTTATTTAACTATGTGGCTAGTGGCGAAACTCCTGCCACCGTCGGGACTTGATGCCCAGGACCTCCCAGTCGGGGGGCACTGCAGTGATATCAGTGGATGCCCTTTGCCACCTCTCCGGGTGGCTCCTGGGAGCAGTGCGAGCAAAGGGGAGGGACCGACCGTCCGCGTCATCAGGTAAAGAAAGACTACGCAGTTGGCCACTGTTATATCCATTGCGTAAATGAAAGAGCACGAACGCCCGTCCGATTCCTTTCTATTGAGGAAAAAAGTTTACTTTCGTGGATACCGTTGCAATGGCGAAGTCTTTGGCGTGGTCGAAAAATTGCAGTGTGTTAAGAAACACAAACTACAGAGATTTTATGTGCGAGAAATGACTGTGAATGAGCAATGTTAACAAGCACGAGCCAAAATAATAAAGGAACATAAAAAATGAAGAGTGCAAGAGAAGAAAAAACAAGTGAATCCATTGTCAACTTAGTTACAAAATTTGTAGGGAAATTTTATTTATTTATAGTAATCAATATACAATAAATATGAATGTGTCTAATGAAGAAGTACAATTATATTTAGGATTATTATTATGGGGTGAGGAATTAACACAAAGTGGTCAAAAGTATCGGGGCACGTGGTTGAAAATGACTTACTAGTTCGAGGCGCCCTCCATCGTAATGTTGGAATTCAATAAGGTGTTGGCCAACCTTTAGTCTTGATGACCGCTTCCACTCTCGCAGGCATAATTTCAATCAGGTGCTGGAAGGCTTCTTGGGGAATGGCAGCCCATTCTTCACAGAGTGCTGCACTAAGGAGAGGTATCGATGTAGGTCGGAGAGGCCTGGCATGAAGTCGGCGTTCCAAAACATCCCAAAGGTCTTCGATAGGATTTAAGTGAGGACTCTATGCAGGCCAGTACATTACAGGGATGTTATTGTCGTGTACCCACTCCGCCACAAGCCGTGCAGTATGAACAGGTGCTCGATCGTGTTGAAATATGCAGTCACCATCCCCGAATTGCCCTTGAATAGTGCGAAGCAAGGGGGTGTATAAAACATCAACGTAGGCCTGTGCCGTGATAGTGCCACGCAAAACAAGGGGTGCAAGCACCCTCCATAAAAACACGACCAAACCATAATATCACCATCTCTGTCTCCGTAACCAAAAGTATGTGGTTATGATAAACGAAGTCGGATATTGTGTAATACATACGCTGTGGCGTTGTGTAGTGCAAAATATATGTGTATTTTGTATTATATTATTTAATTGGTCATATTGTCCAAACAATTTTCAATAACAATTGTCATCTCAAAATCTGATTGATGTTGTTTCCAAAAGAAAATCTCGAAATCCATATTCTACTCCATTTCATCATAGTTATTGAAAGAGTTTTGCTTTGCACCTCGGTGCGTAGCAGAACAGATGTTTCATTAATTGAGTTGTCGGTGCTCGTCAACTGCTATATCATTAAACCCGTTAGTGCAGTGAATGTTATTTCCGAAGTACCTGTACCGAAGACACTCGGAAAAACTACGCATTAGAGCAGCCGACGGCTAGATTAATCTTCAGACAGCGGTTGAATTCAATTCAACTGTATAACTTGTGTCAAAAATCCGCCACCATTGGAACTCGAAACATAGGATCTGCTGGTCAAAGGCGCCATAGAGACTTGAGTAGATACTGGCTCTCAGGTAAATTCAGCCTAGTGTATTATCTGGATTTCTATTATAATACGCTTCGTTAACATATTTTCCCTTCAGACAGATGTAGAGGGAACGGACGATTGGGTTTTCACATGCGATATCTCGCACGAATACACCAATACTTGTATATCAGAAAAAATTAAAATTTCCAGTATACTTCATCAAGACACAAACCAATAACATTATGGATTGTTGTTATTTGTGTAAATAGCATTTACATTTGCAAAAAAACAGTGATTTACAGAAAAATGAACGCAATTGAAATCATTCATAATATACATATCCAGAACTGAGATACAGATTTCATTTCCATTTTCATTTTGTTTTCAATTTTACTTTGATATCCTCAAGTAGTCATGTCCATATATTTGGCACATTTTAACGTTTTTTGCCACAATTTT
The DNA here is from genome assembly GCA_031308135.1 of Acheta domesticus. Taxonomy (NCBI): domain Eukaryota; kingdom Metazoa; phylum Arthropoda; class Insecta; order Orthoptera; family Gryllidae; genus Acheta; species Acheta domesticus. The sequence continues at coordinate 237,797,776 of JAHLJT010008446.1, forward strand.
TCAGATGTAGTGGGAAAAAATAAAGAGTGAAGATGAAAATTCATGAAACATATTTGAAGAACTTTGTTGTAGACTTTGTATCAGCTATTTCTAGCGTTCGATATAGTCATGCTATTTGAGGTTCTTTGTGTAGATACCTCCCACCAACTTTGCAGCCCCATAAATTACTCAAAAGGACTAGTAAATCGCGAACTCAAATGAAACTCCCAATTGAACGTTTGAACTAAACAGCAACCATAGGCGTTGAATTCGGAATGAAAGGGTAACTGAACTTCCATTAAGGGAAGTGCTGACCAAACAAACAACGGTCACAACTCTCATAACATTTTCTCTTTCGGTGCATGAAAGCTCCGCTTTCTCTTCCTATGGGAGGTGCGAGTCTGCTGGCGGTCGTGCAACCTGTTTGGACTAACAGCAAATTTTGATAGAAATTACCAAATTCCAGAGCCCAATATTCACATGTCACTCCAGCTTAATGTTCAAAGTATTCCCTCAATTGCGATATTAGATCCAGTCAAGGTTTGAAGAGTAAGTTTTGAAATTTCAGATTTAGACAGTTGATGCAAACTGTAACTTTGTCTTGCTTTGAATATTGAAAATGATAAAGTCGGTTTTAATTATTTTTCGATTTAGTCCACTCTGTTTAAAAATCTGAAAAAATGTTATTGAATGTTGTGAGACACATTCTAGGGGAAAAACTAAGACATTTATCACGTCGAAAACCAATTTCAAAAATTTGTTTATTTTTCTAGTGGAATTTGGTGCCAAAATTGGTAGAAAAAACACCTTGAAATTCTCTTATTTTTCTCCGTCTCTGCAATTTTTTCAGCTTGGTACATGCAATAGAAGCTGAGAAAAACATAAAACATGAAAATCACGTTTCTCATTGTATCTCTGCAACAGATTGCCCTAGAAGGCTGACGATTTGGGAATCTACATTTTTTATTCTCTTTCACATGAGTATCGCGATTATTGATTTGGTTTGGAGGCAATTTTCACCCCCTTATTTGCCTATACCCTTTTCTCAAAAAAAGTATGTATACTGAATACCACACACGCCAAGAGACTGGTTTGGAGGTGGGCTGCCGACGACGAGTTTAGAGCTTGTCTCGGCTGCGGCGTTGCTTCACTGGTGGGAGATACCTGGTTGGGGAAAATACGTTAGTCGACGTTAGGTCGGCGACGCATTTCAACTTCCACCGAGGAAAGGTGACGCGCTAGGAATCACTAATCAATCAATTCTCAAAACATCGTACTCCACGAATTAAATGAGTTTTCTACCGTTTAAATGTTTGAATGTATTTATCCTGTTTTGAGAGCTGGACTCAACTGATTTTCTATAATCTTAAGATACCTACAGTTTAGGAAATTTACATAAGACAATCATTCAAACAACTATTATTATTATTATTATTATTATTATTATTATTATTATTATTATTATTATTCCATTACATCACGACTAAAGATCTTATGAGTCGGCTGAATATAAAATCTACTCCAGGTTGCAACCAGCTACCTAAGGAGTAGATCTAGGGACTATCGGTGCCTCTACAATACTTTGCGCAAAATGTGGGCTGTTCCAAATAAAGCTATTTCTTGCACTTCCCAGTCTTTTGAATTACCGGGGAGTTTAGACAAGTTCTTACTCAAATTTTGCGGAACAAATCCCAGAGCTCCGATAACTATCGGGACGACCTGTGCTTTTACGCCCCACATTCGGCTGATCTCGATTTCCAAACTCTTGTATTTAAGACGTTTCTCTGCCTCCTTGGTAACGACGTTTTGATCGCAAGGTACAGCAACATCGATAAGTAAACACGATTTTTTGGCCAAATCCCGGATAACTATATCCGGTTTGTTTGCCGCTATCGTGCGATCAGTTTGAATTTGTTGGTCGTACAATATCGTACACAATCCAACAGACGTCACCGGTTTCGGTGAGTGTTCGTACCACTTGGGGCATGTGCTTGGAACTTCGAGGGCGGTACAGATCTGCCAGTGGAGGTAGCTACACACCCTGTCATGTCTTTTAAGGTATTCGGTCTTTGCTAGGATTGGACAAGCTGAGACAATATGATCAATGGTTTCTACTTGCTCCTGGCAAATGCGGCATTTGTCATCTTGGGAAATTTGAGAACCGCTTTATCATAATGTCGTGTTCTCAAGGCCTGATCTTGGGCAGCTATTACAAGTGCTTCCGATTATGGCTTCATCCTTCCCCTTTTAAGCCACATAAATGATTGATCTTTATTGATCTGCACCTTGTCCATTCTTTTAGGTATTGACCGTGGAGTGGTTTGTCTCTCCACGATTTCTTTAACATTTTTTGTGTCTCACACTTCATGTTTAGCAGCATCAGAAGTTCAGTGTCTGTGTTATTCGACGTGTCTTGCCTAGTTTTCTTCGCAATGTTTCTTGCTACACTAACAATGCCTCTGTTTCCCATTCTTCGGTCAGATTTCATGACCTGCCTCATTAGAGGGTCGTCTTGATGGCTGACTACATACTTACCCAACCCGACTATTGCGTTGTGCCAGGAGGCCTCAATTTGTCTGAGGCCTCTTCCTCCTTCCTTACGTGCCACATAAAGTCTATGTATATCAGCTCGAGGGTGGGAAACATGATGCATTGTCAGCAGTTTTCTGGTTTTTCGATCCATGGTGCGAATTTCTTGCTCAGTCCAGTCCACTAGTCCAAAACTGTATTCGGCTACAGGTACCGCCAAACTACCTATTGCAGATATTTTATTCCTGGAATTCAGAGCGGAGTGCAGGACCAATCTCACTCTTCTATAATACTCCCTACGAATTCTCTCTTTCATTCTGTCATTCGAGATAGTTTCACATTCTTCAATGCCCAGATATTTGTAAGTTTTACCTGGCTCAAGATCTTGAATCACAGTGTGCGTATCAATTTCAATGTTCTCAGACGTTGTGAGTTTCCCTCTTTTTAAATTGATTTTTGCACACTTGTCAAGACCAAACTTCATGCAGATGTCATTGCTAAAGTCATTCACGACAGACAGCATTTGGGAGAGAATCGCTTCATTCTTGGCAAACACTTTCAGATCATCCATGTAAAACAAATGTGATACTGGCCTTTCATCACCATGGAGCTTAAAACCAAAGTCAGCTTGCGACAACTGTCTCGATAGTGGGATCAAACTAATGCAAAACAGCAGAGGGGATAGTGAATCTCCTTGAAAAATACCCCTGTTAATCTGAATACTTCTGGTTTCTACTGCTTCCTTTCCGCTGTGGATTAGTAACCTGGTACTCCACGACTTCATACTAGCCTTGCAAACTCAACAAGTCTAGGATGAAATCGATAGATCTCCAGGGTCTTCAAAATCCAATCGTGTGGTACACTATCAAAGGCCTTTTGGTAGTCAATCCAAGCCATGCTCAAATTACGTTTGCGTTTCTTTACATCATTCAAGATGACTTTATTCAGTAGCAAGATTTCCTTACACCCATAAGAGCCTTTACGACATCCTTTTTGTTCAGCTGGCATTAGATGATTCTTATCTAGATGTCTATACATTTTGTCAGCTATAGCTGAAGTTATAACTTTGTACAGTACTGGCAGACAAGTAATTGGCCTGTAGTTCTTCGCCAAAGAGCTGTCTCCCGCTTTGGGTAGCAAATACGTGATGCCGCGTGTGAGCCATTCCTGGATTTCCTTTGGGTTTTCAAAATTTTATTAACAGCCTTTGCTAGATGAGAATGTATTGCTGTTAATTTCTTAATCCAATAAATCTGGATCTTATCAATCCCGGGGGACTTCCAGTTTCCCATGTTCTTAATTGCTTGGAAGAGGTCCTCTTCCGAGAATTGGTGAACATCTTCCACTGTTTCTACAAGTTCATCGGCAGCATCAACTTCAGATTGAAGCCAAGATGCGTCTTTGTTGTAGGATCTGCTCTCTTCCCAGATTCCTGCCCAAAATGCTTCGACGTCATCTTTTGAAGGAGTAACAGCTTTGCCATTCGGTTTTTGAGTCAGATTGCGATAGAATCTCTTCGCGTCTGTTTCAAACAACCGGTTCTGTACACGGAAATATATTCTACGTTTGTACCTTCTTATTCGTTGAGCCCATGCTTGAATTTTCTCTTTTAGCTTCTCAACTACCATTAGCCTGCTGGTGTCATTTTCAATTTGGTATTTTTGTTCAACATTGAATATTTTTCGTTGAACTTTAGAGGTGTGCGTTGATTTAGAAGATGCCTCAGCTAAGAATGATATTTCACGCCGGGTGTCGGCTATCCGTTTCATAATTCTGTTCATCCATGGGGGTACAGAGCTGTTTACTCTGTTTTGCTGTCGGCCGTCGGTGTTCTTGGCTGGCCCCAAAATTATCTGAGATACTAGATATCCAGTTGCATATATGATGTGATTGATTTCAGTAATATCTAAATCTCTGCCTGGGGTCTCCACCACCTCATTTAAGATAGAATTCACTGTTTCTATCACTCTTTTAGCTTTGGCATTTCGTATATTCTCCTCAACGGTTCGCGAGATTCAAACGGAAGTTGACTAACTCTTTCTATCTCGCGCCGAAGGAGATTTCGCATCATGTCCTTATCGTGTAATTCATTGCCAGATGAGTTTTCACCACTGACGTGTGTTTCACTGGAAAGCGATGAACCTTCCACGGGATCATCATTTTCAGTTCTACATGTTCGTCATGTGGATTGTTCGAGCGAAGTACATATTCCGCATTTCTCTCAATGTCAGCAAGTTGATCTGCTGTGAATTTTCCACTGCTGAGTATGTATCGTCGTTGACTGGCAAGCTTCTTTGAGTCTAGGGTAGGTCTCATATCTGGGTTCCGCTCTCTCCATACCTTGAAAACTTCTATTTCAGAGCCCCCATTTTTCGCTTTTGCGTAGTAAAAGCACCACATCACCTCCTTTAATTCATCCCGGGTCCATCTCTGACGATGGCTTCGAGCTACTGCCGGCTCTGGGTCCCTGGGACTAGCATCCGTGGGATGGCCAGACGTCGACAAGGTGACATTAGCTCGGTTTCTGAGCAGGTATGGGACATTGGTAGAACAAGGCACGTTAAGATTCATTACATTGCTTGTTCTATCCATTTTGCTCATTGGTTTGAATTGAAGATTCGCAGGACGCAAGTTTGAGTTCACAGATCACACTTAACCCTCGGGTTGTTTCCTGCCATCCGTTACTGCGACCCACAGTGGCCTCGGGGCATCCCCCCGCAGGGCCCAGCAAGGGGTCCCTCCGATCGCCAGTCGGCATTACTAAACCCTACGGGATTTTCACTGACTGCTGAAGGCAGCCTCCTTCGCTGGCTAATGCAAGGTTCGGGCCTCCACTCTAATCAGTGGCCTGGTGTGCCAAACCAGTTTCTCTCCTGTACCCTCTATGGGCCGACAACAGGAAGTCCAAAGGTTCATGACCCTTCCCTCTCTACTTACTTCCCACTCTCCTCAAAATGGAGTACTTCTTCGTCTGACCCCTCACCTTCAACCCATTCAGCAAGGGAGGCCCCACCGGTAGCTAGGCTACCACTGACATAGCTTTAAGGCTCATGGGGGTACTCAAGCTCCACCACCAACTGCAAGGTCGTGTACTCCCTAGGTGGAGTTATTATTATTATTATTATTATTATTATTATTATTATTATTATTGGTATTGTATGGTTTCATCCGTAGTGCCCTTTCCAGGGCAGCCAACCGCGCGCGGGGGCCACGAGTCGCGATGAACCCCGCGTGTCACCTCCGCGAACAGCGTCAGCGCACTCCGCTCGCACAGGGCCTCTCGTCCGCTTAATAAGTCAGCGCGCCAGCAACTAGCGCGGAGAAGCCCGGCCTCCCGGACGCCCGCCCGCCCACGCGAGTTTCCGCGTCACACACCGCATAATCACTGTCCCCGCCACTGTCCCCCGCGTCCGCCTGCGTCCCGCACACCTCCTCCTCCTCCCCGCCCAACACCCACGCCTGCGCCGCCGCCGCAATCCTTGCGTGCCGCGCTTTTATTTATAACCTCTAGCGCGGAGCCCAGCACTCCTGCCTAATTTAGCGCGCACGCCTCTGGATACCCTGCGGCCACTAAAAATTAGATATTAGCCGCGCGCTACCTTGCGTTGCCAAGCTTTCAATTCAATTACGCTAAACAGGGCTGCTTGCCGCAGCGGTAGTCTATTTACACCGACAAATATAAACGATAATCAATATTAATGTTGGAAACGCTCCGACGCGCCGTCGAATCGTTGCAGTGCGTACATATCTCTGGAGTAATATAATTCGTTGTATGCGCAAATTAAATTTCAGTGCTGGGTTCCACACGCTCCTGAGGATGGGCGCGCGGCGGCGCGCGCGCGTGCGGGAGGCGATTTATTCACGCGTGCTGGCCTGGAGCCGTCGGCGCATGGGGCGCATGGGGCACGCGTGCCCGGGCCGTGCTATTGCGCCCCGCGGCACTGCTGCTCATAAACCTTCTTGGTGGACGCGAATTCTCGCGCGGGGCTTTCAAACAATGCGAGTTCTAGGGTGCCGAAGGACGGTCAGGTTGTGGGGGCTTCTCTGGATTATTTGAGAGGGTATACTTTGAGAAGTTCGGAGGTGTTTAATTTTTTACTTTGCATTAAAAATTACTACTTTAAATTTGTGGGAACTTGAAATGCACTTGAAATTGTGTGAAAATGTGTGAACTTAAAGTGTTAATCTAATAATCCCTCAATCATGCATCTCAATTGTTGGCCTTCAAATTTATCGGAACAAGCTCAAATTTAATGCATTATTTTATAAACAATTTATGTTTACTCTATTATGCACGCCTTACCATAAAATAGTAATTGATTATCGTACTAATTGTATAATGCTAATTGTATGGTATTTTATGTTTTAATCATTTCAAGATGCAACGCCTCGCTCACATGAGATTGCACAATCGCAGTAGGCAGTTGCCCCTTTCGGGAGTTCTTAGAATCTACCCACTAGATCACAACCGCAACGCCAGCAAATGGCGCGGGGCTTCTCGGAAATCATTCCACCATAGAATTAGCTTGTTGTGTTAGCTTCATCAAGCCAGTCAAAATTCCTAAATTTCACTTTGCTATATATTTATATAATTTGTTTAAATTATAATATAAATATAGCTCAAAACCTTTTAGTTGCAGCAATCTGATGTCGATCCTCATTAGATGAAGCAATTAGAAACGTGCGTACTGGTTTCGCCCCACCACGTCGCACTACCTAAATCTTCAGTAGTTCACGAGAGCGCACGCAAGTCAGACGCGCTGTGCTGTTCGTCTTTATTAAATTATAATTCATGCCAACTACTGCAATAATGTCTATAGTGCGCGTAAAAGGCACATATTTTGTCTATGTACGATGTGTTGCACACACACTGCTGTCTTTTTAGTTGATTAATTATAAAATTGAATGTGAATAGCATTCACGTGTCCTGGATCATGCCACGTTTCGCTCGGACTCATAAACAGTGTGTGTGTGTGTGTGTTGATCTACTAATGTGAACAATGAATTGCGTATGAAAGGCACTTCTTAAATTCATGTGATTCAATTTCATAATCGGTGAATATGTGTACCAGCACTCTTTTAATATCACATCATGTGGTAATTCCAAGCCAGCGTCAATGTGTAATACGTATGTGTGCTGAACTACGTACTGGCATAAACTGTTAACTACGGTTATCACTTATGTTTATGCGCACCGTACAAATATCATATCGCTTACCATGCAACCTTCATGCAGCGGTTATATGTTGATTCTCAAGCTACACAGCGGCTCCCTTCAGCGCAGTCCAGTCTCGAGCGACCCACGTATTCCGGCGTGCGGGTGATGTCACAGGGTCACGATGTCTACCCCCCTTTCACAACTGTCGGCGAGAGAGTGTAATGTGCGCACGATCATAATCCAGTAAAGCATATACACCTTATCTTCAACATTGCTATCTTCTCATTCAGCTTCATCAACACCTAATGTATTCAGTGTATTGCGTCGTAGATATGTTTGCAATTACAAATTAATTGTCATTTGCTCTGAAATGTTTCAATTCTAAAAAATACCTACGGTGTTTCCACAAGCTAAATACTTCAATTCTAAAAACACCTACAGTGTTTCCACTAGCCATTTAAATAATATTGTAAGAGAGTGCTTTTAATTAACTTATCTTATGTAATAATTATTTCGTCTAATTATATCTTTTAATTCAAGTGCTGTCTTATGAATTACTCCGAATGATGGTAACTTTCCTGGAACATTATATACTTTAATTTCAGAAATCTACAGCGTGTGTGTTCGCTTCTATTACTGGTCCTTAGAGAAGCTATTGTTGGAAAGTGGTAGAGCTGGCATCCCTTATACGACATTCCCCTCAAACAAGTCCATTGTTCACATTTCCAGCTCCTCCAAAATTAACGAGCTATCATGGAGAGGCCTTTGGCCTGCATGGGATTGTACTGGCTTTTATTATTATTATTATTATTATTATTATTATTATTATTGTATTGGCCATTTCTGATCACGCTACACGATTAACGTGTGCAACTATTATGATCAGTTTTCAGCTATATCCTTCGATAAGACAAGAGTGTTACTCCGTAAAGAGGGTATTATGTTCATCAAAAAGGAGAAATTTATGTAAACTCGTTTTTAAAATATTTATATTTCTATGATAATTATTAAATTTCATTGCAATGAATACGAATTATCATTGTAGTATGAGTAGTAACACCCATAATGCATGCCTTCCCTCTCCCCATCACAGTTAGAGGTCAAAAGCGGCGTCTGCCGACTGAGAACCGGTTAAGCTCCTTTCGCAGTGAGGTAGATCTGACTTTGACGCGTGTCTCCATAGGACCTCATCAGTCAGGTCCAAGCGATGGGTTACAATAGCAATGTAACGTTATAATTTAACGTTGCCCAGGAAAATCTACGACTCAAAGAAAGAAGTATTGTCAATACACTTCTGTTTGCAATACCTCATGTTGCTAGAGGTATTATCGCTTGCTGTCACGTAGGGATGAACTACAGAGCTCTGCAAACACGTACTCTTGAGGTTTATATGCACTCAATTTCAATATATTTATATCCATGATCCTTTATTAGGCATGATACCCTTGTGATACTTGAAAAAAAAAGAATGGTTTCTTTTACATAACGAAGACAATCATAGAAATCACTTCTTTGACTTTATTTTAAAAATATTAAAATTACTAGGACACAAAATATATCAATCATCAGAGAACAACATACATTCTTCTTTCTACGGCAATGTTTCGTAAACGCAAATGAAGTCTTTGTCTGCCAATCCTTCTACTCGAAGTACTTCCATACTTTCAAGATATTGAAGAATGGAGCGTATGAAAATGGAATAAGCTAGACTCTATAAATGAGTGGTGGAATGGGATGGGGGAGGAAGATCTCGTGAGTTTGTGGCGCATTGTTATAGGGCTATTCGTCATTTCCTTCAAATTGATTGCAGCTAATCAAAGAAATGACGGTCATGGGTACCGGTCTCTTGAATTCTCATGCATGTGTGGTAACCTTCGACTCGGATGCTCAGCTAGTACCAAAAATATTCTTGCTTCATGACACACACTTCGGATCTTTCTTTAAGGTATGGTTTTGGGGTTCTACGACGCTTCCACACTGGGTAACAAAAAACGTATTATGCAAAGAATTTGATAATCTCTGAGTTTTGTTAAGATTTAAGAAAAAAGAACACTTTAACGAATCTTAAACTACAGAGCTGCGGTTCTACCTCCAGGAATATATTACAAACTTCTTCAGTTTTTTGACGTAAGATATTTTGCGTGCAGTCATCTGTCTTTTGGTAATGGGACATATTTCGAGTCAATTTCTTGTGAATATGAAGAACAGCAAGCATAGAGCATGCCAACAATTATTGTTTTTGCACCGAGTAGTTCTAACAATGCTAGTAGTCTTTCATTTGTTTCTTTTCTAGGCATATCTCAACTCAGGATAGGGAAGCATGGTATTGGCAAGTCAGCTCCGTGAAAATCTCTAGTACACCAGACGTTGAAACTGTATTTGTCACGGAAGTTCTTTGTGACTAGTTCTCTCTTGAATATACGTAGTATTTAAGTCTCAATGATTATTTAAAGTTAATTAAAAGTAACGGAGATAGTGATATTTTTAGTGACGGCCTTTGACGATAATATGAAAAATAAACCATAAGCCTGTAAAGCGTTCTAACTTAAACGTCAAACCGCAGCGTCAATACAACACGAGTGATACGAACTGCGCTCTCTCAGAGATGGTACAGCAAGTAAAGACACTATCTAGACAGAAACAAAATTGCACTTCCGCCAGAAATCGAACACACGTCCTCGTGAATCGAAAACCAGAACTATCCGACTCACTACGGTCGTTCGTCTAAATTCGATCCCACCAATTACCTTGCGTCAATAACACAGCATTTCCTATCAAAATTCGAACGCCAACTTCCCGGAATCGAAACAAGTTTCGATTCGCCCACTGCGCGATTGTTCGGCATCCGCGCTCTCGAGTAGATTTATTCACACCGGTCGACCAGCACGGGCGCGGCCGGGTGCCGAGCACGGCGCGTCGCGTCGCGCTTCGCTGGCAAGCCATGCTCATAAACCCTCCTCGCGGGCGAACGCTCATGCATTCCTAAAGCTTCGAACAATGCAGGAGCGATTTGTTTTCTGGCGAGCAAGTCGCGCTTGGCAGCTCTGGACCGCAATGCCGCGTCCACATTTTTGCGTCTTTCGCGAGGCACGCAATTTGCATCTTCCACGCAACGCTAATCATGTTATCATCACCAATCCAAACATTTTATTCGTGGTTCTTGTCGCTCTAGTTGTTTGTTCTTTGAATTATAATCTCGTAGTGGCTGAGGTGGCGCAGAGCATTAACTGATGTTATTTTAGTTTCTCTGAGCGAGGAGCCGTAGGGTTCGAGTTCCATCCCTAGCAGGATTTTCGGCACTGGTTAGATAGCTAAGCAGAATTCAGTTGCCGTCTGGAGAAGAATTCCTGCGGCCTTCTGATCGGTAGATTTCTGTCATTTCTACGAGCAATACCAGGCGAATACAGGAGGAGTACCCTAAAAAAACGCGCGCGATCTTTCCTTCCTCTTCCTCGTTCTATCCTCACCCGCATACATACACAAATTTAGACTTGTATGAACTACACTACCACACATGCCGGGAGCTTACAGCTTGTCTCGCCTGGGGCAGCGTCTCTTTGGTGGAAGATGCTTAGATGAAAAAAAACAACGTGTTGGCGCCGAATGTTGCCATCCAATTTGAGAACAACATTGCCACCTTCAGCGATAAAAATGCGTGACTAATTTGACATTTGACATTTGCGTGACTAATGACCATAATATTTGACGCACCCGGAAACACGAAATAATCAATCAATAATCTCGTGTAGACTTAACACGTTTGGACAAAATTAGTTTCTATCTGTCAATCGGTTTGATTTCAATGAAATTAATTCAAAGAAATTAGCGCGTCGAAAAAATCTTTTCCTAATTTTCGAATTTTATCGTATTTGACATAAACAAATTCTTTGATATGAGTGTAGAAGGTTACAGATTCTGTGATGAGACATTAAATATAGTGTAAGGTTGTGTAGGCATCTCCGCAGAAGAAATGTAATAGCGGTGATACAGGGTCAGAAGCGGGTCAAAGTAGTCCAAAGCTAGCGTGGAGAAGAGATGTGTCTACTTCGGATAGAGAGCGGATTGGGGATTGAGGATCACAAGGAAATGGTGCGGGGTTGACAAGGTAAGACAATGGCATTGCATGGCAAGGTTGACAATGTGACATTTTTTGAAACTGTCAGGACAGCCAATAGGCGTAAACCTGAAGGTAAAAGTCCAGGTGGGACCCGCGATCATCAACAAATGTACCAATGCATCCATGGAAATAATGTGTGACGAAACGATTCTATTATTATAATTCTTCATATATACCTTTACGCAAAGTATGAATCGTGCTTACATTTAAAACTTCTAAGGAACTGTTGAGCAAGCAATTGTTTTTTTATATTATGTTTGTGTGTAAATGAAATAAAACAAACTCTACACAGGAACATTACACGTACGAACGGAAGAATCTTTAAAATATTTAGTGCAGATTGGACTTGTACCGATACATTTTTAATTAAGCTTCATTAATGAGAATCTACCCTACTATTGGGAAATATGCTTTGAAGCAGAACAATTTTTTAACCATGGACGAAACTGTAACGGCTGAATGAAGAGTTTGGTTCTAATTTACCGGCGTGTATTTCCTCTTCGAATATAATTAAAATGAAAAATTAATTATATAAAAATAAGATGTTGACATATTTTTGGTGAAACATTTTCAAATTACAAAACCATTTGGAATGGAATATTGGAACTACTTATTCCGTTGCCAATCATATTAATTCGTGAATTAGTTGGTTAATGTACACATTATCCGAGACAGAGCCTACAGGAGAAACAGTTACTAAGCATAATTCGGTCTTTCACTGGATGAAGTTCATATTAGCCAACACGAAGTGGTGTGGTAGATGAAGTATGAAATAGTGACAAGCAATACCAAATACGCGATGAAATGGCACTGCTCACGAAAAGTTTCTAAGGCTAGTGAAAGACAAGATGTATCGTTTCGAGTTCGACTGGCTGAGTCATAAATTTCTATTTACACGATATCCTCTCTTTACACGATACCCTCTATTTACACAATATCCTCTTCAAAGGAGATATATCGCCCCTTTGAACGTTTTCGCCTTTTAGACAGCAGCTCTCGATTTCTTTCGATCTTATATTTGGATTATCAAGTTCCTAATTTACAATTTTCTGATGTCATTCATATCATCCTTCCATCTAACTTCCTGTCTCACTTTCTTTCTTTTGGGTTGAGAATGGGCACCAATTAATAATTATCTTTAATGCTGAACTATCATTCATTCGGTAGAGCTGTCTCAGCTAATTCTGCTTTACAGTATTAATGTGGTTTACAATTGATAAATACTTAAGTAAAGAGTATGTTTCAGAGTTATATCACCTAACTCTCACCTTAGATTACACTTCGCTACGCTTATCCGACTTGGTGGCTAGGCTTCGGCATCCAGCTTTCACGATTTAGATAGAAAAATATTGAATCTGTACAACGCATAATTTCCTACGCATTTGTATGCTCAAATATTTCTTCAAAACACACAAGAAATCTCAAACTCTGATAATCAACATAACTTTGCCAGCACCATGTGGCTAATACCATCATTACCAAGATGAAGATCAACATTATCCATTTACCATCATTCATGCAGCCTGATCAACATTGGTTAATATGCAATCCTAATGCGCTCCTAATATTATATTTTGGTCTTTAGCTGTTATACGTAAATACACTCTGTATATGGAACAATTCTGTTAAAAGTTAATGAAATTCTTGTGTGTGTGTTCTTGATGACCATGTATTATATTGAAACGGATAGGTAGAAGAACGGACCAGATTGCTTGAATATATTAGAACTCACCCATATCCTAATAACTTGTCTACAGAAACAAGCAGTAGTTATAACTTATCAGATGATTAGAACGGGAACACGTACACATGGTAGACCGTTGGGCCAAAGTTGGCCGACATTCGTTATATTTGAAAAAAATATGAATGACGCGTGAACATCTATGATTATTAGCCATATTTATAGTGAAAGTTATATCACAGAAAATGGCGGTGTTCTCATTCCCTGGAGCTGGAACTTGGGTGCCAACCTACAGGTCAGTTTAGAGGGTACACCCTTCCGGGTATCTCCGACAGTGAGGCTACATCAGTCAAGACAAGTTCTAAGCTGCCAACTGGTCCCCTGACATGCGTTATTTTGACAATTAGCTATCTAACTAGTTTCGAAAATTTGCCACGGGCGGGTGTCGAACCCTAGAATCTCCCGGTCACAAACGCTGCAGTAATAATAGCTGTTATTCAGTATCAGCTCAGCCTGTGCATATGGTAGACGTCCAAGTTGAAGTGTATGATTTTGCATTCTCAAACACTGCATTGAATGTCGTTAACATTGTTTCAAAGTTTTAGGACTACGTTTACTATGTTTAAACCAGAAACATAATCGTAGAATTTGAGGTACAAACAGTATATCAGAGGTTTCAAATGGGGTTGGAATCGTCCCCTTGGGGTGTGTTGAAAGTTTAATTTGGATTAGTAATGATTAAGGGATCGATTCGAGCTCAATAGCTGAAGATAAATCGGTGACTGATCGTTATAATTAAGAATAAGTTTGCATTATTTAAAAACATAAGTAATTTGTTTTTTTATACAAAGCTACAAACCTTCTAGTAATAAGTCACAAATTTCCCCCCTCTCCTTTCGATACGTTTTGGAAGTATGTAGAGGCCAGTTCGCTCAATAACGCTCAACACACACTGTCTTTTGAAACCATTGCACAACAATGAAAATTAGAAACTCAGCCTCTTAGAAGCGGGAACATAGCGATCAAAGGCGTGGGCTCTATTTTTATTCATAATTCATGCTTAGGAAAAAGGAGAAATAATAATAATAATAATAATAATAATAATAATAATAACAATAATAATAGTATGAATAGCTATCGGTGGTTTTTACGTATTAATATTTTAAAATTCTAGCACACCCATCAAAGAGCGGGGCTAGAGTTCAAGGTTTTTCATAAAAAAACATTCATACTGAATTTAACCATAAAATACTACAATAAAATTCTTACGCAAAGTTTAGAAAATAAAAATTAAATAATGAAAAATTCTTACAATAAACATTTAAAAGAAAATTGAAAAAAGGAATCACATACTTTTATTTATTTTCGTCAAAAATAGTAAAAATATTTATATGACATATGGGGCAGGAGAATAATTTGCGCACGAATAAAAGTATACAAAGAAAGGGGGACTCTGGATATTTTTTTCCTGGGTTACAGAAAACTTATTTGTATCAGTAGAGAAACTACAAAATTTATTTTTAATGATAGGAATCCTTCATTGTTTCCCCACCTCCTCATTGACTGTTGAAGGCGAACTTGGCTGATGGCCGTTCTGTGTTCAAGACAGTTGGCGTGAAGCAGCAAAACGTTTACGCAAGCCGAGTTTTGTATGTTTTGTTTAATATAATATAATAATTTAGATTTAACAATATTGATTCCAACCAGGTTTCGAAAAGATGTCTGAAGATGGCTGTTAAGGTGTAGCCGAAACGTTACAGTTATAAGAATAATAAAAAGGGAATGTCTAAAATTTAAATGGAACTGTTTGCCTCTAAATATTATTACTGTTATTATTATTATTATTATTATTATTATTATTATCATCATTTTCCTCTATATCACGGTTACAGATTTTATGAGTCGGCTAAATATAAAATCTACTCCAGGTTGCAACCAGTTCCCTAAGAAGTAGATCTATCGACTATGGGTGTCTCTACAATACACTGCGCAAAATGTGGGCTGTTCCAAATAAAGCTATTTCTTGCACTTCCCAGTCTTTTGAATTACCTGGGAGTTTCCCCAAGTTTTTACATAAATTTTAGGAAACAAATCCTAGATCTCTGATGACTATCGGTTCCACCTGTGCTTTTACGCCCCACATTAGGGCTGATCTCGATTTCCAAACTCTTGTATTTTAGACGTTTCTCTGCCTTCTTGGTTACGACATTTTAATTGCATGGCACAGCAATTTCTACAAGCAGACACGATTTTTTTCTCCAAACCCCAGGTAACAATATCCGGTTTTGGTGAGTGTTCGTATCACTTGGGACATGTGCTTTGCTCTTCGGCAGTACAGATCTGCCAGTGGAGATAATTATACACAATGTCGTTTTTTTTCAAATATTCTGTCTTTGCTAGAATTGGACAAGCTGAGGCAATATGATCAATGGTTTCTACGTGTTCCTGACAAATGCGGCATTTATCATCTTGGGAAATTTTGAGAACCGATTTATCATAATGTTATGTTCTCAAGGCCTGATCTTGGGCAGTTATTAGAAGTGTTTCCGATTCTGGCTTCATTCTTCGTAATAATAATAATAATTATTATAAAAATAATAATAATAATTATTATTATTACACTTACTTTTGTAACAATTTGATCAGTATCACCTACGTATATATCACAGTATCACCTACGAAATATAACCTACGTAACCCACCCTGAAAAATTATATTTCTCGTTTCTTTCAAAATCAACGTGAAAATCGATTTTATAATTTAATTGTATATTATGCTCAGTATTGGGATCTATATACAAATAAAGTTCTGAATGGCAGCCTTAAAATGACTCAGAAATTATTTGTAAAATTTTGATGAGTCACAGTTATTCCATCCCGCAATATCCGCTGGTTCATCTATTAGCTGGAGTATTATTTAAATCATACACATATAAATACGTGCAGCCAGTGAGGCGGTTCGAAACACGAAACTCCCCGTTCTTACTCCACCAGCCTCGCACCAACACACACACACACACACACACACACACACACACACACACACACACACAGAATTTGCAGTGCGGTTCAGAGGCGGGCGCGCTCGGATACAGGTGTATCTCATTAGTTGCGGATTAAAAAGAACCCTTGTGCGGCCGGCAATCACAGCGCTCCCCTACGGAGGTGCTCCATGGAACGGCAGTGCCCCGCCCCGCCCTTCCCCCCGCCCCTCCCTGCCCCACCCACCCGCCCCGCACCGCACCCACGCCACACGACTGGATGTGCACGTAGAGGATCTCTTCAGAGCAGTGGAGCACTCCCGTTCTCGTTTCGAGTCAATGACGAAGCGCCCGCGCGCGACGCCGCTAGTGAACTCGAAGCTCCTCAGCTGCTCTCTTGCAGCCGCTATCAGTGCACGTACCACTGTTATCGCACTGAATTGCACGCAGGAATTGGGGATTGGATGTTGCCTGTGTGGGTAGTCTTGGGGAGGAACGATGGCGTACTGGTTAGCGCATAGGCTCTCCACTACTGAGGTGCGGATTCGAACTTTTGTATCGTCGCTTAGGTGGCTCAGAGCATTAATTGATGCCACTGCATTGTCTCTGATCGGAAGGTTCTTAAGTTCCAGTCCCGACGGCTAATTTCGACAATAGGTAGAGAGGTTGCTTTGCTGTCCAGAGGAGAATTTTACTGACCGGCTGCTCTGATCTATTGTTTTCCGTGGTTTCTTCGATCAACACCAAATGCCTGAGTGGTATCGTGGGAACAAATGAGCCACTGACCTCACGAACTCTTTCCTTCCTCTTCCTGGTACTATCCTCACTCCTTACCCAAACCATTTTTATGGTTTAATGATATGCTGCATGATATAATGCCCAAAAATATCGCATCAATTCTTCGCCCACTAATAGCTACTCTTCACCACAGATATAATTACCACCAAAAATTCTATACTGATGGTCCAAAACGTGAAGGAAGATCAGGCTGTGGTATTGTCAGTACTACACCATCTACCGTTGAATCCCTCAGATTGCCAGATTACTTCTCGATATTTTCCTGCAAAGCTTGGGCAATCCTGAAAACTATTGAAATTAGCACAAATAATGCTGACAGATCGCCCATTGCCATGTTCACTGACCCCATCTCCTCACTTAAATCTATAGAAAATAGGAATTTCCCGAATCCATTGGTTCAAAACATCCAGGAACATCCCTATACCCTTAATAAAAACGGAGTTCAAATTGAACTGGTATGTCTCTCATCCCGAAAGGGCATCGAAGGAAATAAAAAAGCAGATATGACCGCTAAATCTGCAACTTCACAGTAAACTCCGGTGATAAATATTCGTAGGACTCTGCTCGATATTAAAAAAAAAGAGTTTAAGAATTCTATAATTAAACATTGGAACTCACAATGGAAATCTACAACATAAAAACTCCATCTAGTAAGAAAAAGTCACAGAAGAAGTCTTCCTAAAATTCCACATCAACAGAAAACCAGCCATTCTTACAAGATTAAGAATTGGACACTTCAAACTTAGTCATGCACACCTAATGAAACTAGTGGTGATACAGAATGGCAAAGCCTTTCCCGTATTAGTTTTCTATTTCCTTGAGTCTGGGCTAATTATTCAGAATTGCTATACACTCTTGCAAGCTGCCATCTATCGCCGCCTACACATTTTTTTTTTACATTTTCTTAATTTTTCGGTTTCCTAATGGTAGAACGAAAATATTAATTTTATAATATTAAACAACACTAAAACCTCGTTCTAAATGGAAATTTTCTTTTAAACATCTTTTAGCCATTTTTAAGAAAATGACGTTTCAGCGCAATGAAAAATGCGAAATTCATATCTTTTTCACAGAAAAGTTTTGAGATTTCAAAAAACTTAATTTGCGATCATTTGATACACTTGCACTCACAAATATAATAATGTTTACAAATTGCAGGTAATGTGCATATTAAAGATGTGAGAGATCTTTCAAAAAAATTACATTTGCGTAATTTAAAAAAACTCAAAAAAACTCAAAATGATCTTTACGTCATATTAAAGAGTGCAATTAGCACTATTCGTTCGAAAAGTTTGAAGAAAACATTTGGAGTCATTTATGAAAAAATGGCGTTTGAGCGTTTCTGAAAATCCGGGATTTTCATCTAGTTTCCTCCAAAAACGGTTGACATTTCGAGAAACTTTACTTGACATTATTTAAAGCACATGTACTCATTAGTATAATAATGTCAACAAATCGCCGCTAATGTAAATATTAACGGCGTGAGAGACAAATCAAAAAGTTACATTTTTGCAAGTTTTGAAAAAACAAAAGAATAGAGCAATATGGCATTTATGACATCTAATAGAGTACAGTTAGCACTATGTCTTCTAAAAGTTGAAAGAAACAATTTGGAGCCGTTTTTGAGATAATCTGATTTTTGTAATTTTTTTAAATTTGCACATATTGCACGCAATATTGCGCGAAAACTACTAAAATTTTGAAAAAATGTATAGGACCTTAAAGAAAAAACTCACTATGAAAAACAAATTTTATTTAAAGGAAAATCTCTATCTGCAATTTTGTAGTTGGAGGAAGACACCGAATAGAATTCAAACTTTTGCAATTTTCGAAAATCCAGAGCTAACCGTAAAATTAGGACCTATGCCACTCTTATAAGTGTATTTTACTCTATTCTTACAAGAAATTTAAAGAAAAAATTGTGAGTGGTTTTTGAAAAAAAATTGAAAATGTCCGGGGAGCTTCATGTAAGGAACCCCAAATTTTAGGGAATGATTGTCAAAATCTCAAAGCTTCGAGTCAAGCCAGATCTACAGGAGTTTCTTCAATTTGAAAAAAATCGTACGTATGGTTTAGGCGCTAGTAGTGTTCACAGACGGACGGATGGACGGGCGGACGGACGTTTTGCTTTCAATTGGTTTTTCGGTATCAAGGACTTACAAAACGGATTCTGGCCACACTACGTGTTAGGGGATTTTTTCTTAATTTAGCAACTGGTTTTATCCAGTATTTTGTTTTCAGGGCCCGGCAATAATTTTTTTCTATCGAAAATTCACCATTTTTTCGCGCCGCATTACATAACTTTCCCTATACTACGTATATTACTCTGTGTATGCGTACGTATACGGGAATGTAAAAAGAATCGTAGACCATGCGCACTATGTGAAAATAATATCTCAACTCAGCACATAATTTTAGAATGCCCAAGTTTAACAAACAAAAGAAATCAATTGAAATTGGGTGGTGATATACATGAGTTTTTTAAAACAGCTGTGGGATGGAAAAAAGTGATCACTCTACTGAAAATGTAGCAGTTGGACTCAAAAACATGAACATATGACTTGTAAATATAGTTTTGTAACTGTTATAAATTTATCATTGTAAATATGTAGTGTATTCTGTGGTAAATATAATATTGTCAATTGTAAGTATATTATTGTAAGAAATGTAAACCTGCTGTGGTCGCTGATGACCGTGTTGTTTTAAGCGAACTAAAAAGAAATTAAAAAAATACAAAAAATTCTTTCTGGAGATTTTGGCGAATTTACTCGTGTCATCTAATATCGCAAAATGATTTTCCAAAAATCATCAGCCCATATATCCGCCCGTGACAAGAGCTTCAACCGTTCAGATAATTTTCTCTGAACTGGATATTTCCCGAGCGAATCCGAAGGCCAGGGATCAATACTCGCTATTGCCAGAGAAATATTTTTTTCTTAAAATTTGTTCGTAGAGGAGAGAAAAGTGATATAATAAATATAATAGATATTTGATTTTTATTAAAACCTGTGAACGTACGAACCTGTGAACGTGTGAACTGTGAATATTAGAAAATTATAAATTTGAATACGATACACTTCTTTTGCTGAAGGGTAGATTTCAGGAGATGGATAAAGAATTAATAAGATATAATTTACACTCTAGTAATATTACGAATTCATTAAAATAATACGAGAAAATGTGTTGTTGTATCTGCACCACTAGTGTACATTTGAAATTAAATGAGAAGAAAAATCCCAACTTGCCAAAATTATGAAAATTCTATTGTTACACATGCCCGTTCACCTGTCAAAATCATTTCAGATCCTATAATGCATCTCTACTACATACACTGGCAGT
Organism: Acheta domesticus; assembly: GCA_031308135.1. NCBI lineage: Eukaryota > Metazoa > Arthropoda > Insecta > Orthoptera > Gryllidae > Acheta > Acheta domesticus. The sequence goes on from JAHLJT010008446.1 coordinate 237,818,357, forward strand.
AGTGAGGCGACTATATATGATTGTGTATGAGTAGATTTCTCCCTACGTCACGATTTTTTGCTGTGTGAGATTACAAAGAAGAATTATGGATCTGGTCCGTGAAGAAGACATTACGTTACATAGCTTGAATTTGGACGAACAAAAATGTTGATATTAAACTTTGCACACACTGGCGTGGACAAGGCTGATGTAGAAACAACATGCTGACGTTAATGAGGTGCAAAGATATCGAGCTGTATACACCTGTATGTAATTAACTAGTCATTATCGTAAGTCTTGACGCCGACATACAGTGCTCGAAATCTTTAAAGTCTCCTTTGTGTGTTTGTTGATGCTGACTTGAACAGTGTATATAGTTACAACGTTTGCTGTTCAAGCTGCAGTCCGGGATTCGTAGTGTCGAATCTCCGGGTTGAATTCAAATTATAGTGAAACTAGACAGTAGAGTCACAGTTTAGAGAAAGATAGGGATACTTGTTTATATGATAAGTTTTTTTCCGTGGTTTCACCCTAAAATTTCCAAGCGAATTGTCTGGTAGCCCTAGAAACACTAGCTCATGGGTCATGCTTGATCCTTTCCTTGTTTATTTTTTGCGTTCAGGTAGCTGAAAAAACGCGAAAACCTTATTTACTCTCTTTGCGCTGAATTGAATGATGAATACTGAGCACCTCATAGCCGTTGTTTAAACATGTCAAGTTAGAACAAAGCATTCAGTAAAGTTTAACATTTCAATGACGTGAATTTTAAACCATACGAATACAATGAACTGAACTAATTAAAATAACAAAATTATTAAAATTACATAGTTCCCTCATTTTTTAACTCTTTCACCAAGACTAAAATATCAGTTAATAATGCAATACTCAAGGTTACAACCCGAAGATAAATGATGTTCCATTCTATAACACTTTTAATATTCCTTTTGTTCAATCCGTCTGCGAAATCAGTTTGAATCACTTCCAAACGAAAATGTATCATTGTCATCTCTACTGCGTCATCCATTTACTGCGTCGACAATTGTATAGTATTCTGGCATATAGAATCGTTTGGGTCAATGATTTAAATTTAAACGGCTTAGATAAATAAACTATGATATTGTATTCTGTAACATACGATACCTGCACGGACATGCATAAATACACGAACATACCTATATGATAGCATAAAACGAAAAAACCAACCAAATAGTTAATGAACTTGAGAAAAGGTCATTACTTTTTTGGCGCACTGTGCGTATCCCATTAAAAATAAAAAGGAATTGTTCACCATGCTGAAATACATTCAAGTAATATGGAGTTTAAACCTAGTTACTATAATAACCAACACGACCTCTTTTACTTACGCAGAAAAGGGACACCGTTATGCAAGTTTTAAAGGATTCCCTCGAGTTCTGAAATAAATTCTTCTTAGGAGAGATTAATGCCGCGACACTCTACAGTAAGTTCGAAGTTTTTTCAACGAGGACAGAAAAAAAATTCCCCGCATAATTTAACAGAATACATAATTGAGCAACTACATTTATGATACGTGATATCAAAATGTCTGTACTAAGAGAGAAAAGTGCCAATACAATATTAACAAAACCCTTTGTATAGGTTCACTGTGCAAATGAGTACAAATAACATTATCTCCAATGTTGATGTCATGTAACGCTAAATGTCAATATGATACCTCTCTTTCGACAGGAGCACTCACGCGCAAAACAGGCAATCTCACGCACGTACTCATTTATTTGAAAACGCACATACACGCCAAAATAGTAAATATACACATTTTCTCAACAAACTTAACTAACAAATTTTCTATTTATTTATGAATTATAGAAACCAATTTGACATATAAATTGTGGAAAAGTAATTTAACTACGAGTACCTGACACAAAATACTTTGACAATGGTGTTCTGGCAATGAAATTTTCAGAGTTAATCATTTGTAGCGATCACAGCATTTCTGTTCAAACGAAGTTAATTAATTATGCTACGGGTGTCAACTCAATTAAAACGGAGAATTTTGCGTTCGTAAAACAAATTTCAACCGTTATTTGATGACGGAAAATTAAATTAATATCGATTTGTGTTTTAAAAGTACGTGAGCACAGAATTGCTGGGCCAAGGGTGAAGGGAACTGCCATCAACAATCGGAAAGCTTATGAGTCGCCTGTGCGCAATTCTTTGTATTTGCCACACAGAACGACACCATGTTGTAAATGCAAATGTCATAGGCACGTTCGAACAAAATTGCTATGCACTGACTATTTTGTTATAAGACTTCCACACAAAAATATAGTGTGCAAGCGGAAGTCCAGCACACATTTCAAAAGCAATATTTTTTGTATTGAGCAACGGATCAATGACAGCACCTGATTTGCATTTTTAGCATTTTTGCGGAGCGATTCTACAGATCTGAATTGCATCACACCAAAAAGGAACATGAAATCGTTGTTCACTCTTTTGAAGCACCAGGCGAGGTACATCCATTTGGAAACCTGCTTTTTGGTTTCCGTCCCATACATTTTATTAATAATACATCGTTAAAAATCTGGGGAGTTACTATTCACCCACTACTCATTTACATGTATTATTTTTCACGATCTGCTTGAAATATTAAAAGTTGGAATTTTACATAAATACAGTTTCTCTAACATGAAGTAGTACATTTGTTCTTGTTTTTATTGTATCATACTTTACTTTTGAAGAATTAATACGTAAATGAAAATCAAATTAATCAATATTTTTCAGCACTCATGCATAGAAACTAGTTCTTATCTACACTTTTTATTCATTAGAAAGTATTACTATGCGGTAGGTGAACGGCAAAATAGTTGGCCGTACGCGCATCGCCATGAAGTCATGAACACATAAAACAACGAAGTACCGGGAAGTAAACGAAACACTGCGGCAAAATGAACCCTGAAGACTGCTGCCTAGTATATTGGGAATGATCGCAAGAGTAACTTACAAATCCCATGAATTCGAACAAAATTAATAAACACAACATGCACAAAAGTTTCTTTCTTAAAATTATCTTGTAATTTTTCGTAACGTTTTCTAACCATAATCAAAAGTGAAGTGAATGTGTGATTTAAACCTCCATTAGGCTTAGTCAATCATTGTCAGTCGTAGTCTGTTATTGCCTTTTATCCTTTCGGACAGAGGCTTGATGTCGGCATCGGCTTAAATCTCTGGGGTTCCCAAACTGTCACCCATCCACAAATCCGCAGTGGGGAGAAACTTTCGAGTTGCTTAACCTCCGTGACTTCATGGAGCGTGGTTCAACATTTTGGCTGGCGACGTCGCAGGTTCTTTGGCGTATTCATTTCAAAATCGCGGACTAGGATTCTACGGTTGCCTCGTTCATGAATGTTTTATTCGAACGTCAGATTCTCTTCCTCTACTGGTTACGTAAATAACTCAACAAACATAACTCATAACGAACTACTCATAAAAATAATGATTTTTACTCTGTGTATATACTTGAAGATATTTTCCCTCGTTTATGAGGCATTGACAAGAACAGACTAGTGGTACTACAAAGCATATATTTCCTCGCGTTATTTGTCACTTTTGTAATTTTCGAAAAATGAGAGAGATCTGCAAAAATTAGACTGCGACATTTTTACTCATCCTTTAATCGATTTAAGGGGAGAAAACCAAAAATTGGGAGCCATTTTTAGGAGTGTTTGAAAATGTTAAGCCTTGATGTAAAGGACGCCCAAAATCAACTCACAGGACCTCGAGTTCGATCATATTGATCAGTCAATCAAATCATTATCAAATTTTCAAATCATGTTCAAATTTTAGAGAAAATTGTCTGAATTGTATATCCGCTAGATTTGATTCGAAAAGGATGGTCGGACAGACACACATTTCGCCGTCAACCATTTTTCTGTATCATGAACCCAAAAAATGTGCATTCTAAATACACGAGTTAGAGGATGAAATTTACTTCATACACAAATTAGCTTTATACAATGTTTTGATATTTGGGCCACACATTACGATTTTTTCTGTAAAAAAATCGCGTTTTTCTGGAATATTACAATATTTTTTCTATAATCCGAAAAGGACACTGCGCCGCGTACGTAATATGGGATAAGGTAAAAAGTTCAAAGCAATTATAAACCAAAAATCATTTCTTATAATTTGAAAATTGAAAAATGAAATTCCCATTCGCCAATGCACAATTTACTCCGATACTCATTCTCCTGATTTAAATATCATTAGATGAAATGCGGGAGGGCGCAGCATTCTCACCATTTCACCACATTCAATTATGCCAAATGTTTGCGATGCTCCCAAATCGACCTCGTAGTTGTGCAGCCAGCGAGGAAGGGTCGTCCGTGTTAAGGAGCACACCGTAGGAGATAACCGCATCTGACTAAGACAGCTCTTCATCACGGAAATATTAATTCGGGGAAGGCAAAATCGTCTGCCGCTGAGGGACATAAGAGGTCTCAGAAGAAGGAAGCTGCAGAATCTCGCTTAATTAGCTGTCTTATCCACGTGCTGGTGAAAATTCGCCAAGATAATTGTGAACTGGACATGCGATTTCAGGACTCTAGCAAATTATTTTATTTCCTTTTGTTTACTTAATTTTTTGTTTCGTTTATTCCATCTATTTTATTTATTTAAATTCCTTTTTCTACTGTGAGAAATTAAGTCTCATGGGGGCTTGTCACTTTTGTTACTTATTACAGACCTCCAATGCCATTGGCGATTTTCTGAATTAATAGAATGGACAATACGAGAATGTCCAATCGGCTCATTGTTCTGTCCTTAAACATGAGAATGAAGAGGATATACCTGCAGGAAAGGAAAGAAGGAAGGATCGCACAAGGTTCCTGATCCCTGCAATGTCTTTCTTAATGATTAGTTAAATAATGCGTTTATAGTGAGAAAATACACTTAAGTTGGTGGCATTGGTTACTGGCATTATATCTTGGTTGCATTATATCTTGTTAGATATAATCGATGTGATGCAGTATGCAGCGGTCGTGAATTTATGAGTTACCCAGAAATTCTATTCAGATATAGATAAAGACCTGAAAACAGCTGATATATTATATATTGAAACGAATTGTTATCACTCACGTGATAACAATGCGTTCTGGCGCATATTAAGAATTTGAACTGCGCGGCAGCGGCCGGCACACCACGGAGTCGGGTGCGAGGAACCGGAGTCGGTTCGGGGCGAGAAACCGAAGGCCACGAGGCGCGACAGTAGCGGAGAGAATGGCATGAGAGGCGGACGTGCGGAGTGGTGCGGACTGTTGAACGGAGAGAGTAGTGAAAAAACGTGGTACCGTGGAACTGGAAAGGCGTGGTGTCAAGGAAAGTGAGTGACGAGAGTGTAAGTGCTTGTTGGGAAACGAAACGAGACGAGACGGACATGGGATCGTGGTGGAGTGTCATCAGCAATGAATGATCTCCACGTGGAGTGGACGGAACTGTGCGGAGTGGTGGAACGGTGTACGCCAGCGTTCGACTTCATTAGGGGCAAACTGAGTGAACGGTCCACGACTATTGCTGCCTGGGTTGAAGCCCACGTTGTGGGAACGTTTAGCAGCACCACAGCGGCCACGAGTGGGATGGGGAGCGGCTAACGGCGACGGAGCGTCCTCCGGTCTTCCGAGCACAGCCGAATACAACGAACATACCCGAAGGGCGAGGCGGCGGACCAGACACGTCGGCAGGCCGCGCATGGAATAAGCGACCGGGGCGGCATCGCAAGGCCCCCTTCCCCGCGCCGGCTCACCGCGGCACGAAGAGGCCCGGACGCCGACGGTGCGGCGCTCGGCGCCGGCTCGACGGTGGAGGAGCAAGCAGGCAGTAACGCAAGTCAGGTTGGAGTATCACTAGTAAAGCGGCTGGAAGGTTGGGGAGGGAGTATAAGTAGCCCGTGGAGAACAGTGATTTCGTGTTGAGGCCCCCACTCAAATATTGGAGTCATTATAGGAAGTGATTTCTGTAATAAACAGTTCTTGTTAACCACCATTTCCAGTGTGCGCGTGATTTGTCGGAGCCCATTCCCGGACAAGAATCCCTGTCCCTTTTCTTTCTTTCTTTCATTCTTTTTATTTTTTTAGAAATCTTATGCAGAGTCTATCCACGACAGATTTCAATATATATATATATATATATATATATATACAGGGTGAGTCACGTAACTTTAGCACCTCCTATAACTTTTGAACGGTTAAAGTTATTGCAATGCCGTTTTCACGGAGGTGCATGAGGGAAAGGGGCTAATAGATACGTGCATTAATTTCTATTTTATCACTTGTATTTTGCAAGATTTTTTAGGTAACTTTGATTTTTCAAATAGAACTATATATTATATATATATATATATTCAGTCCATCATGACGGGCGTAAAAAGACGAATTCAGTGATATACATATTGTCATATGTTTGATAAGCATTTTTTTGAGCGATTTTGATTTTTGCGAGTGAGGTTTAACGGACATTTTGAATAGTCCACCACACAAGGTCACGCAGCGCTCCACCAGCAACGCGCGTCCGGGCAAGGGAAGGGAGATTTGAAGATACGAAACATATTTCAAATATTCACAAAACTATTGCAGTTTTTTCCTGAACTGTGCTTTCCATCCTTCCGCATTTTCAGATTTTCGACTTTCTTTGATTGAAGGAATTAAAGGATGGAAAATAAGGATTTGTCACAAGTTTGTATCGTAATAAAATTGTTTATAACTTCAACTCCATTTAATGGGGTTTCATAAGATACATATTAATCGGATCTTGAAACAAAGCACAATAAGAATAAATAATTAAAACTGTACAAAAAATATTGCGTATTTTGAGCAAACAATTTCAATGTTAATAATAATATAATAATAACTTAGGGATAGAAATAATCTGATTTCAATAAATACTACTGAAGACAAATCCGTATTTTCAATCTCTAAGAAACATAAAATATCTGAAAATGGATCAGGATGGAAAGGAGAGTTCAGGAAAAAAATGAACAGTTTTGTGAATATTTTTCGTATCTACAAGTACTAAATCCCTTCCCTTTCCCGACCCCGCGTTTGCTGGGGGAGCGCTGCGTGACCTTGTGGGGCTGACAGTTACAATGAAAATATCCGTATTCACTCGTCGCAAAAAAATCACAATTACTCAAAAAAATGCTTATCTAACATATGACAATATTTATATCTTTGGATTCGTCTTTTTACGCTTGTCATGATAGACTGAAAAAATATGTATAGTCCCATTTGAAAAAACAAAGTTACCACAAATATCTCGTAAAATACAAGTGATAAAAGAGAAATCAATACACATATCAATTAGCCCCATTCCGTCAATCACTTGTGTGAAAACTGCATTGCAATATCTTTAACCGTTCAAAAGTTACAGGAGGTGCTAAAGTTACGTGACTCACCCTGTATATCTATATATATCGAAGGTACTATTGTTTACCTGGAGAGCACGCATGGAGATCCAACACGCAAGCACCATTGAAATCATCCCTTTGAAGAAGGAAGGATATCTCCACCCCCTCGCTTACAACCGCGCCAGGGCAAACCGGTGGAAATTTCGTCCCCGCTATTGCTGGAAACGTTGCGTGGCCGAGGCCTTCCGCCATCCATTCAGTGCCCCGCGCCGTGCTCCTGTCCACCCACGCAGATGTCCTCGCTGCCCACTCTTACCTCCATGCGGCGGCGTTCTCACTTCGAAGACAGCAAGGGAATTGATCGTGGTATTCAAGTTGTGGGTGTGAGCAACACTAGGGAAACCATATTCATTATGCAAATTTCTAGTTTCTTTTTGATGCATCGGGAGCGTTGTTTGAATGCCATCAGTTAGATGGTTTATTCTATAAGTTTTTTGCTTGGGGAACTTAATTTCCTGACTTCTAATTCCAGCCAAGGCAACCACCTTTGCCCTGTTTGCAGGCGCCCGGACAACCACCTTAGGTTGAAAACACGTTTGTGGCTTCAACTGGCAATATTATGTTACATGACCGTTACAAATACTGCTGAAAGTATGTGTTTTTATAGTTATATTTATGAAGCAAGCAAATATCGAAGTAATAAATTATTCCATTTGTTTCAGATTTCGAGTCTCTAATTTTTTAACAACAAAAGTATTTAAAATTAATGAAAAGGCTATTTTTCTACAAAATATATTTGCATCGACTAATTTTGAATTATGAAAAACACATTTATATAATTATGATGATGATTACCCCACAACCGTAAGTTCCTACATGATGAGTATAGCACGCTAGTCTCAACAAAGTAGAAAACAAACGTCATTCAAAATAAAATTAATAAACAAATTAGTAGAAGTCATTACTACATAAGCCATAAATTATTCAATTCCCTGAACACTTAACTGAAGAGCTGTGATATTACCAAACAATAGTATAGAAAACTTCTCAGGAGTTGGATTGTTCAAATAGATGAAGAAATTGTAAGGTCATATTATCTACCTATACAGTGACCAAGCATGGCGTGGGTTAGTTTCATCTAATAGAACATAAAATTAAATTTCATAAATATTTTCTTTTTTTCTTTTCATAAAAATTGTTTTCGTTATTCTCCTGTCATAAGAATAAACAAAGATTTTTAGACTATCAATCTACTATGCTTAGTCACGACAGGTTCGCGTACAGGATTTTGTCCTCTGCGAAATAATGTCTTATTTTACATTATTTGTATATGTTCAACTTGTAATGTTATTTTACATTATTTGTATTTTTACAAGCTGTAAATAAATAAATAAATTAAGACCACATTATCACACTTTTTAAAAATATATTGTAGAACTAGTCTTCTTTGTATTTCTTCTTGATGCATATTACAGAACTACATACAATGTGGTATTCATCTTGTTTTATGTTGCCAGTATAGATTTCGTCCTTTTATAAATTCTATAAACATTGTGCGTTAACATGGTCTTAATTATAATCTGAATGTTAAAGACATTAGTTTAATGGCACTTATCTAGTTCTATTTGTTTTAGTATCCCTTGAACCTGCATGCTTACTGTCTCTAGGGAATCAGAAACCTCGGCGGTCCCACCGCAGCGCGGAGATCCCCCTGCTTGGTTTGGGAACCGCGCCGAGCGGCCCTGCGCGCCAGTGTGAGTCCCCACGTGCAGAATTTGCAAGGGGGCCCCGTTAGAACCAACAACGCGAAAATAATTCGGAAATGAATTCCAGGGAGCGGTCTTTCGCAGGCGACCAATCAGATTAGAGATGCTGCAAGCGCCTTTCGTCTGAGCCGGCTCGTTAGCTGAAGCGCCGGCGCTGGGACGAGTGCAGAGGAGATGCGGAGAGACGGGCAACGGCGTGTTGGAGAGTGGCGGAGTTCGGTGGAGATGGGCAAGGGGATACACGTGCTCGAGGAAAGAAAAGCGCGTGCTTGTTGGGAAATAGGTCGGCTGTAGCAAAGAGCTTAAAAGATCACGGGGAAAATAACGTGAAAGCTTCTAAGATGGAGATGGATTCGTTGTTGAACGGTTGCCAAAAACGTTCGTGACAACGAGACACGAGATGATATTTTGTTTGAAAATTCGAAAGCTCACTGTAATCAACTTGAGTAAAGGAAGAGAGGTTAGGTGATTTGTACAACGGGAATATAGAGACATACTACCCGTGAATGTAGAAAACTGACGGATCTGTAATGATGGTATGGGACTCGTGTTAAATTCCTAACCAAATGTGAAATGCTTGGTGAACACAGCGAGCGTTTTGGCAGATTTTTTTGTATTATTTCGTTTAGATCTCCTCTCATTCCGACTTTCTCCATCACTATTTACTTCATTATTATCAGTTAAAGCTACTCATTAGATCGTGACTCTTGAACCATAAATTGTAACATTTTAAGGATCTCTAAACCTAATAAATAAATTAATAAAAATATGGATGTTCAATATAAAGCTCAGTATCATGTCAGTATGTAAACTTTCCAAAGTGTTCAATTTCTTGACATCAAAAACATCTCCTTGTATGTCAATTATACTGACAACTGAAGAAAGCCAGTCCATTAATTTAAAATATGTAAAAATAATTGAAAGAATGCGATACCAACAATTACAACTTTTAAGTTATAAAGATGACGATACCAACTACCGAATGTTAAACCCCATTTTCAGACTGTACAGAATGGCAATCTGTCTGCATTCCCTGCGTCGCGATAAGGGGCTAAATGCAACATGTCGCGTAACCAATGAAATTTGTCGTGCTTAACTACTCTGGCAATCGGGGCATGCATGACTTGGATCTGGGAGAAATAGGAGAGGATTGTCCAGCAATTGCAAACGAGCGGCTCAGTGCTCTTGTAACCAGTGGCCCTGATAAACAGCGACGAAATGTTTACGTTCTCTGCATTTACGGGTCACGATTTACGATTGTGAACGCACATCGTAACGGATTTTATTCTCTTGAAATTTATTCACCAATAAGATTTTATTAGAGGTAAAAAACACATGTTACAGTGAACATAAATACTCGACCAAATTCGCTTAGGACATCCATGTCGTTCTAGTGCTTATCTTTTCAGAGAAAAGTACATTCATGAACCATATCACACCGCAATTTTAGAGTCCCAATTAAAGTAAACTTTCTCATTCTAATTGTTCAAATGTAGAACTTTTAAAAGAGTAGAAATTAATGATACGTGGATAAAATGTGGAATAATTACGCAGTATTATATCAAAAAATTTAAAAATTGTAGTAAACATCATTTTCTGCTTTTCAGTTTCCCCTACATCAAATTAAAAAATGTAGACATTGCTATCTTATGGACAGAGAATGTCTTGTCTGTTTCGAAATGTTGCATAGTTCTGTTTCTTATGTTAAATATACAATTCCAAAATCACCCTATTTATTAATTCTCAATTTTAAAATATAATGATTAAAATAAAGATATATTTATTTCCAGTACCGACAAGTCTCTGTAACATTAACGTAGAGTAAAATTTATTACTTGTTTTGGGTATAAATATGCAACTATTTGTTCACAAATCTTGTGATTTTGATCATTAGTAAGATTTCATTTTGTAATGGTAGGATTATGACAGCGGTTAAGAAGAAAAAACCTTTATGCAATCCTTGAGAGTAATATAAGTAAAATTAAAATTGAACATACTGTACTTTCTACTTATTAAATATACTAAAACTATAAGATTTCAAAAGATATTGAATTTTATTTAGCGGCCTTTCCATATTATTCCATTACTGGTTTGTGTAATATATACAAGAAATTTACAAAAAATGAATTTAGGGTATTATTTCTTTGCACGTTAAATATGTATTAATATCCTATGATGTAACCATATTTATAAGAAAAAATTGAAATTGACAATTTATGTAGTAAATTTAAAACCAGTCTTAATAAGCCTGCAGAATATAAAAAATAAATATTATGAACGCACTAAAATCAAGTTTTATTCAGAAAAAACTGTATTACTGTATTTTATGTTGGTTACATAACGAATACAACATGAAAAAAATGTATTTCTCATGTCGATAACTTATTTTCGCATTCTCTGATATGTTTTTAAGAATCTAAACGTAATTGAAAGCACTATGGTATGCATTAGTGTGTTGCTGGAATACAGGCATTACGTAGTCCCTCGATGACATCTGTGTTGGCGCCGGGAAGATCGATCTACAAACTTCAGCAACAGCAAGACCAAGAGCTTAGCCGCTCGGGCGCTCTGGTCGCCCCAAATTGGCCGCGACGTCGGCATTGGCAGCCGCCTCGATGTCTCCTGAGGCGCAGGGAAGACGAAGTGATGTGGGGGAGGAGACAAGGGTGAAGCCAGAGGCGATGGCGGATGGGGTAAGAAAAGAGTCGTGGGCAGTAGCCGGTGGCTGGAGTGGGAGGCTGGACTAGGTGGCTGGAGTAGGAGGCTGGAGTAGGAGGCTGGAGTAGGAGACTGGAGTAGGAGGCTGGAGTAAGTGGCTGGAGTAAGTGGCTGGAGTAGGTGGCTGGAGCAGGAGGCTGGAGTAGGAGACTGGAGTAGGAGGCTGGAGTAAGTGGCTGGAGTAGGAGGCTGAAGTAGGTGGCTGGGGTAAGAGGCTGGAGTAGGAGGCTGGAGTAGGAGGCTGGAGTAGGAGGCTGGTGTAGGAAGCTGGTGTAGGAGGCTGGAGCTGAAGGCTTGCAATTGGAGGCTGGAGTCGGAGGCTGGAGTCGGAGGCTGGAGTCGGAGGCTGGAGTCGGAGGCTGGAGTCGGAGGCTGGAGTCGGAGGCTGGAGTCGGAGGCTGGAGTCGGAGGCTGGAGTCGGAGGCTGGAGTCGGAGGCTGGAGTCGGAGGCTGGAGTCGGAGGCTGGAGTCGGAGGCTGGAGTCGGAGGCTGGAGTCGGAGGCTGGAGTCGGAGGCTGGAGTCGGAGGCTGGAGTCGGAGGCTGGAGTCGGAGGCTGGAGTCGGAGGCTGGAGTCGGAGGCTGGAGTCGGAGGCTGGAGTCGGAGGCAGGAGTCGGAGGCTGGAGTCGGAGGCTGGAGTCGGAGGCTGGAGTCGGAGGCTGGAGTCGGAGGCTGGAGTCGGAGGCTGAAGTCGGAGGCTGGAGTCGGAGGCTGGAGTCGGAGGCTGGAGTCGGAGGCTGGAGTCGGAGGCTGGAGTCGGAGGCTGGAGTCGGAGGCTGGAGTCGGAGGCTGAAGTCGGAGGCTGGAGTCGGAGGCTGAAGTCGGAGGCTGGAGTCGGAGGCTGGAGTCGGAGGCTGGAGTCGGAGGCTGGAGTCGGAGGCTGGAGTCTGACGCTGGAGTCGGAGGCTGGAGGCGGATGCTGGAGTCGAAGGGTGGAGTCGGAGATTGGGTGCGGAGGCGGGGGTCAGAGGCTGGAACTGGAGGCGGCAATATAAAAAGGGGGCGTCCAGATTTGTTAGTGTATGTGATGGGAGAGAAGGTGGCCCCCTAAAAGAGGCACATTACGATATGTTTTGCAAACACTTGCTTACCGTGTACCAGATGGAGAGGAACCGAATACGCACGCTTCATGGTGAGAGACTGCACCGGAACGCCGAGATCTTAAAAGTATGCAGTTCTTTACAATGACTAAATCATAATCGAGATTCTCAACTGAATTTCACTACTGTTATACCGGTACCACTTTCCACCACTTACTCATAGGTCATGAAGAATGAGCGCTGACGTAACAGATTGGGGCGAACTGGGTTGGTATTGGTATCCTACAAGAAAATTTGCGATATTCAGATGGAAAATAACCCGTAATAGTTGTAGTTCATGGTAGCAGAACTTACAAAATATTCACGTACAACTGAAACGTGTCTACTTGAACTATCAAATTTTTTGATAGTTTTGATAGTGATTAATGCTTGAAATGACACTTATTGTTACAGACACTATTTTTTTCATTTTTCTTCATTCTTGTTACAAACATTTGAAGGTTTTTAACACCTTAAGTTAAGTTTCTGTGTTGAATTAAAAATGTGCGATATAATTATATTATTTTTGTTTTTCCTATTACCAAATCTGAATCAAGCTCTTTATCATCGTCGCTACAGACGCTATAAATATCTCGAAATCACTCATCACAAGACTTGTAGAAAAACACGTAGCCGTACTACTGGAATTGTACCACCATCAAAATAAATATATTGCAATATTCTGTGATTCACTTTTATTATGATGTGCTATGTCATCCACAGAAATAACTTGGGAGTTCTATAACTTTTGTAATAAGTGTATAACACTTGTGCGGATCTGAAAATGGAGTTAACTCAATTTCTCAGAAAAGGGGATTTGTACCACGATTAAAATAACGCCTCCATATCAGATACAATATTCAACACGTATCCGAAAAATTAACTGAAAACCTATTCACAAATCAGATGTAAAATTTGTTCGTAATGGACAGAACAATAACAATTGCCGTACTATTGCAAAGACAATGAAGAAATCACACCAAATTAGGATTTGAATTACTACTAATTTTACAGTATATGCATTGTTAAAAGTCAACATAAATCATTCAAAAGAAACATGATTCAGAATGAACATCATTGAGATTTCTCAAGCGTTTCTGAACCTATACAGTCAGCTTTCCATTACATTACTCATCTGAAACAAACGTGGGTCTGAATCAAATGAACGATAGGGTTCCTCTGTTGTTTTCTTTCTCCACCGTCCATCAACGATATCACACGCGTCGCACGCTTGCACACGTACATGCATGTTCTCCTAGTGTGTTCCATTAATTCCAGCGAACCTTTTCGACGTCTCCCCACACGGAAAGCCCGTTGGCGCCTTGGCGATCATTCATTTCGGAGTGCAAGAGAACGAGAAATAGCATTCCTCGCAGGCCGAATTGTTAGCGTGGCCACCTGTAATTTCTAAACGAAACGAATCTAAAGATCGGGAAACGGATAGTAGACGTCTGCTACCACCCCTGATTAGTATCATTGAGTCGAGCGGAATAAAAGACGACGACGAGCACGGGTGAAGGGAGCGGGTCGTCTGTAACGAACGACCTTCAGGGTGCTATAAAGATTTCCCGTCGCGCGGTGGGAGCCGGGAGGGCAAGGAGGGGAGGGAGGGGGCGGGGCGGCGGAACGTTGGTCGACCAACGCGCGACTCGTCGCCTCCAGGCAGGGAAAGAGCCATCGCGAGGCGGGTGATGGAAACGGTATTAAAAAAGAAATGGAGGACAGCGCGGTGGCAGGGCAAGGGAAGGATGGCGAATGCATGGCGAGTGAAGAACGGCTATTAGGAAATAAGGACTTATACGAGCGGTGGAAAGATAATGGTGGAAGTCTAGAGAAGCAAAATACGGCGAGAAAACGTTCCGAAAAATGAAACTGGAAAATGGCCTACTGCATAACGAGAAAGGTCGAGGAAATACGGCAAGCGATTTGCGGAGAAGATGAAAGGGAGGAGATAGGGCACTTATATAACGAAAGTGAAGTTTCGGAATGTAGTGCAAATAATGACGTACATGGTGAGAAATATGATCCGGGTAAACAGCGGGGATTAGTGGAATTGAGAGCTAGGGAAGGAACGGAAAATGTGAGGAACGGAACGAAAGGGTTTACAGGATACAGGTGACAATGACTGAAAGAGATGGTAGATACATGCAAAGATGGTTACTTAGACACATACACACACATATATGTGGGAGGCGGTATTCAATGAAACACGAATCTCTTCACTTTGAATATAAAATTACATTATTATTAAAACCTAAACTAGTGCATAGCCGTTACATTGCTTTAATTTTACAGAGCACTCAAAACACGTCTTTCCTCAGTCGCCATCTCAGTTCAACTGTCTCTCGCTTGCCGCGCAACGGTGTTGCCGAGTTGTCTTAGCGCGTCACCTTCTTGGGCGGTAAAACCTAAAAATTCATCATCAGAATCCCACATATATATGAGTGCATGTGTGCGTGAGAGTGAGTGTGTGTGTGTGTGTGAGAGAGAGAGAGAGAGAGAGAGAGGGAGGACGAGAGAGAAGAACACAGGTGGGAATGGCAGAGGCAGTGAACGGCTCAGCGTGGGGAATCGAGTGAAGAACTGCACGCGGAGTCGGGAGAGCGCTGCCTTCAGAGCGGGCGGACAGGCGCGCAAGCCGTCGCCTCGCGGCAGTGATAGAGCCATCGGGGCGGGGCGGAGCGGGCCGGGGAAGGGTGGGGTGGGGCGCGGCGCCTTGGGGTCGCGGGGAAGGGTGGGACGGACGGAACGGACGGGCAGGAGCCGCCTATCTGCGATCGCCGCACGCCGCCGAACACGCGATTTGCGGCGGCCGCTAACGGTGGCGGTGGCCGGACAGCTTGCCAGGGCGAGGTCAGCAGCGACGCGCCACCGGCCACGGCCGTTGGCAAGGGGTGGAGAGGGGGCGGGGGCGTTCCCGACGCGCGGCCAGCGTGGACGTCAGCACCCTTGTTGAGCTCCACCCCACAATCATAGACGCCAGAAATAAGTTACGGGTTCTTAGGGATGGATGACTGACCTGCTATTCATTTGGGCTAGGCCGAGAGAATTTAGGGAGGTTTCTGGATTACTAACTGCAATCTGAGATTTAAAATGTTGGCAAGAACCACGCTGAGAATTAACGTCATGGAAAGGAGAAATTGAAATGAAATATATTATGTCACGTGTGGTCGTAATTCTTTTAGCGATCCCTACCCAGGAGAAAGGACGTGTCCTTGAATTACCGAAATCAATGCCTTCAAAGAATCCAAGAAACTTCCAATGTTTGTTTTAAAATACAACTATATTTCTGCGAACAAATTTCTACACTGACATCAAAATACTTTTATTGAGAGCACCTAAAATGTATATTTTCATAACCAATTCACTTAAACATGCTTCAACGCATCACTTTATGTCTACTAAAGTAGACAGGACGGTGTTAAAAGGTGCTGTTATTTTGAAATCTGCCTGCAAAGATAAAATATTTTAAGATATTTAAGACGATACCGTCAGTTATTTTCTATATTTATTTGCTACTGATTTTGTTCTACATTCCCCTTCATATCCAGCAGATAATTTGTTAAAATTTTATAAGAGAATGGACATCAGATATTATTTAGAAGACTTTCCTTGAAGTAATAAGGAATAGCTTATAAACTCATCCTTTATTAACCGACGTCGCAAGAAAGAAGTTATGCAAGTATTTGTATATATTTTTAATGATAGATCGGCAATAACTTTCAAATGTATACTCTGATTTAAATGGATTTCCTTTGCTTCAAGAAATATAATATATAAATGATACGATGGTAGTATAAAACTATTTTGATACTGGGGTGAAAAGATATACTAGTGATGCAACATAACGTCTAAACCATACACAGGGTTTTCTCAAAAATGAATATTATCTCACAGACCTGACTCAACTGGAACACATTCAAATTGGAAACGAATCATTTCAATTCAAAAGGTACGTTATGCAATGCTCATTTCACACATTCAATATTTTCTCTAAAAATGTTCCAAGTTCTTTAAATTTCTTGATCGATTAGATGAAAGGGTGATTGTATTTATTTATATACGAAACTACGTCGAATTCAGCCGCTGTCTGGAGAAGAATTCTAGCGGTTGGCTGCCCTGATCGGTAGTTTTTCGTGGTTTCTCCGATTAACACCAGGTGAATGACAGCAGTACCCTAACAACCCGGCCACGAACCGCGTGCGATCTTTCTTCTTCCTTGTCCTATCCTCACCTTAAGCTTACACACAAGCACTACACTACCACATATGCCGGCGGACCGATCGGGAGCTTAGAGCTCGTCCCTGCTAGGGCGGTGCCTCGGTGGTGGGAGATACCTAGTTGTGGAAAACCCCACTAGCCAACAGGTAGGTCGGCCAGGATCTAATCATCAAGTGGAGAAAGATCACCGCCACCCCCGACGAAAAATATGCACTACACTTGTGGGACTAATGACATAGTAGTTGACGCGCCCCGAATCACTAATCAATCAATCAATCCAAGCTTCAAGTTCAATTTCAGGGCAGTGTGTGTTGTATAATGCAATTGGCTGTAATTGCAGAGATAGCGCCTGCAGATCACCATTTGGCAACCTGTCACGCTCCACACATATCCGTTCAGCGGGTTGCCTACTTCCCATTCTCTGAACTTATCCAAACCTGAAGTCCATTGAGTTAGGCCGAACGTGCATTCGTATTGGTCGTAAAGCATTGATATTTTCTACAGGAGAGTATGGAAGGCAAAACCAAACCATTGCGTATTGGATGATGCTTATTACTTGAAAGTTATAAGCGATGTTATTGAACAAATGTCTAAACTTTTATCACAATGAATACTGTGTTCCTTAATTTTTATATTTTATTTTAGATTTCATATTTCTCCAATGTACTGTAAATCTCCTTACACTCAGTCGTAGTACAAGTACTCGTACATTGCGTTTCTTACACAAAAAATATGAATTCTTATATTTGTTTTGTATTCTGTTGATCTCTGTGGAAACAATTCTTACGTTTCAATTTTCATTTCATACAAATTTTACATTGACCGCTCCTTCATTTGTAGAATGTATGTTCTCATATTGATTCCGTGCTCGAAGTCAAATGTCTCACAGCGATCATAACGTGACACGTTTCAATCATCGGCCAGAAGACCACAGGATATCACACAAGTGAGAGCAATGACAGGGCAAAACATACTTGCAAGAAAACGATTCATTAAATTGGCATTCGTCAAGATCCATTGCCATAAAGAGGCCAAGCTGCGTGGAGTGCCTAGGTTGAGTATTTCTGTGACTGGATGGAGTTACCCCCAATAATAAAGATCGTAAAATTTAAGAGGTTTATCTCACTGAAAGAGATAATTATGAAAAAAGATTCTAAAAACATTATTGTATTATTCGAGAAAACAAAATGTAAAAATCAAGTGTAATAATGTGTTTAACCAGTATGCCGCTGCATTGTTTTTATGAAACATTATTTTAACCAGAATATTATTCGTTTTTAACTCTTTCATGCTTTTTCTGGTTTAATTTTTGAAGGTATGAATGTATGCTGATTTCAAGGAGTCGATTATTACTCCGCACAAGAGTGTCTGAACATGCCTAAGGTGCACGTCTTTCATGTATTCCCAAGCGACAAGATGAAGCTAGTGAAAAGGATGCAAACTGAGGCATTTACTTCCAAAAGAACCAATAAAGAAGGTACTGCAGACGACCATAGGAAGGTAGATGCAGTATTCTGAATATACGGACAAAAAGGGGTATAAAGTATGAATGGCAATAGTATAGTAATGCACTTCGTGGCGCAAGCAATAAACTTCTATGTGAAACAAAATTGCTTTGATATATTTTCGTAAAATAAGTGATAAAAATGTTTTATAAAAAATTATGGCGTGTGGAGGAGAATAATAATCTACGCACAGTTTTTGGGCTCTAGAAAACCTACCTCGTCCTTTTGCTATACATAAAGGAACGTTAAATAAAAGTAGCAACGAAACGTGTTTAGCAATATATGATAACTAAACATGCTCCCTCCCGAATAATAGAAAACTTATTTGAGAATAGTCAAGTATTCCAGCCAACTTGCATGATGCATCATTTGAAATTAAAACTGAAATGCAGGGCGAGGATGTGAACCAAAAGCAATATAAAATATTATTGTTACAATAAAACTATTATTTTTGTTGATAACAAAAACATCCATGATTCATTTATATTATTACAACTATTTAAAAATTGATTTTGTGAATTATTGTTCAATATATGGACACATAAATTCGTTTGGAAAGACATTCAAGAAGATTCTTGAAGACAAATGAATTATTCTAATGAAAAAACTCAAGTATAAAAGAAGTAAATATAAAACTTACTTGTCTGGACTTAATAATTTCTTAACTAAAAATATTGTCACCTGATATGAAGAGAATCCGTTAAAAATGATCCAGTGTCTGTATATTGGGACTCACCTGAAACAGAAGAGAAAAATACTGTTTAATTCTTGGGAAACACTCAAATTCTATTTCGGGCTGATATAATTTCATTGCGTTGTTGAAATATTCTTATAATTTTAGAGTACTGTGTTTTAGGAATAGTCAGGTTTGAGAAAACAAGATCAAGTAAATTGCAATTTTTTTCTTTCCAATGTTTAAATAACGATGGTAGTTCGATTTTCGTCAAAACACTGTAAAAAGTGTATGACGTATGGGGGAAAAGAAAAATCCGGGCATATTGAGCATTATTGCCTCAGCTGCAGAAATCGTTTCCCAAAATTTCCCTTCCTTTAGTTACACGGTGAATTGAGGTTCCAACAAAGCACTGTTTGAAACAATCGAAAACTAGAAATTTTCGCTCCCAAATACTAGAAAACTTATTAACATTGGTAAACTTTATAAATCTATTATCCTACCCACACTAACCTGGTGTGGGGAAAACCAAGCCCGTACCACCATAGAAACAATGCAAATAGTCCAAAATATAGTCCTTAAAATGAATTAAAGCGCCATGGCTTATTCCTAACCATCAAATCCAAAGAGAACTCCAAATCGATACTGTTCTAGAACATATGAAAAGCTAGCAAATAATTTCTATTCTTCTCTCCTCTTATCTCATTGGGCTTATAAATCCCATGTAAGCCGAATAGAAAACATTCCGTTAATACACAAGTACTCGTATAACTAATTTGGTTCCAATAACTGGTAAATTATTAACGAAAGATTTCAAAAAGTATTAATGTTTAAAAGAGAGAGAGGACTGATGGAAGGTTACAGAACGTGATTTTTAATCATAATGTATGATCATTTCTGCTCTTACATTTTTGTATGGCAGGAAGTTTTGTTGTGGTGAGTATCATGTTGATAGTGTTTATTTCATTTACACAAAGTGTCATTACATATTTATTTACTACTGGTGTCAATGAAATATACAATTTGTCTGTTCATGTGTGTGTTTACATTTCCCGAATATAGACAAAGTTATCGCGTGGGCTGACTCAAATTTGGTTTCATGGAATCTTACTTTCGTAGGGAGAAAATTGTTTGAATATTGTTCACGTGTTTTTCGACAAAAAAGTACTAAGTAACGAGCTTCTATGCTCACTGATAGAATTGTTTTCAATTTAAATGGCTGAGTTCCTTTTTACAATTGAACATTTTCATTCTCTCGTTCTTTCCGAGAGAAGGATCACTTTACGAACGCGTAGGACGATTGTTGAAGCAAGCATATAAAAGGACCAAATTCGGTGTGAGGTCACGTAAGTCGTTTATCATATGCAAAGCATAAGTCATTGTCAAATTTTCTCTTTACAAATGCCCGAATTTCATTTGTTTAACTAAACAAATATTATATTCATTCTAATTAATTTTGCGTATAAAGTATTTCACAACAGTACGTTTATAGTTTCTTACCTTACTAATGGTATGCTCGATCTCACGCACCTTATCTACCTTCTTCCCCAGCCCTTTTTAGTACCAAATACAGTTGTAAGAGGAGGGGACTGCTCTACGTTCAAATGGAGTCTAGTAATAATTACAGAAATGCAAAAATCGGGGGAATTTGCACAGCTTAGACGCGTGACAGTGTAGAACCAAGAAAAACAAATATATAAAAGGATGCAATTTATAAAAGGATGAGGTGAAGCCCAGCAAAACTTTCCGCGCACTAGTTTATCAGTGTGTCACAATGTTTTTAGCAAATACCATTCCATACACAAGAACCGGCAGACCTCGGGATGTGTATTGGGATCAATCCTGCGATGTTGTTTGAGATGACATTCAGCGTCCTGTTGCAAGCTGTAAGGTATTATCCTGCCCGGATTAAACTAACACCAGGAAACACTTGCGAGTGTTTTGCTTGGCTACAATGTTTCCTCTCATAAACCAGTCATTTTTAAAACGTCACCGCGTTGAATCCGTTCCAGGCATCGCGCACTCTAACACAGCGCGCGGAAACCCATGACGAAGGAGGGCTCATTACCTTTTCTTGTGTACCTCATTTTACACCTCTTGTTAGCACAAGTTTTTAGAACATTTTTGCGTAATACGGTGTCGTGTAGATTGCAAGGGTCGAATACGGGCGTGACTTACAAAATACTAGCTCGTTAACCCGTAAAGGAAAAAAACACTGGGCGAATTACGACGGCAGAAAGGAGGTAGGGGGTTGGACGTGCTTTTTTCGGGCGTAGAGGGGGCACATGCATATGCAAACGAATCAGCCAAAACCCTACATCTACCGCCTGCCAACCACCAAGCACCAGCCCACCTTCCAATGCCCACTGCCCGATCCCAACACCCATCGCACAACGTACTCGCTCATGGACAACTGGCCACGGCAATTCAATCACAGATTCTAATTTCTCTTTCACCTGGGGTGTGTACTCCCTCCATCACGTTCATACTACGCATTTTTACTCTGCGTTTTAATTCTTAAAAAATATTTCTGATCTATTGAAATACGATTTCATGAAGCGAAATTTCTCATCCAGGTTACGAAACTCTTCGGAAGGCCAGAAGTAACGAACATTGAATTAAGCTGTTGATGAACGAGTCGATTCACGGCAAATTCGCCATAACTGTTAGACACAAGTTTTAATACATTATATGTTTGGAAAAGCACATTTTATATGAGTGATACGAATTTTTTTGAAAAATATTTTCTGTTAAAAAACTGGCTTTAAAAGGGTTCAAATAAAATATTGACTTAAAGGCCAAAACAAGTATGTTATAAATTGTGAGTTTTTTCGGATTAATGTTTAGCGTAATGGACGTCAGTACTCGTGTACTGAGTGCTAAATCGGAGGAACATTGCTCTCTACACCTCTAAAAAGATGCAAGTCCCGACATGAGCTCTAGTGCTACATCAGACACCGAAAACACAAAGGTATTAGACAGTCCAGAGCTCACGAGCTACATCCCTTTGAGAGTAGGAGAGATGAGAGGTTAAGTAACCATTACTGTTCTCTCGGAACTAAAATTCAACCGGGTAAGGACACCCGACGAGACCAGATCATCATCATCATCATCATCATCACCATCATCATCATCACCATCATCATCATCATCACCATCATCATCATCACCATCAACAGATCTGCTGACTCGATGAATCTCGACGTCTATGCGCAAATCAAATGATGAAATTGCAGCTTATCCAAGGACTGAAAATATTGTGTAAACAGTAACCAACTTGTGATTTATGCCATGTCGATATCTCAACAGTGTATCAATATTTAATTACATGTTCAATACATCTTATTTATAATTCAGTGCGACCATTTTATAAATGTGGCGGTCAAGCGGGAATTTGGCCTCCACGAATGAGGCCACGGATCCTCGGGAAATCGAGACAGAGCGACGAATAGAAATGAATGAGAGGAAACATAGTTTTTCGTTACCGGAAATTTTCAATTATACTTATATTATAGTAGATGCGGGAACTATTCATCATTGGCTCTCATGCATTCTCGACATCTACACAAGTACTGATTCACTCGGTAAAGAATATTCTGTTGTATTGCAAAGATCTATTCCTGTGTATTGTGCCGCAATCCTTTTTGTGAGGGGATTTGCCGCGTATATGCGATCTTTCAGGAATCCCCAAAAAAAGAAATCGCACGGAGTCAGATTAGGAGAGCGTGCAGGCCACAAACCACGTGTGATAATTCTGTATCCATAAAAGCAATTTAAACCCTTCAGGAAACTGAAGTAGTGTGTTCGGTTGCGGAGTCCTGTTGAAAATGACCGCAATTACGCTCTTCGTTTGTCAACATTTGGAAGAGAGGCTCCAAGATACGATACATATAACGGTTTGACACATTTTACGTGTGTCATACAGAAACACCTTGTGTTTGAAAGTGAACTTCAAGAAAGCCATCACAAACAGACTATTAATCAAGACTCGAAAGCATGCCTTATGCAAGGCACGACCTTGCGCAGAAGGGAGCTCAGCGCACCGTTCCCCGGCGATTGAAGGCCCGTCAGCAGAGCAGAATGTTCCACGATCGTGACACACTAATAAAATAGTCGCACTATATTAATCGATTCATTACTCTAATATCGCTGATTTTTAAATAATAATAATAATAATAATAATAATAATAATAACCCATTAACAAAATATTTTAAATTATTTAATTGAAAAATATATTTTTTTAAATGCATTCTAAATTAACGACTGGAGATCGAATCTTACACGAATATATAGGTTTCCCACCAAATACGGACTACCCACCATAACTTGTGAACTGTTCGGGATGAGATTTGAAATGCAGTTTTTGCTGAATAATGCAGAATCTTGGGCAAGTAACATGTCGTAGAGAAATTGTCTATAATAATTTTAGTTTTAGATAAATTTAATCTTCTTTGATTTTTCAAATAGAACTATATATTTTCTCACCAGCAATGGAGAGATCACGAAAAGAGGAATAAAATGATGTATCATATGCTAGTATTTTGAGAGTAATTTGAGTATAAAACTAGACATTCTGAAAGATGATTTTGAATTAAACGGACAATATTTCGCATAGCAACTCTTGCAACTCTCGCCTTCGGGGAAAGTGGCCTTCCGGCGTCAAGACTGTTGCGTGGAGAGAGAGGACTGAGAGGGGTGGCAGCGAAGGATAAGAGGCATAACTTCAGCGATCCACGGTCTTGACACAAAGGTCACACTAAGAAACTCCAATTTTAACAATTTTAACGAATGATTTTTTCCATTGATTTATCAGCACATAACTTGTCTTTTTTAATAATAAACATCATCTTCAAACTTGAGAAGTATCCAAACACAGTCTCTTCTTTGGTAAATTTCATATTTAATTAAGATGATCACACGTCCACTTTGCAATCGTACCTCTATTGCTATTCATAAAAGGAAAAGAAAACAGTACACTTCAGTCTTCGGCCGTGGATATTCAAGTTTGTGACAGCACGTGGCGTTATCAAGTGAGAAAGTCTCCAATTGGTATTAGCAGGTTTGACTGCAGATGCGCATTTGTGTTAAAGTTTAGTAAATTTACATTGATAAACTGTCAAGATTATTTTAAATATTTTATTGCTTTGTTCTTTTGGTACGTGTTTAAATAAGAAGTTTATTAACCTTACATACTAAGAGAAAATATCTACCTATCTATTATTTGATGAATTAATCGAGATATTACAATAAAAATCTTTTAGAATTCATACCCTTCCCATGTTTTAAAATGATAGCTTGCTTTTGCCGTAACACACTGTGCTCGATTCTTGTAAGTTTAAAACTAACCTTTATTATTATCGTCAAATTATTTTTATTTTGTTCTTTTTGATTATCGTTGCTTTGGAATTTCAGTAGAAGAAAAGTTCAATTCAGGTGAACAAATAGGAAAAATCTCTCATCCTGATCGTTAATATTGATGTTTTTTCATATGATCTTCGTGTCAAAACCATGAATTGCTGTAGTTACGCCTTTATCTTTCACGGCCACCCCTCTCACACTCCTTGTCTTCACGAAACAGTTTCGACACCGCGAAGGCCATCTTCATCATCTTGCAAGGACTGCTACACGAAAGGTCCGTTTACTTAAAAATCACATGTCAGAAAGTCTAATTTTGTATTCAAATTACTATCTAAATTCTAACATACGATACATAATTTTATTCCTTGTTTCATGATCTATCCATTGCCGGTGAAAGATATATAGTTCAATTTAGAAAAAACAAAGATAATTAAATTTCTAGAAAACTAAAAATATTATAGACAATTTCTCTACGGCATGTTATTTGCTTCATGATTCCGCATTGTTATGCGAAAACCATTTCGATATTCTGAACCGTGTAGACGTTATGGAAGTAGACCATAGTTGGTGGGACACCCTGCATACAAATGGCGAATTAAACTAGTAAGCATCCAAAAGGGCATTTGAAGTCATTAAATTAAAACTAGTGATGTTACAACCGCAAACACTTTCTCATACTGTTTGTAACGGTTGTGTCTTACTGTGTCTAAATTGTGTCTTACTTAAACTAAATAAATTTCTATCCCACTAACACTTCAGTCATCTCTAGAGAAACTCACCTCACAAAAAGCAACGGAGTTTCGAAAAAAGATATTTATCTGCACAGTTTGATATTCAAAAGGGTTAATGATTTTGTGCCATAAAAGATAGCACTTCCGGTATCGATTGCACTTCTCGTCCGTAGTATTTCGCATACAGTTTTTGACTATTTTTTGAAGGTAAGTAAATAAATGTAATTTCGTTTGCGCTCTATGCTTACAAAATTATTAAAGAAAAATATTTTCTTGAAAACATCTTGTTTAGACAATTTTGAAAACTGTGACAATTTGGCTTCAAATAAAGTGACAATACTCAACTTCCAGAAATATTATTAGCGAATTGAGTTAAAGATTTTATACGGCAGAATAGTATGCGTTAAGATATATCTCATCCTTTAATAGTGAATGTGTAGAAGAGATTTGAATAATAGAAGAATATTTGGAATTTTTGAAATTAATAAAGTTTTAATGAAAATCGAACTTATGTGACATTTATAAAAAAACATTGCTCTTTGTAGCAAAAAAAAGCGGAACAAAGTTTGAGAAAATTATGAAAATCGGATGCAGAATATTAATTTGAGGAACACCCTGTGTAAGGTTTAGATGTTATTCATGGGCAGCAAGACACATTTTTTTAAGAAACACTTTTTATGTACCAAAAACCCCCAAAACTTGTTTTCCGTTAAAAGTTGAACATCGATTTTTGGATCATTTTTAAACCAAAGTATACGAGAAAGTTTAATATGTGTACTGTAGACAAATATTCTACGTCAAAATTAAGACAAAATTTATATAACTAGCTCTGTGTGTTTTCATTGGTTGGGGTTTTGTTTTCCAGAACGTATTAAGTGAAATAAGTGTACGTTCTATGGGAAATTACTATTCTTGTAATACATAAGTTTTGCAAATATTCAAAATTTTTTCAGAATTTTACAAACAACTTTTATGGTCGAATTATGATTCTTGGATAACAATAATTTACAAAACTAATACTGACTAATGTGAAAATCTAATAGAAATATTTTGATAAAATGACGTCCTTTGGATTCATAAGTGGAAATGTTGATTATAATTTTATATAAAGTACTGAAATAAATATTATATGTAAAATATTATAGTTTCTTATAGTAAATACAAACATTTGCACATAGTTAAGCATTTGAACTATTACTCTAGCAGTTCGTCGGTCCGCATAATCAAAGCAGAGCTGCTTGTGATGTGAGCAACCTTCTCTTGAACTCATCTGTCTTTCCAAAATGTTCATTACCAGATTGTCGACTGTCTCCTCAGTACAGTATTTCTTATCGCACCTCGATGCGTTCACGTACCTCACACGACCCCATTAGTATAACTTTGCTTGGCGAGATTGCCTCTGGAAGAAAGAAACTATAATCAATCATCGCGTTACCAGAGACGTTTTTGTAGCTTCACCATCCAAAGGCTTCCAAGAAAGTACACAGACACGCCACCGTTTAGTCTTCTTAGCTTCAGAAAGTAACCTCGTGATAAATCTTCCACATGACAAACTAAGCAAGCACGCGAACTCGTATATGGGATGTACGAACTCAGGAGTAAGCATAGACTTCACATTGATTCGACGAGTGAACAAACTTCTAATAAAAACGCTCAACAATTATTACAACTTTAGAATCTCGTTGGTGGTTTACGTACATCGATATGTATCACGTCGCTTTGAAGACGACTGAAATGTTTTGTTTGTAGTCACGCAACCAGATGAAGGGGAACGATGTACCGCAAAAAGTCAGACCCAATTAAGGTTATTTTCTAATTAGTTATTCTTGTACCCTTATATCAGGAAAGCACAATTTCTGACTATGCCTACGCAACAGAGACGCTTTTAGAGGGCAATGATTCTTGTGTAGTTAAGCCATGACATTTTAATTGCATCAGCAGTTAAGAGTGCAGAACAGGTGAATTGCAGAACGGGTGAATTGCAACGAAAGGCTACGTGCGAAGACAGCTGCAAAGATTTTGTTCTTATTACGTCGCATGACGCTCTTTGCGTGTGATTAGCAAAACTGTGCGTCATTTATATTTCATTAAATTTAAAGTTCAAATCATTCTCATTGCAGTATGGTGAAGTTCAAAATAAAGTATTTACATTATATACTAGATTACCAAAATGTGGAGTAAATATTACTTAAATAACAACGAATAAACAAGCATGAAATTAAAGTTATCTCAAAGACGAAGTCGAACTAATTAACTTACAATTTAAATTTACATTTAAATTTCACTTTAAAAATTATAAAAGAAATTAGGAGCCACTTAAGCCTTTTCGGTTCCGTCTGAGGAATTACTCTCTTTCTGAAACGTTCTCCAATGCCAATACTGCATTACCTCGCAAAAGTTCGTAGAATTCGATCTTAGCCGGGGGTGCTTCTTTCCACTAATTGGTCCTCATTTCGGAAGTTCAGTGGATTAGGCAATATTCTCTTCTTTGACCTCTTCTCATATTTACCGTACCTTCCATCTACTTCTCACGTCTCCTTCACTTTCTCGGATTTCCTCCTCTTACATTTCTCATTCTCAACGCAAGACTAGTGATTTCTTTTCATTTTCTTACCTTTATCTCAGATTTAGCTCAGTGCTTGATCTTGACGAGCTTTCCCTTCTTGTACCGATCTTTTTGTGTTCTGTACTTCTCCTTACACCGAATGAGATGGCTCATGGCAACAACTGTTGCCATTGCAGTATCTTTGATCGGGATGTCCTGAGGTTCGAGTCCTGACAGTAACGGGTTTTCCACACTGGGTAGGACGAATTCAGCTACTGAGTGGAGGAGAACTCTGGAGGCCAGTTGCTTGGGTTAGCCGTTTTCCGTTGTTAACTCAATACCAGGCGATTTCCGAATCAGCAACGTGCCAAGAAAACCACGGATCGTTCGGGATGTTTTTTATCTTTTTTCCCTCCTCTCTCCTTATATACACACACACACACACTTATAAATAAACGCACTACACTGCCACATATATAGAGAGACCAGCCCGGAACTTAAAACTTGTCCCGGTTTGTGGCAGGGCCCGTTAGTGGAGGTACCTGGAAAGGAAAACCCACAAAACCGACGAAGATGTCACCGTATCTCATGTTACATTACGGAATAACGCCGTCAAATACAGGGACATAACATGCACTACACTTATGGTGCTAATGACCAGTTTCACATGGTTGCAAAAACATTATCAATACATCAATCTACCAC
This sequence comes from Acheta domesticus, assembly GCA_031308135.1. Taxonomy (NCBI): domain Eukaryota; kingdom Metazoa; phylum Arthropoda; class Insecta; order Orthoptera; family Gryllidae; genus Acheta; species Acheta domesticus. The sequence goes on from JAHLJT010008446.1 coordinate 237,847,012, forward strand.
TTGCGTTTTCCTCTTGCTTTCCTCTCATGTATTTCCTCGTCTCCAAAGGTATGAATGTGTACGTAGCGTTATCAGTTTGATCTCGTCTTTGCCGCTCGATTTGTTTCGAACATCGCCCATCCTGCTGAGGGAGACCGCTCTCATTGTCTTCAGAGCTGGTAATGCCCTCAATGCTTCCGCTCTCCACACTTTGCTCATCACGCCCGCTGCGTTTGCCATACACGCCGAAGCTGCCTACGTTATGGTCAACGTTTGCGTTTGCGGCATAATTATCGTTTACAATGTCCTCACCGTCCTCATTACACTGCTGTCATATCTCACATCGCGCTAGTTGCACAGAGTCTCCCTGGGTTTGGGCATCACACTTGTCACCCTGAATGTCCTTTATTTTCGTACCTTTGTGAGTCCGCGCATTCACCTTCGAGGTGCAGCGTTCTGGCTAGCTGCTGCACTCAATCTGATCAGACACTTGCTCTCACTTTTCTCTAATATGTGCACACATTTTTGGCACCCAGAAGATTATATCTTTATTGTAGATTATTTAAAAAAAAATAGACTATACATTTATAAATAATCCAAAAACTGAGAGAACAGGACACCACTACAATTTCTTTAGAAAATCACACATCCTTGAAACAAAATAGAGGTCTCATTAATAATGCTTATCGCTTACAGGATACACAGATGACATATAGAGCCATAAATTCAAGATGTATTAGAAATACTGCATGTGAAATTTGGAGGGTATATGCCCCTTTGTCGCAGAATTGAATGGAGAAAGCTAGATTAAACAGAACACATTATATGAGTATATTTAAAATTTTATATTTTTAAAACAACTTGTAGTGTTTCTTACAATATGATTCAAGGTAAATATTTCAGAATTTGATTCGGGTGGCCAGAGGCAATGAGAGACAGAATATGCACTGGAAGATGTGATATTCGATACAACACAGGGAACGTTGGCTATTGTAGAAAAAGATGTGAATATGAAAAATTAACATACAAAATCTATGGGTCTGTGAATGTAAAATATTAAAATGATCAGTTTGGCAGGTGATTTAATCATGTTTGCATCCACAGACTCATAGGTATTTGGCTCATGACTATTAGTGTAGACAATTTTTCTCTGAAATTCTATTTAATAGTTTTCAATATTTAACAGCCCTGGACTCCAGAAACTTTATGAAAAAGACCCCAAAAAGAGCCGAATCGTCAACATAAAATAAATCACTGGAAAATAATACCAATATGTTTTTCTTAACAGTTTTATAATCTTTTAACATTACTTGACAAAAACACAGAGCTAATTAGGAGAAAACCTAATATCTTTGACTGACCTAAGGGGCTAGTGCTGAAAATCCGTTTTCACAGAGAACACACGCCAAGGTCTTCCATTTCTACGGTACCTTAGCCGCGAGAAGTATCTTCCAGCAGATAGGGATCGTATACACGTTAACACCCCCCTAGGCTCCCTTTTTCACCTCACGGCTGGAAAGAAAGCGTGCGGCGCTGAAGTCGGCCGTCCGCGGGGCGGGGCGGGGCGGGGTGGCACGCACGACTCGCGTTACGCGCCCACTTCGCCCGCGCCCGCCGCCGCTCGCACACACAAAACCTTGAGAACTTTTATTGCACCCTTGACACGGAATGACCGCAGGACTTCCCTTAAGCGCACACGCGCTCTGCAGCAGAAGACCGCGCCGCCGCCGCCTCGCCGCAGCCGTGCTCCGCTCTGCTCCTCCCGGTCCGGCCCGCCGCGACACGCGCCGCCTCGCGTCTCTATGGCAGCAGCCGTCACAGGCGTCTTCCGCGTCCACGCAGTCGCGCCGCTTCCACAGATTCAACTGCCTTTATCGCCCACTCAACCTCCACTTTTCCCACATGCCCTGGCGATTACGGCCCGCCTCCGCGGCCCGCCTCCGCGGCCCGCCTCCGCGGCCCGCCTCCGCGGCCCGCCTCCGCGGCCCGCCTCCGCGGCCCGCCTCCGCGGCCCGCCTCCGCGGCCCGCCTCCGCGGCCCGACTCCGCTGCCCGACTCCGCTGCTCGACTCCGCTGCCCGACTCCGCGGCCCTACTCTACCACCCTACTCTACCACCCTACTCTACCACCCTACTCTACCACCCTACTCTACCACCCTACTCTACCACCCTACTCTACCACCCTACTCTACCACCCTACTCTACCACCCTACTCTACCACCCTACTCTACCACCCTACTCTACCACCCTACTCTACCACCCTACTCTACCACCCTACTCTACCACCCTACTCTACCACCCTACTCTACCACCCTACTCTACCACCCTACTCTACCACCCTACTCTACTGCCCTACTCTACTGCCCTACTCTACCGCCCTAATCTACCGCCCTACTCTACCGCCCTACTCTACCGCCCTACTCTACCGCCCTACTCTACCGCCCTACTCTGCCGCTCGCTTCTTTCTCCATCAACTCTCCTTCCGCATACACTCATTTTTACTACCGCCTCGGCAATTGCTGTCTGTTCCACTTCTCTGCCATCGTCACTTTCTTCGCTATAATTGCTTGCATGTTCTCTTCCGTCTCCACTACTTCTTAGGCGTCATCCGCCACAGTCATCTCCTTCGTCTTCTCCACTTCGCCTTCGCAGTAACTGAAACAGCCCCGTTGCCTTCCTTGCCTTCACCACCTTTTTCTCCGACTCCGCCGACACTGCCGCGAACTCGTCTTCCGCTTCCGCCACCACCACCGCCTCTGCCACCGCTGTCACCGCCTCTGCCACGCCGCCAACTCGTCCTCCGCCCCCTCCCCGCCTCACGCTTTCACGATACCCCGCGCACTCTGTTAAGCGGAAATTTAGTTTAGGAGAGCGCGTGCTGGAGCTCGCAAACGGATTTTGAGAAAGGACCTGCGTCGGATATTGTACGAGAAGCCAGAGGAGGATACGTCCCGAGTTTGTGATTTGGTCACTGTACGGTTACGCCGAAAGCGAGCAGCGTGTTCTTTCCGGTTGAGACGGCGGCGCGTACGGGCGCGCGAGCTACGCGTTTATACTTCCGCGAGGGGGAAAAAGGCAGGAGAAAAAAAAGAAAACGAGGCGAAGGAGACAGCGACACCGAAAGGGACAGGATCGTTCCAACAGAAGCGACCGTGGAGAGCAGAGCAAGGGACAGATGACCTTGACTGCTCCTGCATCGCTACGGGACTCACGTCGCAACGGTCGCTTGCGAATGAAAAGCAATTGATGTTTATATAGCGGTGCTTCAAAAGAAGTTCTCTTGTACATAGTGCGCGGAGAGGAAGTCTATGTGGTAGTCTACTTTTTTCTTTTACCGCAAATACTTTTTTCTTTCACGTGTGTGCTTCGCAATTTCCATCGGTCTCCCAGGGACATAGTTTTCTTTTGGATAATTCACTGAACAGTAACATACGCAGCTCGTCTGCGTAATGAGGTCAGCACTGGTGCGAGGATTTACGCGATTCCCAGCATTAAATGTGAAAACAAATGTGTACCCTCACGTGTCGAGACCGCGCATATAATGTAAGAGTTAGTCAATGGTAATGCTTGTTTGTTTAATCCTTTATCATTGTGAGCTATTCCATAATTAAAATTCTGAATTCAAGGACACTTTTACATGCATTGTCGGGTATTATAAATAGAATCAGTAAGCGTAAACGTGTATGGTAATAATCAATATTAACGAAATACTTCAATGTACTATATTCAGAAATAAATATTTGCACTTCTTGATTATTAGGTAGTTATTCAAAGATACTTAGTATTGCAATGTTTAAAAATAATCTTAATGATTTTTTAACCCTGAAATGAATACGTGGGTAATACGTTACCCAACGTCTTTCGTTTTTCGTTTCAAGTTTTCGCGAATGAAAGTTTGTGAGTGTGAAATTTTATTTTTTTCCTTTGAGGTTAGGTTTTGTCTGTCGCATATGTAGTTGTTCGTCTGGCACTCTCGTAAAGGAAATTAGAAGTTGAGGTAACGAAATACCACTGTCTGCGTGAATGTATATAAGTATGTACTTGCTGTTTACTTTCAATAAATATGCAATCACCTTGTATTCTGTTATTTGAATATATACGGTATTTTGAGGTAACCGATTACCCCACGTATCCATCTACCGGTCTAGCATTCATGTAACCATTTGAGGGTTAACTTCAATGACAAATACAAATGATGTTTTTAGAGGAAATAATGGAAGAAATGAACTATTTATTGCTCTGAAATATTGGTGTAATAATATTGTATTGAATATATGCATACATTTGTATGAGCCAAAAATAAGAGCACACTATTTTATATTTGTTACAGAGATTGTTATCCTTTTTGTTTTTACATTTAAGAAATAATCCCTAAGAGAAAGTGTGCTTCCTTCTCTTACGTGGAAAAATCGGGCAATTGTCAATTCTACCTGTATTTCTCCACAATACTATATGTGTTTTTCCTCCGGCATGTTCTTCTCCCTATTCTAATTGTGCTTCTCCCCATATGTCACATACAGTTTTTACAGCTCTATGACGAAAATATACAAAATCCATACTAAGGTAACGTAGAGTCATTTATTAGACATAATTAATGAGAGAAAATATTAATCAACGTAAATGAATTAACAGATTTGTTTTTTATGAAGGGCCACATCACCCGGAATTATTTTCACTGAACAGAATTCAACAGAATTTGCTCACTTGAGGATTAAGTGGCATACATCAATATTGCTCTTGGCCGAATCCAAAGCGTGATTGCGCATCGCACAATACTCTCCGCCTGGCTGTGCAGCCGCGAGGAGGGCGAGGAATTGCCAGACGCCGCCCCCCGCGCGTCGCCGCCGCCGCCGCCACGCCCGCGGCCCCTCGGTCGGCCGGTGCTCCGCGGGGCGGCGCGCCGCGCCGGTTCGCCCGTCCGCGGTTGAACGGCAACCTGACGTTTCCGGCCCAGCGCCGCAGAAGGAATTCCTGCGCCGATCGCCGCTCTCCGCCCCCTCCCCTCCCCTCCTCCCAAAACCCGCACCGCACCGCACCACGCCACGAGGGGGAGGGAAAATCCGGAACGCACTCGAACGAATGAAAGCCGGATCTGGCGCCCGGACGCTGCAGACTTAACCCGGCCGGCCGGCCGTGTTACGGGCGGGCTTTGAAGACGTGGCAGTAACGAAGGGCGGAGGACCACGGCGCGGCGGAAGGGGGAGGCCCGGCCGAATCTCAGGCGCGCCTTTAAGCCCTCCCCGAGCTGCGGACACAGCAAGGATCACCCAATTACACAGGCCAGTGAGCAGGCACTCCGAGGCCGCCTCATCGCGCTTTCCGGCTGCGTGCGCCGCTCGCGCCCGCCTTGCTTCGCTCCGCCACGCCCCCGCCACGGCCCCGCCACGGCGCCGCCACGGCCCCGCCGCGGCCCTGCAGCCCTCGTGGCGCCCACGTGATGCCCCGCCCACCACACATACCCGCCACTGCCGCCGCCACCACCGCCTGTGATTTCGCTGCTACTGTTGCCTCTGTTTTCCGGCGCGCTCCCTAATTCACTCGCCTTGCCTCGCCGTCTTCTTCAACTTTACTGCCGCATCCTCTTCTTCCAGAGTTTATTTCCTGTTGTGTTCATGATTTCCTGATTTTATCTCTATCGTACTTCCGCTTTTTCATCTTCTATTTAATGCTATGGTTTTATACATTTCGTTTTGAATTCTTAGCAGTCTCTGTTAAATCAATCCTCTAATTCATTCCTGCCTGACAATCTGACTTTCTTCCAGCCTGTACTTCTCCTTAATCTTTTATACTCTTGCTCTCAAACTACTTGTTCCAGGACTTATATTAGTATCATGCTTTCGCAATTCGTCTTCTCATCACTTTTATCTACATTATCAAGAATCAAGTGACATTTCTTACTTCCTCTACAAAGTATCTGGTATACCTGAAAGTGACCTTTCATTTTACCCGCCATATTGGTATTCTCAATTTTGAAATTTACTTGTTACTTCTTTTGTTAATATTATAATCATATAACGTTGGCTTGGTTCTCTTTCTCTCTATAAGCACATCCCTTCTCATTTCCCTTCCTTTCCCTACTTTCTTAAAGTTTTTCTCATTTATTAAACTTCTGTCACTTCGTTCAACCGTTTTTGTTTTATCCATTCGCATTTCATTTTCGGCTATCCAATACCTTAAGCGCCCTCGTCCCTCCAAATTGAAGCCTGGTAATGCGGGACGTTTAGAGGTGCTTGGATGCAGCAGTGTTTCTAAACATAGTTTGACCCACGCGAAAGAAAGTCAGCGAACGTATAAGTACGAAAATAAATCATGGATAGAAATAATACGCAAAATGATCTGCAGAAGCATTTTGGAGAGAAACATACTCGTAGAATTCTTAATGCTAAGGAAATCCAGAATATATGGCGTTTTTATTTGCTTGTTTTTATGCAATACATGGACATGTAAAATCCGGAGAATAGAAAAAAAACACAATTTCAGTTCAAAGAAAAAGAGGATTGCATCAACAGTACTGGTTTGCCTACTAATATTTGCACTAATCATGCACACTAATAATCGTAGTGTAGGGTTCGGTGTTTTGGCGATATACGCAGACGGAATTCTTCCACCGACGGAATTAACCAAACATCTCCAGATTAACCCTAATTTGCACACTTTTTGAGTGACCACTAATATGTTGTTTTATACGTGTTATATATTATAAGTTTTTTTATTCGAGAACAGATTTCTTTTCCAGTTTTTCCTTCGGAAACGTCTATATCTTGCTTATATATATATATATATATATATATATATATATATATATGTGTGTGTGTGTGTGTGTGTGTGTGTGTACAGAAATTTTTATTTTCGTTCTTATATATACAACATATTATTCTAGCGATGCCCTCCTCTGAAATGTAGATTTCCGTGGTCATTCCGATAATTACCAAGCGAATGCCGGAGAAGTACTCAACAAACAGGACGCGGCCCGCACGAGATCTTTCTTTCTCCTCTTTTCCTTACCTCTCCCCTTACATGTACATTTGCACTTACATGCAATACATTATTACACATGTTGGGAGACGGCGGCGGTATTCCATGAGGAGATATCTGTAGAGGGAAATTCCCGCAAGGTGACGTGCAAGTCGGCGCCGGATCTCACCATCCAGTGAGGGAGAAATACCGCTCCCTTCCGGGAAGAAACATTCACTGCACTAAAGGGTCTAACAGCATAGCAGTTGCACAGCAACGGCATAACAGCAACAACATAGCAGTTGTGTCCGGAAACAATATTTATCAATCAAAACTGTATGTGAGTTGTCATTTGCGGAAGTTTTGAAAGAGTATCTCCTCAACCCTTTGTGAAGGTTATCTCCTCTCAGTTTAGCTTGATTTAAACAATATACGAGTATTTCTTATTAAACCGTTTATTTTCCACGCAATACTTCGACGATATCGCCTTATTAAAATATTGACTCTCAGTACGTTGATTTCTACAGGATATCCCCTGAAAACAGCTCGTTTATATTCTGCTTCGCTTATTGCTAGAGGCTATTGCTGATGTTTTCTATTGACGTGTTTTTTTCTGGGCCCCGTGCATAAACTAGCTGTTGCTCACTGGACGTTACCTGCTCGCCACACAATATACTTCATGGCTCTCCTTCACGCTGCGCCCAAAAAAAAACACTATAACTTTCCGGCTGTTGATACTTCGTGCACTGTTTTCAATTATACTTTCAAAGTAATTCACGGCATGCCGGAAAGGATAATTAATATATCAATGAGCGACACATCCATCTGACATTACAATACAAAGACAGATAACATATATAAATTCATTCACGACTTATTAAAATTAATGCATGAGAAACTCAATTTGAAAGTCCTTTGAACAAGACTGAGAGTGTAATTCTGATATCTAACCTCAAAACACTTGAAGATTAGGCTTATGTTAATAGGCATGAATCAATACTACATTAATTCCTAAACATTTATGTGTTACACATGATCCACAACATTCACAATACACAGAGCTGTATTCAGTTGATTATTGGTTGTTCGGGAGAAGCTGCGTCCTAGACACAATTGCCTGCCAAAACTTGCCTCGCAACTGTGTCTAGAACGCGAGGTCTTCCGGACGACCAAGAATCTATGGACTCAGCCTCGCAAGCCTATGTTTTTTCTTTAAATACTCCATTAATATATTACGAAGTATGCATGTAATCGTATGCAAGTTTTTTTTAAGTCATCGCTATTTTATGCTTCAGCGTTTCAGAGAAATATTTTTTTGTATTTTCTGAATGAACATGTTAATTTTTGCAAAAACGTAACGCATAGTACGAGCCGAACCGCGAAAAATAATCTTTTTCTTCGTGGGTCGCGGTATAATACAATGTCACCCACGCGATCGTTTTTCTTTTCAGGCGACGGGAAGTTGAGAAGGCAGGAAGAAAGGAGGAGATTTTGCGCCTCATTACGAAATGGAATTGAAGTGAGAATTGGGAACGCGTCTTAGAAATCAGGAAAGCTGAGTCGACTTCATTCTGTGAGCTCTGTCTACCCATTTTCGCAAGTGCATGGAACTTACTAAGACAAGGATAATATTTAGTTTATTCCGCCTTTCTTGGAAACGAGGTTTTCATAATAATCTCTGTGAAGAAATATTCAATGTCAAAGTGATCAAAGTAAAAGTGAAGCTTGTTTATTTGCTACGTAAATAGTTATTTATTCACCAAGGGCGTTATAAGGTTTCTAATAATCGAACTGCGACAAAGTCCGAGGGCTTTTGGACCGAGGGCTTTTTGTCACCCGAGATCATTAGAACCAGCTAACGCAGTGGTATATACATGATTTTATTTATTACCTAATTTTAATTATTCATATTTACTTATATACTAATTAGTTGTTAACTCGACTCTGTTCGTAATTTTATATTTCCCTCCCATACATCCCTTTCATAATTCCCTCCGTAAGAGAACGTGGAGCAACATTCAAACTGTTTTCATATTTCCCTCGTAACTACGATCTTCTCGATCCAAATAAGTTATGCAGTGAATATCGAGCTCCGTATCGAAGGCAATAACAAGTAATGACGTATCGGTATAACATAAAATCACATGTCATGTTGCCGTATCTAATGCAACAAATTCAATGACTAGAAACATTATATAAGTTGTGAAATAGTTTAGAATTTACGATGGGAACGTTTATATTTGAATCACTCAAAGGGTCATTTCACTTGTATTATATATTAACTCAAATAATCGTTTTGGCGGAAAGTTTTACTTATCTCAATTTCATTTTGTTTTTAATACATCCAACAAACAATGATAAAATATTTTTTATTTACCAAACACGGACATGATCTTATAGAGACACTCAAAGGACCACCTCTCCAGATTACAACTCCAGCGATTCTTTCATATGATTCTCATTCAGCCTGGCAGGGGGATGCTTTTCCGCGTGGAGTGATGGAGAGGGAAGGAGGGAGAGAGAGAGTATACAAATACTTCTCTGTGCGAGGATAGTAAAGTACAAAACACAGGAAGATAAAACACCGGCGGCCCCGCAAGATGTAGCACATCGCTGGATCCGGCGGTCTATTTGCATTCGGCCGCGCTGTGGGACGAGAATTTGAATTTTATTCCGCGCTCTGAAAGCGTGGCGATGCAGGGATGGCCGCTGTGTCTGCGCGGCCTCCCCCTCCATGTAAATAGTATTTTCCATACTCGACGCGCGCGCCAAAGAGTAGCCCTTATCTCGGCTGAGACGCCGAAAACCGGCTTTCCTGCGTAAAAAACAGGCGGGCGGCCTCCGCATCATCGCGTGGGAAGGGCACAACGCTCGCCGCGAATATTGTCATGGCCATGTCAAACGCTCAAGCGATCAACTTTTAGGGAAAAAAAGTAATATTTCTGATTTGCTCGAGTTGATCCAGCTACTCGCTGGAACTGTGGTTTAGCTGACCAACAGTGGAAGCAAAAAGCAGGGAGTGGGTGGTCATGTTTCTCTTCACAGTTCTGAGTTTTCTGAAGGGAAACAAAATTACCAAAGTATACATTTTTTTAACAAGTTTACATGATAATCTACTTGATATTGTTTGCCAACAGATTTTATGAACAAGAACAATGCTGTTGATATGTGTGATTTTGCGAGGAAGGTTGAAAACAGAAACGAAGTAAACACAGCTCTATGAAAACGAATCCTTTGCTGGATAGTATATTTTAGATAAGGTTAAGAACTTATCTGTGAGCAAATACATTTGATATATTGAAAGAACGAATTTAAATGCAATTGTAACCAATGAAATATTTAATATAATACAGACTGTAATGAAACAATATACAAAACTATCTGCCAGGTGAAATAGTTATTGGTAGAGTAAATGTCTCATCAGTTTAGTTTATCATTAACGGTCAGTGGTTAATTTATTTCATCCTTTTAACACTTAAAAGGGCAATCATGTTTGCTTGCGGATATGAAAATAAAAAGTATCTCTCGTTACAAAATGTTATATTCTTAACATTATTGTCCCATTACAATTTTCCAGGTGAGTGGAAATGAACATTGTAGGGTTCTTAACACAGTATTGCGAGTTTTAACTTGCTCTCATTAACATAACACTTTTAATAAAATTACCTGATGTGATCTCCACAACCGTTGGTGTCTTATGTAAATGCAAAATATATTTTAGTGATGTTACTTAATATTTCAGAGAATGTCATATTGTTCTTTGTGTTGGCATATTCTTCAGTTCTCTTGGAGCACTGACGAGATCCAATATATTTTTCTCTTTGTGAAAATTATGATTGCAAAATTCCGATTACTTAGTCTTGCCTTCCAGGCGTGAAACGCATAGAAACTGAGAAAAGTCTAGAAGGACCAGTTCTTCAAGGTATCCTCGGAAATATTATTGAAAATACATGCATTGAATCAGTTTTACTACATGCATTTGATCAGTTTTACCATCAAAATCATTATTACACCCTTATTCCTTTCCTCGACTTCCAAATAAGTGCCTTTTCCTCTCCAAACTAACTCCTGCTATCCAGATGCGAAAACTGACGACTTACACGACAGAAAAACTCATCTCCAACAAACTAACGCCGGAAACGCGCTGAACATGAAACGAACATTACTCACGTGCTCTCTGAGCCTCGACATCACGGCCCATCACGCCCGAAAACATCCCGAGAAAAAGCCCATCGGAATCGCTAACCCTCATCTTCCCTCCCGAGACTGCAAGGGCCCCGGCCCCGCCTCCGCCCTGGCCTCCGCCTCCGCTGCCACCGCCGCCGCCGCCGCCGCCGCCGCCGCCACTCCCCGGCCCCCGCGCACAAACTACCCAGAAAGGAACGCAACGAACCGCTTCACCTTCTGCTGCCTCCCCGCAGATTTCACATGCCACGCTCAGCACCGCGGGCGAGCGTGCAGTCGGCTCACGCCCTTC
>JAHLJT010008446.1:237859420-238030320 GCA_031308135.1 Acheta domesticus
TGGCCAGCGTGGGTAGCGTTGTGATCATTAACTCCGCGGAGCGCTATTGATTTGCTTCCCCCTGCGAAGCCATTCTGCGTGCACTCCATGAACTTTTCGGAGTTTAGAGATGCTCCAGGGAGTTCCAGAATTTTTTCCATCGTTGCGTTCTTCAACATTATGGAGTTCGAAACTTTTTAACGTCGTATCACGGGATCACGTTATGACCATTGACATAAACTATTTTGTATTAACGCTCCTAGGCTCCTCTCTATGCAGCGATATGTCAGACGAAAGCGTCGCAAGATATTTTGAATCAAACATGGCCGGGTGAAAATAATAATAAAAGAGCAAAGCATCCATTACAAATCACGTTATCTCTCGTAGTATCGTTATCTCTCGCACTTCTAAAATCTCTCGCACTGCTAAAAAATGGATTACATTTTATTGCATATTTTTCACACCCATCGCGAGAGCTTTTCTTAAAATTCCGAATACCAAAATTCGGCGTGTAAAAAGCAGTGTATTGTAAAGTGATTTTCAAACATTCCCCGTTTATTTTGGAGATCGAACTGAAAATTTTTATGAACAATTCCCAAAGTAAGCTGCCGTAGAACTAAAGATTGTTATTTAATTTCATTTTTTAAATTATTTTTATTTTCTAATTAATATATTTTTTGAGCTGAATTGATTAGTCGCCAAGTTGAAAAACTCAGAAAATCTATCCATCACGAACATACTATCATCTTTTTCCGGCACTTGTGCCTTTGCTGATTTTAAAATTGCAATGTTCGCTAGTTTTAATCTTATTAGTTGAAGATGGTCATAATTCGTTTCTGTAAATCCACGTGTAATGTAGTACGTTTACTTAAATACGTTGATTTTATCTACTTAAGAATATGCGTGGGAATTGGGTGAAAAAACTATCCGTTCCGAGGTTTAAGTTGTAGAGAATTTCACATGCCTTATTAGACAAAAGTTCAACTTTAAAATTAATAAAATATAAATGGGCAACCATTATCGACCAAGTTAATGTATATCATTCAATTGTAATATTTAGTTATCAAATATATCTCAGATACCGCTGAAAGAAATATACTGTAGTTCGTTTTAAAATGTGGAAATAAGATGTGACGGAATTCTCAGGAAGATCAATACCAAAGGTGCAACAAGCGCCGTAAATGTCATTTCTGATTATTAGAAATAACACAATACACCTACGTACAAGAAAACAATGCAATAGGCGAATGATGAATGAACCTATGACCTATGAATTATAATATTAAACAAATTAAATACTGAATAATTACGCTAATATGTATTATTTTACTTTTACTTTAAGAACATTTCATATAAAATGAAGAAAAATAGTTTACTTTAAATGCACTTAAGAAAGAAAGAATAGAAAGGAAGAATAGCATCAAAAAGAAAGAGAAATATGAACCTCCAGGCAATTTATTGCGGATTTGCCTGACAGCGGCATTTAAAGAACAATAATCCCCGGAGTGATATCGCGTGGGAAAGAAGCGAGCGCGCAGATCTTTTTGGCGCAGCCCACGCACTGCGGCGATGATCACGATTTAGCACGCAGCGCAATCTCACAACGCAGCCCAAAACGCAGGCAGCGCACTCTGGGGACTCCATCACTCACAAACCATCGCCGCCCCCTAGCCCACGCCTTCCCCCGCCACTCCTACCTCTCCCAGCGCAACTGCCACGCCCTGCGTTCGCCGCCCCCGCGGCCCCCGCGGCCCCCGCGGCCCCCGCGGCCCCCGCCGCCCCCGCCGCCCCCCGCCCCCGCCGCCCCCGCCCGCCCCCGCCGCCCCCGCCGCCTCCGTCTCCCTCACCCCTCCAACGCATCCTGCGCCCGCCGTCCCCGTCTTCCAGTCGCCGCCGCACCCTCGCACACGCTGCCGCCCCGCCTCGCCACGCCACTCCCTCCTCCGCCATCGCACCCTGTCCCCGGCGCTACTCCCGCGTATTCCCTCGTGCCACCCCCCACCACCGCCGCTTCCCTTGTCGCACCCCACCACCCGCCCTCCGTGTCCGACTCCTGCGCCTCCCTTCAGCCGCCGTTGCCCCATCGCCGGGCCACTCCAACGCCACAGCCGCCACCGCATTCACCGCCCCGCCTCGCTTCGCCACTCCAGTCTCCACCCCGGCACTGCCGCGCCCCGCGTTCGCCGCTACCCGCCCTTTCCGTAGTCCCTCGTGTCCGCCGACACCGCCCCCCCCATCACCGCTGCTTCCCTCGCTGCCCCCAACGCACCGTTCGCCCGTCGTGTCCGGCTCCCCTGCTTCCCTTACCGCCACTGCAACCCCATCGCCACCGCCGCCACATCGCCGCCGCCGCCCTACCGCCACTCCAGCGCGGAATCTCAGCGGAACGGACGGCGCTGCGGATCCGTCGGAGTGTTTCCCTCAAATGCCCACACATGTGCTCGGCAAAGTGCTGTAGCGCGGCCGACCGCCTCTCTCACCAGCCCAGCCCTTCCACCGTCGGAATCCGCTTTCTGGCGCCCTCCACGCACGGCCGCGATCGCGAGTGGGGCGGCGGGCAGGGGGCCAGAGAGCCGGTGGCCCAATGCAATCTATATCGGTGTTGCCTCCAATAGCATCGCCACTGTCTCCAGCTTTGTCGCTACCTACTGTATTCTCATTGGCACTCATTTTAACTATTCTTAAGTATGAATTTCCCATAGCAGTCACTCATTAGCCAGCGTTGTTTTACTGCTACTCGTCAAATCTTCACTGTTATATGCTTTCCACCAATGACACTATATTATGCTCTTCATATTCCCTACAATATCCATTGAAAACGCTCCAATCCAACATATGCCGTTCGTTGCCGATACCATTGTGTTAACACGTGTTCCTCACAACCATATCTCGTTACATCTTCACTTTCGATACAGTCAAATTCTCGTTTTTGTTACTATGCAGGTCTTCTCACAGATAAAGTAGCTCAGTGTTGTCCTCGGCGTTTCCGATATGTTGTAGTGTACCTTAATACGAAGTTGAAGTTATTTTCTATTATCAGAAAAACATATTAAGGGTTCCACAACCCACCACAGCCAAAAATGCAAAAAAATATCGTTTGAAATGAAAAAGATGATCATTTATACAACATCAAGTTCAAAACATTTTCCTGGCTTTATTTTAGTCTATTACAATTTAATTACAATATTTATACAACATTTAATTACAATATTTCGAGAAGGGGAAAGGATCTCTCGGCGAACCACCCTGGTGAGTTTATTTTCATCACCACTTCCACCACCGGTGGCCCTCCCCGGTGCGATCCCCACCGCCTCTCGGAGAGCGTCCGCCACCGCAGCCGCCTCGCACCGCAAGCGGAGCGGCGCGTCGGGCGGGTGGGAAGGGCCGGCAAGCGCTTTCTGAATGAGAAGCGAAATATACGATCGACAAGAGAATCTTGCACGGGCCGCGGGGGTGCTGTAGCTGTTTGTTCTACAAAAGGCGGCTTCCCTTCGGTCCTCCGCCGGCACGCACGCTGCCGCTCGCACACTCACATACACGCACGCACGCACTCTTGATCCACACGCCCACGTCCGCTCACGCACTTACACGCGCGTTTATTTCGAACTCCCTCGTCCACACACGGACGCGCATCCCCGGAAAGCCGCTCAGGTATTAAAGCGTGTCTTTATTTTCAGAGAAACATGAGTATTTCTGTTAACATGAGGCTCCAAAGCGCGGTTCAGGCATGGGGTAACCATAAAAGGGAATTTGGAGGTAGTTGCGGAAGAGACATATATAGTGTACATAGATGACCAATCGATGGTCGTGACAAATGTAATATAAAACCTTTAGTTACATTGGACAGGAGCTTTAACAAGAGTGATAACATGTATAGTGGGAATAGTGGAAATAGAGATTGATTTGCCGGGGCAATAGAGAATGATACTGAAATGGAGAAATGAAAGCGAGATAATGTATGAAGTAATAAAACTGCCAACGAGAGAAGCGTCGTAGGAAATGGTGAGAACTGAGGGCAGGTATTTTGCTGGGCGTATTGTCGAGTTAGAATGGGGGGATGTGATAACCTAAGCGGCGTTATTAGTGGAGACAGCGTCGGCAGAGAAAGCTAGTCATACCAATGGAGACAGCAGCAACGAAAGTGACGGCTACGACGGTTGTGTACTGTTCCACCTGGTTGCAGCCCGATGGTAATGGGGGGAGGTGGCAGCAGGGACGGTGGCGATGACCGTGAAGGTGGAAACGCAGGCAGCGCTGGTGGAAGCTGCGAGGACGGCAGCGGTCGCAGCGTCCTCGAGCTCGCTACGAGGCCAGCTTCTCTTTGTGGAGAGAGACCAGGGATTATCCTGTTTACCGGAGACAATGAGAGGCCGTGCGCGGACCCGTATCACCGCGCCCTGCACCCCGCGCAGGCCTCCGCCGCTCCACACTCCCCGCGTCTTAGGTCTCACGCCGCTTTCCTCCCCGCACCTGGCGGTTGGCGCCCCGCGACCCCTACGCAAGGAATCCAGATTTCCGTGCCACACGCCGCAATCTTTGTCATCATTCCCTGCTCAGGCTTCTTCCCGATCCGACCAGCCCCACCACGCGACTCGCCCCGCCCCTCACACCCCGACCAGCTCCTGAGTCACCTCCTCACTACCCACCGCGATTCCCACTCGCCGCCCCACCCCCGCCACCACTCCTCATTCTTCGCTTTCGCCTCTCACATTCTGCTCTCTCTCATTACAACCCCATCCCCCACTTCTCACTTCCCACCCCCGCCCCTACACCCGTCCCCGATCTTTACTTCCCTCGCTTCTCACTCCCCGCCCCACAATTCTAACTCTCTGCTTACTCCTCACTCACTCCCAGTCATTTCCAGACCATATTTCTCACGACACGCCCGGGCTCCACACTTCTCGCCCGCGTTCCTCACTGCTTCCCGCGTTATTCACTGCCTCCTTCGTTCCTCACTGCCCGCCCAATTTCAGCACTGCCCTCCTGCACTCCTCACCGCCCGCCCGCACTCCTCGCCGCCCGCCCGCACTCCTCACTGCCCGCCCGCACTCCTCACTGCCCGCCCGCACTGCTCTCCCGCACTCCTCATTCCTCGCCCACACTCCTCATTCCTCGCCCACACTCCTCATTCCTCGCCCACACTCCTCATTCCTCGCCCACACTCCTCATTCCTCGCCCACACTCCTCATTCCTCGCCCACACTCCTCATTCCTCGCCCACACTCCTCATTCCTCGCCCACACTCCTCATTCCTCGCCAACACTCCTCATTCCTCGCCAACACTCCTCATTCCTCGCCAACACTCCTCATTCCTCGCCAACACTCCTCATTCCTCGTCCACACTCCTCACTCCCAGCACATAGTTCTCACTCCCGTCACTCCCGTTCCTCACTCCCAGCCTCCACTCCTCATTACCCTCCATTACTCCACCCTTCCCGTCGCCACTCCTAACTCCCCTCACATCGCTCATCTCTTTTCGACGTGTTCTGCCTCTGCCTCTCGCTGACCGCCACGCCCAGCTTGGCGGTCTGCACCTTTCCGTCCCACACACGCTTACCTCTCATCACTCCGATCCCTGGCGTCCTTTTCCGGACGCGGTCCGTATACCCCACGAGAGCTGTCGCAGGGCGTGCGGGTGCTCTTTAGCCTTGCCGTTCTTTCACTTTGTTCTTTCCTGCGTCTCTCGCGAGCCGCACGTTCGCGTGTGGGATCATCTGCCTTTATGGACAAGGGTTTTGCGTTCGCTCTGTGGAAGGGCCCGTAAGCTGGGAGGGTGATGGGGTGGTATGCTGCGGTCAGAGAGATTCTCAATAGGAGAGCGACAACGACGGGTAAGCAGGCGTATATTTGGTGAGACAGACTTTTGTCTCTTGGAAATGTTAACGGATGGAATATAGGCGGCGCCAGGAGCAGGAGTGAGATACATTGTCTAATCGACGAAAAGAACGTTGGGGTTCGTCCTACGTTTTAAGAAAGCACGACGGTTCCTACCACGCCGTTTCGAGAAACACACAATTGGCCGGTGTTATGCATAAACCGGCTACGCGCCATTTTTGAAAAACATGAAATATGGACCCCTTCAATTGCATTGGACCATGTTCTAAGTGTACGCAAAATTTTGGCACAAAATATGTAAATATAGCCTTATAATTAATGAAAAATGTAAAGCTATCAGTCACATCAGGGATTTTATGTTTCGCAACAACCGGCTCTAAACCTAGATCTTCAAATATGCTGTTCTTAATTTCACATTATGCAGGTAAGCGGCAGATATTCCATTCATGTTTGTGTAGTTTGGCGCTTCAATGAATGAAATAATTAAATTACAGTTTCTAGAGCTGAAAATGTAGTAAAACCTTTGAACACGGTTACCTCAAAACTTGTATGATGTCGCATAGTCGGTTGATGCATAACACCGTCCAATTATACTATCGATCCCGAGCTTCAAAACTTTTTATATCAAAAAATAATCCTATAACACTTAAATAAATGTGAATTTAGACAGAATACAGGTTGACTCAAGTACAAGTTGAAAGGTTGCATCTTTCTTTTGTGCACATTTTTGCAATGTTATAATATGCAAATAATTTTGAGAATACTTATGTTTTGAAAACTTAAAAATTAGGTTTAATTTTTATATTGTCAGAATCTATGTCCTTAACCCATCTTTACAAAACTTCACGATACAACAAATAACAAATTTTGAAGTCGTTGGCATTAATGTGTATAAACGTATTTCATATGGCCCATTAAAAACTTTTGGCAAATGTAATATGTGTTTTAACACGAGTACCAACTAAATTATCTACTTAAAAACCTTCTTTCGAATCATCTATTTCGTTGATGATAGGCTGTAAATTGTACCCTGAAAGAAAGAGTAGAATCTTGTCCATGTATGACTGCCACCTTATTTCCCATCTTCAAGACAGAATATCTCTTTATGGCTAACATTTCTCACGTCAGAATCGCTTAATGGAAATGGAAGGATTGTGTCGCCTCGATTCGACACATTCTGAAGGTATAGGGCCACTCTGTCGTTGACTCTTCACCAACTAGCCGTAGTAATACTCAGATCGCGTGCGATCCTTGGTGATCCTCCCAAGAGGATCTCCAAAGCAGTTGAACACAAGCCTGTGAACTTTGGGGTGATATGATGATGAGAGATGATCGTGGCATTTTTGGAACCATCCCGGCGTTCGCCTGTGTGACCTAAGGAAACCACGAAAAAAACCCAGTCAGAATGGCTTGCCCGGAGATCGAACCCGGGCTTCACGATTCCGACGTCAGCACGTTCCACGCTGAGCCACTTCGCTCTGTCTTCAAGAGCTACTGAATCCTAAAACAATGATGAGAATACCATTGGATTCCTTCCTCACCCTGGTTAATTATTCGAGGAAAGCAACAAGTATTTACACTTACAGAATATCATGTCAATAGTATATCATTAAAAGTAATCGGTTCTATTAAACGGAAGTTCTATTTAAAAACTATTAGCGTAAGAATACATTGGTGAGACTATAGAAACAAAAAAAAACAACCTAAGGCAATTTTCGCTGCAGCACACTTCCGAACGGAGGCGAAGTCAGCACCAAAGAAGGGCAAATCTGCCTTCCTGACGCCTCGACGCCACATCGCCTCCACCGCTGCCACCGCCGCCGCAAGAAAACTTTGTTTCCAGGGCGACGGAAACGCAGTCCCCGCGGAAGAGAAATCGTCACCGAGACGGGCACCGCGATTAGAATTCGTTTCTTCCGGAAACGTTCGAGGAGGGAACGAAACAAAGAGCGGGACGTTGCACGTTTTTATAAGGTTTGTTATACGCCTCTGTGTAATTTTCACACTCCGTCAATTTAAACCAAGCAAGAAATTCTATTTCCTGCAAATTTTCCCTTCCTTTTCGTTTTCCTTCTCCCAGCTGCTGGAATCGCCTTTTCTATCAGCGTGCCCTCTCGAGCAAGCTCGCTTCGACAGCGACTGAGAGGAAAGGAGGAGGAGAAAGAGGAGGGAATGGAGGAAGTTGGGGAAAGGCGTGGGGGAGCGGGCGGCTTGGGAACGGGGCGCCGCGGAAGGCTGCAGGGGGGTGTAAGGAAGTGGGGACGGCGAAAGGAACGAAGCCAAAGGCTCCTATACGCTGAATGACTGCTCATCGATTCCGGAGACCGGAGTTTCGGGTGACTCGGCTTCGCGGCAGTCGCTATCTCCACGCTGGCGCAGTTTTTCTTGCCGTTTCCGTTGCCTGCTGTGATCTGCCTCCGTTACCAGACGGCTTTACGATGTTTCACAAGTCTGCTGTTCTACCGTTCCTTCTTTCATAGATATTTCGTGCCTGCTATTACTTTTACTTCCCACGCTTCTGTGTTCTTTAGATGTGTGATATTCCACTGGATTTTACCACATTTACTTCTCTTGCCTGCATTTTCGTCACATTACAGTCAGTATTCCTAACCAGTTTATTTTTATATCAGACAGTTTCTTATCATAAAACCTCTAACTTTATTTTCATTATTCTTCTTGCATTTTCCCCGTCCGCTCTTCATTTATTGCCCCTCAAACTTCTCGCGACACGATAAGAAATTTAATTCAGTGAATAAACTAAATATTCAATCTGCATAGTAGGTGCCGGCTATGTTTAGTTCAGATCTAGCATCACCAGTCTCTGCGGCGACTATGACCAGGATGTTCTAGAGTTTGAATCTCGTCGGTGGCGTATTTCCGACAATATCTGGATAGAGAGGTCATTCATCCGCAGAGTAGAATTATAGCGGTCGGCTGTTCTGATCGATAATTTTCCGTGTTTTTCTGATCAATAAAACGCGAATGCCAGAACAAATAGGCGACGGACCGCGCGCAATCTTTCCTTCCTCTTCCTTGTTCTATCCCCACCCCTTACTTATATGCTCTTACTCACAATTTTTCTTACTGAACAAATATATTCATTTCTTTTGTAAATAATAAACAATTTACATGTTTCTTGAGTGTTTCTATGCTTCTATAATGCAAATTTTTGTCTAGAAATCAATTTTTCAAACCAAAGTTTGAGTGCTTATTGCGTCTCAACCATTTGGAATATCCACGAAGTTTATTAGACAAAATATGCTTAGAATTGTCTTAAGAGCTTATTGTCAAAGTTTCGACGTTTCCTTCCCGGACATCCTATATATCACGCCAAAAAGCAGAATTCTATACAAATATTCACACCATTATAGTTTTAATAGCTCAATTCATGTTACACAAATATTTCATTCATCTGTTCGTCTGTTTTCAATTTACTTTTCAAATGCTGCCCATACAATAAAATATTTTTTTTGAAAATTAATTACGTAAAAAAATAATCCAATTTAATTTAAGAATAATGATACTTTATTCCTATCATTTTAATCTTTACGTGTCTGACAGATCCGTTCATACCACACATTCTTGCATCTCGTACCGTTCTCTTCCATCTTCATCCTTCATTTACTAGCCGCCTCAATTAATTGGCCTGTCGGAGCTGCCTTCGCCGCCGCCTTCTCTTCCACCACCGCCTCCGGCCCGGCCCGTGTCAAACGCGCTCTGCTCGAACGAATAGCATCGATGCGGCTTTTAATAAATCACGCGGATAGGGCTCCACGTACGGCAGCACGCGCAGCACAAAGACTATCTCGGAGCGTTTTAATCAAGTATTCACAACAGAGCGCTGTATATTCCAAACTGTGCATTAACAATGACGCCGGATATCAGATATCATGCCAGCAGATTGACAAGTGGGTACCCATACAGTGCGTGTTGGACGTGCAACGCCGATTTATGAAACATGCCTGGCTGATATTCATAAGTGATAAGGAGTGCATTATTCGAATAACTCGTCGCATTTACAGTGATGGTAGGCATTTAACACGGCTTAATTGCAAAGTTGACGTGCTTGCAAATATCGGTTCGTTTACCCGGTCTTATCGGAGACACTTATGCAAGTTTTAAGTTGATTCTTCCATGAAATTTCATTAAAAGTCCCTTCATTACTAGTGGCAGAAATAATTTGATTAGAAACATAAATACGCCGTCAGTAGGCGTAGGCAAGGGTATGATGCTAGTAATTATGTAATTATATGCATGCGATATTTGCTGATCTTCCGTTAGAAATAAATCCTCAATAATTTTCAGGACATATAGCTGTTAATATTGAAATTGAATTAAGTCAATTAATTTTATATTGAAGAACCTAATACCGTGATTCTGCAATTATAGGAAAACGAGAACATTGCTGCGAATGTGATTACTACTTTATACAATCTGGGTTATGCCGTAATTATATTGAAAATTAATTTTAAAGCGTGTAATATAAATGTTAAACAAATCAGTCTTAGTTTACATTCTATTTTTGCATGAAACATCCTTAGGATTATCGTTCTTTGTTTTATGAACAAATATCAAGTTCGGTATGCCCTTTTAAAAATAACACAAAGCTTTTTATTTCACACAAAAACAAAGTACTCATAACGATAATGAGAAATATACTATAATATTTCCTACACCAACGTCTACATCTATAACGATCCTTATAAATTATGTACTGCAGGCAGAAAAGAAAATCGCTCTAAAGGATATAAATGAAATTCGTTCTGTGCTAATGTCGTCTACATGTCACCTGTAAATTTCATTACTTATCTATTAATCAAATAACTCATTAATTGCAAATGAAAAAGCTCATGAATTGAAAATGAGTTTTCAGGTGGCAAATTAAACGGTATATGGAGTGTATAATGACCCCAGTATTTCTAATACCATTCAAATAAAAAATATATTGAATTTACTGATTAACAATATCTTCAACGAAATATAGAACTCCATTTATTGGAAAGAAAATACGCTACAGTGATTTAAATGAAATGTATTCTTGTCGACATGGAGCTGGAATCCCCTCACAACTATAATATTAAGAAACACTGAATTATTTCTGTCATATAAATGAAAGAAAAAAGTTCTTGAATCAGTCGAATTATTCCTGTAAGATGACAGTGTGAGCCTTTTAGTTGATAAAATTTGTTAATCTGTTCGTGTTTTGAATTTAAAATATAAACAAAAAACAGTTATTTTAGCGATGGTAAACAGGCTTATATTCAATGGCGTTTAAAATTGAATTACTTATCTGTTAGATAAAATTGAAAGTTTGTGTGTGTATGTGTGTGTGTGCATCTAACACAACTTTTAAACGACCGACGTGACTGTTCTTAAATTTTCCATAAAAGCTTTTCAGCGACAAAATTCCAAAATATTGGGGGTTGTTATTCCAAAAGTTTGGCATTAAAAAACAACAACAAAAAAACCCACATTGACTTGATGCAACCCCCATGACACCCATGTACTATAAGGGACGGGCGTTTCGGAGAGGCGTTCGTCAAGGCGCGGCCAGACAGGGTCGGGCGAGGTGGGAAGGGAAGGGACGGACTAAGGAAGAACACGACAGGACTAGGCCGAGCAGAGTGAGTCGAAGAACAGGCAGGGGCTTGGTGAGGGGAAAATTTCATTTTACACAATAGATATAATTCTTTACTTTGCCTGACTAATTAATGGTTGTGATAACTAAATTTGCGGGCAACATCCGGTTACTTCCACTAGATTTACGTATTGTTGTTAAATTATTAAGAAAATAATTAATATGTTAACGTATTTATTATTAATAATTATCATTATTTATAATTTTAATCTTAATTATTATTATTATTAAAGTAATGTTGATGAAATTCATTGGAGTTGCGGATCCACACGCGATTAGTGACGTGCAAAACATCGTGAAATTTATTAAATATTACCATGAGAAATTATGTGAAATATTTCATATTCATTCAACATATGCAGAGCCTTATCATACAATACACCTTTCATCCACTGTCCTCCACAAAAAGCACGTTCTAAATCCAAGCTCATTAACGTGAAAAGTAGCTACAAGTTGTGTTGGCCGCATCACGTCCACACCTCGTAAGATGAAGTACCAGAAGTGCGCGACACGCATCAGCCCCTAGGTGCCGTTTTTATAGCTGGCGCGAAGCCCTCGTCGCGGCACAGGGGGGCTGGGAGGCGAGGGGAGAGGTAGGAAGAGGTAGGGCGTGGTAGCAGCGGGCGCCGCCGTCGCCGTTGGCATCCCGGGCACACGCGAGGGCCTGCTGTCCCCGCAATCTCCGTCGACGCACCCCGCCCCGCTCCCCGCCACGGTCGCCCACATCACGTACTACGCTCGTCTCTTCTCCGCCCACGCGTCACTTTCTCCGCCCCCTCGCATCCTCCCTCTCTCCCCATCGGCGCTGTCTTCCCATCGCCGCATCCGTCTTCCCGCTCCCTCGGCCCACACCGCAGCTGGATTGAGACATTGGACGTCCTGGGCGAGGGTGCTACTTAGCCCAGTTTACAATAATTGCAAGTGGAAGTAAAATGCAATGTAAAACATTGAAGCTTCCAATGTATAGAAATTATGATCAATAGTTTTGCAAATGAACCACTCATGTATGAATACTCATGATTTACATTTCTTTCGTGAGCAGAGTGAGTAGAGTCTAGAATTTCCTGGAAGATAATGGAATTTTATCGAAAGTAACAGTCCTC
Organism: Acheta domesticus; assembly: GCA_031308135.1. Classification (NCBI taxonomy): domain Eukaryota; kingdom Metazoa; phylum Arthropoda; class Insecta; order Orthoptera; family Gryllidae; genus Acheta; species Acheta domesticus. The sequence goes on from JAHLJT010008446.1 coordinate 237,871,975, forward strand.
CTCGAAATTATTTTCGCCAGTCCAGTTGGTCGAAACCCAAAGAATCCTTTTAACCCTCCGTTACGCGCACGCGCACTGAGACTCCGCACTCTTCTAGTTTTGCCATTCATTGTCAGTTTCATTAGGTATTGAGATGCGGCTTCCTGTATCTTCCTCAGCTGTGGTGATTCATCGATAAGTGTCAAAAAAAACCTTTCTCAATCGTTGCAGGCGTTGCCCACAGTGGAATATTTAGCGATGCGGAGCGTCATTCTGTGCGCGTGTGTTCGTGTTGTAAGTTCAATCCTCATGTCTATTTGTGTTACTATTCAAACATAGTATTTTCTATTTAAACCCAATATTTATGCATTTCTCTAATAGTTCATCAATGTTTAACTATCAAAAAAGTGCATAAATATTTTCCTGTTATAAAAGTTGTATAAAATCACGAATTAACTGCATATCAAAAACTTGAATATTGTGGAAGGTTTGTGGTTCAATTAGTTTTATTTATACATGGTTATTCAATAAAAACTTCACCTCAAATATTTTATCATCCAAACGGTTCAAGATATTGAGATGAAATTTTCTCCAAACAATTCAGGTCATAAGGGCTCGTCATTTTTGTCTTTAGACCGATTTTTATTTTAAATAATTCCAAATACTTAAATTATTTAAAAGAAGCATTCTACTTAATAACAATATTATTATTATCGCCATGTTCTTCTCTATTTTCTAATGTTTTTTTCACTGTCAGACTGCTTGCAGAGGAATGTGTTATCACATATCAAAAAAGTTCATTAAATATATATTAATCTACTAAAAATACAAAAAAGATTTTAATTGAGTGATATTACTGCAACACAAGTCTATTTTATATTGACGAAAAAATACTGTGAACATACGCTAAGTACTAAGTTTCCAGACAGTCTGCGCGCGTGTACTGGCGTCACAAACAACGCGTGTAACGGAGGATTAACTTTGTGCTTTAGTACCACTGTCGTCCTATTTTTTTCAAAATCTGTAATTGCTGTCTAAATCCATCGTTTAAGCTACCCTCAGCTCTTCTGACAGACTACTTTATCTCCATCACCAACGTCGTGTCCGCTCGCTATATTTCCAGCTATACTTTCTCCGGCTATTTCCAGTACCTTCATTTTTAATTTACGTCCAGTCACATACCTTGCTATTCCGCCACGCATACTTCTCTACCATGTTTCTCACTAATTTCTCCTTATTGGTCATATTCTCCATGATTCTCATCACGTCATCTATCGCGGTTCCATTTCTTCTCGATGTTGATCATTCATACTTCTTGTCGTTCATCGAAGAGAATCCTCCTTCTCGCTTATTGGCTCTATGTCCGTAGTCATCGTCGTTTTAAACGTTTCATAAGCGTATTTCCAGCTATTCCTTCCCCTCGGTTTTTACTCAAGGACACATACTCATATTCGCCTCTACAGTCTACAGCTTACCATACTCTCCTTCTCGCGCGTCATTTTCTTCTATAGACAGCCATGCCACATTTCTCACCCTCTCCTTCATTTTCCGCGGCCATCGTCGCTCCAACCTCGAACGCGCACCGACTTTGTACACTGTCTCTCTTCATACCAACTCTAGTCAGCGACTCCTCCGATTTTTAGTCTGCTTTCATCCGCCATCGCAAAAATTTCTCTCTCTCTATGATAACACGCTAATTGTGTTACTATCAATCCCTAAGGGGTACGCCATCGTTTGTTATTTGATCTTTGGAGTTATCATTCTCTCAAATCAAATGTACTCCAGTTCTCACTCGAAGCGTCTAATGTATTACAATCAAATTTTTGAAAATGTTTACACAAGTCATGATGACACCAAAGTACATTTGCTTCTGCAATCATTTCACAATATGGTGTCTCCCATATTTCCGACCGTTGTGCCATCTCAGGTAATATCTCGCGTGTCGCCTACGAGACCACTGCATTTTATGCTGTGTATCTCAAAATTATCCGTGTATTTGAGATCTGACTGGTCTTCTTTCCTTTTTTACTGTCGGTCGCTCATTTTACTCGTAACGTTTCTCAACGACGACCTGCTTTTCTTCACCTTCATTTGTTAGGCCATCATCTCCTCCATCGCTTTCCCAATTTTTGTCACCTCCTCCTTCACCCTTTTTTTCCGACCAGCAATATTCTCTCTCCTCCGTTCTCCCGCAAGTTCCAACCCCAGGCGCCCCCTTCCGACGGCCTTCCCAACCTCCGTTGCCACCCGGCCACCTGACAGCTAAATGACAAGTATTTCAAGAAAACAGCGCCGAGGCTGCCCGGAGCCCCGTCCCTTCTGATCGACCGACTGGCGCCGCCTTCCCCTGTCCACCCTTCCACGCCCAATCCCTGCGTCCCCTTGTTTCCACGTCCCCAGGCCTTGTCTCCCGGCCCGCGCAGGGTTCTCGCATCTCTTCCACGTTCGGTATTGCTCGTCGTGGACTCGACCGTTTGTTCTCACGCCACTCCTTATCGATGCTACCAAATCTATTTGATTTCTCAGAATAAATGTTACAAATTTCTACGTCATGTAGGGGCCGAAGATAACTATTTGCCAATGAATGTGCGGGAAATCTCGAATAATTAAATTACATATATGACATTTCCTACTTATTCGTAGGCAAATCATTTGCAATGCTGTTTGGCAGGAACACGAAGTCCAATTCAAGATTACTTGTCTACCAATCAGGAGGCAAACCTCACGTGTGTATCTTGGTTAAATGAGATTTCTCACCAACTTTCCACTGACAAACAGTGACCCTTTCCCCTTCTTACATGCCATATGATTTTGTAAACATTTATTCTGATAAACGGCGTATATTCCATGCATTTGCAGTATTCCATATTTTCTCATTTTTGCCTTATTCTCCATCAAATCTCATTCATATTTTTGTTGTTACTTCTCACAACCTAAATTGTTGCTAATAGTATATCACCAGATGTTTTTCAGGGAAAAGTTTCTACGTCTGCTTTTCGTGCCAAACCTGATCGTCACCTGTTTATTTACACTCGGTCTCTGATATGGCCACATTATTCGTTTTGACGTCTCGGAATTTGTCAGTTTTCTGGGTCCCTTATTGATTGTCTACCAGCCACAATTTCATATACCAACAGAGCTCACACAGTACTGCAACGCACCACATGGCATCACAGTTTCGATTCTGACCGCCTACCCCTCCCACCTTTATTTTTTCCTCTATATTTCTACGTTGCCGTCACAACGTTACACTCCCTAGGTTTACCTTTCAGCACTTCTCTCTTTCCTCTTTCGTGCACATGCTGCCGGCACTCGCCGAGCTGCATTGCCATCCATGCTTCGGTCACAACCACTCCTGCCCCGCCGCATGCCTCCTGCCCTGCCATATATTTATTCAGAACATGGATTTCTGTAGCGGCCGCTTCAACGTCCGTGACAGGTCGACCTCCGATTGGGTCGCTCTAGCTCGCCGTCACCCCCACTGCTATTTCGTGTGTGCGGCCTGGCGGTGTTGACTGTCCGTTCGGCGAGGTGGGACACGGGGAAAGGGAAGGGAGCGGGGATGGGGGCTGGCGTCGGGCAGAAAGAGGTGAGGCTACAATGTAATCGGATGACGTATTGATTGGTCTCGTGTAAGGCGACGGAAGTAATCACCCTTCCCGACGTTCTGCTGAATTGTGAATGCGATTCGTTTTTGACAAACACGCTTTCACGCTCGACAATGGCTTCGAGGATCCAACCCAACGGCCTTCGAATTTTCCTACGAGAAGCCTTTCTTTTAATATTTACCTCGTTTTCACACAATGTTTTTGATAGCAAACATCATAAGCAATGTGTTAAAATGCTAAAGCAAATATTACATACCTTTCAGGTTTTCTTCACCCAGCGTTACATCAACATATATAAAACAAAACATATATAAAACATATATTTCGTAACATCACAAGAGAATTGGAAAAATTGCAAGGCTTTTGTCGTGTATTCTTTGATATTGCGCAAGGAGTTCTTCTGCCCGTCTATGCGCAATATTCTTGGCAGAATGAAGCTACGCTTCAAGTACTTGATTTCGCAAGGGACGTTTTCGTTTTACTGACGTTGTCGTCGCCATACCGACTACACAGGAGACCCTATGAGTCGAGCATTTGTCCTTTACTGCGTGAACATATAGCCTAGCGCCCTCGTTATAACGTTGTTATGAGGGTAACCTTGCATAGTATTACGCACATGAAAATGTTGTATATGAGCCGCCATATGTAATGAGTAAACGCTGACAAGTACATTTATGCCTTCTTTCCGCACCACTTGGTGCGCCGCGGCACGGCAGACCCCGCTTTTAGTGCTGTGTTTCTGGGAGGCCTGCAAGAAGTGTAATATATGAGCGGGAACAGCGTATCATTCGTCACGAGTCATCCTCGTGGCGCAGGCGGGAGGGGAGGCGCGAGGGAGGCACGACGGGGCTCAGCGCGGAGGGTGAGGCCCATCCCTGACCCCGCCTCCAATTCCGCCCGTTTTCACTTCATCTCTCGTCGCCATCCCTTCCCCCCTGCGCCTCATCTATCGTTGCAACCCCTGCCCCACCTCCATCTCATCTCTCCTTGCCAGTTCATCATCACCACCTCATCTCTTATTGCCACTCCTTACACATCACCTTATCTCTCGTTGCTACTTCTTTCGCATCACTACCCTCATCTCTCGTCTTCACTCCTTCCGCCTCACCATCTCATCTACCGCTGCCACCCCTTCCGCATCACCACTTCATCTTTCGTTGCCACTCCATCACCACCTCATCTCTTGTTGCCACTTCTTTCCCACTACCATCTCATCTTTTGTTCCTCACCTCCACCTCTTCATCCGTCACCATTTACTCTATTCCTTCGTTTTCTCCCTTGCCACCAATTCCTCCCTGATCCTTCTTCACCCTATTTTCCTGCACGCCTTCCCGTATTTTCTGCGCCTCGTATTCTTCTACAACTTTACTTCTTCTCACCTCCGCCTCTTCACTTTTTCCCTTCTCGCACCTCCCATCTTTTTATCCTTCCACGACGGTTCCTCCTGTCCGCCTTTGCCGTCACCACCAATTCCTCTCAGACTCCTCCCACGTAGCCACCTCCTCCCCACCTCCGGTTCCTCCCTCATCACCACCTCCTCATCCTTATGGCGGGCGGGGAAGCGGACGAGGAAGCGGGCGGGGAAACGGGCGGGGAAGCGGGCGGGGAAGCGGGCGGGGAAGCGGGCGGGGAAGCGGGCGGGGAAGCGGGCGGGGAAGCGGGCGGGGAAGCGGGCGGGGAAGCGGGCGGGGAAGCGGGCGGGGAGGCGGAGGGCGTTGCGCGCATCAGGATGGTGCGTCATCGAGTTGGCGTGGCGCCGTCCGCTGGCGGCTCCCATTACACCCAGTCTCATTTCAGCGCGCGCCCCGCCTGATTTACCTGCGCCGGGCGAGACGAAATGCTCGCTTATTGCGCGCAGCGGGTTTCTCTTCCTTCGAGGTCTCTCCGGGGGCGCTGCTTCCTCCTTTGCTCTTGTTCCTTACGACTCTACGGGAGAATTGCACATGCTCATTCGATGCTTGACAGAAAAGCAAGGGAAGAATCTTAACAAAATATAATTCTAGACATTAAGAATTCAATGTGTCGCGGTCATTTAAACGTCCTATTTGCTGATTTTGGTAACATTACTTTCTCTTCCAAGATATCATTGATAATTCTTCAGTGATTTATAATAAATAAACAGGTAATTTATATTTACAATACCAGTTTTGTTTCCCCGTTCTTTCAGAAAACTTTATTATACGACCTATTGTATCGTGAATACGAATTTTATCTTTCCAGTTTATTTCTCGTTTGTTCAGACATTACTTCAAAAAAGATTGATAATTAAATTGATTTTATGTGACCCAAAAAAACTTATCAATAATGCTTTTTATCTAGCTGATCATATTTCTAAACACACCTTACAATACATTTTTCGCAATAATCAGCTGATTCTCTTGGCACGTTTTACTCCTTTTCCTCTAGAAATTTCCTTCTCTCCCTTGGTTCCTATAAATTCGTATGTAACACTGTCAGTCTCAATTTAATTCTGTTCTTCCCCTCAGCTCCACATTTTTTCCTTTGCATCTCTTTCTCCCAATGTAATCTCTGCGTCCTGGACCGCTCTTCATCTTCTTCAGCTATTATCCTCGTCTCCGCGTCGCGCGACTGTTCGACCCCGTCGCTATCTGCGCCGCATTCGCCTTCTCGCGCGCAGCCCCCGCCGTTTCCGGCGCCGCTCCCGGCCGCCATCATTCCCCGCGATCACGCCTTCAGAGGCCGCGCCCGCGCCCGCCCCACCGCGCCTCCCATCTCCATCGTCCCCGTTTCCCCATAGTTTCCGCCGTTCCAGCCACTCCCAGTGCCCCCACAGCCCAGGCCGCACCGCCTACCCTATCAACTGCTCCGAAAGCCCAGACCCCCTCCCCAGAACCCAGTCCGCTCCGCCTTCCCTATCCACCGCCCCCATAGCCCAGATTGCCCCCACACCTCAGGTCGCGCAGCCCAGGTCGCGCCAATAGCCCAGACTGCCCCCACAGCCCAGACCGCTCTGCCTGCCCCATCAACCGCCCCTACAGCCTAGACCCCCCCAGCCGAGGTCGCCCCTAACCCAGGTCGCCCCTAACCCAGGTCGCCCCTAGCCCAGGCCGCCCCTAGAGCCCAGGCCGCTCCTACAGCTAAGCCACCCGCAGAGCCCAGACAACACCGCCTTCCCTATCCACCGCCCCACACCCCTGGCCGCTCCCGCTGCCCTATCCACCCCCGCCGCCCACGCCGCGCAGCGCCGCGCAGCGAGACCGTTTCGCGTTTTGCTCCCCCGCCTTCGGTTAATCGATTGCCGCAAGTGACAATCTCATTTCCCGCGGCCGTTCTCACGCCGCGCGGAATGGACACCGCGAGGGCGGTATGTCTTCGGGCGACGCGAGGGCGGGAGTGCGGGGAGAGGCGTAGCGTGGCGAGCCGAGGCGAAGTGCGGTGCCGCGCAGCGCGGCACGCAGAGCGAGGTATTGCGGCGGCGGAGGTGGGCGGGGTGGGTGAGGAGGGGAAACGCGCCGGAGTGGGGCTGGTAGGCGATAGTGGCGAGGTGAAGCGGGAAGTGACGCAACTGGGAACGACTCGAGGAACGACGTGGCGAGCGACGGGTCGCTGGGCGACGGAATGAGGGAACCACGACGGACTTACGAGAACAGCGTTCGAGGGAATTTACGCGGACGCGGTGTAGGCTAGGGATGTCGAAGTTGTGGTTTGGGCAATGTATGAGTGTGCTGGTTCCGTAGGAGAACACTGTGCTGCATTATGGTGTAAAAGCAGTGGCAGTGATGCTATTCTGCGAGTGGCTACAATGCTCAAAGCTGGAAAAGCACTAATCCGTTATGACATGCACAAAAAATGGTGATTTTTAAGAAAATTATCAACAATAAATTTAACAAATGATATAATAATTAAATATGATAAGGAAATATACACGATAGTGAACATGATTGCGAAGGACTTTCTGGTACTGATGTACTGAACATACATAGCGTGGCAAATAATGATCCCATAGGCATATCTGCATATACGCTGTTTCTCGTCGAAAATTCCCTTTCCCACAATAATAACATTTGAAGCTCAATGTAAGTAAATAAATTGAATGAAAAATAACCACTCACAAGCCATTTAAAGGAGTGCTCATTGAGTATAATTAAATCGTACGTTTTTGAGAGCTCTTATTCATTTTTCCTCATTTCATTTTCTTGCTATGTAATCGAATTAACATGTCAAAACGTAGAAATGAAGGTGTATGTGAGACATTGAGTATGAAGATTTTGGAACGTTTTTCCTAACATAAGATGCAGTGCAGAGCATGTAAGAGTAAATGCGCGTAAGTGTAAAGATAGGACACGGAAGAGGAAAGAAAGATCACGCGCGGTTCGCGGTGAGTTTGTAAGAGAATTGCTCCAGCATTTACCTGATACAGATCAGAGAAACTACGGAAAAGTACCATCAAGAGCAGCCAGCCGGTAGGATTCTCCTCCAGATAGCGTTTAACTCAATCTAGCAACGTAGCTAGTGTCCTACCACCGTCGATATTCGAACCCTAGAGCCTTCCTGTCACAGACACTGCAGTGACATCCACTGATACCCGTAGCCACCTCCCCGGTGGAAAACTCTGTGCGCTGGCCACTACACATCATTTCAAACAAGGAGGAGGATTGAGCTGCCCAGTTCCCGGCAAGGCGGCCGGCAAGACGCGACGCCGTACGGGCGTCAGAGGCTCGGCGGGTCATGGGCGGCGCCGGCGCGGCGTTGTGATGATAGGGCGCGGCGGCCCCGGAGTGAAGAGATAAACCGCTAGTACGGGCGGCCGAGGGCGTCGGCACGCACGGCAACTAACGCGCGGGAACGGGTCAGCACCAGAAGTGGCGGAGGGGGGAAGGGGGAGGGGGAGGGGTGGTGGGAAAGGGGAGGGGTGGGGGGACGTGAGGCGGAGGGTCGCGCCGGGATGAGCCGTGGCGGGAAGGGCACCCTAGCCCCTAGTCCCTACCCCTAGCCCGCGCGTCGCCGAAGTTGTCGGTCGCATGCATTCAGGGCACGGCGGCCCGCGCGGGGGAGCGGCACGGCGCCCGCCAGCTGCGCGTGGAATTGCACGTCGGCCACGGGTGGACGGGCGGGCGGTGCGGCGGCGTCGGCCACAGCGGGGAGGACATAAAGGAACGGGAGGGGAGCGCGAGGATGGCGGGGCGGGGTGGGAGAAGGCGAGGCCCGATAAGGGCGAGTCGGTCGGGTTATGGCGAGGCGGAGCGGAGCTGGTGGGAGTGTGGGCGGGACGGAGCTGAATGGGATGGGTGGTGCTGAGTTGTGGGGGACAGTGTGTGGCGAGGCAAGGCGTGGGGATGAGTGAGGTAAGGTGGAGAGGGGCAAGTCGGGAATGGGAAGGATAGGTACTAAGACAAGAAGTGGTGGGGCACGAGCGGGGAGGAATGGTTGGGGCGGAGAGGGTGAGGAGGGGATACGGGCAAAAGGTGGGGAGGAGGGGGCGGGTGGAGGAGCGGAGCGGGCCCGGCCGTAGGGGAGCGGGGAAGGGCGGATCGGGGCCTGGCGGGGGAGTGAGCGGAGGCGCAATTTCGGGCGAGGAGGGAGTCGGGTGCCGACGGGTCGAGTGGCCGAGCGCCAACCGCCGCCGCTGCGTCCGCGGTTTTCGACTTCATAAACGCACTCCGATTCGCTTCCCACTCTTTTCGCTCCGCCGCGCACTCCGCCCTCTAACCTTGCCCAAGCCGCTCCTCGGTGCCCCCGCTGGACCATTGCCTCCTAGGCGCTCCGGCCAGCGCTCCGGCTTGGCGCCTCTGGCTGCCAAGCTTTGTGAAATACGTATTCCACATTGGGCGTATGCTGGTGGCGGAATGCAGATGTTCCTATACTCATAGAGTTGAGGTAAATAAACAAATAATTTTACATCATTAACCTGCGACCACTGCCGTTCATGCAGATGACATTGAAATATATAAATAAGTACGAAGATAATCCAGAATGTATCTATCGTTTTATAAATAAAAACAACCAGTTGAATATTTTACATATATTTCTAAGCCACATTCATTAACTACTTTTCTATATAATCTCTTTACAAATTAAGATACTTATAATAGAAAAAATATTTTATATCCGTTGTAAAAAATTTCGCCGCTTGATACTAGAGCCAGCCAGTTCCACTCGATTGCAATTTCGTGTCGTCGAATCGCTGCGTTGCGAGCCAAATCTTCAATGATGTAAACATGTGATTGTCACTTGGTGTCGAATGTGGACTGTATGGAGGATGAGCAAACATCTACCACATGAAACCATGCAGTTATTGTTGGGTGACTTTCCCCGTGTGTGATCGCGCGTTGACCTGAAGAAACAAAACCTTTATGTCCACCTTTCCTCGAAGCTAGCTCTCAATGACCCTTATTAACTTTTTGAATTTTTCGCAATATGTCTGTAGTTATAGTTGAGCCGCGTTCCTGGAAATGCACAAGAAGCCCGCCTGCTCTGTCACAAAAAGCAGTCACCATAATCTTCGTTATTGTCTGGAGCTGCTTAATCTCCCTGACTTCACGGAGTGTGGTTAAGAAGTTTGGCTTCCGCATATCTTAGACACTTGTCTATGAAATTCAATTCATCCCTTGTTTTTTGCAAACCAAAACCTAATCACAGACCGCACCTTGCATTTTGTGGGATTTTTCAATAATAGTACGCATTTAAAAATAATTTGTTAAGACATAAGAAACAATGGGACATTCCGCTACAACTGCTGGAGTCGTAATTAGACGGCTGACGCTCCGTCACCAAAGTGGTAGTGCTTACAGCCCCAACTGGCCCCTACTGCCCCGCCCCTACTGTCTGAAAGCGAAATCGTAAGTTATATGACTGATGACCCTCATACTAAATTCGCGCACAGTCGCACACACAAGTAAATATACATACAGGAACTTAACACACATACATACTCTTACTTTCTAACTTTCACGAACTTAAGTAATATGAACACACATCTGCCACCGTGCAACATCAGCCCAATTGTAGAATAAACCTTATATCTATCTTTGAAAGTGTGCTCGTATTCACCTCGGCTTTGAATGTGTAATTCAAAAACTTCGAGATCGAAGACTCATTTAGTTTTTTTGGAAATTTGTTGTGGAAAATAGGAATTTGTGCAAATTTTCTTCGGAGTGTTTCGTTTTTTCCCGCAACTTATTACATAATTTTTTCCTCATAACACCCTCTCACCCTCAACCATCACCACCTGACTCATGGTGGGATTTATCATATCCCGTAAAAACCAGTGGGTCCAGTGTATTGAATAAAAATACATTTTCACTACACAAACTTCATTCATTCAACTATTCATTCGTCACTTCGTCTAACCTTAAGTGTACTTCGCCACCACGTCACACACACTCAACACTGTCACATTATGGTCCTCAAGATCAATCTGACTCGTCCACATCAGCTCCGTGTGTTTCACTGTTTTCGCCAACATCTTGTCTCGTGATTACTCGAGCGATTCTCAACACCTCAAAACCTGTTAAGCTCATAAGATTACTGTCTTTTATTACTTTCTTGTGCTTGCCTGGCCATTCGAGCCTTCATTTTCCCCCATCCGCGTTTCGAACGACTCTGACATGTGGAAGAAGCCTCAAATTTAATGTGCACCGACGTTTAACTATTTGCCACTTCATTTGGTGTCATTTGTCATTTGTTGACAAACAAAATTAATTTCATCCCACAAAAAGTAACATTACTGAGGGGCGGATTTAATGCCATAAAAATTTTGAAATATGCTTTTCAAAACAAGCATTTACGGCCTAAAAATTCTGAAATATGCGCTTTAATATGCAATACAAAATTAACAATATTTTATTTCAACAAGCATTTACAAACAAGCATTTACGGCCTAAAAATTCTGAAATATGCGCTTTAATATGCAATACAAAATTAACAATATTTTATTTCAAGTATCAACCTTTCTTGATAAAACTTAGGAGAAGCATGCTTAGAATAAAATGATATATTTCTGTGAAAACAATACAATCTACCTTATTTCTCGAGAGAAATAATTGAAGTAAATATTCACCTTAGTGAAGTACATTGTGTCTTGTTGCATTTCTTCTGCCTGATTTAAAAAATGATGTCAAGGAATATCCTACATTTGCACAAGTATTTTATCATTTATAGAAAAGAAAAAAAGCTGTGACAAGCACTTTCTAATCAATGAATGTTTACAAATAAATAGTAAATTATTTGATAAGATGAAACGTTTTAGAGATAAGTCTCTATTTTAATAAAACATGCACCTATAGTCACACGAATATGCACCAACATCAAATGTCGGTCAAATATGCACAATTATACACTAACGTGTTAGTCTACGTAGCATCCGATACTAACGAAATCTAAAGACATTTCAGATAGCTATGCCCTGAAGCAACGGACAAAAAATAAGCAAAATCATAGAATCCGCTCCTAAACATTATATTCACTCAGGCTTGAGGATATAGTACATAAACTAAGATGTAACTTTTCATGAAATATTATAAAACGAGTTAATGTATAAACGTAATAATGGATGATAAGATGAGGCTTCAAACGTGAATCACAGGGTGAGAGATTTTTAATTATTTTTAGTATTCAAAGTATTTTAAGAGTAACATCACTCTTAAATAGCTTTCAGGTATCATTTCCCTTTCCAAAGACTTGCGGAAATTCTATTGCCAGAGACGCAGCGGCCTATATAGAACCCCCTCCACTCCTCATGACCTCCCGCTATTCTTCCTCCAATGGCTAGCGCTCCCGCTTCTCAGCCCCGTTCTTTCCGTCCGTCGTCCACAGGGCCGCGCCACACCCACACGCTATCTGGAAACGGCTCGCTGCACGGGCGAACGCGATCAACAGGATGAGGCGGAGAAGGTGGTTCTTTTCTTTAATCACCCTCGAAGCAGGTTAAAAAGCTCGTCGCCCCCACTCTCGAGTTAGCTCCAACCTTCAGGAGGTTTTAGATTTCGAATGTCGGTTCCTAGGCTGGAAAACATCGCATTGCTCTTTCGTTGCAAGGTTTGTTTATCAGTCCAGTGGTCTATCAATAAACACTTTTGCCTATTAGTATGGCATGACGTAAGAAATGGTCTTCACATAAAATCTTCAGTAAATAATCTGTTATAAGGAATCCAATATGAATAATGTGATCCATGAACATTATTACTATATACTATACTTATTTCCAGTTTCATGTATTCGTAATATTGGATTTCATAGTCTCGTTTAGAACAAATATTTGTAACGTATTGTGAGAAGTGAAACCAAATCTCTTAAAATTGTTGAATTTTGAAGTAATTTTAACCCAAGTACTTCAGAGAATTTAGCAGAACCGAAGCAGTTCGATGTACCAATACGTGGCAGATTATGATGATACATATTACAGATAAGTTTGTATATTTACCTTATGCAGAGTTTGCAACATCAGCGAGCACGCACACAATGCATGTGTCACGTAAATCAGCGCAATACTTTACATGACACATAGAAAATATACTTGAAAAAAACCTTTTAATAAAAACAATTGGTAAGGATATTAATAAAAAGCTACTTGTTTTGGAACGTGCAGAATACATCTTCGAAATATAATAATATTTGTTTCAAGGGTGATGACGCGTCGCTTTCGAAATAACCGACTTGATGTCACTTGGAAAGAAAAGAACAACATATTTTATGATTGATGCCTACGTACCATTTACAAAGTATTTGGAAGTATACATAACGATTAACGATCATTAATGGAAGTAAAACGATCACTCTTATATTCAGGTAACCAAGGAAGAAACAACGAAGCTTTGAAAATAAGCTCTTTAGTCAATTTTAAGCAAATTTTGTCCAATAAACTCCTCCGACATTAGGAATGGTTAAGCTGCAATTAGCAATCAAAAAGATTGAAAAAAGTTTTATATGCAAAGTTTCCATTTCAGAAATATAAACATATTAAAATTTTCTCACAAATGGCTTCAAATGTTTTCTTTAAATTTTTTGAAAGAATAGAGTAAAATACACTTTTAAAGATGGCATAGGTTCGTTTTCACTGTTAACTCTGAAATTTCCGAAAATTGCTGTTTTGTGCTAAAGTTTGAATATTTTCCGGAATCTTCCTACAACTAGTTAGAGATTTTTTCTTCAAATACAATTTTTATCCATATTCGGTTCTTTCATGAAGATCTTGCACATTTTTTGAAGGTTTAGTAGTTTTCGCGCAATATTCCGTGCAAAGTATGTAGCATGAAAAAATAACATAAACAAGATTTTCTCGAAAGCGGCACCAATTTTTTCTTTAAAACTTTGGTAGGGATAGTGCTAAATGTACTCTATGAGATGACGTAAACGCCCTATTGTGCTATGCTTAGTTTTTTCAATAATGCAAAAAAGGAATTTCTTTGTCTCTCATATCGTTCATATACACACTGGCGCGACGTGGTTCACATTATGGCATTTATGAGCACATGTGCTTTAAAATAATATCATATAAAGTTTCTCGAAAACTCAAAAATTTTCTGTGAAAATGAGCTCGAATATTCTGCATTATCAGAAATGTTCAAACGCTATTTCCCAAAAACGGCTCCAAATTTTGGTTCAAAACTTTTCGTAAGGATATTTTTTATTGTTAATATTCTTTCGTTCTCCTATAAGGAAATCGAAAAATTGGAGATTTAAATAAAAAGTACTTTGAGTGACGATAGATGGCAGCTGGCAAGAGGATGGGGCAAGACCGTACAGTTAGTCCAGACCAAGGGAATTAGAAAAGTAACTAGTGCGAGAAAGTGTGTGCCATTCTGTAGTACCACTAGTTTCACTTGTGTGTAAATTTTTCTTTGTGAACAAATGTATTCGTTTTTTAGTAGATAATAAACAATTTACTAGATAGTAGTTTCTAGAATGTTTATGTTTCTGAAGTACAAATTTGTGCAAATTTGTGTCAAATCAACTTTTGAGTGCGTATTGCGGCTCAACTATTGAAAATATCGAAAAAGTTTATAAGACAAAATATGCTTAACATTGACTTAAGATCTTATTTTCAAAGTTTCGTTGGTTCGTTCCTGGACACCTGTAGATTTCAATTTCCATCACGCCGGCATATTGCGCGAATTTCTTAGAAGATATTTTAGAGTTACCTCAAATATACAAATGTAATTATAAACAAACAAACATATTAAAATGTAATTGCAACAAACGTAATAATGGTGCTGTACCACGTTCGTCTCTAAGAAACGGACGCAAGCATTAATATGAAGAATGTATAGGATAGTTCATGACTTGGAGGATCATTTACTAATGGTCCTCAATTTCCATGAGACATTTAGCAGCAAAAAAGATATAAATGAAATGCGCTGTCTCTCCTACATCTTTCGCAATGATCTCCGTATTTCTTTCTTCGATTTTCCGTAGAGCGTCTTCGACGAAGCGCAGCTCCCCGTTATTTGATTATAAAGGGACGCTCCAGCAATCAGTGGAAGCGAATAAGCTCCGTATCACTTTTTTTGCTGCTTTTCATTAATGTCGAACAAAGTGATGGTTGCCCCACATTTTACAGAAGTATACGCATACCACTTTCAAAATCATGAAAATATAGGAAAATTCGTCTGAGCAAGAAACAGAAGACATTTTTGATGGTAAAAGTATTGTCTTTGTAATACACGAATAAAAAGTATTATTCTCTCTCTAATCAGAATTACGTGGAAAAATGTCATGGAGTATTTAGAGCTATGTGAGCAGAAGAATTTTCTCATTCGTTGTTTATATGGTCTCATTTAATATGATTGCTTTTCTAATTACGAAAACAAACGTTTTAGAACAAATATAGTGACGAAATACTGAAATATGGAAGAGAATGTACTAATGGTGCTACGGCACCACCTGCTTTTTGCAATACTTTAACTTTCGTAATTTCCTAAAATTCAGAGAGTTAAATGAAAATGAGACTACGCCATTCTTTAAACGTCACTGGCTCTCAAGAAAAAAAATAAAACAAGAATTGTTTGAAAAAAAGTATAAATTGCCTTTTATATCAAACAATAATTACGCAAAAACGACAAGTTTTTTTTTAAAAAAAATTGTACATGACTCTTTTAGAGATTTAATTTTTAGAAAATATTTCATTAAGGAAGAATATCGTTATCACTGCAAATATTAAATTTTCATGCCAATTACCCGAAAATTACCCAGCTTTTCAAAACATTTAAATGACTTTATTTATAGATCTGTATTTGAAGAACAGATTTCATTAATAACATAAATCTATCAATAGTGTAGTGTTAGCAAGATGCTGATAAAGCTTGAGGTTTTGCAATTTTTTAAAATTCAAAGAGTTCTACTAAAATGAGATCTGTGCCGATTTTTTTAAAGGTTCCTTCGACATAATCTGAAAAATAATCGAAAATTCTCATGGCAGGAAGTTTTCCACGATTCCTTCACGAAGGGCAACGAAGAGGGATAATAGCTAAATTCTGTAGCTGATTTGCCTTTACAAATAGTTTTGATTACACTGGAGCGAATTTTTCTTGTCAATTTTTGCCAATAATGCTCATTTCATCTGCATTCAGAATTCAACTCTTCTGTAGGTTAGGGTAGGGATTCCAGAATTTCAGAAAACTTGCACAGAATACTCTTCTCCCCATAGCATGTCACATAGAGTTTTTAACGGTTTTTGCCGTTAAATAAACAAATACATCAATGCTGCATACCGTCGCGAGTAATGGGCACCAGGGACTCGGGCTAGGCAAGACGAAGCGGCGAGTTCCAGTGAGGTCAGAGGGGTGGCGAAGATGGCAAAGCCCTCAGACAGCCACGAGGTGGCGCGCGAGTGACACAGGTTTTCCAGTGCTTGGGCTGTCACGCAGGAGATCCGCGAACTGCGCGCGACTTGCGTGCCGCCTACACGGCGATCCTGTCAAGCGAGCGAGCCGTGGCGAAACGGGGAGGGGAGGGAAGGGGCGGGAAGGGTAAGTTGTGGGAAGGGGCGGGGTGATGTGAGGGGCGGGAATCGTAAAAGAAACCTAACGACATGCCCCTCCCGCCTCGCTCACGCACGAGCCCGTAACGGCTGTCGCCGCGCTCTCTGAGAGATGAGGGATCCGTCAACAGTGTTTTCAGTGCGTGCACTGGTAGATGCTTTTAGTGCCAACTCGCGCCACTGGGCGTAAGCATTTGCTATATTACCCGCAGAAAATGACTCATAATGCAACTTGGCTTGGGGGCGGCAAACTCGAGAATAATATATGCTCTATGCCCAAACTCCCTGAACGAGAGAAACACATTTCCATGGTCGAGTCATAACTGAGAAACTTTGTTCAAAAGAGTACAATGCAGGTTCGTTTCCGCTAGTAACAGAGCTGTATATGCATCAATCACAGTCCCAAGTGTACACCAATGCATTTCAGAGCAACAAAAGAAGTAATGGGAGTCGTCTATTATGAGTACGTCTACTTTAAAAGCAAAGCAAAAAGTAGGTCATTGCGATATTTCACCTCCTCGGCTGCATTCTCTGTTACAATTAGTAAGCATTTTGGCGAATACATCAATAAGTATTCATGATTGACTCTGCATGTAATTTTTTATTATTCAACACACACGCGAATGGAAAATACTAAAGTGCATTGCTCATTCAAAATATAAAAAAAAACATGATGTATAAATAGCCGTAAAAATGTATCACGGGAAGAATTGTAATTTTTATCTTAAATTGGTAGGTACTGAAATTCATTGGCATTGAGTTATCTTAAAAAACATGATGTGTTATAGGGTGTAAAGTTTTCTAATATTACACATTCTATTTCACACATATAAACTATTATTGAATAGATAAGTTCCTACGAAGTTCCTATGTTTACATAATTCACCACTCAGAGAGTTAGAATTTTCATCTTACGCTTTTAGCAATCAATACGTGACAAGGTATGTCAGACTGTAATGCATGTACAAATATAAAGAATGATCCTCAAAAAAAAAGCCTAAATATTTAAAAAAGTTTCTATTTTGGGAATCAACTAAAAAGTTCAGATTTTGCTCAACTTTACATTTATGCTGTGGCTAACATAAACAGAAACGTCAATAGCAGAGAAAACATGAAGTGTTCTCTCAAATCAAAACTGGGTATTTTCACCTCAAAATTCTGTATTTTTTACCGTTTAGAAATGAGTTAAAAGATGAGTAAAATATCAGTAAAAAATTTACAAAGTTGTTGAAGTCTCATATATTTATTTCATTTTTATAACATACAAAGAAACTTACAATCTATTTCGTTTTATAAAATATTAAGAAATATAATACGGTTAAGACATGAAAGTGGTTTTCTTCTAGTAATTTTTATTAGTTTTAAAAAAGATTAGGCATTAGTTGATTTAAAATCTTTTGTGAAGTCATTCCAAAAAGTAAATAGCCGTGGTAAATATAATCTTATGACTGTTATGTATATATAATGTATTTTGAGCTCTAAATAGTATAAAATATGTATCTATTTATTTCTACTAAGAACTTTTAAGAAGAGAGTGAGAGTTTTGCTATTGCATAATGTATTAAATATCACTATAATATTCGTAAATCAAAACAAACGGAATAGTTATAGGTAGGAGGCGGATTTTGATGACCTTAAACATAGCAATAATTTATCAATTAAATGCTCTTAAAATGTTTTAAAAACATCCTACGAACAAACAAAAATGACGTAATGATTTTTTTATCAATACCACTTCAGATGAACAACTCAAATTGTTGGATATAAGGCTGATGTAATCGAGGCTTCTTCCTTTTGTTCAAGTGTGAACTCAGCTTGCAAAATTTTGGTTTCAACTGTTCTTTACAAGAAAATCTCTGCCTTTATTTAACACTAAATAAGTTGAACTGACAATGGCACCGTTAGGCGTCACAGGAATCTTAGATTACATTATACCAACAACGGCTGAACAATATAATTCGTATGAGATGGAAAATATATGAGCAAAAAAAATGAATAGACTAATTAGGAATTGTGTGGTGAACATTAGTTGCACCTCGTAAATATTATTTGAAGCAACCACCAGTAAATCAACGAAAAATGCATTAAAATGACTTAAAAAAGTAAAAATTATTTATTAGTCGAAATCGACGAAAAATGCAAAAAACATTACATAAAAATGGGTAATTTCCTTTTGTAATAAAATAAAATTAATTTGTACACTAAACTGTATTGTTCTACAGTGAAAAGAAAGAAAATGACATTTCATAAAATTCCGCTCCCTAGTTATAAATGCTCTTATGTTATATTGTACAAAATTATTATTTTTGTAACGTATAATTTGGATAGCAATTTTCTATTAACATTACGCGATACAAAAGGAATAACTTTGGAATTACCTTTAAATTTTTTGTTGTTTTTCTGCACTGATCAATTTCAAAGGTGCTAATATTTTTTTGTTTCGCATCTGACAGACTTCACAGAATGAATCGACTTTTAATCAGAGAACTAGCTGAATGTGACGTCGCCGGCGCTTTAAACTACCTTCGGTTGTTTGAGTTCTTTTTTTCTTTCTTCGTCGTCTTCGCCGTCTTCGTCTTCTTTGTAGTCTTCATTTTCTTCTTCTTTGTCTTTTTCTTCTTCTTCTTTGACTTCTTCTTTGGTTTCTTAATTTTCTTTTCCTTCTTCGTCGTCGTCGTTTCTCTTTCTTTCTCTCTACCTTTCTCTCTCTTTTTCTTCGTCGGTATGGTACTGGAGTTTAATTAACGTCACCTATATCTAATGAGGGCGTTGATTTAGTTCCCGGCATACTCACCAAGATTGCACTGCCAAAACACGAAAACACAAATTTTTGAAAATTTCGAAGAATTCTGTAGCCAAACCTGGAAACAAATTATCAGTTCCTTATCAGGAGACCGAGACGCGTCGAATGACACCTCGTAAGACACCTCAGGAAGTCTAACCGTGAGAGACGGAACCGCCAATCCACACGCACGCACACGAAGAGTTTACTCAAATACTATTTAGGGATGGTTTCAAAATGACTTCATACATCGGAGTGAGGTCTAGCTTTGTACATTCAAATCTCGCCGCCCGCCCGTTGAAATTGTTTTTGAAAATGCGGTTAGGCTTTCCAATATAATAATTTAGATGCCATTTCTTTCTTGGAAATATCTAAGCTCCAGCAGATAACGGCTGGGCCGAGCGGCCAAGCAGTTAGAGATGCGCCAAGATACTTTCCAAATTTCCCCAGCAATATATTCCAGAAAGGACGTTCCTTTCCTAGAAGGTGCTTAAGAGGCGGACTCGGAGTAGTGAGAAGGGGGATGGGAGGGGGTTAAAGGCCAAAGAGGTTTTTCGGGCGTATTCGGTTTTTCGGTACATTCTGTATTTCTGCGTATTCGCGTATATCGCGCTTATCGTCTATTTCCCCGTATATCTCGGCGTGAATCGAAGTACCGTTACAATAGAAATATATAACATTTAATGACAATATTTAGTATTGCTTGATTTGTAATACTATTATTGTAATTATTGTAATAGGAGTCAGTGTCCCACATCTTTATACCTTTTTTGTTTTTATTAACAAATAAATTCCTAGGTGATTACTTTTTTGTGTAAAAATGTATATTTTTTCCTACAACTACCAACGTCACATACGTTTATTCATTGGTTTTGAAACAAATAAACAAATATTTTGGATTATGAAATTTTATCTGTAGTACTTACTGATAAGTTAATATAATTTAATTCGGTCCAGTGTTTAAAAATATACTTGCCTTTACATTCTGTGCTCATAATTTCAAAATTATTGCAGTACAGTACAAAGGCCATAAACTATGTAACATACTATCCATCTGTCTGTACTAACACTACTACTCGTGACGGGGCCAAGGCCTACCAGCGGCGTCCCGACCTTGCAACCATGGGTTAAGGGATACGTGTGGTTAGCAGACAGACATCCCATCCGTATTCTGAATGTAACGTACTAGGAATATAAAATCTACATCTACAGCTACTAGTACACACTGACCCAAAGTACGTAAATAAAAAGACTCACGTGTATACTCGCATTATATACATTTCTCAAATATCCCCACACATTTGTGCGTCAGTGAGCCCTTACTTCCATGACACACACATTCGAATTCGTGCATAATTTCAAATGAAGAACGCCGACGCATCATTACAAAGGAGACAAATCCCAAGATTTGAAATTCCAGGCAGCTTGCGAAATTCGTCTTTACGCCTCGCAAGCATACTTATGCAAATGGCGGCTGGCGCCGGCGGCAGGCCAGTGGCCCGCCGAGGAATGCGTGGCAGGGCACGGGCGCCGGCGCGGCGCGGGAAGACGGGCCGCGAGGGACTGCCACAATTCGCAGCGGCGAGCGCGGGGGCGGGGCCGGGCGGGGGAAGGCGAGCTGGGCCAGGGGGGAGCGCGGCGGGGCCGCGGTAGCGGCTGAGGCAGCCGGGCGTCCAGCGGCCATATTGCTGTCGGCTGCATCGCCACCGGCGGCGGCGGTGGCGGCGGCGGAGCCGGAGGGGACGGCGGGGGCGGGGCGCACCGCGCATCTATAGCAGCTGTCACATAAATCACGGGCGAATGAGGCGACAGAGACGGAAAAACGCGCTCCATCATCTTGCGAATGACACTTGATAAATAACGGGCGCGCGGCGGCCGGTGGCGGTGGCGGCGGCGGCGGCTGCGTTCGCCCTGCTCTGCTGCTCCGTTGCCGCCGTCTCGGCGCCGCTCGAGACGCCGACGCCCCCGACGCCGCAGGCTGCCTCTCTCCCGACGCCAGACATCGCAAGCGTCTGCCCGCGGCGCCGGAAAGAGACCGCCATATAGAGGGCGATGGCCTCTGCGCTCCGTTTAAAATTTCGTAGCGATGCATTTGGGCGAAAGTGATATGTGTGCAAGCATTGTCTAACTAACAATAATGTATTTTTATGTTATCCCTTCTGAAGCGAAACGTTAACTTGTCTACAAGTAATTAATGAAAAGTTTTCGAAAATCTAGTTTTTTGTTCCGCTGAAACATTTCTACTTAAAACGTCTTATTCAGTTTGTGCCATTTTCCCGCTACAGCGCTTTATTTCCTGTGTTCTGATTCGTATTTTTTCTATTCACATTCAGTATATGTACATTTGTTTGCAATACGCTGCTACATGCCATTAAATAATTAAATCGATAAACATTTAAGTCCCAATTAAAATATTTTCTGCTGCATAATTGTTTCTATACAATTAGAGACTATACTGAGGATCGGGAAAGAAAATAATATTAGTTTTAACAGTTGTATTTAATGTATTAGTTATCATTTAGATTCTATAATCCTCAAAGCGTAACTAAGCCTGTCCCAAGTATTGTATCTTCTAAGTCAATGACCCCATCTCGATTAGTTTCTCTGATGCCTTGAGCAAACGCTGAGGTGGTTCCTAGTTTTGCTTCTGCATGTAGATGTAGCTTCAGTCTTTGAGCAAGTTGTGGATAGGTTGGGGAGTTGTGAGTATAGTGAGACTCAGAAAGAAATCAAGTTTAAAACGAAAACCTCAAATAAATAACACAGTAGTTTATTAAAAATGCGAGATTTGATTTCTTTCTTTTACAATTGGTTTTACATCTGGTGTTAGACCTTGCGCAGGAAAGCAAAACCGGGAAGTACACTTCATTCTACGATCTTCGTTTAGCTAGGCCTAGTGAAGTATACCTCCTCCGTCCGCAGGAAATTTGGTCTCAACAGCCCACGATCTATAGGGTTTAATCGGAACACACCCTGACTTAGACTATACAGAAATAAATAAGACCTTATTAAAGTAAACATTCTTCTATATACATAACGTAAGGGAGTTTGAGAGACAATAAAATCAAGAAATTATGCAAACTTGAGCTGAGTCTCAAATCTGAGAGTCCTAGTCGATTTTGGCCGCAGGAGAAGGAATTATACGTAGGGGTGAAATAATTTCAAAACCCACAATACCACAAACTATTAACACGAATTTCGTCATCAAATGAACAAACTTTGTGTGGCACCAAAGAAACGTAGTAATGAGGATACGATTAAAAATTGGATGACACGTATTTTTAAAACAAGGACACCGATATTTCCAGTCCCTTGGACTTCGTGTTAACGAGGGTTTACTTCCAAATGCAGCCATGACCAACGAGCTGGGTTCACGATATCGTGGCCCAGCAAACGATCGGAATAATCAAATTAAATGTATTAATTATGCCTTATTTCACGTGGCGAGGCTCAGGTCATCAGATGTGGTCTTCCACCTGATCACATACTTGCAACGCTCCTTTCTCCATATAGCAGTGAAAGCAGGTATCACTCGGGGAAGAGACAGGCAATTACAATTTAGCACCGAGGATTCTTTTAAGCATGTGGATCTTTTACTTGTAGTAAATCCACAGTATGGGACAACCGGCTTTATATGCCCTCGCAAGGAAGGCGTGCGAAGGATTTTCTTCCGCATCGCCACTGACACTTCCTTCACCATTTTCCCCTCTCCTCCTCTCCCACTGTGGATGGTCCGCTGCTCCGAACTGAAATCGTCAATTCAAGGGTGACTCAAGGGGCCTTCTCTGTGTGTTGATGAGCAAACGGGAAAAGATGTTGCTGTAAAATTCCTGCAAACTAAACCACAAAAGAAAGGAGAAAGTCAGAGACTTGACTAGAAACATTAATTATCTATCGTGAATTATCCTAGAATAGGAAAACAAGACAATACATTACCAGGAAAACAAAATTGTTTCAGACAAAAGCATCATGTTGAACCGCTAGCGGCGGTTCCTTATATACAAATCTAGTTTTCACACAACGGACTCAGTATTTCTAGTGATTCTGGTGGCAACTTGTGTGCCCATGACTGTCCTGCGCAGTGGCTCTAGGGCTACTGTTTTGGTTTGACTTTTCGTAGCGCATCGATATGCAAGGAATTTTTATACGTTAGTCTGAATGTGAAACCCAGTTTATTGGAAATTTGTCTATCAAATATGTTACTTGATTCAGTTTTCACAATCAAATTAGACCAGCATTCAATTGAATACCCAACAAAAATAAACACCAGATTCTAATTAACACAACTAAAAAAACAAATGTAGATTTCAAATGTGGATATGCTGTGATTTCTCTATGCAAAACATTGTTCATACACTTTCATATTCACGTAATACACGCTGACAAAGGATAGGTCAAAAGCATTTTTTTACCCGAATGGATGTGTAAAAGAAAGTGCACTCACAAAATTCCTGCTGTGTATGTGCATTGAGAGTATTTACAAAAAATTATAGATAAATTTTCCTTATGGCGCAGCAACTGGAAGATTGCACAACCCTAAAAATAGTGACGCTCTGACCTCACCTCACCTGAAGCTACTATCGCTTCAATGGGAAAACCCCACTGTTTGCGGTCTTCAGCGCTAAAACTGCGAAATAAAGCAAGGAATTCAAAAGGGGTGTAGTCTATGCGCTCTCGTTGTTTGTAAATATTGTGTTTATTATTATTATTATTATTAAGTTTTTAAAATTACATTATTTATTTTTATTATATAATTAGTTTTCCTTCTTTCCAGATGATGTATATTCAATAATATGAAATCATGTATATTTTTTAAATCTTGCATTCAAGCATTACGAGAAGCGAAATAATTTTCAAATTTATGTTATTCACAAGACAATTTACACACTGGTTTATTGCTTTCAGATCCCTGGAGACTCACAATTAAAACAATTAATAGAAATTTTTAAAGTAATAATTCTCTCTTCTACTTGTGACGTAAGTTCAATTTTGCTCTAATTTTTCCAGAAACCAGCATCCGGCAGACGTCAGTAGCCCATGCGCCTTTCTCAAGTAGCACCAAGAATTAGGGCTGAACAAACTCGCGACTGAAAACATTTCGCGCGGGAATAATCGATGGTGTTTGGGAATTTAAAAACATGAAGTGCATAGGAACAGCTGAAACATTGCGAGTTAACTTTCCTTGACATATACATTCTGATAAAAACTCACTGCATTTTTCAACATGTCTCTGAAAATTCCGTTGCTTTTTGGTGAGTTTGTGAAACCTCTGCAGGTCATTCGCATTCGCATTGTTGAAAATACCAGTTAATAACGCGTTTTGCCACACATCTCACAAATACAACCGTGAGTACGCTTATCGAAGTGTAAATAAGAGTTTAAAATCATATTTGTGTATTTATGTTCTCAATTATAAAACAATCATAACATTCGGGCAAATGCCGTCGGTTAGCGAGTGTGTTTACTCTTTCAGTCATTACTGGAGAGTGAATAAAGCTAGAGTTAGTGTTCTTTAAAATTTAAAATATGTACTATGTATGGGATTGTAATGTTGTGAGAAGCAGCTGTTTCATTATTTATTGCAAGTCACCGAAAGAATATTAAATTTTGCGTTTACTTGTTCATTATTATTTATATCTTTATTACTCATTTTACGTGATATTAACTTCTATTACGTTTCAAAGACCTCGCACTCTCTCTTTCATTCTCTCCCTTTCTTTCTTTCTACCTTATCTAACTCTCTCACTCACTGATACATACATACATATACACATTCTCACATCCCATTATCCCAAACACAATAAGTAATATTTCTTAAGAATATTAACATTCTCATCGAAACTGTAAACTATCGATAACTAGGGTGAACCTTTCCACAGAAATTTTCGCTATATACTCTCTACATTTACTTTTGTATGATCCCATCACCATTACCATCATCATAACCACTACCTCTACCACCCTCATCCCCATCACCGACATTATAATGACAATAAAATAATTATTTTCGGGGAATAAATTTAGCAGAGCACAGCGAATCGTTGTCATGTGTCAATTAAAGGCTTATAACTTATTGCTAGCCCAATCAAGTATGATCTATATGCACTTAACGAATCATGCATTTTGCACATTAATTTTTCTCGCTTACAAAGCCCCAGTTCAAAGTGGTCCCAGCAGCTAGTGTAGTTATAGCATCAAAGCAACCATTCATTGTATAACCCAAATACATTTCTTTGAGCCAGTCCGTCAGGAGTTCCATCTTCCAGCGTTCTTTCGGAATCCAGAAAACATCGGCTAAGTCTGCTCTTACAGTTCTGAATATCCGGCATAAGGAGAGAATATCGTGCATGCTTCCAGACCCAGGCTCAATTTTGAAAATATGTCTGGGGAAAGGGAGCGACGCGGGCACGCAGAAAAACGGAAGCCTGAGGCGGCGCGCGACCAAGAGCGCGCAAAAAGGAAGCTGGAGGGGGGGTCCGAAGAGGGGTTCGAAGTACGTGGTCGACCGGAGCCGAAGGGGGGACAGGGCACGGGCGGGGGTGGCGACAAGAGCGAGGGCGGCAGTAAGGAAGACGCACAAAAGGCGTCGCGCGCAATAAGCGGTGGCGAAGGGCAAAAACGTGCGCGGGGGAGGGAGGGGGTTGAAGGTGAAGAGGGGCGGGAGGGGTGAAGGAGTGGGGGAGGCGCGGCCTTTTTGTCTCTGCGCCGTCGGCGAGTGATTAGGCCGCGGAGCCGAGGGCGCGCCGAGCCGCCTCCTGCCGGCCGCAGCTACCTTGTATTCCCAACTATTTGTCTTGTTTTTCTTTCGCCTCGCGGCCCTGATGCCTCACGGCCGCGGACGCGGAGCAAGAGGAGGAGGGGAGGGCCGGCGGAGCGGGGTGGGGTGGAACGAAGTTTGGTGGGGGGCAGAGCGAGGCGGGGTGGAACGGGGTGGGACGGAACAGAGCTTGGAGGGGCGTAGCGGGAGGAAAGGGTGGAGCGGGTTGGAACGTATTGGAGCTTGGAGGGGCAGGGCGGGAAGGGGCGAAGCGGAGTGGGACGGAACGGAATTGGCAGGGCGTAGCGGGGAGAGGAAGGGGTGGAACGGTGTGGGTCGGAACGGAGCTTGGCGGGGCGTAGCGGGGTGGGAAGAAGCGGAGAGGGATCGTGTAGGACGAGGAGGGCTGGGGTGGAATAGACGACGCGGGGCGGAGTGGGGCGAAAGAGAATAGGGGCGATGTGGACCGGAACGGGGGTGCGGAGCGGAGCTGGCCAGAGCGTGGCGAAGCGGGGAAAGTGTCGGGGGCTGGAGGAGTGGGGCGTGGGAAGAGGTGGGGCGGGCAAAAGGTGGAGAGGGGAAGGCTCGCAGGGGTTCCGTGACTGTGACGGAATAGTTAGTTTCTGAAGCGGTGGACTGGGAAAAGTTAAAGGGGATAAGAACCACATACTTACACAAGGAGATAAGAAATATGACCCACATACTACGTAAAGCGCGAAGGTTCCAGAAAAAAATGAACAATGGTGTAACTACAATATAAGAGTTTTTGAAACGGTGGGAGAATTTTAAAAGAAATATTAATGAGTTAGCAGAAACTGAATCTACTACAGATGGCACATAGTTTAACTGATTGTTAAATATTAAGCATTTTGTCCGTATTTGATACAAGATTTACATTTAACCGAAAAAGCATTAATGTCTTTTTTCATTAAGCGAGATATTTTTAGGCATTTGTTGTTTCTAACGTGATTCTATGGATTTTAAATGCTCATAAAAGTTTAATTTTAATTTCGTATTTCAGAGATTTAATTCTTTTTTTTACTTTCTCATAAACGTAGTATAGAGAACGTTATGCAATGCTGCAAAAAAACAGATGTAGAGATTTTGACATAAAAACATGTTTTGGGAGGTAATCATACCAAATACGTGTTTTCTTCAAATCGTCTCTCCGCCAGTCGACTTCTGGTTGAACATAAGGCTTTGCAAATTTGAAACCTCTTTAATTTTAGGCAGTACATACTCTCACGAAGCTCTTCGGACGTTTTCAAAATTGTTCTTAAAAAGGATCAAAATTCGTCCCTTAATATTTTCCCTTGAGAAGAATAGAGCAAAAATGCTGATATATGAGTATATGTCTGTATTCCTCAGCGTAGTGGTCGTCAGCACGTCGCACAGCTGAGCCGCTGTCTCGACCGACGGTGACTGCCCAGATGTCGACTCTCGTCTGTTCAACTTCTTTTCGTCTGAACCTCTGTTTCCCTTCTCTGTTCCCGTCTCCGTCTCTCTGCCTTCTCTCTCTCTCTCTCTCTCTCTGCTCGGCCATCCATGGGAGTCATCCGCATTGCTGCGACGCCGCTCCTCCTTCGCTCGCTCTTTCGCGCGAGGTGTGGGTGCACATTCCTTCATTCATCAACTCGCTTCGCATCCTGACTCACCCCCTCCCTTTACTCGTACGCCCAGGGGCTTTTCGTCTGCTGGCGCCCGACCCCGTTTTTCAGTCAAAGTCCTTGGATCAAAGTGCGTTTCAGCCCGTTATGTTACACATGTGATATAATGCATAAAAGTTCTCAAAACAATTAGTTTTAACAAGTCTGAAGCATATGAAGACGGAAAATTATTACCCGTTCGAGGCCACACTTGTAAAAAATACCAAATGCCTACAATATTTATCAGTTAAAAATAACATATGGCAATTGGTTTCGCAAAATAATTTTTGAAACGGGAAACAGATTACAAAGAAAAAAGAGCGCCAAGCCTAGTTTCTGGAACAACCGCATTGATTTAGAGCATCGTCAGAATTGTTGCCTGTCCACCATTAAATTATACTTGGAGATAACTACTAATAAAATTTATTTTTATGTATTTATTTTGCATATTTTAAATTCATGTGTACATCACGCTCTTTTCAATATTTTGTATTCAAGACAGCTTTCATTGCATTATTTCTACAATATTTTTATTTGACTTATCTCTTTCTTTCTGTTCATCATATGTACTCTTTCTATTTAAAATTTGTTGTACTTCTTTTAACTCATTGCCGACATAACAAAAATTGTTCGTGATGGTAATGAAACTCTGTATACATCATTACATGTTGATATTCAAGTGCTGAAGATAGTGATCACATGAAAATATTGACAATACACTTTTGTTCAATAAGACTTTTGACTCCATCTATAAATGTCATTCCCGCATGCGGACGAATACGCAATTGTATAGCATCTACAGCCTTATTACATCTTTGAGGTGTGAAAATGACTTCTAAGCGACGCTTGAAACCGACAGACTGATTTTTTCTCTTGGCTTAGAGTTCCAAATTTCTTTTCTAGCCACCCTCGTACTCCAAACATTCATTCACCACCAACCACACTCTCGCTCTGCCAGTTTTCCCCACGCACTCATCGCCCCTGTTGCCACCCCTCCCTGCAACCCGCCGCGCATCGCGCGCCGCGTTCCACTTCTGCTCCCGCGCGCGCGCGCCTTGCTCGTGGCGTTAAGCTTTAAAGAGCGGCGGCGGCGGCAGAGCGCTGCGCATGCCATGGCGCGGAGCGGAGACCGCCGGCACAGTGCCCCCGGCGCCCGTCACGAGGGCGAACTTCCTGTACCAATCTTTGATACATCCACAAATGTTTTTTTCAGCCTTGACTATTTTGGGTCGGTCTTGCGCTCGGGTGAAGGTTGGATCGGGCTAGAATCGGACTCAAATCGGGCTCGGGTCGGGCTCGGGTCGGGCTCGGGTCGGGCTCGGGTCGGGCTCGGGTCGGGCTCGGGTCGGGCTCGGGTCGGGCTCGGGTCGGGCTCGGGTCGGGCTCGGGTCGGGCTCGGGTCGGGCTCGGGTCGGGCTCGGGTCGGGCTCGGGTCGGGCTCGGGTCGGGCTCGGGTCGGGCTCGGGTCGGGCTCGGTCGGGCTCGGGTCGGGCTCGGGTCGGGCTCGGGTCGGGCTCGGGTCGGGCTCGGGGTCGGGCTCGGGTCGGGCTCGGGTCGGGCTCGGGTCGGGCTCGGGTCGGGCTCGGGTCGGGCTCGGGTCGGGCTCGGGTCGGGCTCGGGTCGGGCTCGGGTCGGGCTCGGGTCGGGCTCGGGTGAGTTCAGTGACAGTCTGACTTGGTGAGTTCAGTGACAGTCACTTAACTGAAATTCACTTAAATACAACGAAATGCCCTATAAGAGTACAGGCAAAACGCCTCAATTTCCCGTCGGCAAAAGAATCGGAAAGCTCGTATGCTTCAATTCATGAATGTGAGTCAGATTGGGCAGTCTTGGACGCAAACAATAGACGTGCGTGAAGGAACATAAGCGACCAGACGAGACCCGGTGGGCCAGACGAGACCCCGCAATATTAATAATAATATTATTAATATTATTATTATTATTAATAACAACTTATATTGCAATTGTTTTGGATTCGAGTTAGTAACATTCTGGAGACACACGTCCATCGTGACCTAGGCAGGCAGCCGAAACCGGCCCCGTCCGACCTGAGAATGAACATTTCGCACTGTGCAGCGCCTCGGCGCCGGAGGCGGCGAAGGCGGCAGCAAGCGGCTTGAGGCAGCCGCAACTTCTGAGGGCGTGGTCGAAGTGTGCCTCGCGCCTCGCCTCGCCCCCACCGCAGGCGAACACGCGCGTGGGCGCGCCCGCGGAGTAATTGAAACGCGCGTTCTCCTTCCGCATCTTCAATACGCGCTTTGTTGCGAACGGGCTCGGAAGGCTTTGCTTTCCGTCTTGTGGCCGGGCAGTTCGTTCAACGAATATGGGATTGGGCGTGTGTGGGCGTTTCTCCGTAATGTGCTTTAAATAAGGTTGTCAGTGATATCTTCGGCTGCACAGGTCATGGTTCGGGCTTTGTTGATTCACTGATGACAACTTCCTTGTGATATTAAGAGCAATAAAATATCTTTCTGGCTTTCTTCTAAGTCTTTTCATGTACTAATAAGAGAGGGAATAGTTAACAGAGAATAACTAATCAATGAAAAGAGAGAAATAGTTCTATACTCTGAAAATATTTTTACGTTCTACATTCAACATATTGAATATCAAATCAGAATATTTACTAAATACAAAATAAAGCACTAAATGAATATACAGAAACTTTGGAGAGAAAAATGAGGTAATTACACATTTTTTGTTAATGTGGTAAACAAAACAGTGAAATGTACATAATAAATATCAACATATTAATGAACATTCAATTTTGTTATACAGATTGTAATCATATTTTTTTAAATACTATTAACAGATATTTAATTGCCCTAGCTGACTATAAAAACATGGAACAACACAAAAATGTAGAAAATATTTCGACAAACCTGAAATTTTAAAATACCTGTCATAACAGGTATACCTATCGACCACAGATATTTTCAAGTATTTGTGACATTGTAAGGAAATATAGAGAAGAAACGTGCCATATCCTGAATATATAAACAATTCTTACGTTTAGCGAACAGACTCACTTTACCTCCTGCGGATGCATTGGGCGCACCAAAAAAAAGAACACTCGGAAACAGGGAACAAACTGGCTGCCGACGTGGGAGTGACAGATCGCGGCTCATCGAAAGAACATACGGCGCTGGGAAGGACGTCGGGAATTGACAGGCGGCCGCGCGCCGCGGTCACCCTCCTTGCCCCGAGTGGCCCCCGGATTCACCCCAGCGCGGCGCGGCGCGGCCGGGCGGCGACTCTGTCGATTCTGGCGACTCTGTCGATTCCATCCACTCTGTCGACAAAGCTCGGCTCCGCGCGAGGCCACTTGCTCACCTGCCAGCGCTGCCGTGCTCTCGTTGACACGCGCGCGGGCACGCGAGAGCAGCTCCCGACTAAGCAAGCTTTGAGCATATTCATCACGCAGATTTCGCTCTCGACTTCGCGGATTCGCGTCCTTTGTGATTGCACGACGCGAGTCAACCTAAACAAAAGAAAAAGGGCATGGGGATGCTCAAACAAATCACATTTTTTCTCTCGATTCTTTTTTTTTGTGAATTTGAAAGTAAAAGTACTAAATTAATAATGTTTGATGAAGCTAGTGTCGAGTGTAGTGGAATTAACATCAAAATTGAATAAATAGAAGAATTTATATTACTAAATACAAACCCAGGGGTTATTTCTTATTCTTTGATTCGATGTTCCGGTGTTAAAAATTGACCTCGAAAAATTGACCTGAACTAAAATCACTGTTCAATAAAGAGCGTTTAAACGATGTCTCTCATGCAAAATCGGTGAAGGTAAATTATAATTTAAAGTGATTATTTGACGATAAACATCCAGGAAGTAAAGTTTTTGAAGATTTTCAATTAAGAAACATTACTTTTTTTATTTTTCTTTCCTTCAAAGAGTACACCCTACGGATGAAAAAAAGTATAATTTGATTTTAAACTAGTTAACTATTTTTAGGAGCAACTGCCCTGTATTCATATTATTGAAATGCATTGCCTGAAATTTTTGTTCGCTTACACCTCCAATTCATTTCAATAAATTTATACAATCTTTTTACCGTGACATCAAGGTATGTATGCGAATTTCCTGTATTGTAAAATTTTCCTTTAAAATTCATTATCGTCTTAATCAAGCAAAATTTGCGCGAAAAGCTTTCGGTATGTTCAAAAAATGTACATGACATTAGTTAAATATCAATTTTTTTAGAACAGGTGTCGTCAAGGAAAAAATCTGTCATCAATATTGTGGCTTAGCGATTTATGTTTTTGCAATTTTCGAAAATACAGAGTTCACTGAAAGTGTGACCTATGCTACTTTTATAAGTGTACTTTGCTCTATTCAAGAAAATAGAAAGACACCGGAATCACTGTTGAGAAATTATTTCTTTTAAATTGCAAAACTACACGAAAACTACTATAAATGTTATCGAAATATTGTAAAGTATCATCTTTCAAACCTGTTATAGAAGAGCCGATTACATTAAGAAAAAATCTCAATATTTAATTCTAATTGCCAATAAGCGCAGATATTGCAAGATACCTGTTCAGCCGCCGGGCATGGTGAGAAGAGTCGATGGCCATAATCAGCCGCAGCATCACAATACTTTAATTGTTCTATGTAAGAACATGATAGCGGTAGAAGTAATGATACAACTTTTACATTGAACATACAGTCTTCTACATAATTACATTCCATCTCGACCTCCCCATCTGATATTTTCACAATTAACGAAGAAAGCGGAAGTATTCAGTGTTTCATTTTCTTTCAATATTTTCAAGTAAATAAAATCAGGGAGATCGAAGATTAATTCGCCCTTCAATCACAAGACACAGATATTGATACGACATTATCTCCAAAATAATGAACATATACACAATCGTAAATTAAAGTTGTTTATTAATTAAATACGTATCGATATAATCGCTGGTTAACATTCTATTCGTTCATCAATTTGAGTAATTCCTAGAATTACTTCCACAAAAATGCATGTTTTACTGACAATCTAATTGTCTACCTATCTACTTGCACGTGCCTTTTTTACCTCCCATGCTCACTTACTCAACCGCTCAAGCAACCACTCCCGTCCCCCGTAGCTTCACCAGCGCGCCCGTCCAAATCTGCCCGTGCGCAGTCCATCCTTCCACTTTGCCGCTCGTTCCCACGTCCGCCGCCCAACTCCCAGACCGACCGTTGGCCAGCAGCAGGCCGCCCCCGCACCGCGCCACGCACCTGGCGGCCGACCTCGTCCGCCGCCGTCCTCACCTCCGCCGCGCCCTCCCCGCGCCCATCAGCTCCCCCTTCTACAGGCAGCTC
Source organism: Acheta domesticus (assembly GCA_031308135.1). NCBI lineage: Eukaryota > Metazoa > Arthropoda > Insecta > Orthoptera > Gryllidae > Acheta > Acheta domesticus. The sequence continues at coordinate 237,905,003 of JAHLJT010008446.1, forward strand.
ACTGATGAGCACGTATTGTCCGCCCGTGTACCCTTTACAGCCGGCCGCAGCGGCCCTCCACTCTGCCCACCCGCCCCTCCCTCCCCCGCCCCGCCTCTGCAGCCTACCCCGGGATTTCCCTGCGAAAGAAAGCCCTCGCTCTCCCGGTGAAATATAATCCTTATTAGCCTTTCTTCCGCGTTCTACGAGAGTCGTGACCTGGCAGTCTATCTCGAGCGCCTATTCCCGCCCTGCCCGATAAAACGTTTGTCCCTCCCTTTGTGAAGCTCAATAGTACAGCGTCGATATATCAGGCGACCTTGAGTTGAGTACCGTGTCATCGCCGCGAGCTAGCTGTTGTGGTTCTCGCTCGAAAAATCGATGCAGAGGTCAGCACTTTCCAAGCGAAAAATTGGTACCTACTATTCGGGTGAAGCGGCAGTTCAAACTGGACCATTTTTTACGCAATAGAATTTTCCAAACTGTACTGCCAAAAGCAGTTTTGTCAACCTTTTCAGCTCAATACAAGTCACAGATCATGTACCGATAGAATCTTTCAATTTTTCATTCTTGCACTCCGGTGAGCGTTTGCGACAGGTCCAGTATCTACGCGCGACATCTCAATTGAGAGCAGAAATTGGCTTTCCCCCTGAATGCTTTCCCGTGGAACGTATCCGATATTCTAATTTCGATGAGTAATAATGCTGGAGTAGTATCAGTGAAACGCGATAGGAGTGTCAGTTACAATAGTCTTGTTTTGACACGCGTGCTGATACCGGGGTCCCGTTGTTTCGCCATTTACTCTCCGCTTTAGACCCACGTCATTAACAGGCCCTGCACACGCAGCGTAATTACGCGCGCGGCGTTCATCGGGTTCCCGGCGCGCCGCCGGGTCATCGCGGGCCAATTAGCAGCGTCTTATCAATGCGAGGCCGAGAACGCGCGCTGCGGCGCGGGGCGTCCTCTGCCACTGGAGATGTGCGAGCTGTAGCCTGTAGCTGTGCCTTAATGATAGCGGGGTCGACGCAGGTTGCGCGGTTCCCGGTTCAAGTTTGCCAATTGTGGGTTGCCTGTTACAGCCTCTGAACTGAAGCTATTGCTCCCTCAAGGAGCGATTTATGATTTCATTTTTTTTGAATTTATTTTTGAATCGTGCGGTCCGCACGCATTCTTGTAATAGCCCTGCTTGCGGCCCTGATCACTCTTTCTTCAAGCAGAAAAGCATCTGCAGTACAAATCCAGAGAGATCGTGAAATTTCACATACAAATTACATCGCGGTACGTCAAGGCACACAGTCCACAAGATTCCGTGGTCACTCGACTCTATGCCAACACACCGACAGCCATCAACCTTCAACAGCCCCGCTTCCCCCATTTTCCATCGTCACGGCCTCGCACATTCCTCCGCTGCGTCATGCCTTTTCATCTAACTCCCCGCCTCCGGGCTATCAAACCAACCAACCAAACCACGCAACCCGTTGGCACCTGTATGACCTCCACTTGCCTCAGATCTCGCTTTTTTCTCGTCACCTCAAACTCGTACGCTCCAGAGACCCACCTTCTCCTATTGACCAATGACTGCTAAGCCTTTTGTGTCCGACCATCTCGTATCCCCCCGCGGCTCACTTCTCGACCCATTCACTTTGTCTTTCTAGCTAATACCTTTGGGTTTCGATAGCTCCCTCCCTATCTGCTCACCATACTGAGCGCTTCATTCCCGCTCTCCTGCTTTGTAATGCTACCCAAAGCGATTACGCACTTCCCCATCCATCTCCTCAGTTCCACCCCTCCTTGTTCCATTGACCAACTACCTCTACACCTATTGCCCCTCATTTCCCCATTGATTGATTGATTCGAGTGTAGTGCATGTTTTCTTCTCGGGAGGTAGCGGTGATCTGTTCCCGCCGGATAGTGAGATCCGGCACCGACATATATTCTGGCTCGTGGAGTATCTCCTACCAGCGGGGCATCGCCCCAGCTGGAACAAGCTTTAAGCTCCCGATCGGTTTCCCGGTATGTGCGATAATGTAGTGCAAGTAGTGTGTGTTTAAGTAAGGGTTGAGAATACGACAAGGAAGAGGAAGGAAAGATCGCGCGCGGTCCGTTGCCCGTTTGTTAGGGTACTGCTCCGGCATTTGCCTAGTGTTGATCGGAGAAACCACGGAAAACTACCAATCAGAGCAGCCGGCCACTAGAATTCTCATCCACAGAGCGACTGAATTCGACCTAGTTATCTGTGTAGAGTCGAAAATTCTGCCATTGTCGACTCTCAAACCTCGGACCTCTCGGCCAGAGGCACTGCACACATCAGTTGATGCCCTGAGCCACCGCTCTCGGTTCATTAATCATCTCATATCCATCACAGTTCTCCGCTCCTACCCCTGTTCCTGACCAAACATCCCCATGCCCTTGCGTCTGGCCACCTCACCGTACATCTCACCTTCATCACGCTTCACAGCCCCGCCCTCCTCTACTGACTAGCCATCCCTACGCATTGACTCCCATCACTCTATTACCGTCTCTCCGCCTCAACGGAGCTCATTCGCCCCGCTCTCATCCCATTTACGCACTATCTCTCTGCTTTTGCTCGCCATCTCCCTGCGCATTTGCGCGACGGGAGCGCCGCTGCGCGCCGGACGCCACGCGTGCGGGGAAGAGCGGGGCGGGGAAGGGACGGGGTTGGGCTGGGAGGCGGCGAGACGCAAAGGCGTGGGGGTTACGGGTCAATGGGAGAGAGCACGCACCTCCATCACGTTACTTCATCGCGCTCCTCACTCCCACTAACCCTCTACTTCTATGCCTTTGTGTCTATCTCTCCTTCCACCAATCTGCATCTCTCGTCGATTGGATTCGCCTACGCATTTTCCACCACTTACCTACCTATCTCCTCGCCACCGCCACCGAACTCTAAAGCCCTGCGCTACCCCATTTAGCTGCTATCCCTATACTTTTGTCTCTCACTACCTCTCTACCCATTTCACCACCACCACCACCAATGCCCCACCTTCGCTCATTTAACCGATATCCCTCCGTCTTTGCGTCTCACTACCTCTCAGCCAGTCTCCTCACTACCACAACACTCCAATGCCCTGCCCACGTCCATTTAACCGCTATTCTCATGCCTTTGCAACTCCGCACCTCACTGCCCAACTTGTCAACACCACAACCACCCTGCTCTCTCCCACTGACCCGTCATCCCCATGCATTTACGTCCCCGCCCAACCCCGTGCCTGGCCCTGTCTTCCCCGCACGCGTGACGTCCGGCGCGTCCCCGCCCGCGCACACGAGGGCGCCCCGCCCACCCACCTCCCGCCGCACGATATGCACGGCATGCGTGCGCCGAGGCCGCGCGCGGAGGCCATCGGGGCATCGCGTTCGTTTGTTTTCCCACAGGGCGGGCGGGCCGGGCCGGGCCCGCGCCGGGCCGCGACGCGACGCGCCAGCAGACGAGCCAACGCGAGGGCTCGTGAGTGGGCGAGTATTGATTCCTGGCGCGTCAACTGCTGAGGTCATTAGTCCCGTAAGTGTACTGCGTACAGCCTGGAGGTGTTCCTTCCTCGCTGGAACGTGAGATACGGCGATAGCGCTACTCGCCGGCTTGTGAGGTTTCCTCCCTCTAGGTATCTCTCGCGGGGCTACGTCCTCACCGAAACAAGTTGTAAATTCACGATTGCTCACCTCGTATTTGTGGTAATGTTAGAGGGCTCTGGACTGTTGTATAAATAGTACTTACATTTTGAAAATCTACTACAAAATTGAACGCTAGCTAATCCGGTCTTTTCTAATCCGTCTCCTTCGTTATCCACAAATGCACAAACCAGTCATTTCTTCTAGGGATAAAACGCAATCAAATACATAGGGATAAAACGATATCAAATACAGAGAAACTAATATTTCACTCAGGAGTTACAGTTTCTATGCTCGTGTTATTGCAAAATTAATGCTAAAAACTAAATAAATTCCACCTTGTTTTATAAACAGCAAGTAATTGTAATCACATTTCTTTCTAGTTTCATACTTGTAATGGAATGTTGGCAACCAAGCACTGAGCGCTGAATTTGCTTTCCGGAGTAATTATGAATGCAACATGCTGGTTTAGACAAATACGTAGGAAACGTGATGGATTGAAATGGCATACTATGGTACCATCTCAAATGAAATGTATCGTCTTTCTTTTCTCATTTACAACCCTAGAGAAATAAGAAAACTATCAACTTGTAAATGTACTACATACCAAGAAAAATATAATAGCAATTAGAATTCATTATTCTGATATTGAACTTTAGAACTCGTGTTACAAGAAATGTTTAACATTTTTGAGGGCGTCAATTTTACTAAACGAATCAAGAACAGGCATGGTAAGCGAAAAGAATGACTAAACGCGTCATAAACGTTTGTATGAAGCTATCTTGAAATGTTTACCTTACTCACAATAACCAAACGTATTGTGCTGCAAAAATATGTTGTGTACTTACATTAAATGCACAAGGCTGCTCAAAAGGCTGCTCCGAACACTTACCTGAAAAAATTGCAGAATTTATTGTAAAATGGGCGTCATATTTTTAATATCATTTTACTATAAAAACAAAACCATTTACTTGTAAACCGTTGAAGATTAAAATGTTTCAGAAGAAATTTTGCAATCTTCTCGAGAATATAAGGAAGCCGAAGGTAATCTCTATGCCAAAGAATACTGGTTAGAAACCTCATATAACGAAGTTAAATATCTGACATTTGCCCTCATTTTGTAGTTAACTCATATTGCAATGGTATTTGGCAGGTACACGAAATCCCACAGAACCTGCAACAGAAACTGCGACAAAACGTGTAAACGCACATTGGCCAAAATTACCTTCGACCCCCTTCCATCTAGAAGTTTGTAAAATTTATTCTATGCCATCTATAGGCATTACTTCCCTATCACATGTTACAAATATATTTTAAATTCATAAAAAATATTTATTCTATACAAAAATTATATGCAAATATGGAATGGTTGAAACTACTTACTAAATTACGAAGTATTCTAGTTAAATCACAATAAATCACCAAAAAATATAACTTGCGGGTTATCAGTAAGTTGTTATGATTTGCCTTGACGTCCACTATTTATTTTACAAATTCCCCTGTACTATTTCCAGGGCTTTCAAGAGCATTACGAGAGTCGCGACAGGGTTGCGAGCAGATCAGCGTAAAACGTTTCAGGATAATGACAGCTGGAGCGATCTAAAGTTTATAGTGTGCTTTTTAGAGGAGATTAGAGATGAGAGGGAAATATTACGCTTTACTATATCAGGAAAATACGTGTTTCAAAAAATCACGTATTTGCTAAATGTAATGTTGGATTTTTTAACTCTGCTAGTGTGCAATGCTCACTTACAGTCCAACGCTCCAAAAACTTCGTTTCTCTGTGAATAACGATGGAATATTGCTCCATCAACTGGAATGTGATTCAGCAAAGGGTGTTTGAACGTCAGACCACACGACTAGATCACTCTTCATGCGTCTCACATAATTTTACTCCCGTTCGCTCAAAGGTAGCATTGTCATTCCTTGTGCACCATGCTTTGCAAAAATGTTCAGCGAATTCGTTGATGCGGAGATGATTCTACACTGAGAAAAGACACGTTTGAAACGCAAAATTTCTCCATTTCTAGTAATTACATTAAATGTGTTCGACACGAAAGCGTTCATCAAGCAACAAACATCAATCAGGAAACTAGCAATAGGTGTCTGAAGTTCCAATGTTATGCAGTGCGATGTCCTAACAATCGCCTATACTCTCAATGGACTTTCCACGAGATTCCATATCATTGGTATCTTACGAAACCAATGAGACTTCTCACATGGCGAGAGGCTGCTCAGTTTTCTCTTAATTTTGGCACGAACACAAAAGTAGTAATATAGATGGCATACTCCTACGACCTGACGAGGAAACACAACACCCTTATCGTTTATGGGGAGAAGTTCCTCGTGTAAACTTTCACCTCTGACCGGCTATTTGAATTAAAACAATAGGCTGAGCGCTGACATGCTCATGAGTAATTTTCAACCCCAGAACCATCCGAAAACCAATTTTCGTTCGTCAAATTCCATCTTGCGTTCTATTCATAAGCAGTAAAATGGAATTTATTGGAGAAAATTGGAATTTATTGGAGGGAATGCTCAAAGGCAATTATTGGAAAAGACATAAATGAGGTCTAAAATACAAGTTGTCCATTACGAGAATGAAATCGAATAATCGCAAAAATAATAACGAACATTCGAACGTAATCCGCTTTGGCAACGCCAAATGCTATCAACAGCAACATCTTGTCGCCTTTAAGCGCTCGGTGTCGCATCCCGCAAAATCATCACGGGCCAATCCGCTCAGGAGTAGCGCGAAACCCCGCAACCTCGCGAACCGTTCAGCATTCAATTTTCAGCCAGCACATCTCTCGTAAGCGGGTGCGCGTAGCCGCCGGCATATGCACTGCGCTACAATCCCCCGGGGGCAGTGCGGCTGGACACCGGCTTCGCCCCTCGCCTCTCACCCTCCCGGGCTCCTGCCCTCGCCATCGTCCTCACATTCCCTTGCTCTCGCTCTCTTTCTCGCACGCTCCCTCGCAAGCTCTATCTCTCTCCCTCGCGCTCTCCCTCACTCTCTCTCTCGTTCTCTCCCTCATTCTCTCTCGCTCTCGCTTTCTCCCTCGCGCTCTTCCTCGCGCTCTCTCTCGCTCACTCGCGTGCTCTCTCTTTCCCTCTCTCTCAGTCTGCGACCTCACATCGAGTCCTGGGACGATGAAGGTGGTGGTGGCGGAGGAGACTGGGAGGCGATGGTGGAGGTGAGGGAGGAGAATGACAGAAATGGAGGGCAGAAGTTCACAGTGCAGTTGTTGCTGGCGAAGGGAAGGGAGGCGATAGGGGGCGAGGTTCGGGGGAGATGTTCGCGATGGCAGAGTGAAGTGATGTAGAGTGAAGTGAAGAGTGGAAGGTAGCGAGTGAAGCGACGAAGAAGGTAGAGGTGTACGCTGTGGTGGACGTGTGGAGGTGACGGAGGAGATGAATCAGAAGGTAGTGGCAAATGTGGTAGGACAACGTAGTGGGACGGGAGACTCAAGGCGGAGGAACAGACATTAGGAGAGAAGTTGAAAGATTTGCTCCAAAATGGTAGAGGAAAGTAGGTAGGACAACTTGGTGGTTAAATGGAAAATCGTAGTGTTTTGTGCACACAATATCAGCAATGGTGAGGTACTACGAATTAATAAATTGTGGTGAGTGTGTCGTAGGTGAATGCAATGTGCGTAATGACCATTTCCATAAAGTATAATACCGCTAGGGTAATGATAATGCACGATAGTACAGGATAATTACTGTACAGAAATATTGCCAATGGTCATAGGATTAAAACTAAGAAGTCCAAGTGATAATAATGTGTTGTTGACGTCTCAAAGAAAAAAGTTACCAAATATTTTTTAAATTTTCGTGTAACCAATAAACGATAATGGGAGTGGAAAATCGCAAAAGGGAAGACAGAGCTACAATCGAAGATGTGGAAAGTTAGTATAAGAATGGGATTGGAGATTTAATTCCAAAAATTGAGAAAAATTATATTTTTACATGAAAGTAAGGTTGATGGGAGCTTGCTTCGGAATTAGAGGTGGCAATGTTAGGAAGGACATGAGTTGTATTGTTTGCGGAAGGGTGTCTGAGCGACGACAGTGATGGGGATGGCTTGGGCGATGATGGTAAAATCCGCCTGCGGGTTGGCGAGGGGTGCAACAGTGGGGGGGGGGGTCGAGCCGGCGTAACCCTTACGAACAATCGAGAAGGCAGGGCGGTGGACGGGGCGACGCAGTTGGGAGAGAGGCTCCAGGGGAATGGAGCGACGGGGGCTGCGAGGTGTGGGAGGGCGGGTCCAGCGAGGCGATGGCGGCTTGCAGTAGCTTCGGCGCGTACGAGCGCCCGGGGCGTCACGTGGCCTGCACGGCGCCGCGCCGCTCGCCAACCCACGAGCTCACCCGCCGGCTCACCCGCTCGCTCGATAATCTCTCACGTCGCCAATTACGGCCAATAAGGTTAAAGATAGCGGCCGCCGCTCTCCCGCGCCCGCCTCGATTCCGACCCCTCCTCCTTCCATCTCACTCTCACTCCCGCCATCTCTCTCTCTCTCTCCCTCGATGGATGGGCTGATTAGCCGCCCTCATTAAGAGCCTCGACCCTCCCCCCGCGTAATCTGGCGGGCGCGCGCCACCGCGACCCCCATCGCTCTTTTTATCCCTCGCGCGGGCGACACAGGCGGCGAGGCGGAGCAACGTGAGTGCGGCACGGCAAGGCGGGGCGGGGCGGGACGGGACGGGACGAGACGGGGCGGAGCGGGGTGAGGTGGGGCCGCAGTCTGACCGGCCGATGAGGATATTGGCGCTGTGGGGGTGGCACTGTGTGTTGTGCTGCGGTCAGTGCGATGTTACTAGAGATATCGGGGGACGGGCTGTTCGTTACAAAAAAAGATGATTGTTTGGAAAGAGGTAGGTGGTGTGGGTGGCAAGCGACGTGAAGGTTGGGATGACCATGACGCTAGCGTTGCGAGCTATGGTAGTGGTGACGAGGATGGTATTGTTGAATATAAGTTATGAAAGTGGTGATGTGAGTCCCGGTGTGGTTGTGATGCTGAGGTCAGTAGAATAGTTAAATTTAGAAGTGAAAATGTTGGGAAGGTGAGAGGAGTTTGTATGTATGTTGTACACACGGAAAATCCTGCCTTGCACTTCAATGACATTTTTGGTACGACACGTTACTTGGCATGCTTGTAGAAATTCTTCCAAACTCTCTTACAGTCTTTACTATTACAAAGAACAATTTGTTTACACCGGAAATAGTACTAAAAAATTATTATAAAGTGGCTTTTGAAAAGAATTGAAATAGCCAACAGTTCAAAAACAAAAAATGCTGTACAATTTTTTCTTGACAGAACATCAAAAGAATTAATTTGAGTTGATATTCCAAAGTAGATATATTCATTAATGTAATATAATTAACAAATACTTCATGAGTTTTCAAAATTCTAAAATACAATTACTTAGTATTGTATTTGCCTCGTATTTGCCGTTTTTCGTCTCGTAATTCATTCATAACTGCATTGCATACTTGCAATTGCATAATTTATGATTCTGTAATTACAAAAGATCTTATAATGTTACCTTTTCAAAAATTGTCATTTTTTGAAAAAGCATGTTTTTCGTAACGAGAAAATTATCCGACCATCAAAACTTTTTAAAATTGAATTCTATTTTGATTATTTCTGTAATAATTTAGTTTATGTTCATTCAGATTCTGATTAATTTGGAATCACAAAGTGCATAGTGGCTAAGAATTGGTGCACACGTCTTGTGTCCGTAAGTACACCATAATCTCACTATATGAAGTTCATACAGTATTCCCTGAATCAATTTACTATTAGGTCCAATCCATAGCTATTTCACTGTTTGCTATCTCGTAAAACGCTTTTAATAGTCATTTCTCTTTAATAGCCACATTTCTGTACTAGAGAACACACTGATTGGGTTCTGTTAGAGAAGTTGATAATATGACACTATAAATTATACTCTCCATACAATTACTACTGATTGATTACAAGCAAATTCTAGTATTTGAAATGTAGCCATAAAATCTACCATTATTCTACCTTGACACAATTCGTGTCTCTGATTCAGCCTACTTAGTAGAAAATATCATTGAAAAGTTAGTGCATCACAGGAAGGTAAAATGATTTCAATAAAATTCTGGCGAAATAATAACGCAAATAATTTGCCTCTAACTGATTTATAGATTGAAATTTTTATGAAATGTTTGAAACAAATAATATGCCACGAGAGGGATAGTCATTTTAATGATTTTCAGAACAAACTCTTGTGTGTGCATCTGCTGCTACGGAGGGTTTGAGGCCTATAAAAAGTTCTGTAAAACAAAGTGCGGGCGTTTCAGCTCCCGGGCGCTGTCTCCACGTAGGCACAGCAGCCCCATTTGGCTATGCCCTTCTAACCCTATTCCTTCTAACCCCACTTGTCCCGCTCCCCCTGACCACGTTCCACTCAGGCCCTTATAGCTCGGTCCCGCTCCGCCAAATCCCTCTCTACCCGGTCCCGCTCTGCTCGTCCCCGCACCGCCCGGTCCTTCACGGGCGGTGTGGGACCTCACGCTCCGCTTTGCCCGGCCACACACTGCCAGCACGAACTTTGCCTGGTCCCTCAACGCCCGGCCCCTCTCCGCCCGGCCCCTCCCGCCCGGCCCCTCTCCGCCCGGCCCCTCTCCGCCCGGCCCCTCTCCACCCGGCCGCTCTCCACCCGGCCCCTCTCCCCCGACCCCTCACCGACCGACCCCTCTCCGCCCGACCCCTCTCCGCCCGACCCCTCTCCGCCCGACCCCTCTCCACCTGACCCCTCTCCGCCCCGTCCCTCACTGCCGAGCCCCTCTCCGCCCGGCCCCTCTCCTCCCGGCCTCTCCCGGCCTGCCCATCTCCCTCCTGACCCCGCGCTGGCCAGCCACCGCTCCGCCCGGCGCCAGTCTGTGCGGCCCCGCTCCGCGCAGCCCCTCTCTTGCAGACCCCGTTCCGGCCGCCCCGCTGGGCCCGCCCTTACCCGGCCCACGCGGCGTCGCGCTTAAACTTTTATGCGACGCGACTCTGGGGCCCCTTGCTCCCGCCGGTGGCGGCGGCGGCGGCGCGGATGGCGCGGCGTGTCGCTCGATCACCTGCCGCTGTCCTTTGTCGCGCGCCCACCCGCACGCCCCCGCTCGATCCACAGCCGCCTCCGAAGCCCGCGGAACTCTGCGTGCGGGTGCAGATTAGTCAGTTCACAAAATGACGCTGCAGAAAACCGACATTCCAGTCACAAAGAAAGACTTGTTGGGAAGCTTTACGCAAAAGAAATTGGTGATTGCAAGTTTAGCTAAAAGATTCAACCAGTAAATCAGAGGTTATTGCTGTTTTTTTAGGCTTATGCTATTCAATATATTAATTTCGTTAAAGAAATTTAATTGCAAAATTTTTCCGAACTAAATTTGATGAACTAAATTTGCGTTGTATGCTCAAGTGAGAAAAATATTTAAAATCGTATTTAGCATGTTTTAACAAATACCCTGACTGTAATGAATGAAAATCATAATTTCTGGATCAGAGAAAGCCATTTATAATAGTTTTAAAGTAAAAAGTCTTCTAAAAATTATATATACTGCGGTGAAATTTCTTTCGCTTCTGCTGAATGAATCTTCCAGAATCTTGTGTAATGCAATAAATACAAAATTTAATTTGCAAAGATATTCTTGTGACAAATTATATTCTTAAAAGTATTGTATGATATTTTTGTTTTACTTTTTTCATATCCATACATTTTATCATCAGATATTTACAACATACACATGCCAATCGGTAATATTCCCCTCAGTTCAGTCGCGACGGCAAAAATTTCCGTGAAGAACATTCTCCAATTTGCTTCCCTGCCGACGCAACCAACTCGCTGATCGTTAACTACGCAGAGGCACATCGATAGTAATGGTGGAAACATGTCTCGTATTCTCAGTAATACGGCGTTGATTCTCAGAAGAACATCCGGGGCTACGTGGAACTGTTTAACAAGCGCAAATTCGGCGACGTTGCGTTTGCTGATTGCATAGGGTTGAATCATAGCTCTCGAATCAGAAAGGGAATTCTGATAGTGCGCGCACGGGTAATCATGCAAATGTGAGGGCGGACTTGCGTGCACACGGGCACGCGTGGTCGACGTGCAAGCGCAGCAGTGTATTATTAGCATATTCCGCTTTAATTAAATATGGTGACAAGGACGCGAGCAGCGTACCGTTTTTAGTATTTTGGCAATTGGTTTATGATGCGAGCTGCACAATCCAAAATCAGAGCAGGTATTCAAATGGACGTTGCCACTCACGGTCCAAATGGGCAGGAAATTAATTACACACAACACTGTCCTGTAATAAAAGAAAGAGGTCCGCATTCAGGTCTCGAGAGGGATGACGTCACGTATTATGTAATTAGGGACGTGCTCGTCGTTAGAGGGGATATTGCCACTAATGTTCGCGCGGAGAGTGCCAACGTAGTTGAACAGTCGAAACACATGAATGTGTTTTATTGATGTCGCACGGCAATCATAGAATATAATTAAAACGCCAAATATTTTTCTTCCCTAATTCTAGTATTGTTACCTCCGTGGTAAACATAAATCATTGCCCTGAAATATAACCGGTTGTAATTAGAAAACTTTTAAGCACACATTACGAGCAGACTTAATTATCAGCGCGTCATATTTTGCACAAAAAAATAATGAGAGAGAATACGAATTTCGGCGTCAAACAAACGTTACAACGAACAAGTAGATAGCGCGACGCCGCGTCTATTTGTCTTGGAGCTCAACATGCTCATTTACGACGCAAGACAAGCGTAGAAATGAATGCAAGTCGGATATATCTCCGCGTACGTATCTCGCGCTTGATTATGCATAGCAGCAGACTGCGCGCGCCTCCCGTCATTCTTAGATGCGTCCCAGAAGATAACGCATAAATTACACAGTTGTAAAAGCAAGCGGATTTACATAACTTTTATTCAAATAAGGGCCAAGGAGCGAGTGGCTACTGCAAGACAGTATAAATGCAATCTGACGTTTCCGGGCGCTGTTCCAAGCGGTTGGCCACGAGCGGGCGCCGCAGGAGGAAGCCAGGCGAAGGGGGGGGTTGGTACCGCACGGCGCGGCGTAGAGAAGGAAGGATATGGAGATGCAGATGGAAACGGGAGAACGCGTATGGCGAAGCACCAGAGGAACGGCGAGAAGATGTGGGCTATAAGGAGAAACACCGCTCGATGCGTACAGGATGAGGATTTGATGTGGATATTGCGGTCTCAAACTGGATTCGGTTCATTGCCACGGGTGCTACACATCTGAGAAACCCGGGGCTGCTTTATCTCGTTACCTATCTAATATTTTTTTTTAAAAAACGGTACACTATTATTACATTCGCTCTGAAAATAAGGCTTTAAGTTAAAAGTGTTTCCTGTCCCGCCGGGGGAAACTAATGATAACGGAAAACTCGATAAAAGCCATCTGGAAAGTCACATTTTTAGCAAATACAGTATGTTGATAAAAATGCAAGTTATGTGTATTTGAGTCAGGATTCCTTATTGTTTGGGATTCCTTCTACAATATCCCTTCACTTATAGAAATGGTTCTCAGCTTAGCTTACGGAGCTCATATAGCCTTTACTACTCACACATTTCTTTCTGTTTTAATGTAAAATCAGAATCATAAAAATAGGAAATTGGTGTGTAGAGCAATTTCATAACATGGTGCTTGATCAATGACAAGGGAAATAGAAATAATACAAACATTACAGAAAATATCAACATACGTTTTTATGTTCTCAAAAAAGCGATTCAATCATAAAATTAGAAGACTCTACATTTTAAACATATGCTTATTTGAAACGCACATCAGGAGCAGTTCGTTAAATATTGAAAATAAAATACCATGAATAGCTCAAAAGATGTCTGAATGCAAAGGATTTGCTTTAATAACATAATTCAAGTGAAATGAATAACTACTATTATTTTATGTTCCCTTACCGTCATTAAAAGAGTTAACACCGTTTGAAATGTTCTAAAAATAAAATAAAAATTAAATATAATATAAAAATAATATGTAATACAATATATAAATAAAATATAAAATATTCGAAAAATAAAATATCAGGATAAAAGAGAAAACAAATGCTTTTACGAAAAGTTGGTCCTTCCCCCACCCGTCTTGAGCATCGTACTGCAGTATGCGAGCGTTTATTTAAGGCAGCGGTCCGTCAACTCCAATGAGCGGGGCGCAGCCCTGGCCTCAACAGTGTAGAAGACTAAATGAATGTAGTACGTCTGTACGATGTGTAGAAGACCACATGAATATAAAAATATAAACATGAGCACAAAGTACTGAAGCACGTTTTGAGCATCCTACCGCAGTACGCGAGCGTTTATCTAAGACGGCGACCCGTGAACTCCACTGCGCCGAGCGCAGCTCTGGGCGAAGGGCGCTCCGCGCGCCGCGGGGCGCGCCGCAAATAACGCGGTTATTGCGTCTGGACAAGCGATTACGCGTCCGCGAGCGGGCAGGCGGTTAGGCGGTCGGCGGGCGGTCGTCCGTGCGCGCTCACGCTCGCGCCCGCGCGGGCGGGCGGACGGACGTCTCTCTGCTGCGAGCGTGCGTGCCAGCGCGCGCGCGGATCGATGCACGTGGCGCGGCGTGGCGTGGCGCGGCGGGCGCGAGGAGGCGCGCACGTCCTCGCACGCGCGCGTGCATGGATGCGTGCGTGTGGCAGTCGCCGCTCCCGGGTGGGAGGGGGAGGGGGCGACGCGTCGACGGTGACGCGCCCGTGTCACGCCCGTCCGACGGCCCGACGCCGACGCCGCTCCACGGGCCGACCGGCCGACGAGGGAGCGTGACAGGGGGCGGGCGCTCGGCGCGCGCGCGAGCTCGCCAGACACCCGCCGCGCCGAGGGCCCGGCCGACGACGCGGCCGTCGTGTCGAGTGTGTTAGTGAAGGGGCCAGTGCGTGACGGAGTCGGCTTGCGACGCGTGAGAAAGGGTTGATGATACGAACGGTTCCGTAGGGCCTTGATTCTAGATATAATACATCTCCATATTCATATCTACGTTTTCGTGTTATGAACGGGTGAGTGAGGGATAATCATAAGCCACACCATGTAGTTTTCAGAAGCCGCTCGTTTAATGTTTGACAGACACATGTTAATCTATGGAGGACCAAGGAAATTAGATATTATCCTACTAAGGGGCGAATAGGAATATGTAATATTGAATGGCCTGAGGGTTGCTCAGAGTGATTTCTTCCACCACAAACTAGTGGAGCTACAAGACATACACTCTTGCAGTAACTTTAGCCATTTTTTAGCATTCAGAGGGATTAACTAAAATGATACCTGCGCCATTGTAGGCATCCTTTGCTCTATTCACGGAAAAAATGAAGAAAAATGAGGATTCGTTTTTGCAACATGTTTTTCTTTATAACTTGCATAAAGAAATTTTGCTAAAAGTTGTCGGATGCACGAAACAGAGTGGAAAATATTTTTAGAACGTTTCGCTCTTTTTCAAGTTATGTCTATAGATATCGTTAGGAAAACCCGGCAGACGTTGTTCTGCGCTTCATCTCCCTCTTTCTCTCCCACCACCCTTTCTCACTGTCCCTCCCTCCCTCAGCCTGTCCATGTCTGTCTGTCTGTCTATCTCTGTGTGTCTCTGTCTCTGCCTCTCTCTGTCCCTCTCATTCACATTTAGTTGCAGATTCTGCGCGTCTGAGCAGGTGAAATTATATCAAGAAGCGCCGGACCAGCAAAACTGTAATAGAACATTCAAGAAGAGCTCGTCCTGTAGATTACAGTGTGGGAAACGTTTCTTTGAGGCCTTCAATATTTTAGTTTTTGTTGCTCTCGAACGCTTCGTTTAGGAGTTATTTAACAATATAAATTGCCGAGTGTTGCAAGTTGCATTTGACGTGAAATATTTAGTTTTGTTCTACAGCGCCATGTAGAGGAGTTACAACAGAATTAACCGCACATAAACCTTCTGGGTGAAAAACACGTAGAAGTGCCAATTGTCATATATATATATATATATATATATATATATATATATAGAGAGAGAGAGAGAGAGAGAGAGAGAGAGAGAGGGAGAGAGAGAGAGAGAGAGAGAGAGGGAGAGAGAGAGAAAGAGAGAGAGAGAAAGAGAGAGATATTAGAGCCTGTAAATTTTTTTACGAATATTATTTAGAAATATCATTTCAGAGATGATGATTGAACACGCACATACATATACATATTTGTAAAATATATGATGAAGTTTTCAGTTTGAGGTTTTCATGTGACAAGATAGAACGTTGGGATAAACGAAATATTTTTGTAAGGAAGCGAAATAGTGAAAACGCAATAGATATCATTAGACTACACAACACTGGAGATAAAACCGATGGTATATTTCGTCTCAAAACGTTATATACTTGCTACAAATCTCGTAAATTGGGGTCCAGAAAATTTCTTTTAATACTTCGAGAGTGACTTCTTAGAATACTTCGAGACTGAACGGGACAACAGTGTATTTATGAGACAAAGAAAACTATAGGTTAGAATAGACTTAACCCATTATCCATTTCATTTTCAATAATTACATTGTAGAACTGCAGACGTAATAAATATCTACTACATTGATTCAAACAGTAATGCTGCAAATGGCAAACTTCCGACGATACAGAATTGTCCGTTTTGAATCCGGGTGAAAGGGTTGCACGATTATGCAATGTAATACGTGAGGGATGTGTTCATTCCCTCGATGTAGTCGTTTGGTTAGTGGAAGTATTCAGGGAATACAAGATCCACAGCATAACATTGCGCTCGGTTAAGTCAGATTGAGGGCGAGGATGTAGCGTGAGAGCAGTCTGTGAAGTGGTGACTTGTGATGCATGATATGCAGACATGTTTGTGAAGGAATGTAAACGGCGTGAATATGATTCGTGCAGAGATGGTGTAAAACGATGATGAATATACAGTAGTACAATATAACAACATCGGGTTGAAAATTAGCGAATATTACGAATATACATTCTTCGCATAAATTCTTCTAGAGAAAATTTGTTTTTAAATTGAATTTACATATACTGACTTAGAAAACAAAAGTACTCAGTTTTCTAAAGAAACGTATTACTGTTACTGGAAACGCAATATATTGTTTCTTTGTATGCTAATTTACAGAAATTAATTTTTGTTTTAACTCTATATGAAATATCAAACTGTAAATTAATATGCATTAAGTATTGTAGATATATGGGCCAATGACACACATCTAGAAGCGATTTTCGCCTAGCTAGCATTCTTCCATAAAATACACGCCGGGATTATCTCATATCTTGGCTTTGAATATTAAACGTACCATTTATTACATACCAAGGAGTCAGTTTCTATTGTTTCGACAAATAAATAAATACGTCACGCGTTTTAGTGTTGAAATATATGTGAAAACGATGTGTAAAGGGATGTTAGATTATATTTGGTAACTGACCGAGTTCCATCCACGTCTCAACGGGACCAAACTGGAATGAAAGTCAACATTATTAGACGTAAGACGTACAGAGGTGGATGATCGCCTCTATTCATGAGAAATTTCATGTGTTGCAAATCACATGTTTTTTTTGTTTCACCAAACACTTTCCTTGAATTGAATCCACACTGTGTCGAAATGTAAATTTACGACGAACAGAACACGGGCTACTCTCTTATTGAAAAGTCTCGTAAGCTTTAACTAGGTACGTTGTTGTTACTGCAAATTGTCATATTATGTTGGTCGCCAGAAAAAAGCATTCTTTACACGAAACATTTGCATGAAGAGCGACGATGTGTCTCCTTGCAGTTGGGAACGGTGACGAGAGTCAAACCTCTGCACGAAAACATGCCTTTGTAGACAACAGGAGAGGCGCGCGCGAGAGCACGCGTGGGTGGCCCCTCCAGCGACCTCTCTGACAATCCAGGGAGGCGAGTGGGCGGCAGTGCGTATGAGCGGTCCGGCACGTCAACAACGGCCGGGAAACAGAGGCCGCGATGGAGGCGGCGGCGGCACGAAGACAAAGGGAGCCCACGCGGGCAGGGGCGAGCTGGGCGGTGGGCGAGAAGACAAGACGTAGCGCAACCGTAGGGCGAGCGAGTGGCTGGCGGCGGCGGCGGTGGCCGCGCCGCGGGGCGTCGCTTCGACCTCAGAGCAGGCCCTCGCGGTGCCGCTGTCTCATTAGTACTCCGGCAGCGCGGCGAGGAGCGCCGGTCCAAGCGCGCGCGCCCTCTGCAGGCACGGCGGCGGTGGAGAAGGCGGCGGCGGCGGGGCCTGTGACGGTGGCGGTCGCGGAAGCGGTGGTGAGGGCGGCGGTGGCGGAGGCGACGGCGGTGCCTGTGTTGGTGGCGGAGGTCGAGGCGGAGGCAGAGGCGGTGGAGAAGACGGAGGCGGTGGCGGAGGCGATGGTGGAGGAGGTGGCGGAGACAGAAGCGGTGGCGGTGGCGGTGGCGGTGGCGGTGGCGGAAGCGAAGGCTGCGGCAGTGGTGCTGAGGGCGGCGGCGGTGCCTGTAGCGGTGGCTGTAGCGGTGGCTGTAGCGGTGGCTGTGGCGGTGGCTGTGGCGGTGGCTGTGGCGGTGGCTGTGGCGGTGGCTGTGGCGGTGGCAGTGGCGGCAGCAGTGGCGGTGGCTGTGGCGGTGGCTGTGGCGGCGGCGCCGCCACCCCTTGCGGCCAACTTCGTGCGGGGGCGGTCTCCTCACCCGAGAGTTAGACGCTCCCCGCTTCCGTTTATTTATTTATTTATTTATTTACGTCAAAAACAGTTAAAAACTGCGTATGACGAGCTATGGGGAGAAGTGAATTTTGTGCACGTTTTCATAATTCTGTGGTCTCTATCCTAAACCATATTCTAGTCGAATTTTGAATACAGAAAAGAGAGTTTTTTTCGAGTTTTGTTGACAAAATATTGCCGTTGCCAAGCAGCTGCGAACGCTGCGTTGAAGATGCACTGGGAGGATTCTGCAGGAGTACTCCATTGATATAACAGTAAAACCTAATGCCATAGACACCTCGATTTATGGTTATCTCCATCAATTGTCATTTTTCAAGGAACCGATTAATTTTCCTGTAAGGCAAGTATTAATATTCCCTCTTTTTTGGTGTCGCGTAGACCCACTGTCAACGGCCAGGCACATTTCACACATTAACCTGTATTGGATGGTCATAACTTCCAAGCAGGTTTGCGATTTTGATACATCATTCAATAAGAAGCGGGAGAGTTGGGCGCTTCCAGTCTCCGTTGCTGGCAGCGGCAGACGATCCATTAGAGATAGACTCGGAGGCTCCCGCGGAAGTTCTCCATATATATGTCACTGTATATTCAGTATGTTTGTGAACGTGGGCGCAATGTCAGATAATATAAAAAAATGTCTAGAGTTGCTTAGTTTGCATGGTGATTAATTTGATTTACATTTCAGTAATGGTTTTTATGCATGTTTAGAAATTTCTTTATGGTAAGAACTGCAGTTTCAAGTCTTGTTAGGAATGAAGTCCACGATGAGAAGAATCACATAGAGGTGTGAAAAAGAAATGAGTGAATACCCGGAATTAAATAAGTTTGTATAAGTTATTCAAGTACAACACGCGACAATAAACTTCTGACGTTCTATATATTCGGCGTGATGGACCAACGACCATTTTTCACTGGAATTATGAGTGATGAATTAAGACATGTTTGTCTATCTCGTTGCTGACAGAAACACGCCATTACATTGGCAAAAAGACAAAAGTTTCCGCCCTTATTACTGAAGCCATCTTCAAGGTAGAATTTTTCCTCACAATAGCACCATTTCATTCTCCCCTCATATTGCGATTCTACACCTTATTTCCACCTCACCACTTTGCTAGTTGGCGACTTATGTGGTCCGCCAACACTGGCCTCTAGAACAAACTGTTTGTGCCACTTCACGCCTCTGCCGCCTTATATTTCACCACATAATGACTGCAGACTCATGAATTTCCCATTTCACAAACTTTCCATTCCTTGCCTTGTCACTGTTGCCTTATGACACTGTTACTTCATGGTCACCTTCCTATTACTATTCTTCTCCTTCGTCAGCATCATACTCCTTCCCTTTCCAATCTTACACTCTCATTTCATCCCAACAGGCAAGACGACTATCATAGAACCAAACCTCTACAGTAACTTCATACTTTCTAAGTTAGAGTCCTGTTTGTTACATCTTGTTGCCTCTACAATGTTCCATTACACGCAAAATCACCCCATCTCCAAACGCGTCCAATCCTCACCACAATCCAATCCCTCCTTCCACTTCCGTCACCATCACCAGAACTACGATTGCCGCTGTGTTGCCTCTCCGTCACCACATCATCGCCCATCCCCGCTTCCGCCCCGCCCCCCCCCTCGCCACCGGGCGGGGTGGAGCGAGCGTTCCCACAGCCGTACACGCGGCCTCCGCACGTCCGCTGGCGGCGATAACCCCGCCGGCACGGAATTAGCACACAGGAGATGCATTGCAATTGGGCAGTGACTACGGGCGCCGCACTGCCGTGCGCCCGAAGACAATGGATTCATAACGCACGCCCGCATCCACTACGTGATAAGCCGTCACTCGGCGTGGAGATATCGGCGCGTATTGTGGCGCACAGGAAACGAAAATAAGTGCTTCCTCGTCAATTATCGAGCGCGCGAAAATAGATGCCGTTGTGTCACTGAAGACTGGCACGCAGTGCGGCAATTTTACAGATAGATAAAATACAAATTTGTAATAGTTGGTTCTTTATTGAAATACAAAGTGCATATGAAAATAAACGAAAAATATTGGAAAAGAGTATTTTTGCTTTTCAATTTGATCGACAAAAAAGGTTGAAAGTAGGCTGAAAAGATGAATTACCCCTTAAATTAATTGCGTAATTCGTTAGTGAAATATTACTGGAGATGTACATGAAATTATCGTAATATGTGGTTCACCCATAATATATCCGTGTTTGCTGCGTAAATGGTGCTATGGTAGGAAAATATGTTTTCAGAAAAACTAGTTTTAAAAATTTAATATTATATATTTCGTTTTTTTAAATACATCTCAGCAAAATATTGACACTTGTATAGTGAGGCCATTGTACACCCTACAGATAGATATATTTCCCGCAAAAAAATTAACATTCTCTTTATAATGCAACATGTATTTGTTTTTCTCACATAACCAAATTCACAAACGAAAAAAATAAGAGTGAAAGAGGCCTGGAAAGTAGCTGTTTTTACTGAATGTAGATCTAACTATTTAACATTCACCTACGACCAAATCGCACTTTTGCCACTTTTGACATACATTTTTTAAGCAGCAAACATAGCTATTAGTACAATGAAACTAGTGGTGCACCAGAATGGCACAGACTTTCCTGTATTAGTATTCTATTTCCTTTGGTCTCGTCTAGCTATTCGGACTTGCCACATACTCTTGCCAGCTGCCATCGATTGCCACCAAAATTTCGTTTTTTAACATTTCTTAATATTTCGGTTTCTTTATAGTAGAACGGAAATATTATTTTAAGAATATTAAAGAACAGTGAAATCTCGTCCTAATGGTAATTTTTCTTTGAAAAATTTGGACCCATTTACAAGATATGGTGCAACTGTAAATGCGAAATTTGAAGCTCTTTTTCACAGGAATCTTTTGCGTTTTCAAAGAACTCTATTTAAAGTCATTTTAAGCACATTAACTCACAAATTCAATAGTGCTTACAAACTGTGGAAAACGAGCATATTAACGATGTGAGAAATCTGAAAATATTACATTTGTGTAATTTCTGAAAATACAAATAAATACCCCAAAATGAACTTTACGTCATATTAAAGAGTGCGATTAAAATCATCCGGTCAAAATGTTTGAAGAAAAAAATTTGAAGCTATTTATGAGAAAATGGCGTTGGAACGTTTCTAAAAATGCGAAATTTTGAGCTAGTTTTCACAGAAAACTCTTCCGTTTTCGAGAAACTTTACTAGACATTATTTAAAGTACATGCACTCATAGATATAATAATATGAACAAATCACCGCTAATGTAAATATTAACGACGTGAAAGACAAATCAATAAGTTACATTTTCGTATTTTTTGAAAAAACAAAAGAATAGAGCAGTATACTGTTTGTGACTTATCATAGAGTGCATTAGGCACTATCTCTACCAAAAGTTTAAAGAAACAATTTTTAGCCGTTTTTGAGAAAAATTTGTTTGTGTAATTCTTTTAGTTGCACATATTGCACGCAATATTGCGCGAAAACTTCTAAACGATTCAAAAAATGTACATGACCTTAAAGAGAGAACTTACTTTGAAGAACAAATTTTATTTGAAGGAAAAATCTCAATCTTCAATTTTGTAGTTGAGGAAAAAATTCAAACTTACAATTTTTGAAAATTTAGAGTTAACCGCACAACTCCGACCAATACAACCTTAGTAAGTGTATTTTACTCTATTCATAGAATAAATTTTTAAAACATTTGGAGCCGTTTTCGAGAAAATTTTGAAAATGTCCGTGGGGCTTCATGTAAAGTACCCCCAAATATTTAAGAAAGTTTTTTCAAATCTCAAAACTTCTTCTAGAGCCATATGAACAGGGGTTCCTTCAATTTGGAAAAAAAAATCTTACGAGTGTTTTAGGCGCTAGTAGTGTTCACAGACGGACGGACAGACGAACGGACAGACGAACGGACAGACAAACGGACGTTTTGCTTTCAATTAGATTTTCGGTATCAAAGACCCACAAAACAGGTATTCTGGCTGTACCACGTGTCAGGAGGTATTTTTTTCTTAATTTAGCAACTAGTTTTATCCACTTTTTGTGATCACGGCCCGACAATAAATTTTTTCCGCCGAAAATTGGCCATTTTTTCGCGCAGCATTACATAACTTTCCCTATACTACGGATATTACTTCGTATATACGTACGTATACGGGAAAGTAAAAAACGTATTCAAAAAACAATATTTTGAACGCTAAAAAAACGGATTAGATGGCCTTGTTCTATAATAATCATGTTTCGTGTTTTGACATTACATTGAGAGTAAATTCATATCGAATATATTGGTTTTCTTAAATGTAACTTATTAATTGTCGAAGTAAAATGATTGAATTCTCAACAAGTTAAAGCAATATTCACCCGTACACTATGTTTGTCGTCTATATTGCCTCCATGGATGATTGACTAAGATTATATTACCCATATATCATGACATGATCATTTGATATTTTGGAATTGCAACATAACACTGCCTGTGTCACATTTTGTGTGATGACACAATGAATGTTAATAAAACTGGAATGATTAACGGTGAGTGATTATATTGGCAAGGCAAATTGTGCAGACCATTAACGCAGGTGTAATGTATAGATTTAAACCTATTCTGCTCCTTTGTTCATAGGCGGTATATATCATTATTGCTTTTCGTTTTATATACCAACAAATGACAGCTAAATTGTATAGGATCTAAAATATCTAATTAGTACTACAAATCTAAATGCCTTATATTTGGTTTTAGCTCGTAAAGGGTCTGGTCTCTTAAGCGAATCTTTACTTTCTCTAGCCCATCCTTGCACTTTAATAAGCTGAGTAGCAGTTCGACATGAAGTTGAATTCAATAAGAGCAAAACTAATGCACTTTTTCATTCTATCCTGCCACATTTTTTATTTCTAAGAACATTTGAGACAGAAATTTTGTAGTAATGGGGGAAAGAATATGATTATTTATTTTTGTGTCAGCGCGAAACCCGTTAGACAGAAATATTTTCATTTTTCGAACATAATGTAACATCGCTGAAGCTCCTGTAAGCACTACCTATATGCCATTTTGTTTCAATTTTTCTACTCCAATTTAATGTATTTTGGCAGAAACAATATCGCTGGGATGGTTCAAATCTTTGAATTTACATAACGTGATTTTTTTTTTTTATTTCTATGAAGAAAATAATTTATTAATTTGATTTGATCACTTAGACCACTTTTCCAAGAAACGACCTTAAATGCTTGTAACTTTGGAATAGTATTGCATCACATAAAACTGTTTTTTAACTTTCAAAAATTGTTTGAACCTGACGTGATCTAGAGGCCGTAAAACGATCCAAACCAGAGGGAGACACTTGGCGCACCTCGCCAGTTAGTGATTTCTGCTTGTAGGAGGTCGATTTGAATTTTCCGTCGCGAGCTGCAAGCGTGCGCTTTCTTGTTCGCGATAAAAGCGAGAGCGTACTCCATTCGCATTGGGATATCGATTGCGTCGGTGCGTACACGCGGCTGCGGAGAACCAGGAGTGGTTGATGCGGGTGCGTGGCGAGGTGGAAGGGGAGTGAAGGCGGGAATGGAGGGGTGGTGAGGAGCAAAGAGCGTGTTGGCCGAGGCGGTGCTGGAAAGGGGTCGAGGGGAGAAGAAGCTGCGCTAGAGGCGAGAATGAGGGCGAAGAGGTGAGGGTATGAGGAAGAAGGCGAGGTTCAAGAGGCGGAGAAGGTGAAGATGGGACCGGGGAGAGTACGAGAGACAAGGGGGCAGAGGTGGTAGCGAAACGAGGGTAATGGATGATGAGCAGGGGGTGATGAAAGGAAAGAAGCGAGGACGTCATGGCATTGCGAGGAGGAAGGGGCCGGGAAAATAATCGAGGGGGCGGAGGCATGCAGTGGAGAAGGGACGAGAAGTTGTTGGAAATGGGTAGCGGCGAGGAGGCAGACGCATAGAG
This sequence comes from Acheta domesticus, assembly GCA_031308135.1. Taxonomy (NCBI): domain Eukaryota; kingdom Metazoa; phylum Arthropoda; class Insecta; order Orthoptera; family Gryllidae; genus Acheta; species Acheta domesticus. The sequence goes on from JAHLJT010008446.1 coordinate 237,929,295, forward strand.
AGGGGGAGGATGCGATTGCGCGGTGAGGGGGAGGGGGACGAGGCTGTTGTTGGCGACGGGAAACGAACGGGGGAGAGGAGGCAAGCGGGAAGGGGCGAGAAGGTGTTAAGAATGGGCATCGGAGTTCAGGGAGAGGCGTAGAGAAGTGCAGGATGCGGTGGTCTGGCGAGGGGAGGGTAGACGAGGCTGTGACATGGCGGGGAAACGAGCGAGAGAGTGGTGTGGGGAGGAGGAGGGGCGAGAAGGCGTTTTGAATGGGTAGCGGCGAGGAGGCAGAGACATAGAGAGGGCGAGGATGCGGTGGCGCGGCGAGGGGGAGGCGGGACGAGGCTGTGGTTTGGCGAGGGGAAACGGACATGAAGGAGCGAGAAGGCGTCGGGAATGGGTAGCGGCAAGGAGGCAGACGCCTAGAGTTGCGGTGGCGTGGCGAGGAGACAGAGGCGTGACGAGGAGCAGGGCGAGGCGTTGGGGGTGAAGGTCAGAGCATTGGGAAGGGTTAGGGACGGAGGAACAGGGGTGTAGCAAGATGGAAGGAACGAGCAGGCCAAGGCGGGACGAAGGTAGTGGCGACGACCGCCTGGATGCTCCGCCTCTGTCGCCTTCCACTTGCTTCCCTCCGCGTTTCACGGCAGCGTCGCGAACTCTCGTTTCAGAAGCAGCAACGTTGGGGCTCACGCAGTTCCCCTGGAGAGTTTTGGAAATCTGCTTCAGATGGGGGATGCAAAGTGCCTGAAGGGAGATTTCATTAAGCTGTGGACTTGTTACAGATTTCATTTTAATAATGACAGGTGTTTTCTTTGTATTTATCTCATTTTACAGCCATTTCGTTTGTTACAATAAGAGGTAAGGTAGATGATCCGACGTTGGTAGGACAATGCAGTACTGAAAACTGCTATGACGCACAGTCGGACGTATGCATTTTGTATCCTTTTGAATCAGCAATCACTGACTATCGCAATTGCTCTAGCAATGTCGCGGACCAAGAAGTTTTTTCCTACATAAATTGGATTTTATCATTAACACCGAATTACAAATGAAACTTCTTTACAATACTTCACAAGTTTAACTACCTTTGACAGGTTTCTAGCCAACACAAATTCCAGCTTTCAATGGACAGACTATTTCTTCCCAATGTAATTTCATCCGCTTTGCCTCCCCACGGTCGCTACGCCCCTGATACCCTGTTCACCTACCAGGTCCCTAGCGTCTCTCCGACCCCAACCCTCCCTGTACCCCCGACCTCTCCCGACCCCCTCTTCATCTCCCAACGCCCTCGCCTCCCTCGACGCGCGGCCTCTGTTGCCCTGGCGCCCCGACAACCCCTTGCAACCCCTCACACCTCACCTCATGTCACCCCACCTCACTGCCCTCGCCCCTCCCCAGATGCTCACCTACATTAGCAATGCGATTCCGCGAAGCTCTTTAAAACATCTTACACTATTTCTAGCTTTAACTGGATTTCAGTGATAGGAAATCTCACTTAGTTGAGAAAGTTTTGACGATATAATGACTTAGTAACCCCGATTCTCTTTCGAAGATGGAATAACTGCTCAGCGTACATCAGCTTAACTTTAGAATAATAAAATGAGTTCCTCTTACAAAGGGCTTATAAACAAAATATTTGTTTTGGGACATACTTAATTGAAAGTTAGTTGCATTTTTATTTAATATAAATTTGAGTCAAAACATCAATTTCAAAAGGAATACAGTTTAATCTGATGTATTGCACACTGAAAAATTTTGCATTACTTTTTCATACATAGTTATTTTAACGTATTACAACACAGTGATAGCGCTCAAAGCGCCCTTTTTCCAAACATGAAAGAAACTGAAAAGTAATAGTATAAGCAATAATGTAGAAGACTCAATGAATGTAGTACGTTCGTACAATGTGTAGAAGACTAAATGAAATTAAAAATGTAAACATGAGCACAAACGACTGAATTATTAAAATATCCTGCATAACACATTCTATCCTGTTATTGTCTGAAGGAGACATAAACACTTTCTTTTTGCAAGACATCACTGCTAAATATTTCTTCGTCGGTATCCATTACGGGAAATACAAACACGGTACGAATCACGAGACAAAACAAAACATTCATTGTTGTTGGGTAACAAAAAATTAACAACTTCGCATACATTTATCACATTAAAGACATTTTTCAGAGGTTATAAAATCGAGAATTCTGGTATATGTAAAAAGATCTAAAGAAGAAAATGAGCTGATTGGCTCTTAACCAGGTGAAAACCTCATTTATCAAAGCATGAAATTACTTTTTAAATTTACTGTGAAGGACAATATTGCAAACTCTTCTGTGAAATTCTAATATTTATGACCAATTTTGTAGTTACGCTTTTATATAGTAAAAATTTAAGTTTAGACAATCCCTAGTAAATGGAGTTTTCATATATCCATACTAATTTCCTTCAGTCTAATGGTGCAAATTATGTTATTCACAATGTAGTACATAGCTTAGTAACGACGTTTGCTTATTGCGGGCGCCTTCGGTATTCGCAGGGTATATTGGAGGTTAAAACATAAATAGTTTCTTTTTTTGTGTCAAAAATCTGAGAAATAAATAAAATTATTCTGTCATATATTTATATACCTTTCTACTTCTGTTTTAATTTTTTTGTCATTTCTTCCTTTAAGACGACCATAGAACAATAGCGGAGAGGTATTGCTGACCTGCCTCTTCTCACTTCCCCTCTCGTGACGTCTCTTGGCTACCCCTGACACCACCGACTCAGCATCCCTTTCCACGAAACCCTCCACCCAGGTTCAACACCCTCACCAATCTCTCACACTCATAGCATCCTCGCCCCGCGGGCTCCTGCGCTTCCGCCCCCGCCCCGCCCCCTTCGCCCTCGGCGCAGCCCCGCCCCCTCGTCCTGCCCGGCGTCCCGCCCCCGGCGCCGGCGATGACGCAGCCTCCCAGGGGCCGGCGGCGGGCGCCCTAATGCGCGCCGTGCAAATAGAGCTGCGTGACCATAAAGGGAGGCGGCCACGTCGTCCCGGGGGCGCGGCGCTGCTCTTTCTGGGGAGCGTCTTCTAGCGGGCGCGCGGCGTAGGCCGGCCGGCGGGGACGGCCGCCTCCTGCACACTCCGCATCTCCGCCGCTCCGCTACTCCGCTACTGCGCTACTCCGCTACTGCGCTACTCCGCTACTGCGCTACTCCGCTACTGCGCTACTCCGCTACTGCGCTACTCCGCTACTGCGCTACTCCGCTACTGCGCTACTCCGCTACTGCGCTACTCCGCTACTGCGCTACTCCGCTACTCCGCCGTCCTACTAATCTGCTATGCTACAGCTCTATCTGTTTCTTTCCTACCACCATTCACATTATTTCACATCATTACCATCATAATATTCTACCCTATTATCGTATAGTCATATTAACTTACCACCCTTCCTGACCACCGTACTATCACAAAAGCATTTTTTTCTCCCTATCATTCAGTCAAACTTCCGACATTTTATATCACCTTACAACCTGTCTCACGCCAAATCACATCGAATCGCTTTGCCGTCCTACTATCCTAACGCCACCATTTAACCACCTTGTTACTTCACCAAAATTTCCCAATGGCCATACCACTCGTCGCCTGCCACCTTATCAGTCTACAAGAATACTATCTTAATACCCTCAATCATCAACCTATGCCATCACTATCATATTGCCCTAATGCCATCTCCAACTCACACCGCCAACCCGGCAGTCCCAACACCACCCACTATCTTACATCTGCAGCCAACTCACAAGCGCTGAAACTGTCACCCCCATCACGGAGTCTCGACCGTCCCATATTCTTCCTATTATCCTGGCATCCTCACTATCTCCTCGCAAATGAATTTCACCGCAATTTCCACAAGCCAAAACTGTTTTTTAATAGCGTTACCGGTAAATGTAAGCAAATCCACCTAATGAATGCTACCTCTCCAAGAACTTGCCATTAACCCTAGGGTTAGTGTTAGTTGCCACTAGTGGTAAACCATAGACTACCTTAGTATATTGTACATAATGCTCCAAAAGTACTTGAAATTTAAAATATTGTTTAGAATGTTTTTATTTGGTGTCTGAGTGCACGAAAACGTCTGAAAAGCTAGCTACACGCAAACCCCAAAATACGGAAAATGCCAAACTGGTACAGAAAATGGATAAACTGAATGAAAATTGAAGTGACGAGTGCGACCCGTCGCTATATGTTGACCGGTTGTCCAGTTACGCAATAATTGCGCAAAACCAATAGTTATCTATAGTTTGATGAACCTATCGATTTCATCATATCCAGGGGGGACTTCTTAATAGATTGAACAATTACGCACAAACGTAATCGATATTACCATAATAATATTTACCATTTAAATTATTATCCAATTTCAAGCTAATAGAAAGGGAAGGACTGCTGAACAACTTGTAATATATTCAGTCGCTTGTATGTTCAATAGTCTACCAGCATTTCTCTTAATTTTACAATAACTAAAAAGACTAGTAGATCCCTCATTAGATTTTTCACTTCTACAATATATAAATAACATGTAATTACAATAATAAGTAAAAATAGTTTGCTTTCTTGCCACTCTGACAAAACTATTTTGTAACTTTGATTGAAATTAATTTAAAGGTAAAGTACATTCACTAGCTGTCATTTCAAATAAAGTCCGCTGAAAAAGTAAAGCTTCATTGAATAATATACATAATTCTGTCTCTAGAGTGGACACTTGTTATAACATATTTATGACTTTAATTTATCTATTCTGTCACTGGTGAATTGATAGTTTTAAAAAACTCAACCTAAGCACACTATTACCTAAGCTGATGTAATGTACACAACATGTGTCATTTTGTTCACTTTCATCAACGAAAAGCTGTTTCGTGATTACGTTCACATATGTGGTTCAATTAAGGTTAATTGATGTAAAGAAAATTATTTGTGAAGGTATTCGCACTGCGTCAATATGATCAAGTATCCTCTGTGAGAAAACCGTAGTTCTGACCACTGTTTTATTAAATTTCCTTCAGTGAGAACAAATATATAATTAGGAAAAAAGATTATAGTCGAGGGAGATGGAGGGAGGGACGTAATAGAGATCAAATGTGCAAAGAACGTAAACCACCCAAGAAATTGCTAGCAACAGAGAATAGTATTTAGACGTAAAGGAAACAACGAAAAGGCAAAGTTGATTTTAATTATTCAAAAGAATGTACAAAGCAATGCAAACTTATTTATTTGGCATAATAATATTAAAAGTCTAAAAAATACTTCTATTTACAACCAAACACAATTAGTTATCGATTCGCATTCAAATGAGGAAAATATTTTAACTGAGAAACACCAATAAGAGTTCGATAATTTTCAAAACAAAATTCACATTTACAGTGCAAAAAATATATTTCAAGGACAAGATACCCCCAGGTAAAATTGCAATTTTTTTGCGTATTTGAAGATTTAAGTTCTCAATTATTTTCCCCTTCTAAATAGAAATAAAACTTTTCAAGTAGTGAGAGTAATGAAAAATGGTAAAGTTGTTGTTTATTTATTTATTTGGTCAAAAAACAGTAAAAACTGTATACGACGTATGGGAAAAGAGATTATCTGCGCACCTTTTCTTGAGGCATAGAATAAAAAAACTTTCAACTAACTTTATTTCAATAAAAGAAAAAGAACTACAGAGAGCCAAGTGATAAAATATGAGAAAACATTTTATAACTATTCTTCTAGCTCTTCTTCTGCTACATTCTTCTCTCTTTATTTTGTAATTCTTCTTCTAAATTTACTGCCTGAAATGGTGCAATTGCAGCATTTCACGGAGGGGATCGAACTCGTTTCTGACAGGCTCTCTGATTCATGATTCGGCGGGCATCCTATTTCCAGACACCAGCCGTATATCGCCAGAGAATGAAATCAAGTCTGAAGTAACGTCAATTTACAGGTATGCTGAGCTACAGCTCTCGCGAGGCTCACAAACCGGGCGCGGTATCTGACCCAGCATCCGCCGCGGGCCTCGCGAGTTCCCAGCTCGGGCATCCATTGGCGCGCAACGAGCCCTCATCAGCCCATTCATTTCCTGAAAATCGAGAACTTCAGCATATTCACCGGTCAGATTGAGGCCACGAGCTCGCCGCACCCCCACCCCTTCATCCTGGACGGCCGGACTCACAATCATAGGATTCCGACGAGGATTACATGCCCTGTTGTGCGCTTCTTTCGTGTCGGCTGCGTCCATAGAGCTCTGAGGCCCAACAGGAGGACGATCTCTCATTCATCGCGAAAGCGCGGCTGAAAAAAAATCGATGGATTACGCAGACGCGGATGGATTACGTTGCTTACGGATCTGTCCTCGCAGAGCAGTGGGATGGGTTGGTGCGTGCCCTTTCTATTGCGACCGAGTCAAGGGTTACAGGTTCCATTTCAACACACACATGGACAGCTTCGTTTAATCATGCCGAAAATTACTCGAATTGTTCGACAAAACACTTTCCCTTAACATATAATTATCAATTTGCGGACGTCGTACATACACACACGTTGTACAGACAGCGAAGGGTTGTCTCATTCATATTACATTTTTATATTGAATTTTTTCATTTCAAGAAAATTAATTATTTTAATAAATTAATATATATTCATTAGTTATGGGAACATTTATACATTATTTTAAAGATAGTTATAAATAAAAATAAATAAATAAATGTCTTTATTGGTGACGAGGCTCAGGTTATTTAGCCTGCTCTTCCGCCTGACCACTTTCAAAAGTTTTTATTACAGTTTATTTTATGATAAAAGGAGACCATTCAATGAGAAATACGTACGCAATTTAGATGAAGGGTTTCTCACATGGGAAGCAGGAGTGTGAGCGAGGGAGGAAGACGTTGATAGAACAAGAAACGCACTCACAACATTTCTGTGTTTAAGTTTATTAATTTTACGTTAGGGAGATATTAAAAATTAGTCACAAATATATCCGATTGAAGCACTTCGAGATTTAACTTAAATTTTGAAAAACTGTTTTTGACTCGTAAGTTAGTTACAGAAAAAAATTAGAAGGAGCTTGTTTAACACAGTGGCATGTTATTAAGTACTACTAATTGAGAGAGCGTTTGAAGAAGCTGAAATTGCGTACGTATTTTTGAATTACTCCTAAAAAACAGAAAGGGAGGAAAACTCGTCAGCCTACCAGCGAAAAACATCCAGTAAAGAGTTCAAGTCTTGAAAGAAAGAAAAAACGAATCTATTCGGTTATTAAAATTAGGTAAATAAAAAAAGAAGAAAAAAATCATAAACGTGGATACGATCAGATTAAATCTAGGAAAAGTTTAGAAACTTAAACTTTTCCCCAAACTAAAAAACGGCAAATTTTAAAAATGTATGAAGTGTTACCAATTGGAATATTCTCAAGACTTGAAAACCTGACCCAACATCTTTCACATGTAAACCAACGATGTATACTACAGTTATCGTATTTAAATAAATTCAATAATATCTGACAAGCACCTAACGAATATATGCTGTGTTCTCGAGAACCACAATTTCAGTAACATTTCAAACTTGTAAAATGTTTTTCCTTTTATAGGTTAATAGAAAATAAGAATGTTTGTCCGATGTTTCAGTGTTTATAATCATAAATGCTGTGGACTCAAGAAGAAGAGGTGGGGGTGCGGTGATATTATTAAAAGTGAGTTTTATTAAATTAATAATTTTCTTTTAAAATTAAGGTGTCCTAGAGAAAAAAATGTTTGTTTTAGGAGTAACTTTTTCCAATATTGGCATCTAATACGAAATTTCGTTTTATGCGCATAAACAGTTTATCACAACTAAAAAACACAACAAAAACCAAAAATAATATAAAGAGTAACGGTAATATATATTTCTTATACCTCTAATTCGCCATTATCCTCCTATTATTCTGTTTTGATCTTTCCCTGAATGTTTTGAAGATCACTTAACCCGAACAAGAAGCGGAATACGCCCTAGGTCGACTGTTTCTGTGTAGAGTCCACAAGACAGATATGCAAACCGGACGCTAGGTCACTAATACGTAATAAGACGTAAGTTCCCGACAAAGCGACAAACTAACTGCCTGCACCCCCGAAATGACAAAAAGGATTGTTGATGAACGGCGAAATTAAGTATGCTCGAGAGGTTTGATTCAGTGGCCCGAATAAAACGGCTTTGATCTTCGGGTCGGCGGAATGTGAGTGGCGACGGCGTCGCGAGGAAGGGGGCGACGGCGCGAGGCGGGGAAAGGAGCACGGATCCGGGAGCGGACAGGAGCGGGGAGGGACGCCGAGGCGACGAAGGGAGGGGTAGTGGGAGGGGCGGTTTTACAAAGGGAGGCTGCGGCACCTCGCCGTCGCCGCGCGCGCGGCAACTGTCAGGCCAACTTCGCCTGCGTCCTTAGGCTTCATTAATAATCTGATTACCTTTCGCGGTGGTGGGTGGGCAAGCAGCAGGCGGGAGGGGGCGGCGTGAGAGGGTGCGCGAGGAGGGGAGGTGCGAGGGAGGGGAATGCGACGAGTGGGCGACGTCGTGACGTCCTCGTCGAGCTGGGGGTGGGGGGGTTATAGCGAGGGGGCCAGGAAGAGGGTGGGTGAAGTCCGCGGGGGAGGGGAAGTAGGAAAGTGGGAGGGGAGGGGGTGAAGGCTCAGCGCGTCTTCCAGCCCCTGAAAGGAAACTTCTGGAGCGAACGGCAGTATTAAATCCGCGCTGTCCGGAGGGACAAGGGGACAGGCCCGAAATTCTCGGGACGTCAGGCGCCCGGACCGTCTCGCGGGAATTTCGTACCTCGGACGGAGTCCGCGTTATCCTTTGCCACAACGGGCGAGAGGCGCTATTGGTTCTCCAAGAATGAACTAAATTCTCCCGTTTACTTTATCAGATCGATTTATGCGGGGCGTGGTTCTATCCTTGGGACTGTGCGGCCAACGTCGTGACCTCAAGTCAATGTAGTATTGCCACTGAGAAGAAGATATAAACCTTGAAATGATAGGCAGAAAGAGTTTCAATTATAGCTTATTGGATCTGAAGCAATAAGATTTGGAGCTGAAAATATAGAGTAAGTAAATCATAACTTCCAGTAATTCCATTTATTATGCTCTTTCGATTCCTTTGTTCTGAAAATTGCAAGAATATAGTACTTGACGATAAAAATTGAAGCACAATAAACATAAACTCTGATCCATTAATCAAGAAAACAAATCCAGAAAGTCAGAAATTTCATCTTCGGTACGAACGTTTTGAATCAGTGCCATTATCTAGTATTTATACATGACTGGCTTTTATATTTTACATTTACGGGCGACTTTATGTTTGTTGAATGGAGTAAAGTGGTTTCTGTAGAGGGAGATGCTGGAAAATTTGTGACTTCCTCTAAGGATCATCGTACGGTACCGGTTATATTTAGAGCAGGGCATGCTTTTTTTCCACTCCGATGTTTACGACACATTTTACGGAAAACAGTTGGAAATATCTTGAGATGTATCCTTTCTCCGTTGCAAGGTATGGCATTCAGCGAAGCTTACCGACGAAGAAGTTACTTTGCGGTTTTTTGAAACTCAGCTTTTACTACCTCTCTTATCCACCAACATGAAAACGCACTTTTTCCACCGATAGCAGGGTATTCAACTGTAAATGTGAACGTTTACGTGGATATGTTTCATGTGTGCTGAATAAAGGCAGTTAAAATAGACTTTCTTTCATTAGTATACAAACAAATGTTACAGAAAAAGAAGTAACGTGAATAATAAATATTTGATTCTAGAGAAAAAATATACAATAACAATTTATACCCACACATTTCTGATAACGGTTTTTTTCATGCCGTTGGAGGTTTTTCAACCAATTATGAAGAATCGTTCATCACGGAGAATAATCATTTCTCAGAATGAACATAAATATTCTTCGATTCGTTGAATGTTCTTACTTGCATATTCTATTGCCTAGACCTCTATAAACAGATGTATCTTGGGAAAGATTTTTTTATCACCACCCAGAAGCAACTTCAGATTGAAGGTGGAGACGACGGCAATAGACTGTAAAATCACGACCGTGTTCCTTATTCCGTAGCACCTAATTTAGGGACTGAATTGTGATCTCTCAGCACGAACGTGCTCATTGAATTTCACACAGGTTTGAACCAATAAATAAGCAATGTCAGATTTTTACCTATTATACAAACTACAAGAAACAATTTAATCCGCTTGTACCTTTGAAAAATAATACGTCAATGCCTGCGCATCAGTTCCGTGTTGTCCCCTATTAGCATGAGAATAATTTTCTAGAACTTCCTTTAAATACACTTCTATGTCACCTTCGTTTATTTGTATGTGAAAATTTTCATTTTTAATAATCGGACGCTGAACACAATTCCTTAATAACAGAATAGTAAAGCAAACTTCTAAATGTAGGAAAATTTAGAACTTCTGTGAAAAAGTAACAGATTCTATAAAACAATCAAACTATTCATGTTAGAACACTGCTTAAAATTTTTTAAAGGTATTTTTTATAAGAACAGTGTTGCATAATTGATATGCTTCTGAGTTTTCACTTTTAGAAGTGTATTTAAAGTACAGTAAGCTTATAATAAGTACAGCGAAAATTGTTTATGGTGTAAAAGATTGACGTAGAGATTTTGACAGAAATACACGCTACATTTATCTATAAAATTGGATGAAACCCGAGGGAACCTGACGAATGTCATGCCCGATTTTTTGTTAAAATAATTTATTAATCAAAAAGGGACAGTCACATATAGAAGTCAAATAATAATTTATTATCCAATGAGAACTTTAATTTATTAATCAAAAAGCAATAATAACAGAGAAATAAAATAATACTGAATTTATTACCCGATGAGAAATATCATTGAAATGTTCAGAAGTAGGTACGCAGGTTTGATTTATTGTTTAATTAGTAAAATCATTAGTATTTTTATAAGGATTTCCAAATCTGCACCATCTGTCGGCCCAAAGAGCAGAGTCTGTTTCCCAGCAGATCGACTTTTCCAGTTGCCAGATTCTATCGCGCCAAAGCGAACGAATCCAGTGGAATCTATCGCGGCACACCAGCCTTACTCGGGGCGCCGTTACATTCGAATCTTGGTTCCGGCGACGGTTCCACTCCGAAGCGCATAAACTCGACCGCAACCAAAAATGTTACGGTTAAAGCGCCCCGCTCTACCGCGCTGTCGCACTACTTCCCACTGCGTCCTTCCAGCCATCCGCCCGCTCACCCGCGTCGATCGCGCCCCGCCCCCCCTCCCCACCCCCGCAGCTGCCTTCGCAGGGGCAGCACTCACCTCTACCACTACCCTCCCCTCCACCCCCTCTGCCCCACCCGTCCCATCGGTTCATTCCGATCACCGCAATCACTGCCTTCTTCCCCTTAGCGCCCTTGCCTCTACCTTCAACACCTCCGATTCATTCCCTTCCGCCCCGCCGCAGCTGCCGTCATCTCTCCCACCGCCACCGCGCTACTCGACCCCTCAACCCCACCACCCTTCGGTCCATCCAGACTCAACCGCCACCACTGCTTTCTCCGTCTCGTGCCGTCACCCCGACCTCCAACACTTCCACTCCACCCTCTTCCGCCGCGTCCCCCACCTCCACCCCCAACCGACGCCTTCGCAGGCGCCATCAGTTTCATGAATTTTGAGAGGAAATCTGCGCGCGACGCGGCATAAGAACCCCATACGCGCGACTCCTCGTTTCCGGCGCGCGCATTAAATATGCCGCGTTCGTTCGGGCCGCGCGCTGCGGGAGCAGGCGACCCAGTAAAATGCTCCCGTCTCGCTCCGGCCGCAGCCACTGCGTGGCTCCGAACGGCGCCAGCGAATGACCGAGCGGCGGTTACACGCCATTATGGTCCGCAGATCTGGCGGCGCGGAATGTTGAAACACGTCGTGCTACTGCAGCCGATGGAGAAAGGCCACGGAGAACGTGCGTATTACTATAAAATTCAAAGGCAAGTAGAAAATAGTAATATACTTTACAGGACAATAAAGTGCCGTTATCGTCGTGTTTCGTAATTGACTATATTTCATTCCGTTTTTTAATGTAAAACAAAAAAAAATAGATGTTACATTAGGTACACCAGTTTAAATAGTAGCGCCGCCGCCTGAAGTACATATGGTAATAGATGAACTACTGCTAAAACAGCACACAAGTCGTTTTACTTGTGACGGTCACATCTTATAATACCAGTTGAACCCGCAGAAGTGCATTCAACCCTGCAAAAATATTTCCCCCGAGTGGAGTGTGAAGTTGAGCGCGTAGGTTCCTCCATCTCTTATCCGTTAGAACATTATCGCTGGTTACGTTTTCAACAATTCAGACGCATTAAAAAGTTGAAGCTTTGCACTTTTTGAAAATTTAGAGGTTTTAATAAAATATGCTATTTATTCATTTATTTAATTTTTAAAAAAATTGTTTCATTTTTAGAAAAAACTGCCACAAATGTTCTCTTTTCTCTTTAATTGTTATTATTTCACTTCAGAAAACCAGGTCCTAATTCTCATATTGCTGAGGCTTTCTAGGTTGAATATTACATTTTAAATTATTTTTCCGCCAGATATGAATAAAGTCCGTATAAGAGGCTCTGCTCTCTGCTTAATATTGGCGATGACTGACAGAGTAGTTTTCTTTAAATAATTTAACCATATAAGAGATTAACCGAATCAGAAATTTGTATTAAATGTATTAAAATATGTTATTTTATAGATTTGATACATTGATCGTGTATTTCAAATCATCGTTTTATCGCTGCTCGTATCTTCTTATTTGAATTCTTTCTGTTTCACTTTCGGCAAATGACACAATTTTGCACTGCCGCTGTTGGTATTGTTTTGTTGTAAATTAAGATTTTCCCAACTGATTTAAAATCCCTGTAATACTTAACATTATTAACTGTTCATCGCTAAACAATAAATCAAATCATAAAACTATTTTTTAAAAATATATTATTAGTATTTTCAAAATTTCTCCCAAATTTGTCTTCAACAACTTACGTAAATTATTTAATAGAGGACACAGACATTTCATATAAATAAAACATAAATAAACCAGAAAATCGTAACCTAAATACAAGCATTCCGAATCCTTAATATAAATTTAGAGAAGTTCACCTAAGGCAGACTATGTTCCTCGCATCTTCCACCAACCCACTCTAGGCAGAACCCTTACATGAACTGCTTTGTAGCTTTGTCCGCAGCTTCTCTTGTTATGGCTTTTTCATACCCTCTGCTTGAATAGTCGCGACTGCGGGACGCTGCATTCTCCTTATCGTGTTACAGTGCTTATTGTTAGGACTGCGTCTATTGTCTTCCGCACGTCTCGGCCGCGATCTCCTTAGTGGAATAACGCAATTGGTCGCCGGTTTACAGCAAAGCCAGAGATGTTTCTGGTAGTAGAAACGGAGAGAGAGGTGGCCACGCCAATAGAAGAAACAACGTCGACGACAACGGGGACAACGATAGACGACAATTGATGTGAAGCTACGGTAAGAGGAGTCCTGCTAATGATACTGTATATAGAGGAGGATGACGTTACATAATACGATGGTAACGTGCTAAGACTGCCAAAACATTACTTGTGGCATGGGCACAGTAGAATAATAATTGTTTGAATGCCGTATGGAACAGTGAAGCTGGCAGCGAAAATTTATAGGTTACAAAAATTTGACGACCCTGCTATGAGTTCGAAAAATATCTAAACAAGCTAAAAGCGAAATCAAATTGCAGAGAAATAGACGAAGAAATGGTGATCAGCGGGAGGAAGGGAAATAGGGAGGAGCGAATGATGTTCGACACAGAAATCTGAAAACTCCCAATCAGCGGAACGCGCGACAACAGGGTTGGATGCGGCGTAGGTGATGATGATGTCGCTCTCTTCGTCGGAGGCGGCTGCGGCGGTGGTAGCGGCGGCGGCGGCGGCGGCGGCGGAGGCGGCGGTGTCGTTGGCGGCGGCGCCCGCAAAGCAGTTGCCGGGACGCGGTGAAATCGCGAGAGTGCAAGGAGCACGGGTTCGAACAAAAAGAGAGCCTCCGGCGGCAACAGCGCAGCGACGCCGCACTACACTAAAGGAGACTGCGTCTACACGAGATTCACACTGTACACGCGTTGTCAGACAAATGAAAAACACGCCTCTCAGGGAAATTCCATGCGCGCTCGGTCTTCCCGCGCCTCGCACCAAAGATAAAAATGTATACTTGATATAACTCGTGTTCAGCATAGAGTTACGTTTTTAATGCCGACGACTCGCTTCAATATTTTACTTTTTGCCTGCTACGTACTTGAGTAGTAAAGGTAAAGTATTGTATTGCTGCAGCAGCGATACTTTGGCAAAACTTTTGGAGAAAAAAATTGTATGGGGGGCTGTCATAAAAGGCGGATAAATCTTCTTCCTACATATAGCAAATTACTGCCTCTAAAATGTGTTGTCAATATACACGTTTTGTGAGTCATAGATGCCCAATAATTGGTTTACGTAAAGACATCTCTTCACATGTGGCCAACGACTTGGAATTGGTCGTAATATCAAGCCCTGCCTCACCCCATGATCAGGAACCTTCGACATTACATGCATGCTTAGTAAAGATTTAGAAAGATGAGTAAATAATGTTCTTTTACGTTAGTACGGTATTTTTAATCTTCGCAATCAATGTTTAAGGTGCGAAGATATCCAATCTAAGGCAATTCTACAAATTCCATATGAAGCATACTGTTATGATCAATGGGGTCGAAAGATTCCGAAAGATAAAAAATATTTTAATAGTGCTTCATTTTGATCCATTGATGAAACACGATTTTTGTGAAAAGACAAAATGACCGTTTCCACCTATTTTGATTCTCTAAATCCATTTTAAGAGTTTGAAAACGGTTCGATTTTTCTTGAGAAAAGTTTTCATTTGTTTATAGAAAGTCTCTCAATTTTTTTTAGAAAACTAACAAAGAAGAAATTATTCGATACTTTTGAATTTCATTTTTGTTGCATTTTTGAAATGTGGTTTCATTTTTACTGTTTTAAAATAAGTGGGAATGTTCCTGTGCCTAAACAATCATGGCAAATGGAAGTTAACGGGAGTATAAAGGCAGACACGCAAGTTTTTAAAGAAGCCAGAAATTCATATCAATCAGCTGAACACTTATTTTTTTATTTTACTGACTATTATGAGCATGTTACTGGAAGAAGTTTTGAAAACAAACATCATCGAGAACATTTTTTGGGAGACGTTTGACGTAGAATTTATTGCTGTTAGTCCCTTTGTACGATCAGTCGCAATTCTCAAAATGAATTGGTTGAAGACACTAGCAACTTTTACTTCATCACACACCTTTCTGTAATTACCTTTTAAAACAGGATTCTATCCAATTTTTGAGATGATGTGTTTATATTTTTACGATATTCCACATTGCATCTTCGTCTTCTTTTTCTTCTCTTCTTCAGACACTGGGCTGTTAATCCGTGTGCACACGTTCATTATTCCATTTTGTTTGAAATATTTAAGATATCGATTTTCCTTACGGTTGTGTGACTACCTTTAAAGTTCTCTAATTAAGTATTTTCTAAACGTCGTTAGCTTATATTTTACTAACGTATTGTATTTTTTGTTCAAATAAAATATCAATAATTTATTTCTTATATCTTTATATCTTATTGTTTTCTTTACAAAATCTCAATATTGACCTCGAAAACCTCATTTCGGATCACCTTCGAATTTGCAAAATTTGACATCCGACAGTTAAGTTTCGCTTACTGCAGGACTGTTAAGCAAAACACAGCTAATGTTTTATGCAATTATACGAGGATGTGTTTTCTTTTTTGTAGTGTTTACTTCAATTAATATACATATGTTCTTAAGAGGTTCTATTTTTCATCATAGAAAACTCAGTGAGAAAAATCTCTTCATTTACAAAAAAGTATTGTTATAAATTCGAAGTTAAGGGAAAACGAAAAATCATCTTAAAAGCAAAAACTTATTAAACATTGTTTCTATATAAAAACAATGTTGACAACACATCTTTAAATTTAGCAAACAAAGCATGCATCTATATAGCGCTTCTGTATACCATCGTCTGTCGAAATTACATTTTCGTATTATTTACACTTGTTACGGCAAAATCGGTGGAATGTCTCACATAATTGAGCCTATACTACATTTTTAGAATACCACATTTTCAACTGTTTTGTCATCATGTCGAATTGTCAGAAGCAAATCGAATACTACTAGACGAGAAGATGATAACGAACATTTATTTTCTCAAAAAAGAACAAGGATAACCGTACCTCTCGTTCTTCTATTCGTTTTATATCTCCAATTTCTTAAAATTATTTATGAACCCTTAAGAGTCTACAAAGCGTCTGGTAACGCAGCGAAAATCTCCCTTAGAGGCCATCATTCCTCAGGACGCTCCCAATTCTTCCCATCGTCCGGCCCAGACACTTCGCCCTTATGCGTGTTCGAGCTCTAAATCACGAGCCAGTGAATCACCTCAGAGCGGCGCCGGCCCGGCTTCTCATTTCCCCTCTCTTTTCCTGCTACTTTTGATAACTGTTGCTTTCGTGTTCCAGGTCATGTTCCCAAAATAAACCGCCAGGCGATATAACGGCGCCGTCACGTCATTACCCGGGCTGAGGCGACAAACTTATCTCGCGTCTTGCATAATCTCGTTATTTGCGTTAATCTCCCAGCCGTGATCGCACTGCTTCAGCCGCGATGTTTGGCGTTGCTGCCGCCGCCGCCGCCGCCGCCGCCGTCGTCGTCCCGGCCGCCGCCACCACCACATGCGAAGGGGAGTCGTGCATCGGACAGATGAAGCTATATTAAATTCTATTACTATTAAACTAGTTTCTTCCGGGCGGGGTTGGGGCCGCGTCGGGAGGTCGGGGCGTCCTGTCCCCCGTGACAGGGCCTCACAGCGCCGTCGACGGCGAAAGGGCGACAGGTGTCACTGCAGACGAGCGTCATGGCGTCCGAACGGCGAGGCCGACCTCAGTCGCCGTCGATCCGAATCAATTTTATCCTCCACCCGGGCGCTGATGAAACACGAATTAGAAAAATTGGCGGTGAAAAATTCGGGGGAAGCACTTTATTGAGATTGAGGGCACTGACCCATTTCATAAGTTGTGGTGAAGAATAGTTAGTTTGAAATATTTACGAAGTGATGTCACAGTCTACCACATTATCAACCGCTACGTTCTCTGTGTTGTAAGTTCGGACGCAACATATGACATGGATGATATGGATCTTCGTTGCGATTGTTGTGAGGAACACAAAGGGCATCAGAAAAGTGGCGAAAATATATATTACGTCAAAAAATGTTAGGATATAGCTATTTTTTACTACAAAACTTTAACTAGATAATTAACAAGTCCATTTAGTATGGAATAAAGAGATTGTCTTTGACTGCGGAATAAGAGGCTTTGCTCGGATGAAAATATTGGTCCAGTCAAATAGCAAATTTTTAAATCATTTGTTTCCTTTGCCCCGACGGTAGCATCACAATCTTTATTCATTATCTCAGTTATTGCCCAATAAATCCAAGCATCGTTTCCATGACACTCGATCGTCAAAATGAAATCATTGAACGAGCCGAAAAATAAATATATTATACATGAGTACAAATCGTGTGGTACGAGTATAATCGTACATTTTGTGGTTGTTACGCAAGTACGAATTTGACACCCGTTGATGTTTATAATGAAGAACCGGCTTAGTCTATCTTACGTATGCGTTATCAGGTTATTGCTAACACAAAATAAATGATTGAATTAATTACATATGACATATAAATTATACATGGCACATAAAACGACGGAGAGTCTCCAATTTAGTGTAACAATGCACCTTCTTCTCTAACTAGAAATACAACGAGAATTGGAAACCGTACATATGGGAATTTCCGAGAAATCTTTGAATTTTGTAAGTAATTCTATCATCCGCAAATTTAACTCACCTCGTTAATTTTTCTTAATTGCCAATGAAACCTTTATAATCGGTCTTACGTAACTTGTCAGTAAATTACTGAATTCGGGAGAAGAGTGTTTTCCATCATTTTACGCACTATGTATTAATATACAGTGACGTACAAATAATTGAACAAAATAAATATGGGGCGGGTTTTTAAATTTCTAAACTAACTGCGATTTCAATTAGGAATATGATGTCAATGTTTGTAAAAATAAAATAAACAGCAATTTCCGAGTCCGGTTGATTAATTTACATATACAGATTTGGTTTCACGTTTTGTTCCAGAAACAAGAAATAGAACTGGATTATTTTTTCTCGGATTCTTCATGTCTTTATCAGTGTTAGTAAATGAATAGAATTTGAAAATGAATAAATGGTTCACTAATATAACGAAAAAGTGAGCTACAGTACATATCACCGCTAATAGTTTGTACTTAATTGCACGTCTTAAATACTTTTTGTCATAGTAACGACTTTTGTTGGACATGTTTGGTTTTTCGAGTTCTAAAACAGTGTTTTGTGTATCCTATACTAGGGGTGACAGATAGCCCATGGCAGCGGCTCAAAGGGCATTGGCGTGTCGCGGGGCCGTCGTGGCCTGGTTGGCATGCGCCCTTCGATCTGCCTTCGTGGCCTAGCCGACCTTGACCTTTGAGGCGTTCCAACTCGGTCACGAAACAAAGGTGACGTAACTCACGTGTCCGAACTCCTGCCCCGAAGTTCTCAAGACCCCGTGCACGTTTCCTGCTTAAATTGTTAATAGCGGGGTGCCTGTAAGTGAAGCAAGAGACCCGTCGATCTTCAGTGTGGTGATGTAGCACAAAGAGGTAGCAAGCCATTTCGAAGTATTTGTGTGAGTAATGAAGCAAAGAGCTCGATTACATATGACACTAATGGATGGAAAATAAAAAAAATAACTTAAAGAAGGCTGTATTTCTTGGAAATGTGTCTTAAACTTTTTAATAAAGTAAATTGAATAAATGTAGAAAGCTGCATACCCTGCAGACTTACAATTTTCATCAATAAATGAAACACATACAATCATCAGCCAGGTTTTTAAGTAAATTTGTAATGGAGATAAAGACATTTTGGTTGAAAATGTTGGATTAATGAATATTGCCTTGTCCTTAACTGCGTAGGCACTCTCGTTTGAGCGAATTCCCAATTTTTTCTAAAGTATTTATCGAATTCCCATCGACGCAAAGGAATTACTTTACGAACGTCCATTGAACTTTAGCCCCCTCTCCACACGTTCCTGGTCTCCGAACATCTCGTTTTTCTTTCACACTCCAATCCCCCTCTCGCTGACTGGAGACGCATTTTCATATCCATGTCATATCCGCCCGACTGACACGATTTTTTCGAACCTTTCCGATTAGTTCCATGGGCGTGCGCAGGTTGACGATCGAACGGCCGACAGATGCCGATTAATTTCCGGGAAGCAGGCAGCCAAAGCGTTTAGATGCAGCGGGCAGCGGGGGGCAGGGAACGTCGATCAGGGCCACTGGGAGCAGGTGGCGGTGACGGAGGGAAGGCCGACGCATGGGGAGGAGGAAAGGGTATGTATATTGTGTGTGTATGTGTGTGTGTATGTGTGTGTATGTGTGTGTGTATGTGTGTGTGTATGTGTGGTTGTGTGTGTGTGTGAGACAGAGAGAGAGAGAAGGAAAGAGAGAGAGAGGGAAAGAGAGAGAGAGAGAGGAAAAGAGAGAGAGAGAGAGGAGAGACCAAATATTTGTTACTTAAAGAAAAAAATCGTCGCTTTCCGGCGCACGATTACATAACTTTTCTCTTCTTAAGAAGTCTTTTCTAAGACGAGAAAGTAAATATTAATTCTTATTGAGAAGAAAATGTTGAAAATGAACTAAACGAATGCATGCAAAAAACAACTATAGTAAATAGTTTCTCAGTATATCAGGGTCGCTCTGATATTAAGACAGAGTAATCAGAAGGAGTTAACATGTTTAAAGCACACATAAATATTCAAAACATGAGTTAAATGGGAAAAAATAAAATAAAATTAATAAGATGAACAAAAAGTAAATAAAATTAAAACACAGAACACAGTATTTACCATAAGAGACGTAGATATACCTATGAATAATATGAATGCATACTTTTCCTTAAATATGAAAGTAACAGAAAATAAACTTTTAATTCGACACTATATTTTAAAAATTGTAAATGCGTTTAGAATCGACTGAAAGTGTTCGTTAATGGTCCTTGAAATGCACTTTTGAATTAATACGTGTCACCAATAACTACATTTTCAACTACTACTGCATGTTATTCAATAATAATAATTAAGCTGCGGATTTTTGCCTGTTTGCCTATTTTTTCCCTTCAATGGAAAACGCAATCTTTTAGTTTATTATTCACTTTGAGGCATTAGGAGCATTATAGGAGAATTTTATAGTGCCTCAAAAGACCTATTTTACCAATAAATGCATGCCTATTTTATGTTTCAATGCCTAAATGTTGCGTATTCTCTTATTTATTGATCAAAAAGCAATTATCCTTAACCATAAATTTTAAAAATTGTGCGTTTTTTCGTTTTTATCCTACAGAGTATAGAGAAAATCGAACAACTATCAATAAATCTATGTTCCGTTTTACTGCCACAACAGTGCGGGTATTTCATATTATGAAACACGTGCAAAATCGTTAGTGGTGGTCAAATTGACCAGCTAAGGCACCATTTTAAAAAAGGGATATGGACACCATTAGTTGCACTGGACCATGTTCTAAGTGTACGCAAACTTTTGACGCCAAATCTGTAAAATTAGCCTTATAATTAATGAGAAATGTTAAACGCCATCAGTCACAAGTGATAAAAATAATCTAAAAAAACACTACAAAAATTTTTCTTCAATCTTTTCTTAGGGATAGAGAAAAGTACGCTTAAAAGAATGGCACAAGCCTCATTTTCGTTGCACTCTTTGAATTTTTGAAAATTGCTAACATTTTTTAGGTATAGTGCGAGAATGTATGTGCTTATGTAAGACCACTAGCTACACTTTGCGTTATGCGTGAAAATTAAAGCAAATTATGCAACATTTTCAATTATGTTTATATTAATTGTGAGAAAAAAATATCTGACTGTGAAGCATTAAAGTATCAGCTTGCATTTAATGGAAAAAAAAGATAGCTCCTGCGATTCAGCCTGTTTTGTCCGAATTACCTCACAGTGTAAGAAAAGATTTCAACGAGGATTTGTCAGAACAATGAAGAAAGCAAACATCCCATGAAGGTAACTACATTAAGAGTACTTCAGAAACTTTATACCAAAGTAAGGTTAAGGATAAGAAAAATGTATTTTGTACATTTAAGAGGCTTTTTAATGACTATTTTACAGTATTAAATGCCTATTTTGCCTTCCTATTCTACAGTTTTTCTTGCTTACAAATCTGCAGCTTTATAACGATAATAATTATAATAATAACAATAACAATAAACTTATTTGTTTGTCTGTAGGGAAGTCGAAATCGTTCAGGTGGCAGCGGCGTAACGTTCTGTGGTCGAAAAGTCGCGGAGGCGAATCCCATTTCGGGAATGGACGTTTACTTGTGACTTGTGATAGGGTGATACTCCGCCAACATTTCAATGCTCTTCCTACCATTTTCCTCATTCTTTACAAGTACAGGTGACAATGACCACACGTTATTTGGCATGTTTTCCTCTGAATATTTTTTGAAGTAAGTTTATTCAATTGTCAACGGTAAAACATACGCATGCACATGTACTGCATGTGGCTAGAGCTATTAAGAAAATCGACAACTGGTTGACATTCGTCAAAATGTTTTGCTGTCAATATGTGAAAGAACGAATGACATTTTTTTAATTAGCGGAGAGCCTTTCATTTGAAGAAGTTTTATTTATTGAATACACAATTTTACTGTAGTGTGCATTCAATGTAGCTAATATTCTGAGAATCTATAAGCTCAAAGAAAGACCAAACTTTGATTACGTGAAGTATTCAAGGCGACAGCAATAGTTGACTCCTAATGAGGGTGACCTAAATGCTGTTCGACATACCGGAGAAATCCAGCACGTCATAAGCATATGATAAGGAACATGACCTATGTGTAAAATGAAATCAAACTGTTATGTTTCGGAGCATCCATTCCTGCCCATCCGCACATACCCACTCCCAACTTCTTTTTCCCACCTTCTTTGTCCATCCAATACCGCATCTGCTCATCCGATAACACGATGCTAGAGCGCCCATTCGTTCAGAGTATCATGCGTAGGTAGTTCACCGGCTTGCTAGCGAGGTATGCTTTAGACGCACATGCGCAAGATGATTTGATGAACACTGACCGAAATTATTCTCGTAATTAATGGATTTGCGAGTCAAAATAACTAGTGACTACCTCAATTATTACACGGAGAATGCCATCGGGTTACAACAAAGCAGGACAATGAGAAGTTGGTTCCCCGTATCTCTGGAAGCGGGAAAATGACGAGATGGACCCAAAGGCTACATACAAAAATGTAGATGATATAGGCTACTAAGGGCTCATTTGAAAATGTGAAGTGGTGGTAGGTGGGCATCCCATGTGGTCGTAGAATGGCCCAGTTCCTTCGGCTCCTTCCGTCAGAGAATGGGACTCATTCGGAAAGAAGTAGTGCACTGAATAGTTGAAAATATTATGAATGATGGGGGGTCGCAAATACCTGGGGATTGCCAACTGACTTAGAAATAAATAAAACTAACGGTATTACAACAGCACATATTTTCTCTCTTTACTTGTAACATTTTGTAATTTTAGAAAATACACAGAGTTCATCGCAAATGGGAAGTGCATCATTTTTGTAAACATTTTTACTCTATTCCAAAAAAATTATAAAGGAAAAAATTGCTGCGGTTTAACACAAAATATTTTTATTGCCTATATTTCACGCAAAATTACTCATATTCTTGTACCTGAGCTTACTTAAAAAAAAATTGTACCTGAGCTTACTTGAATATCAGTCTTTTTGTTTTGAACAGGTCGCTTCGGACTACGCAGGCATACTGAGCATACAATTCATTAGGGAGCATCAGCATTACGCTGTATCCGATTTTTTCTCCCCAGGGTTTTTACCCTGGGATTATGACAGATGAATGATGATGATAGTGAGGGGTGAAAGGACGGAACACACACATATAGATATACACAAATACACCCATGACCGAGGCGGGACGCAAACCCGCGACCCTGCGTTCCAAGATCGCCACGACACTACTCTCTTGTCGATTTCGGCCACGGGCCTGGCGAAGATCAGTCATCAAAGAACAGGAAAAATATTTTTCTTTAATATTATAGCTGTAGAAAAAATTCAAACATTTGGTGCTATTTGCCTTCTCACGTTTTGCTCTTGCTAACTCACACATACCTAGTATTTCCTCAGGCCCAATTTACTTTTGTAAAAAAGCAGTGCGGGCGTAGTCCAGCAGAGCAGAAAGCGTGCCCCGTGAGGCGCCGCGGAGGGCAAAGGGAGCTCGTTACGTCGCCTGCAAGACGTGTCGCAACGCCGCGGGCCGCGGGCCACAATTCTCCCGCGAAGCGTCTTCGATCGGGAGAGGCCTGAAGGGGGGGAGCGAGAGCGGACACGCCGCCAGACGGGGCTTAGCGCCGGCCCGCCGCAGGCCCTGCCCTGGTATGCCCTGGTCTGCCCTGCTCAGCCCTGCGTGCCCTGGAGGCGGGCAGGACGACGGGCTTCGTCTTGGGCGCAAGGCGGCCCACGCAACTATCTCGATGCCGCAGCCCATCCGCTACTTCGTTTGCTCACCCGCGCACTCGCCCGTTCCCTCGATCAGTTGTTTAATAGTTTGCTCGACCGATTGCTGGACCGTTTGCTCGACCGTTCATTCGTCCGATCCCTGGCCCGATCCCTCGCCCGATCCTTCGCCCAATCTCTCGCCCGATTCCCTCGCCCGATTCCCTCGCCCGATTCCCTCGCCCGATTCCCTCGCCCGATTCCCTCGCCCGATTCCCTCGCTCGTTCCTACAGCTCGTCCCCTCGCCCATTCCGTCAGCCGTTTGTTCGATTGTTCTTTCCACTATTCAAAAGATCGTGCGCGATCTTTCATTCCTCTTCTTTGTATTTTCCGCGGCCCTTAGATACATACACACACACGTACATGCGTTACACTACCACACACGTCAGAAGAACAGTCGGGAGTTCAGAGCTTGTCCCAGTAGGGGCCGTCCCCCCCCCCGATGGTGGGTGATATCTGGTTGGGGAAAAACCCGCAGTCCGATGTTCAGGACGGCGTTGCATCCGACCATGTAGCAGGAAAAGAACACTGCCACCTGTAGCGAAAAAAACATGCACGACCCTCATGGGACTTAAGTTCATAACAGTTGACGCGACCGTAAACACGAAATAATAAACCAATCATCTCTTTGTTTTACGTAGATATCGACAGACTCGTGCTCACGTCTGCCTACATTCGTGGATCTCTTACATCACTGCAGAGCGGATACACTAATCGCCGTCCTCCCTTCATCACTCCAGAATAACCGTCTCCGCCACGTCTTGCTAATCACGTTTCTCCCAACGGGCAAGTGTCATCATTGAAGGCTCGTTGACGATCGACAACATCGAAGACGTTGATGCTTAGAGAATTAATAGGTATCCCTATCTCTCGTGGCCAAAGCTCTCCATATCCATATTTTAGAATACTCTAGACAGTGGTTCAAGTTCATACATTTTCTTCGTTTTTCATACAACTTGCTTATTTTTTATACTCTTGAGTCTCCCGTACCTTCGATACTCACAACATCATTAACAGTGTTTACAGTTATTCTTGCTTTGTAGAAAGGAATGAGTTCTATCGTCGGAGTACAGTTGTCAGTGTTCAACTAAAGTCATTCTTGGTTTTTCGTTAGTCTTGTTACAGGTATTTTTACTAGTACATAAAGATAGCATAACGTTCATAGAGACTATACGAGCATAAAAAAGGAAAGTAATATTTTATTTCAACAATGATATTTAATGTATTATTTACCATTTGGATTGTATAATTCTACACAACCTGTAGAAACACGACCTCTCTGTAGCTGTTGGAAAAAAGCTAAGCGCTCACAAGCTCTTGTCGCAACATACACATAGTAAAGACGGAATTTAATCAAGACATACCAAGTGCACCTGACCGTGTTTTGACGACGGGCACCTCGCGTCGTCACCATGCAATTTTGAATGTGTAAGTAAAAAAAATAAGCCGATTTTTTGAGAAAATGAAAAATCATTAAATATTTTTATGAAATATGTTTCAAGAAAATTGGTAGAATAAATAAGCGTCGCAAAATATGTAATTATAAACGATATATTTAATGTAAAATATTGTTTATTGGATATTGCTTTATGATTGCCATGATTCATGATCACAATTTTGAGAGTTCAAGATACAAAAACAAAATATATCTAATTACACAGGATTGGGTGTCTCCACGAATATTATGTTTATTACAGCGAAAAAACATTTTCTTTCACATTGCGAGCGTCTTCAGGGACAATATTGAGAAGAAATATATAATTAAATAATACGAGTTTTCAAAGAAGAATTGAATGATCCTACAAATGAGATAAAATTACAATAGACAATAAAAAATCACTAATGGAGTAATAAATAAATATTCAATATCGATTTCTTGTTTCAAATTAACTTCAGTGAAAATGAGGTTAAGTGAAATGAAATAATTAATAGAAGATAACATGATATATTTGACAAAATTGAAGTGATTAAAACATAAATAAAAGAAAATGAAATAAAATATGGCGAATTGGTTGTTTCACAAAAATGAGATGGCTGCAGATCACATAGAAAAACAGTAGACGTCAAAGAATTGCCAGCTATTTTAAGAATGAGAAGGGAAAGCGTTTTTCAGAGAAGCGTCTGTAAATAAGAGAGTAAATAAGAAACGAGGAAGATTAATGCACATGAGCGGTGGTCAGTGTCATGACAAAGGTATGTTAGACAACAAATTGTGTTCATATAAATTCGAAAAATTGGAATTGTCTACTAAATTGTTAATATAAATATATGTTTTGTTATACATGCTCCATGTAAATAGATATATACATTGTTATTATCGTGCTTTTAAATTACGTTGTTTTTTACAATTGTAGCACTCAATATGGCTGCAATACGGCCTCAAAAATCGTTTCCGTTTAGTAATACCACGTGAAGAGACTAATTCTTTCCGGTCTGAAATATTTCTCTTTGTTTTGTCTCCCCATTATATTTAACTTTTCTAATGCATGATCTTCCGTAATCACCATTCCCGCATTCATCATTGTCCAAATCAAATGCGTTTATTGTACCTCTGTTATTCTTTTAACCCTCATTCCGCAACAGACGTACGATGTCTCCATCACATTTCACCGTTCTCACCGACGCGACGTCTAGGAGGTTCTAATACTCTCAATTGGCTATGACGTCACTACGCACTACACATGCCGTACGCTTATTTTTTGAATGACTAATGTCTCAATAGCATTAGTTTTATGTAATGCTCACTGAAGTCAGTACAGTAGCTATCACTTAGAAAAAATCATTTATTAATTATTGTTTTATTTCCATCGCATTCTTTAGAATCCTGGAAGAATCGCTTCTCTATCACCGTTTCGAAGCTCACGTTTTTACTTCGTATCACACTATATACCGCAATGCGCTCCATACGTCTCACCTGCAAGTGACATATTCTCTCTCCTCACTTCGTTGATCACCTTCTACGCACCTTCTCATCCTGCACACCCAGCTCGACACGATGCAGTTTCCAAAATAAAAGAAATCTCCACTGCGCAAATTCAATGCTCTTCCCTGCAAATCTTTCATTCTTCTCAGCAAGTCCTTATGCCTCTCATTCTACATCCCACAGATCTCGACTTCCCCGCCACCCCGTCCAACATTTCTCCCCTCCACCCCAAGGCCATTAACTTTCACCGCGCAATTCTCACATACCATCATTTAGCGGCAATTCACGTGCCGGCCCTTCCTGCCCGCAGCGCTCATCTCACACCCCGCGTCCGGTTCCCGCGCTTTCCAGCCCTTCCCGAGCTCCGAGGGGGAGGGGGGTTCAAGCACGTACAGTTCCGGACCCTGCAGCCCCTGCGTCCTGTACGTTGTCCTCTGCCCCCGCCCCTCCCTCACCTCGCGTCTCTCTCTCCCACCCCCATCAGTCTCCCCTATCCCCGCCTCCCTCGCGCTGGTTTCCTCCCTCTCTCCCCGGTCACAGTTCTCCACCGCGCCGCGCCGCTCACACTCCTCCGAAGCTCCAGGGCCCTGCGTACCGCGTAATTACATGCGTGCTGATGGATTAGCGCGGACGCTACCTCGCCCCGCCACCCGCGGCGGCGCCGCCTCCGCTGCCACCGCCGCCGCCGCCTCCGCCGACCCTTCCGAACCCCCTCCGACTCTCTTCTACCTCCGCCCCGATCCCCGCCGACCTCCACCGACCTCTCCGACCCGTCTTCCCACGGCCCTCCGATACCCCTCTCCGCTACACCGCCGCCACGCCTCGATATTGGTTCCAGCGAAACGGATGTCTTTCGGGATTCTTGCCTCGCGCGCGATTGCCGGCGGCGTATTCGCCTCGTTTCG
Source organism: Acheta domesticus (assembly GCA_031308135.1). NCBI lineage: Eukaryota > Metazoa > Arthropoda > Insecta > Orthoptera > Gryllidae > Acheta > Acheta domesticus. Next base: position 237,956,858 of record JAHLJT010008446.1, read on the forward strand.
CCCAACGACGAGGCGACACGCCACCTCCACCCCCACTGCCACCCTGACTGTATCCACCGTCACTCGTGGCGCTTTGGCTGTTATTGCGTGACATAATTCGTGCTTTGAGAAGTGCCGTTTAGACGTTAGCACGTGTTTTCGGCGCGGCGTAATGAATTCTGAATATAAGCATTCTCGCCCAGACCTTTTGTTTACGACAGTCGGCGATAGATTTGTGATTTAGTTCTGGTAGATTACGTCACGCTTCTCTGAAGTTTTGCTCTGTCTTTTAGAGCTTTGCTATTTTATTCGACAGGGCTCTTGCGATTACTTTAGCATGTTCTTCCTTTGATAAAAATATACAACTTACTTTCGAGAGAAATGCTACGGAAAGATCTTTTACTCAGAGACTAAAAAAAAAGTCTTAAACTTATCTACAATATAACAAAAATCTCCACATGGAAGCTCTGTAGATGGTGCAGATTCTTTCACAATTGAAAGCTAACAACTTCACCCAAAATTGGCTTGCGCATTCGCTTGTTCTGTACTTCAAACTCGTTAATATTATTTAGTATTAACGTAAGTAAATGTATAATTCGACAGAGCAACGATGGCTTGATTTCTTAAAAGAATATTCTCATACGTATTATTTACTGTGTTTCTGATAAAACGAATTTTAAAGAACTGGTGAGAAATACATTCAGTAAACAATTATTTGTTACAACTCGTTTCGAAGTTTTATTGGAATTTCGAAGCGAAGTCTGCAAAAATTGAATTGACCCAGTTTTGGAGTATTTGTCATCAAGCCAAATCATCCTCGCAAAAGCACACAAGTCACTATTTGCAGGATATCGACGCAAACTCTAACCTATTGTATACTTTCAATTTATACTCTCGTCGGCACCAAATCGAAGAACTACGACTAATAATCGTCATGATTTTCCCGCAAATACGTGCTCTCGCCTACAAATTCGACAAACCGCAGGACAGTATCCAGGTACTAGGCAACCTACTTGGAACCTAAACAGCGGCGACCGCAGGACAAACCAGCTGGCAAACCACTCAACCGAACTAACATTCGATCCGCGAGCTAGCACACTAATCAGCTTGTGTGTGCGCCTGGAACCGGGTCTGATATTCGCGTCACATCAGTGTAACACACTTTCCCAGTGGAAGCAGATTCCTCCCTGTTTAGTGTGTACGTGCACCGTTTGTAGTCCGGGTTCACTGGCCATAATGGCGTAATATATCCGTGAGAACGGTTGTCCGGATGACAATACGGGATGTTTGTGAAGCCACGACTACGGCTGACAGCATTGCCCCGCCGCCAACGATCCTTCCCTCGCCCTGGCCTCCCCCGCCTGCGTCCCTTCCCCTCCTCCCCGCCTCTCACGACGCCCACACCTTGTCCTGCGCCCCAATACCCCCACGTCAACATGCACAGGGCTTTCGACCCGACCGAAGCCCACGCCGTTCCATTTAATGAAGCTGTTTTGTTTCAATTGCGACGGGGTGGAAGAAGCGGTTAGCGGGGACGTGGGGAAGGCGGGGACGGCAGGATGGAGCGGGGATCGACGATGCGGGGCAACGGATTGGGCAGATGCCGGATGAGAGATAGATCGGTGAACACTGCGGAGAGGTGGAGAGGGAAGAGTGACGGCCAATACGGGAGCCGTAGACAATAGTTCGGGCTGAGCGATTAGTAGCGACTGGAGTCAGATGAACGGTTAGGCATGAATGAGGATGAAATATAAATAATGAAGGTAAACAAGGGCAACGAATAATGCCAGATGGCAACAGGGGGAAGTGAGGTACTACCTGCGGAAAAACCAAGAAGTGAGAGGACCACCTAAAAAAGAAAATTTAAGTACTTAAGAAAAGAAATAATACATATTCCCCTAATCTCCTTTCAAAGTCAAAATATATATTAATGGCTTTTTTGTGTAAAAGCATGAGTAATTTTTGTTTATTTTTTAATAAAGAAATAGATCGAAGATATTTTTTTCAAAGAGATTTCTTGAATCATAAACTGAACACACTCTCTTCCACGACATAATCACAAAATCACACGAAAAGTAAGCGACAGGGCAAGGAACGATTTCAACTGGAAAGTATTTTATGAGAGACGAAGGGTGGGGGGCAAGCTCCAGATACCTCTTCCAAACTGTAAAAATTGTATATGCAACAATCACATCCGTAAAAAGTGTATCTATACAACATGGAATTTGCGACACATAAATAAATAAGTAAATACATAGACGATAATAGTGACAAGAGCGGCAACAGAAAGCGATACCAGTCCAAGCAGAGTCAATGAAGCGGGTGATATCTACACGGAGGTGTCTGGGAGACCGGAGGGGAGGAGAAACGGCCATTTGGAAAAGAGCCGGCCGGGAGGCGGAGGCGCGGGAATAGAGAGCAAGAAAGAGATCAGAGGCGGGCGGCGGAATGCGGCCTTAAGAAGGGCTGTCCCTGCCCGTGCCACTTCTTCGATACTCAGCCGGCGGTCTCCCCATATAGTCTGTTTTTATGCCTCTCCGCCATTGTACATTCTCAACTTTGCCCTAAAGCAACCGAACTTTCGCTTCGTAGATCAGCATTGACGGCTCCAACGACCCCCGGCGGGGGGCGACGTCGCTTTCGCTCTGCAAATTGCGGCGCCCATCTTTGTCTCATACGCCGAAAACCACCTTCGCCCGAACGGCGCCCGCCACACGGGCGCGGTGTTATAAGATGAAATATATTCATCTGAGCGAATACTAGTCGGCGCGCTACGAACTTCTGATACCTTCAACTGGATTTACAACACGGCACCGTACGTAAAATATATCCCCTGTGTTTTTATACGTTCAAACTGTGAAGCGCTCCGTCCTTTCTTTAATTGCTCGGTTTTTCATCCTTTTCTTCTCAGAGTACTGTGTCGGAATATCAATTAGCTTCTATTCTAATCATTCTTTCGCGCGGGACTCCGGGAGGAGAACGAAGTAAGCTGCTATTGCAGTAACGGAGCCATAAAACCGTTCCGCTTGCAGCAGCCTGTGAAATTAAATTTGAATTTAGGTAATAGTTCTTCTTCTAAGCGGCAAGAGAAGCAGTTTATGTGGGCCTACAGTAAAAGTAATTTCCGAGAATTATCCCGAGCCCGGGAAGTTTGTATTGTTTCCTTCGCCGGCGTGCCAATCGCTGCGAGCCTTCTTGGCGGGAGCGGAGGCCCCGCCGCCATCTCCGCTACCATCATCGTCACTGCCGTCGTCAACAATAGCCATCTCCTGCCGCGAAGCCCTCGCGACTGAAGAAATTGGTGCTGCCTGCACGCCCAGCATGCGCTTGTCCCATATCCTACTTCACCATAAATAAATGTTTTTATGCCTAAATATAAGTTCACTATGCACACGTTTTGTTTAATTCTCCTTTTGCTAGTTGTGGTAGAGTCAAGGAGTGTGGGTAGTTATATTTCCTAGAAATACTGTAAATCTAAACCGTAGTTCGTTTACCAATTCAAATATGTTAATTTATATTACTCGTGAGTGAAAATTTATGAGATTCAAATGTTGCTTACCTCGCTTCGTCGGTATCTTTTTTCATCATTCAACTATGTAGGGTGGGTTGAGGTTCTGGAGCTCGAGATAATGTGCACAGAACAGAGCTTCCCTCCCATACGTCACGAACAGATTTTACTCTTTTTGGCGATAAGTAAATCTAATGAATTCACTAATTGCTCAAAAGCGGTCACCACCATCACACCTCTATGATATAACCACTGTATTTCCCATCATAGCCATTTCTCCAAGTCAAAGTTTGCCAGCAAAAATCTTTGGAAATATTATCACCATCGAGTCGATTGGTACTTTCACTACTTTTGAATCATCATCATCACCCGAATTATCTTCTGTGTCTTTCTAGTCTCACCCACTACAGCGAATAATCTCTAGAAACATTTTTCTGTGGAATATCACATCATTCTTTGGAGTAAAATCACCAAGTCAATGGTCTTTACAGCTGATTCTGTCGCAGGCATTAACTTTTCTGTTATTCTGTTTACATCTACTGATACTTGTATATTTGACATCGCAACGTGAACCCTGCCTCCCCAAGCAACTCTGACCACTCGGCGATTAAAACAAACCATCATCCACATCTGCCATTGTCTTCAATGTTGCGAAGTCTTCGCTCCCGCCTTGACTGGATTCAAAGTTCTCATTTTGTCTTTGCAATATCTCAGTGACGGTCGCCGCCGCAATCATTACTAAAGGATGGATTTACATATTTGCATTTCTATGCACATTTTCATGTTTATATAAAAATATGCATTTGCATATTTTCTTTCCCATGGCAAAATGATAAGCTCTATGCGATAAAATACGTTTCAGAGTACAAGAAGAAAATACATGAGGTTCATATTTTTGATATATTGACAATATGTGCATTATTCAAGAACTTGTACATTTCGATACATATTTTTTATTGATTCACTGAAATCTATTGCTCAACCCTTTTATTTAACTGCTGACTGCTAAATAAATTTTTCCTGTCGTTCGAAAGAGTATAATGTAAGTTACGAGCCCGGAAGTGCTTGAGGGAAGCAGAAATTTTAAGAAATGGCGTTGACAGATAGCACCAAACTATCGAGTCAGTTAATCGGAAGCCGACAGCCGCTGTACCTGGAGAACAACAATCAGTAGAGTTAAGATTGTTTTTCTCTCTTGGTAAGGACTGGATGCGCGTCAAAAAAGGTAATTTAAAAACAGCCTCGTTGAATGGAACATAAAATTAATCGGCAATTCAGTTCATCGTCTTGTAAATGCAATATTTTGAATAATGCTGCGGCAGAATATTACATTATTGCCTAAACATACCAAATAATTCGAAAAAGTATGTGCTAGAGCAACTAGTTTTGTAATAAAAAACAACTTACACATTTCAATCACATTCCCAATATTTTACTCGGCGACAAATATTTCATGTTAAAACATGTGCTACTCACCCATATTGATCCCAAAGTTTTGATAAATTCATGTTAAGTAAACTCCAAGAGATGATCTAATAATACTGGCTTAAAACGTTCAAGTAGATTAGATTAAGGTCTCTTATCCTTCACCTTATCAATTTCTAATACATATTTTGGTCGTGATGACAACATATTTCTATTTTATCACTTGTATTTTACGAGATATTGAGGTAACTTCGTTTTTCCAAATGGAATTATATATATTTTTGGTTTGTCACGATAAGCGTAAAATGTCGAATTCAATGATATACGTATTATTATACGTTAGATCAGCATTTATTTGAGTAATTTTGATTTTTTGTGATTCGTGTTTAACGGATATTGTATCATCTCGAGCGCGCATTAGCAGGGAGAGCGCTGCCTGACCTTGTGTGGTGGTCTGCTACATTCAAAATGTCCGTTTAACACGAATCTTAAAAAATACAAATTTATCAAAAATGTTTATTTAACATGTGGCAATATGTATACCATTGGGTTCGTCCTTTTACACTCATGTTAGACTAAGAAAATATGTATAGTTTCATTTTCAAAATTAAGCAATTTACCTAAATATCTCTTAACATACGAGTGATAAAATGGAAACGAATAATACATTTAGCTTCATTCCCTCATTCAGTTCAATGAAAACTGCATTGCAGTAACTTCAATTGTTCAAAAATTATAGGTGCTATAGTTACGTGATTCATCCTGTGTATAAAATATTTTATATTGAATAACTTTACAACTCAATTTCTACCTATCCTAGAAATGTTAAGTTACGAAAACACTTATTTCTCTCTAATATGTGTTCTGACGAGCAAGTTGTTCCTTATAATTGATTTATATACGCGCATCGCATTATGGCTACGCTATTTATACAATTATTATGGCTATGTATTTTATTCGTAATTACGAAATATGTTCAGCTCATACGAGGCTATAATTCCTAGAAATACACGCAACGGCGCCCATCGCCCGATCACACCATTCCAGGAACGCGCCGCCCACAAATATAAGCAGTTAGAATGTCCCAGACCATTTGCTACTTCATAATTTCGATTGTACAATATATGTCATTATTCTCACAATTCAAAATGCTTTATTGACACACAATCTATTAATCTGTTATTTTCAATCTGCTTAATTTCGATCCAAAAAATTATATCCAACTGCTCACTCGGATTGGTATAAGTGCGCGAAATATTACCCACACTGCTGCCGGCAATTCTCGCTGGCAGGCAGTCGAGCAGAAAGCTTGTCACGCGCGGACGTGCAGAAGTACGGTGCTCGGATTCTTTTCTGCATTACAACCTTAAATGCACAAATGCAAGTTTTCTTCCCGACTAAGTGTTAATCTGTGCAGCGTGTTTAAAGTGTACAGTAATCAGTTCCTGCCAGCCTAATTGTTCATTTTGAACGTATTACGTAACAACTTTGTACTTCTCATCAGCGATAGCAAGTATAACTTCAATGCTCGCTGCTTCTGTACCACGTTTTGTTACAACATTCAATTACATGAGAAGAGCTGACTTTGATTCAAACATTATTTCGATAATGGTGAATGAATTCAACTATAAACAATTTCTAAACTGCCAGCCTGTTGTGTTGAGCAATCTTGTGCAATCCTCACCGACCACTGTGTTTGCTACGCGAGTGCGTTTGGCTTGTGCGTGCTTCAAACTGTATATGTGCTGCCAACTGTGGATCACAAACTGCACTTCTCCTCCACCAATATTGCCTGTGTTATTTTGTGCAGGTGATAACACTCTCAACCTTGAATGTGACCGACTATTAACCAGCGGTCGAACTTCTTTGTGCTTCATCAACCATCCTCGTCTCCTACGACGGTGTACATCACATCGATGTAATGTATTATTTTGTGTATTTCTTTTCAGCTTCATCATAATTACTAAATGTTCTCAACAATCAATATGTATTTATCCCCTTTTGTACGTGTTCAGTAATTTAATATATGAATAAACTTCGTATATTCACTGCTTATTTCTGAGTGATAGTGAGAGCACCTGAAAAATTTATTTTCAGGAACTCAAGACTAGTGGCTTGCTCAAATTCCACTAGTGGTCCTCCATGGTAAGTTGGGTTTCCAGAGAATGACAGAGTGGTGTGTAAAATGGGTCACGGACTACTTGATTCACAGTCCACTAATTTCAAACACACCTCTCCGACAATTCGTTTAATGTCTCTTATCATGGAATACAGCCATTATTAAGAGACCATCCGTTTACGCAATATTAATGTAATTCTTGTCATCTCATTTTTTTCATCACTAAAACGAATACTTCTTATCAAATATGCACAAACATTTTGCACTAATTTTCATTTATTTTCGATCCTCTGAAAGTCGTTTACTTGAAATTTGTTTATGAATACTTCAGCACGAAATTACAAATATTAATTACATCATTTTGTGCGCCTGCCATGTTGGTGAAAAGTAATCGCAAGTCGACATCAGGAAAACATTCTGTAAACATACGAACAATACTCGAATAGCGAAGATGGAATTTTCATCATACATGGGACACGGAGTTCAGTACATCTTGCTAAAACAATTATTGAGACAATGTAAAGTGTTCTTTATTGTCTGTCGATCTTCTAATTTCCTCGCTTTATCCTCATTGAAACCGTAACAGATCATTCTAAAATTCCTGTTATTATACTGTAATGGCAATTAAAGAAATCTGTACTTCGATGTGACTTAGTTGGCTAGTAGTTGGAAGGACCGCATCCCATTCTTCACTAGAAGATTTATGAACGCAATCTCCTCAGCTATTTCCTAAACTATATCCATAATTTGAAACCGTGTCCAAAACCATTAGGTAAAAAAATCAAAGAATCTTTTTTTACTTAATTTTCCACATACAAGTATGAAAACTCTGAAGTGTTGCCATTAAGTAAGTTTTTCTTCTCGTATCGTCTTTACGGAAAGTGTGGGAGATGGGTAAACAAACGAATAATTACATTTTTATTTTCCACTAGAAAAGAAAATGTAATATTATAATTTAATTCACCGCGGAAGTCTTTTTCTCAAACGTGTTTTCCGCTTGCAAAGTTGAACAGAGAGGCTTCCGAATATCGTTGCTAACTTCTTAAAAACGTGTGCGGTCGATTCTTTAAGAATTCTTGAGTACTTTGTGGTATTCTTATGGCACGTAGATTCGCCGCAAAACTTTCATAACAATTTCTCGCGAGTCTCTAGCTCCGACGTGTGCACACTTTCTCCCACCAATAACGATGTTTCCATAACAACCTTTACTTCTCGTTTTTCGTACTTCCCATCAGAGGAAAGCCACTTCCCAAGGAAGAAGGCACTGCGCTGGGGATAAACCTAAAGAAGTCACCATCGTTATCTCGCTCTTGGTCGCCCTGTGAAACTTTCTTAGAGTGATACTCCAGCTCGGAGGTGAGGATACGGGTTTTAGGTGACACTCGAACTTAGAGTGGCTCAGAAACACGAAGTTTTGAAATTATTATGCGGTTCACACAGGTGGAAAATCATGGGAGTATATATTAACTTCACACAAGTTTTAAAAGAGCAATAACCAGACTACACTATACTGAAAAGAATATAGAAGAGATTTAAAAATTGATCACATCTCACATAGTTTTTCCTGTTACATTATGGTTGGAAGAAATCCTCCTGACACTTCTAATTCAAGATCTATGATGTGGGAAGTGTCTTTAAAATTTTAATTTATATCATGAGTAGATGCGGCAGTTTACACGCATGTGTCTTCAAAATCAAATATGCTCTTTATGTGGTGTATTTGAAATGTAGAGAAACTTTACATATTACTTTTTTGTGTGCTTTGATTTCAGATAAATTAAAACTTGTCCATACAAATAGTAGAAATGGATTGTCATGAAGTGCAAATATACTATGTAATGTATACGCATTGTTACACCATCTTGGCAACAATTTTTCCTCACAGCACACCCTGTCTGACTCGGGTTTGAGCCTGCAATGTGTATCATTTCATTTCGATCAACTTCACCCTTCATGCCGATTGTGACCATAGAAATATTATTGAAATGTATTATTTGGCACAAACCCTAAAAGTAGTAAAATATAAGAGAATAATAAATTTGTGTATTAAATTATTGTTTTATATAATATTTCTTTACATATATTAAATTTCAAAAATGCAATCTAAAAAGTAAATTGTTGTCACCCTCTACATATTCATAAATGAAAAAATAATTTGAATAATAATGTAAAATATTGATCCCCTGTTTTACCGGTAAAATCAGTGGTGATGTATTGAGATTAATCTAAATATTAGAATTTGACAAGGTTACTAAAATTCAGAATTAATGTTTACAAATAATGCTTTATTGATCAGCCTTTCAGATAAATTGTAGAATTTACCATAAATTCGAGCTGAAATATTTCATTTCATTTGGGCATGATTACTTACCCATAACTTATCTTAATATATTTTTATAATTTACAAATGATTCAATTATCCATTTCGAAATATTCATATTACAAATACAGTGAAATACATGTTACGAAATCTAAGAAATCTGTGTATGAATTTATTTATTTAAATAATTTCCTAAAAGAATGTCTAAAAAATTACTTGTAACGTCGAAGTGTAATAATTAAATTTATCAGAAACGTTTCAATTCCATCATTTCTACTTAGAATTGGAGAATGTAAAGAACCCACAGGAAAATGAGAAACGAGGGCGCGTGCCGCATCAAACAGGCCAGAAAGGGCAAGCAAACTCTGCGGGTGAACTCAGTGTACCGAACTCAGAATAGTAATCCGGCTGCAATGTTGCACATGCCTGGTGGAGTTCGAAAATTTCATAACCGATTGCTTCACGCAGAGCCTCCCGGCGCCACCTAAACTTCGTCGTTTATTTAAAGGCCGACCATCGTATCTCATTAGGGCAGGTGGGGTCCCGTCGGGGGGCTCGGAACGCCGTCGTGTTTGCGGAGGCGTCCGTCTCCACGAACAGTGGCTTCTGTTTCCCAATTTATGGACAAAATCGCACACTGGCAGAACCGTCCTGTTTTTTTTCTCAGAAAATGTGAAAGACCACCTTGCAAAAATGTATATACATTTTATATTGCACATAAATAGCTTTCAAAAAGGATTAAGTTTCAAAATAGCATCTGATATCTGAACGTTAAACATTTTGTTCTATTCAAGATGTCAAAAAATCTTATTATATGTTAATCTTATATATTAACATTTGCTAGGATTTCTGCGAGCAGATAAGATTTCGAATAATGTGTTATTTCTAAATATTGTGTAATTATTGTAAAGAATAAATTATAATACAATAATACATGGTGATGACGATGATAGTGGTATTGTTGAAAGTAAAAGGAAATTGAAAGAAAAAGCAGGAAAATGGAAGTCAGATACTGGGTCCAAGCCAAGCTGTGAAAAACATAAGCGAATTCAATTTGTCCAGCATAAATTAAACATGAATTTATAGCAATTGAAAACCGCAACAGCAGTCGTGAAGGCTAGTGGTCTATGGCGTAATAGGGCCCACGAAAGTATTGTGCAGGAAACCGTAGCTAGAAACAGCACCCCACGACAGAAAAACTGAAGGATAAATCTCAAGTGAAACCGATATTTCACATTTGACACTAATTATGGTTTCAAGATAGCGGTTCACTAAATTTCGTGCAGCTCTAGAGTGAGAGTTACACGTCTTATCTCTATCAACACCGGCGCCTGCTTTATGTGAAATGGTCTACTTGAGGCACCAGAACACCTAATACTGCAGTAGGGAATTCACTTTTTAAGTTCGTGGGAACTGTTACTTATTCAAGGCAGTTGTATATTGTAAGTATGATATTTTAGAGATTATGAATCACGAATGGAAAGCAACGAAATTTTTATTTCGCTATATTTCGTTATTTGTGCAGAATTCATTGTATTCAATTCAAACTTTATTATTTCTCAGTGATGTGGTGTTAATATTACTTTTATTTTTCTCCAGCGAAAAGTAATTTTTAATAAAGTACACGATACTGGAATCATAGAAATTTTGAATACAGTATTGACAATGAATAGTAGAAAAAGCTTTCATGAGTAGTGAACTTTTCCCTGTACTTTTTCCTGAACTTTCTTGAGCAATTGCCCTGTACGTCACGTATATTGTTTTACTTCTTTGACGAAATAAATCAAATCAAATACTGACATAGCTCATGTAAACAAAAGTTATCAAATACATTAATAAATCAAAACAATGCTTACTGACACCTGTCCCAACTACAAACGAGTGCTGTAATGCGGTTGGAACACACGTTTACTGAAACAGAAGATGAACGTTGAAAAATTCCAATCATCTCGGTGCAAGTTCGCCGCCGAACTTGGTGATCCAGGAGGTCCAAATATACGGAGTCGAAATGGTGAATTTGAGTTCTGCGTAATCCGTTTATCATACGGTAAAATGTTTAAAACGATTTAAATGAAACTTTAAATGAAATGAAGTGATTTAGTGGAAGAAGTTGACTTGTACACGGTAAAATATTTCATCAAACTGTTTCGTCCATCACCTGTGGGCAATATTATGCAATATGTGTTTATAGGATAGTTTTTAAATTGCTTCTTCGATTTCTCGCCTAAAATTTCTATTGTAGTACAATTGATGTATTATTTTATATACATTTGGATACTTCTACTATTCATCAATAATTATGCTTACTAATAACCTCGACTAACGTCGTTTTCAATGGTGCAGTTTTGTCCCCAGAGCTCAATAGCTTAAGAGAGTATTTTAAATACGGTGCAATATATCATTTTAGCTTGGCGATTCCCTCGCCAGTTGCGCCGTTCTATTCCACTTTGAGAAATGCTGATTGGTTATTGCATAAAAATATTTAAGGAGATAGGACTTGTTTATTTTTTCATAAGTTTTTATAAACTTCAAATTTTACCGCTTGCAAGTTAGATTTTGCACAATTTACATTTTACGAAACGTTCTGTAAAACAATTTTATCAAAACATTCCCCGTGTATAATACGTATAAAACCTCGTGTTTAATATAAGAGTTTTCATCATATAGTTCTGGCATTGTTGACTTTTCTTTCTTCCAAGTATTCCATTTAACCCGCTTTCCTATTCACTATCGTTCACTTATCATTTAAAATCATTCTTCTCATTCACTGGACTGATTACTGTTACTATCATCCATTTACGAAGGGAAAGGTAAACCACTACAATGGATAACTGTCCAGGATAGGGGGAAGGAAAGGCAAAACCCTCCTCCCATACCCGCGACCGGTAAATGGCAGTTTATTATGATCCTCAGTACCTAGTCAATTCGGATATACTTGAGATGAATGCACTTGATGGATCTGTAATGGGTGATGATACGATTTGAATGATGATGGAGAAACTGTGGAATAAGGTAAAGAAAAGGGAAACACACATTTGTCCACTACAAGTTTAATTTGAATCGCACGAGATTTTAATCTCGGCTTCTAGACGTGGAAGAAGAGCGCTCGGACCACAAAAGCACACATGATTCAGTAATCATCGTCGTCGTCAATTCGCACCACACATTCTGAAGAACGTGCCACTGCTCAGTACGGTCGCTTCCGCCCCCTCCACATCCTCCTCCGGCGCACGGCACGCTCGCCCTCGGCACAAGAGCAGCTGCCGCCGCCGCGCTCATCCCCTCCCGCGCGCGCGCGGGCCACCCCGCTGGCCTCACAATGCGTGAGAGGCTGCGGCGTGCTTCTGGCAGGAGAGCGGTCCTCGACGCCGCGGAGCGCCGCCTCGCGCCCCCACCCCACCTCCCCTCACCCTACCACCCCTCACCCCACTCCCCCAGCAGCCGCTCCGCGCCCCGCCCCACGCGCAACGCCCTCCGCGCCCCGCCGCCCGCGCGCAGGTCGCCATCTGGCCCGCGCCCCCTGCCCCGCGCGCTGGCTGGTTCGCGAAACGGGCTTATCACGTCAGCTTGCTAACGGTGCTTCCCGTGCTTTCTTCACAGGGCGCGGACACTCAAACCCCGACAAATATTGCTTAGCAATGTAACCCTGAAGTTGTTTTAATTCTCTTTCATGCAGAGAAGTCTAATAAGATTAGATTTTCCTCGTAATTCTAACGTTTTCATCAATTAAACTAAAAGCGCATGTGTTGTGAAAATGTAACAAAAATCACTTTAAGAAGAAAATTAAACTTTTAAAATTAGTTCTGAGTATCCAGTACACTAAATGCAAACAATTGAGATATCCATGAAAAGTAAATTAATTAATTTGTACAATATTGGCGTTTACTTTATTGCTTTTTGAACTTTTATTCATAATGAATGCATTATGATAACGAATTTAAACAATGATATTTACTATCAAACTTTTTTCAGATAAAATAATGCGCCAAGGTCAAGCTTATTTCACAATGTATATCTGAATGAAAACCACTTATTTATTCTTTCATGAATGGGCATGATTCAGGACCACGAATAAATGCAGTACCTGCTACGTTAACATGCTAACAGTCTTTGATGAATAAAACATTTGCTGGGTCCATTTGAAATGATCAAGGTTTTGATATCCTTTTCTACATTTTTGCTTTTACACTTCTCTATTTCGTTTATACTATTATGTTCAGGTATATTTTCTATTGAACTAACAAGTTTTGACAATTTTTTAATCCTAAATTTAACTTCAGAGAAATGTATATTAATTAAAACTTTAACTTATATCTAATGCACTATTTGTAAAAATAGATGCTTACCATATTCTCTCTCACAATTTTTGTGCTTGTGTATTTCTAGTCAGTAAATTTTTCCTAGATAAACCACAGAAATCACAATGGTTTTGTGGTACATAACATACAGAAAATAAGTACAATTTTAAGAAACTTGGATTCAGATACGACAGAAGAGGATTAGAAAGAATAATACATGCTATTTCTTTAAATCATTTTTCTCATGTGTTTTTCATCCTACCCGTTTCGGCAATGAAACGAGTTTTCTTAGGAAAATGACCATATCTTATTTTTCCTTGTTCTTCCCACCATTGACAGATACCCTAAAAATTCTTACATATCTCAAACATTGCAGCAAGCTTTTTTTTACTCTCCTCACTAACTGATAACACTACCTTCTGCATCCCGTCACGACCCTCCGACCTATCCATTCTGGTGTGGCTGGTCTCTTTTCGCCTTTCTTTCACCTTTTGCCTCTGTCTCCAGTTCCGTCCCCTCTACCACCCCCACCGTACCCCTGCCCCCGACCCCTCCAACGCTCCCGGCACCCACTCCCACTCCCGCGGACGGCCACTTTTCCTCTCCCACTCACTCCCCCGTTACCGCTCGAGCGCCTTCACCTGCCGTGGCCCCGCTCTCGCTCGCACCCCCGCCACCGCCTCGCCACCGCCCCGCCACCGCCCCCGCCACCGCCCCGCCACCGCCCCGCACCGCCACCGCCCCGCCACCGCCCCGCCACCGCCCCGCCACCGCCCCGCCACCGCCCCGCCACCGCCCCGCCACCGCCCCGCCACCGCCCCGCCACCGCCCCGCCACCGCCCCGCCACCGCCCCGCCACCGCCCCGCCACCGCCCCGCCCACCGCCCCGCCACGCACGGTCAGCGCTCCCATCACCGCTTTCTCCCTCGCTTCCATCCCCGCTCCCGCCGCATCCCCGCTCCCGCCCCATTCCCGCTCCCGCCCCCGGCCCCGCTTCCGACCCGCCAACGTTCTTGCCAACCCTCCCATCCCCGTCCTCACTCCCACCGTCGCACGAAAACGCAGCGGCATGGCTTGTGTGCCTCCAGCGCCCTGGGGCGCGCACCCCGCCCGCTCGCAACCCTTCGCTTCCCTTGCGCGTCGCCGCCGGCGCCGGCGCCCGCGGGCCGAGCGGGATATGAGGGCGCGGCCTCCGTGAGGGCCGCGAGCGCGCTGCGGGCAGTTGGAATGCAAGGGCGCCGCGGCGAGGAGACGGCGAGGCGAGGAAGGGGGGTGGGACTTGAGATGGGTTAAGAGCGAGCAGGCGGGCTGGTGCGGGGGCGAAGCAAAGGACTGTAAGGCGAGGGAAGGTTGCACTGGGCTAGGCAGTGTGCGTGATACGCGGGAGTCATGGCAGTTCGCAGTGAAGGGGTCGGGGAGAGGCGCGGGGGCGGTGGGGAGCGAAGGGGAGTGATGCTACAAGATACAGGGTGCAGTGGCCCCGGGGCAACACAAGGCGAAACAATGAGGGGGCGGGGCGAAGTGGTGCACGTGAACTCGGCGGGGTGGAGCGAGGTAGAGTGGGGCGGGTGGGGAGCGTATGGTGAGGTGGTGAACGGGACAGTACGAGACAACCCTGAGCTGAGCAGAAAGGCCGGCGGGCGCGGGGAATGGAAAAAGCGGGGGCGGACGAAGGGGAGATGACGTAGCCCGCGGCGGACGGCGCCACAAGAGAGCAGGCCAGCGACGTGGCCGGTGGCGGCGGCGGCAGGGGGGCAGTCGGCCAGGGAGAAACCAATATCTCTCGCGAATATCTCACGTGGCACTGAACTGAATAGCGGACGAGAAAGGGAGAGGGAAATATTTCCCCGCTCTCCGCCGGCGTGCGTGCGCGCGAGCAGCGGCGGGGCAGGCGCCGGCGGCGGCGGCGGCGGCGGAGGCGGAGCCGTGCAGAGCGAGGGGGCGGGGCTGCGGTGGGCGTTGAAGGACGTGCGAGGGCCGCCCCGCGCGCGCTGCAGAGCTCGCCGCTACAATTCTTCATTAGCGGGTGGCCAGCGCAGGTGGTGACGACTGCCTGGTCGTGTAATTAACTTCCCTCCGGGTTATGTTTCTTGTACCGCTCGAGTTTGAGCTCGTTTCTGTCACGGCGCGAGCATGCCGCGTTTTTCTCCCCTTCGCGCAACCTGCGAAACTCAAGTGTTTCTCCGCTCCTGCTCCGCCTCGCCCTTCCCCATCGCGCAGGAAAGAAATACTGGAAACTTGCGCGAAGTTTGTTAAGCCGGATTCGTTTGCCGCTTCAGTTACTTACCTAAACTAAATACGCACGTAAATTCGCTTTAAGAGATTGTACGAGTTTCCGACGCAGTGATATTATATTGAACAATCCTAACCCTTTTCTTACGCAAAAGTTTTACGAACGTCTAAATTCCAGGTATATTAAGTATTATTTTAAAACGTGATTTGGTGTTCGATGCTTTTAAAACTAAGTGCAATAAGAAAAGTGCTTGAATGCACCGTGAGGCAAAAAATGTAGTACGTTACAAACGAATTTCGTTTTATCGCTTTCTCTTGGGCACTAAACTACAACCCTGTGAGGATCATTGCTTCTTGCTGAGGGCACGAAGGCAGTCAATAATGCAAAGACGGATCCTACGGGACACGTCGAAGGACATATTAGCAAACCATTCAAATTACCGAACAATACCGCAACGCACCGTGTGAAGTCATGCCAACCTAAAGAGCCATTCATCCTGCATTTCCCAGATTCCGCGGCTTTCAATGCAATACTGATGGGGTATTTGCATTTGCAGCAGCTGTGGCCGTTTCCCTTCCCCCTGGTGCTCCGCCGCAACGGCATTGGCATCAGAGGCGCCGGCGCCAGCGGGCGATGCCATAAGCGGTAGTGTCAGGGGCGTCAGACAGATATCGAGACGTTGGGACGGGAGGGGAGCCGGTAGGAGCAACTGGAGGGGCCTCATAGAGGTACCGTGGGCACTATGCTAGTCAAGACAGAGCCGGTAGGGAAGACGGAGGGGTAAGACAGGCCTCACAAAATCCAACATCTGGTCCGCAAGTGTGAAACTGTGTGGACGGAACGGTGTCGCGGCACGGTTAAGGATAAATAGATGCTCTGAATGGGAGAAGGAAGCAACATGGAAAGAAGAGAAGTCCTTTTTCGAAACTTACATAATGGTGGAAAAACAATTGAAAAGGAGGGGGAAGAAGAACGAGGAGGGGTGGAATAGTTGGGAAGGGTTGAGGAAGGACAGAAGGAAGAGAAAGAGAGAGGGAGAGACAGAAAATAATGGCGGGAGTAACAAGAGAAAAAAAGAAATGGAGAGGATCGAGGAGGGATGGAGCGAGTACAAGAGGAACGGAGAGGGTCGAGAAGACAGGTGAGAGGTGATGAAGGAAACAAAAGAATGGGAAGAATAAGAAGATAGGGCGGAGAGTTCCTCGAAATTCAGACGTACCTGCTCGGAAAGGTGATCGACGAGAGGGGGTGAGAAAATGACCTAAGTGAGGAGTGAAGATCGTCTGCTGCAATACAGGACTAAAATGTTCGTGCAAATGGGAGCTGCAAACGAATGGTGCAGCGTAGAACAGCTATTACCAGGCGTCAGTACCGTGGCGGGGCGACTGTCTGGAGAAATAATGAAACGAATGGCAGAGCGAACGACGAGAAGATTGTGAAAATGCTGGCATGAAGGTCGGTACGAGTGGTGGAGCAAAATGCGGGGCGAAGGACGAGGGCCGGGGCGAGGGGCGGGGTAAAGGACGCGGCGAAGGACGGGGCGAAGGGTGGGGTGAAGGGGCGGAGGCGAAGGGGCGGGGCAAGGGGCTGGGTAAAGGGCGGGGCGAAGGGCGGGGTAAAGGGCGGAGTAAAGGGCGGGGCAAAGGGAGGGGCGAAGGGCGGAGCGAAAGGCGGAGCGAAGGGCGGAGCGAAGGGCGGGGCGAAGGGCACTGCGGGGTAAAGCTCACCGCGGGGGCATCCTCCTTTCACGCGACAACACGGTCGCGTGAGTTCCGCACTTCATTTCATTCACGTGCAAGGAACACCTCCGACACAATAGACGCGAACTCGACATTGTGCTACGGGAACATATATATTCATGGAGGGAAAGCCCCGAGACTATTCAAAGACGCAATCAACTGCCATTGAACTCAACTGCCGGACATGAATACCGCGTTCAACAGATTACGTAATTCTGAAAATATCTTACGTCGTCGTCACCACCACCTTGTCTGAAACGGCGCACCGAGCTTGAAGCTCCGTTGGCTTGGAGACTGCTTCCCACACAGGCTTCCGCGGCGACTGAGGTCAAAGCACAAAGCCAGGCGCGTAAGGGCGCGTCTAAATATCCTAATTCTCTTTCCTTTTAAACACAAACGTGGCAATAAGGTGGGCGTAACCACTCCTTTATTTAGCTGGAGGAAAACGACTTGGCAGACGGAAGCAAATAGGTGCTAGGGAGGATTGGGATTGAGGAAAGGAGGGGTTGAATTAGTGATGCAAAGAGGGAAGAGACTCAAGGGACGGAATGTGGCACGGAAGACGTTTGGAAAATAATATATCACAAACGAAAGATGCATTAGTGGGCGTAAAGTGAAAATCTTTAACCAAGGATTAGAAGATGAAAATACGAAGACGAAGATCAGCCATATTATGTAATAAACGAGTTATTATTAAAATGAGAGTGGTACTGGTTGCCACATGGTAGAAAGTTGAAGTGAGAAAGCAAAAAGAACATTAGAACACAATAAAATGGAGATAATATGGAAATGCTTCATAACCATTCATTCAGAGATTGAGGGTGAGGCGGAAAACTGACGATAGAACATGTGATGGGATGATGGCAAAGACGAGAGAGGAGACACCCAAGCAAGGCAAATCTCCATGGAGAATGGGTGATCAGGAGGAGTGGAGTAGACGTGTGGCCGTCCCACCAACAAACGGGACGAACCGAGTCGGAAGGAGCACAGGCGACCCACGATGAGGAGGGGCAGCAGAACGCAGGCACACAACGGTGTCGGAGAGACGAGGTAAGAGGAAGCGAGCACAGGGGGTGTCAGAATCCGAACGAGCCGGGTTGGGGTGAGACGGTAACCGCGCAGAGCGGGGCGTCGGCCCCGAGCGGGGGCCGGCGGGTGGGGTCGCCGGGGAAAGTCCGAAAGGCCGCGGCGGCGACGGCGGCACAGCGCGAGCGAGGAGCGGCCGGAGAGGGGCGGTGGCCGCGGCCACGGGACGCTCTCTCAACAAAGCCCGCTGTATCGAACGGCGCCGCAATCAGCTGAAAGCTCTGAGACTTCCGGCGAAATCCGGGCGATGCGACGCGAGCTTCCACTGGGCCCCAGCGTCAACCGGCGCTCGCCTCGCCGCCACATGCACGAGTAATAGGAATTAAGGTCAAACAGAAACGTATAAGCTATACATGAATATGCATCAGAAGTAAAGTAGCGTCGCGCAACTTCAAAGTGGGCGCGAGCCGGGTTTCTGCCCGCCCCACCCCGGCTCCCTCTCTGGAGGAACGTCGCGGCACGGTCGCGGTGAGCAAGCGGGGCGGGGCGGGGTAGGGCGTGGCGTGGCGGGGCGGGGACGGGTGGGGGCGAGGCGGGCCCGGGAGGGGGCGGGATGGTGCCGGGAGGGGGCGGGGCGGGGTGGGCCTGCGGAACGAAACGGGAGGCGTGAAGAGGACGATCTCAGGAGGTCAGGCTGGGAAAGGCAGAGGGGGCCACCGAGGACGGAGGTCGAGGGGAGAAGCGGGGGTCGCCGTGTTGGCCGCAGCCACTCGAATGGCGCTGCAGGGACGAGTGAGGCGTGCGGCGCCGAGGGAGGCGGGGCGGGGAGGAGCGGAGCGGGGCAGAGGCGAGAAGGAGCAGGCGACCGAGCGAGGCAGCCAACATCTCAGGAGGTTACTCAGGGAAAGGCTGGTGGTGGAGGAGGGGAGGAGGAGTTGGGGTGTGGCGACAGGGGCAGGGGAGGTTAGGGGGGAGGAGGAAAGGGGTCTGGGTGGGGAGGAAACTGGGAAGAGTGTGTGACGAGGAGCGAGGAGAGGGGTCGCGGGAAGGGACGGCACCGTCGCGACGAAGCTGCTGGCGGCGAAGTAGCGCTCCCGACGATTGCGGCAACTCGCGCGCGGCGTGGCTTGCCAGCGGAGAAATGCCTCGGCAGCTCGCAGATGGGAGCACTGTCCAAAGCAAGTCGGAAGTCACTCAAGTCATCTTCCTTTGGATTAAATGAATTTTCATTCCACACAAGACGTATCGCGCGACGGGGCTTCTCTTGATGAAATGTTGATGAATTTACTTCAATACTAATTTTTAATATTGCTATGTTATCAACTTATCATTATTTGAGGGACATAAACAGGTTTCATGTTTCTATAAGTTAGTTATATTATTTCTACGAAACTGTGGTGTGATCTAACGCTGAATATTTAGTTTTTAATTCTCCAAAATGGGTACATTTTGCGAAAATTTGACAATCACCCAAATTGACATCTTTTTTAAGTAATTTCTGTTGAATCTACCAACATTTTTAATAACTACCACAACTAACTTTTAATAAATGTTAAACAACAATTGTTCATTTAAATAATAACTTTTCAAGTCTAAAGTTTCAATGAGTCATAATAAAAGAATAATGCATATGTTCTCAATTTAATTTTTCATTTTGTTTGAGTGGATATTTACACCGTATGCACTGCATAAGAAAGTTATAAGGAAATAGAACTTTCTCACAGGGCTTCACGTCCCATCAATACATAGTTCGTTGAACTACATCTTCAGACGTGGCAGTAAAGGGTTCTCTGCAGACATTTTACTAGGTAGTTAGAGCTTTACAGCGCGGCCTACGTACCGTGGAGCGTAAGAAGCGGAGCGTGAGGCGTGGTAGAGCTCTCCTCCCCCCTTTGCGACAGTCACCCGCACCGCCACCCTTCCTAACTGGCCTCGCTTAACTGTCGCAGTATGCTTGCCGTACAGCATTATTCATCGCTATCGTCCACAGCTTTTGCCACAACGGTTATTCCAGCTCCATTGTTCATTAGTTTATAAAATAAAGTTCTTCCTAAGTTACTTTGTCAAGTACCCTACTATTTTTAAAAACATTTCCTGTTATCTTAAGACCATGCCAAATCTTACAACTTGACTGATTAACGCAAACACCACGATTTTCACAATCACCGTGGCCACTACCACTTTCGGTGCCGTCTTTTTTTCCCAAGAACTGACGTTGCTTTAGTTACAAATCTACATCTAAACAACTGCTTGAGAATTTGTTATTGCAAACACCTACTGATGGAATCTCAACTTCAAGTCATTTCATCACCACCAGCGACACTTCTCTCCTCCATTTCAACCAGTCACAACCGCCATATTGAAATCATAAAATACGGACCCTCCAGAGACATCTCGACCCTCATTCTTTGTTCCATCTCCATAGTCACCATCACCCCCTTACCTGCCCTCTTCATCACCGCCTCCGTACTCCCACCGCCACTGGCTCCCAGGCGAAACCCAAGCAAAGTGGGAGCGAGTTTGACGATTCGACGCTCAATCTCTTCTAATCTCGAGAAAGCTGCGCCCACTTCCTTACGTTCTCTGAATAGCATCTCGTTAGCCCTTCCAAAGGCGCTTCTTTCCCTTCCAGAAGAGGAGTTTCCTAGCTCGAGTGCGTACGCCAAGAATAAACTTCTAAGCGCGTTTTAGTTTCGTGTTTTTATTCGTCGAGTTTATTCCTGTTGCAGCGCGTAATGCAGAGTGGCTCTAAAAGTTGTCGCTGACCAAACAGTGAAGGGAACATTTAAATTTGGAGATGAATGTGAAAATAATTGGTTTCCTCTCGTGCATGTTTGATGATAAGGGTGAAGCTTCTAAAACAACAGAATAAATACGACTGGGTTGCTCAGAATGAATATTCTACGTGAGTTTAAAAGTGTAATTATTGCGAATAAATCACAAATGAGATGACATGGTAATTCAGGTTTTAAAGAATTTTTTTTTGCTTCTTGGACGTTTGAGGTTGTAACGATAAACTGATGTGAATCAAAATGTTTCTTCTAACGGATTGTAAATTCTGAACGGTCACAATAGCGTTTTCGATATATCCTTATCTTTTTCAATATCGGTATTCAAATCTCATCGCTTATCATTCAGCATGATTAGTTCATTAACCTACACACAAAACACGTAAAAAATAAACATATCTGCTACAGTATTGGAGATAACAACAATATTAATACGAAATAGAGTGAATTTTCATTAGAGAACATAAATTGTGGTATATATCTTATTAATTTCTGACAGGTTTAACTCTGTTCCGCCCGCGCCTAGGGTCATGACAATTCATCGCACGCGGTGTTGTTTAGACCACTCATCTTTTTGAAAAATCTTTTTCTAAAGGATTTCACCCAACATAAGAAACAATAATACAAAATAAAACAAAAACGTAATAAAATAACTGTTTTTATTTTAAATCTTAACAGAAAAACAACTGAAGCTAACGTGGAACAATCAAAACAGCAAAATTAAATGCTATCAGACAACGCTTAAAACCACCGTTACACGCTCAGTTAAAATATCTAGCAATTCATTTATTTCAGATACATTATATTTTTCAACACTCTCAGATATCGCTCTTGGAAACGCCGATTCAACTAAGCATCCATTCATCGTTCTTATCAGTTCTGCGAAAGAAAATAATTTGACAAGGTGATGTCCTATGTGGCGCGGCAAGCGTAGATGTTTTATTCACTTGGGGACAATTGCGTTATATTTCGATACGGATAACGTAGCATCAGTTAAAAAGTTTTTGCTAGGTTTCCAGTTTTGTTCCTTTCGATTTTTTTAATGATTTTTCTTTGTGCAATATTTTGAATAATATTCTAAATAACACAAAACAAAATGATAATAAATAAAATACATCGTAAAATGTAACAATTGTTTTTATTTAAAATAAAGAAATAAAATACAAAAACTAATGCAGAATATATAAAATATATAAAAGTAACTTTTACAAGGAGCACAAGATTTTTAGTCTTAACCCTCCAAGTCAAGGTTACTACATAAATTATGTGCAAGTGATTACACAACACCACTCTCTCAAGCAACGTCACATATACACATATACACATTGGGAGTCCGAGTACATATATATACAAATTGGGAGTCCGAGGTCTTCAGGATAAATAATCTGCATTGTGCTGCGTCATTCACCAAGTTGCTTCAACTTCTACTAAGCTACTACTGCTAGTAATAAAAATGATAATAATACTCAGAATTCTTCTGAAAGCTTTGAGACTTGCAACATTACAGTGCCAGCTTCTTAGAAAATGAACACCAAATCAAAAGCTAGTAATAATAATAATAATAACAATAATAATAATATTAATAATAAAGTTTACACAGTACCCATCATTGTGTCCACAACTGGTGTCATCCCAACAACTTTGCATAACAGCCTACAACAGTTGAAAATGCCAAAGACAGTGTACATGGAGTTACAGAAAGTTGCCATCCTCAATACTTGCGCAATAGTCAGAAAGTTCCTCAACAATAGTATTACTCATGCCTAATACATGTAATCCTGCTTCGACATCGAAAAGGGTCGTTTCTTGGCAAGAGCCCGTACGGTTACCTCAATCCTGAGATTTTTATCCAGAGACAGAACTGTATGATAATAACAATAATAATAATAATAATAATAATAATAATAATAATAATAATAATAAACTCGAACTCGCTCGAACGCTCGTCGCTCGTCGCCTCGTCGCTCGAACAATCCACATGACGAACATGTAGAACTTGAAAATGATGATCCCGTGGAAGGTTCATCGCTTTCCAGTGAAACACACGTCAGTGGTGAAAACTCATCTGGCAATGAATTACACGATAAGGACATGATGCGAAATCTCCTTCGGCGCGAGATAGAAAGAGTTAGTCAACTTCCGTTTGAATCTCGCGAACCGTTGAGGAGAATATACGAAAATGCCAAAGCTAAAAGAGTGATAGAAACAGTGAATTCTGTCTTAAATGAGGTGGTGGAGACCCCAGGCAGAGATCTAGATATTACTGAAATCAATCACATCATATATGCAACTGGATATCTAGTATCTCAGATAATTTTGGGGCCAGCCAAGAACACCGACGGGCCGACAGCAAAACAGAGTAAACAGCTCTGTACCCCCATGGATGAACAGAATTATGAAACGGATAGCCGACACCCGGCGTGAAATATCATTCTTAGCTGAGGCATCTTCTAAATCAACGCACACCTCTAAAGTTCAACGAAAAATATTCAATGTTGAACAAAAATACCAAATTGAAAATGACACCAGCAGGCTAATGGTAGTTGAGAAGCTAAAAGAGAAAATTCAAGCATGGGCTCAACGAATAAGAAGGCACAAACGTAGAATAGATTTCCGTGTACAGAACCGGTTGTTTGAAACAGACGCGAAGAGATTCTATCGCAATCTGACTCAAAAACCGAATGGCAAAGCTGTTACTCCTTCAAAAGATGACGTCGAAGCATTTTGGGCAGGAATCTGGGAAGAGAGCAGATCCTACAACAAAGACGCATCTTGGCTTCAATCTGAAGTTGATGCTGCCGTTGAACTTGTAGAAACAGTGGAAGATGTTCACCAATTCTCGGAAGAGGACCTCTTCCAAGCAATTAAGAACATGGGAAACTGGAAGTCCCCCGGGATTGATAAGATCCAGATTTATTGGATTAAGAAATTAACAGCAATACATTCTCATCTAGCAAAGGCTGTTAATAAAATTTTGAAAACCCAAAGGAAATCCCGGAATGGCTCACACGCGGCATCACGTATTTGCTACCCAAAGCGGGAGACAGCTCTTTGGCGAAGAACTACAGGCCAATTACTTGTCTGCCAGTACTGTACAAAGTTATAACTTCAGCTATAGCTGACAAAATGTATAGACATCTGGATAAGAATCATCTAATGCCAGCTGAACAAAAAGGATGTCGTAAAGGCTCTTATGGGTGTAAGGAAATCTTGCTACTGAATAAAGTCATCTTGAATGATGTAAAGAAACGCAAACGTAATTTGAGCATGGCTTGGATTGACTACCAAAAGGCCTTTGACAGTGTACCACACGATTGGATTTTGAAGACCCTGGAGATCTATCGATTTCATCCTAGACTTGTTGAGTTTTGCAAGGCTAGTATGAAGTCGTGGAGTACCAGGTTACTAATCCACAGCGGAAAAGAAGCAGTAGAAACCAGAAGTATTCAGATTAACAGGGGTATTTTTCAAGGAGATTCACTATCCCCTCTGCTGTTTTGCATTAGTTTGATCCCACTATCGAGACAGTTGTCGCAAGCTGACTTTGGTTTTAAGCTCCATGGTGATGAAAGGCCAGTATCACATTTGTTTTACATGGATGATCTGAAAGTGTTTGCCAAGAATGAAGCGATTCTCTCCCAAATGCTGTCTGTCGTGAATGACTTTAGCAATGACATCTGCATGAAGTTTGGTCTTGACAAGTGTGCAAAAATCAATTTAAAAAGAGGGAAACTCACAACGTCTGAGAACATTGAAATTGATACGCACACTGTGATTCAAGATCTTGAGCCAGGTAAAACTTACAAATATCTGGGCATTGAAGAATGTGAAACCATCTCGAATGACAGAATGAAAGAGAGAATTCGTAGGGAGTATTATAGAAGAGTGAGACTGGTCCTGCAGTCCGCTCTGAATTCCAGGAATAAAATATCTGCAATAGGTAGTTTGGCGGTACCTGTAGCCGAATACAGTTTTGGACTAGTGGACTGGACTGAGCAAGAAATTCGCACCATGGATCGAAAAAACCAGAAAACTGCTGACAATGCATCATGTTTCCCACCCTCGAGCTGATATACATAGACTTTATGTGGCACGTAAGGAAGGAGGAAGAGGCCTCAGACAAATTGAGGCCTCCTGGCACAACGCAATAGTCGGGTTGGGTAAGTATGTAGTCAGCCATCAAGACGACCCACTAATGAGGCAGGTCATGAAATCTGACCGAAGAATGGGAAACAGAGGCATTGTTAGTGTAGCAAGAAACATTGCGAAGAAAACTAGGCAAGACACGTCGAATAACACAGACACTGAACTTCTGATGCTGCTAAACATGAAGTGTGAGACACAAAAAATGTTAAAGAAATCGTGGAGAGACAAACCACTCCACGGTCAATACCTAAAAAGAATGGACAAGGTGCAGATCAATAAAGATCAATCATTTATGTGGCTTAAAAGGGGAAGGATGAAGCCAGAATCGGAAGCACTTGTAATAGCTGCCCAAGATCAGGCCTTGAGAACACGACATTATGATAAAGCGGTTCTCAAAATTTCCCAAGATGATAAATGCCGCATTTTGCCTGGAGCAAGTAGAAACCATTGATCATATTGTCTCAGCTTGTCCAATCCTAGCAAAGACCGAATACCTTAAAAGACATGACAGGGTGTGTAGCTACCTCCACTGGCAGATCTGTACCGCCCTCGAAGTTCCAAACACATGCCCCAAGTGGTACGAACACTCACCGAAACCGGTGACGTCTGTTGGATTGTGTACGATATTGTACGACCAACAAATTCAAACTGATCGCACGATAGCGGCAAACAAACCGGATATAGTTATCCGGGATTTGGAGAACAAATCGTGTTTACTTGTGGATGTTGCTGTACCTTGCGATCAAAACGTCGTTACCAAGGAGGCAGAGAAACGTCTTAAATACAAGAGTTTGGAAATCGAGATCAGCCGAATGTGGGGCGTAAAAAGCACAGGTCGTCCCGATAGTTATCGGAGCTCTGGGATTTGTTCCGCAAAATTTGAGTAAGAACTTGTCTAAACTCCCAGGTAATTCAAAAGACTGGGAAGTGCAAGAAATTGCTTTATTTGGAACAGCCCACATTTTGCGTAAAGTATTGTAGAGGCACTGATAGTCACCGAATCTGCTCCTTAGGTAGCTGGTTGCAACCTGGAGTAGATTTTATATTCAGCCGACTCATTAGATCTTTAGTCGTGATGTAATGGAATAATAATAATAAATATGGTAGAATAAAGAGTACGTAAAATGGAGAGAGCATATGGCATAACTAGGAACATTTATCACAAAAATTCTTATTCTAAAACTTGAAAATACAGCACTACAAAACAGTAGTAAAACCAGAATGTCTTTATGCAAATGAATGCTTAATATTGAACTATAAACTACATAAAGTTGAAGTCCTAGAAAGAAGAATTATTCACAAAAATCTCGGTCCGATAAGACACACAGAAGTATGGAAAGAAAGAAGCAATGAAGTTTATCGCACTATAGAAAACATTCGAAAAATTACGGAAGAGGTGACTGCTGTTTTTTGGATATTTATACAGAATGGACGACAACAAATTAACCAAGCAGATTTTTAAATAGTTTTGGAACAAGAAGTCGACAATAGCCTGGATTTAAGAAGTTAGGAAAGATTTGGAAAGAAACAATGTAAGGGAAAGAGAAGCAGCAGAAAGAGAAGTTTAAGAAGAAAGTGTTAGAAATGGAAGGATTCCAAGACATGAAAGAAAAGAAGACAGGATCAAAATGGTGCGAGGAGAGAAAAAGAATACATAGTGAGAGGATGAAAAAGTACTGGAGGAAGAAGAAAGAAGGACAAAGGAAGAAGCACTGAAATTGGTGCGTGGTCCCTAGATGACCCAAATGAAAACAAATAATAACAATAATAATAATAATTATGGTGGTATATGGTTATTATGATGGTAATAACAATAATAATAATAATGTCACGTAAGGAAGGAGGAAGGGGACTCAGACAAATTAATGCCTCCTGACACAATGCAATCCACTAAAGAGGCAGGTCATGAAATCTGTCTGAAGAATGGAAAACAGAGACATTGTAAGTGTAGCAAGAAGCATTGCAAACAAGACTATGCAAGAACACAGAGATTAACAGAGACACTTACATTACATGATAGGTAGCATCAGAAATTCAGACACAAAATATGTTAAATCGTGGAGAGACAAACCACTCCATGGACAATATTTAAAAAGAATGGACAAGGTGCAGATCAATAAATATCAATCATTTATGTGACTTAAAAAGGGAAGACTGAAGCCAGAATCGGAAGAACTTGTAATAGCTGCCCAAGATCAGGCGTTCAGAACACGTCATTAAGATCAAACGGCTCTCAAAACATTTGAAGAAAGAAAAGAAGAAATATTCTAATAATCAAAATATTTATATTTTCTTTGTACTGTAGAGTCCGTTTTGCGAAGTAGGCGTTCGGTGGTGTTCCTACTGTGAGTCATTCACTCAACGAAATCACACACCATACATGAGATTTGAAGAAAACTAGGCAGCAGTATCTGAGGAGTAAATATGTCCTTAAGGAATGCGAACCTACCTCATTTCACTGTCCCCAGATTGTACAATGCAAATGTGTTCAGAGCGCGGACCAAACACCCCACGGGAGCGCTGAAGGGATAAAATCCTCTACTGGACAATGCTTTCAGAAATAAGGTTTCTTTTGAATTTTCTCACTTGTTATATGATGCTCATTCCACTACTTGCTTTGCAAGCCACATATGAAAACGTCTCAAAACCATGACAAATTCTAAACAAGAAATCTCATTTATACTGTCTCCAAACTTTTTTCGTAAAGAATTTTCTCTTTTATTTCAACATTACAGATACGTACTAGCTTCGTCCTAGAGATTGATCGTTTGTCAGATGGTAACAAAATCAGGAATTCCACTAGGGTTCACCCTACTAACATAGCGAACCATGCTGCATAGTTAGATTATCTCGGAATTGCGTTCTCAACATTCCAAGAAACCGCGGCCAGACTTAATTCGTGCGTTAACGAACGTCCCGTGTAGCGAACGCCACATCCGCGAAGTAATTGCGAAACCGGAGAGCTACAGGCTAACTTGGACTATTCGTTACGCTCTGAGAGTCTTATGCTCGCGCGCGCCCCGAGTTGGCGAAAGTGGAAACAATCCAAATACTTCAGGTGCACAAGAACCACGCAGGTGAAATTACATTCTCCAGATAAGGCCCGGGGGGACGCTTGGAATTCCGCCGTATTTCACGACCTTATCAGGCGGCGGCGGCGGCGGAGCCGGTGGAAACGCTAAGAGCGTGGCGAAGCAGGGCCGGTTAGGCTGGCGTGGGGCGTGTGGGCGGGGTGAGCGGCGGGGCTGTGTCTGTCGGCGTCAACTGGCTGCCTACCGTTGCAGCCCGAGGGCTTCCACCGATCAAAGCCTTCGATAACGTCGCGAAGGCATATGCTCGCGGGAAACTCTGAACCATCCTGGGGCAACCACGACGCCTGCTCGGCACCAGGAGGGTTTCGATCGCGTTACGCCAAGGCAAACGGCTTGATCTGAGGTTCGGTTTGTACGTCAGTGCTTTTTTCGACCAAAATGCTCTGACGTTAGTAAAATTAATTACACAAATGAGAGCATCAAAAGGTAACATTTCGTTTAAGTTTTCGCTGTATGATCCTGGAAAGGATAAGGGATAAGTAAAGGGGCTCTAAAACTGTTGCAGATAAGCTGCCGAAGTGTTCTTTATAAAGAAATTAACCTTTGAAACAATCGTGGCATGTGATGCTGGTATAGTGATCGGTAATGCGTTATGACTCACTGATGAAGCATAAGAAAGCCAAAGAAATACAGCACTTTTCGCTTTTTATACCATTAATAGAATCCATACATATAAGATGCACAAAAGAAACATAAAAGATGAATTTGCATACTATATACATTTGTCATACTTATATAATTGTAATCAAATATTTAATGTATTCAACAGCAATGTTTTAAAAATTGAAAATTGACTATTGTGTATTTATTCAGTGTAATTTTGTGTTTTTATGTAGTATGAATGAAGAGGGAATGCTTGAGTGTATGTGTATATATATATATATATATATATATATATATATATATATAATTAAACATTACAAAAACTGTAAACATTACATAACGTTTACAAATAATGCCAGTAGTGTAGAAATGAATGACAGAATGGAATTCTCTTTCCCTTTCATTTGAGTTACGTCTTTATTCGTTTCGGGATCAATCTGTACTTTTACTTTGTGATATTGTCATCAATCCGCTTAACTCAACGTGGTCAACACTAGCGCCTAAACCGATCAAACGATTTTCTTGAAAATTGATATTACTCAATCGAGTTAAAAGAACTCGAAGTGCAGCCACTTTGAATCGGATATATTGATTTTGGGGGGTATTTTACATGGATCCTGAACATTTTATAAACTTTCTCAAAAATGAATCAACATTTTCTGATTAAACTTTGGACAACGTAAACAGCTCTTATGAAATAGTGTCGGTCAGATTTTCGTCGAAATCTCAGATTTTTTGAAAACTGAAGAGGAACTACAATACTGAAAATGAGATTTTTCCTTAATGAAATCTGTTGTTCAAAGTCAGATCTTAAAATAATATCATGTACAAATTTTGGAAAACAAGAGGTCTTTTTGCATATTTTTGCATGAAATTTTGGTATTTTTAAAATTAATTTCTCACTAAGGCTTTAATTTTTTAAAATTTCTCTGCGTATCAGTCACAGGACGGTAAAATAATGGTGCTGATTCCATTTGTGGAGAATTCTATATTTTTGAAAATTGCAAAAAATTAATATTTCGAAAGTACAATATCGAAGATGAGATTTTTGTCTTAAATAAAAGATGATCTAAAAAATTAGATCTCTGTAAAAGGTCATATACTTTTTTTGAGAAATTGAGTAGTTTTTGCGAAATTCTTACTTGACTTTGATGCAATTTATAAAAAAAATTGAAATCACTCTAAACTTTTTCTTTCTCTCTGAATTTTCGAAAATTGCAATAGTAATAATGTGTTGTTGAAGCACCACTAATTTTCAGAACACAGGGTGCTGCGATGCAGGTGTAAAATGCTCTCAATGCCGGCTTTTCACTCGGAGGAAGACTACACACGTTTATACCTATCAATAATCCACTCAAAATTAAAAAGAGCCTTGTTCGACGGAGAGAATAATTCAAGAGAGCCCAGAAGTGGTGCCCAGTAATGTTTTGAAAACAAATGAAATTACTGATTTAAGTATTCCAATAACACTGGTCCACAAAAATAAACTTTTTTCTTTCACAAGTATAAAAATAACATATTCTAGTAGTATTTCTGATACTGAATTCAAATATTATTTCAGTTTTTTCCCGTGAGCCTGGAGTTCTGTGTGATTCATGTAAACTTTTTATAATTTTGAATAAAATAAGTAACTATCTATTCAACTCTAAATGGTATACTACTCGTCCTGAATTACATTCTAACTTTTAATTCAGATTCCTAGAGAGTGGTAATGATTTTCGGAAATATTCTGTATTTGGAATATCTCTCTTCGTGGTCCAACAGTAGTAAGCCAACTATATTAGAATTACCCTTGTCTTAGTACCTTATTTTCCATAGTAGAAATTTGCTGATGAAAACGCTCACCGTAGTCATCGCTGATAGCCCCAATGTTTTTCGGGAGGAAGTTTAAGTCAGATTTTAAGGAGTGAATTTTCAAAGACATGTTACATCCCATAGCTTTATAAGAATGTAGAAAATCAGCCACTTTGTCCGATAGTTTTCTGCTTTATGATTTCCAGGGAAATAGCAATGTAAAATTTTGCAAGACTGCCGGACTTCTTTTTCCAATGGACTTATCAGTTCTTCAAAATGTTCATCAGCCATTAACGACCGTATTTGTGATCTTAAAAAATCCCTTATTTGAATTTAGCATCACTTACTTTGAGAAATTTCGATTTCATGTACAAGAATCCATCAGAAAGTTCATACATAGCTTTTACGAAAATTTTCTTGTCAGGGATACGAGATTCCGTTAATATTTGTCAAATAAAAATAACAATCACGTAGGTGATTCTTCGGTTCCCTCGAAATCATAGGAATTGCAAATGGCATATGTTGTGTACGATTTTTCTATCAAGACAACAGTCTTAACACACAAAACATATTTGGGGCCAGATATCTTTTCAAAATCATCGTCTTCACAACCAAAGTAATGTTGATAACACTTTTTCGCAAGAATAGGAGAAATTATCTCTATAATTTACACATGTTCTTGCGATGATGAAAATACAAAACACAAAAACACAACTTTCACAATACACTTCTAAACATTAAGGAAATAAATATATCGCTAGTGATATTCCTCCTAACAAGCTCAAAAACAACTCAATACTGATATATCACAATGCCAGACCGACTGGTCTGAGCATGTCAAAACATGAATGAACCTGCACAGTATTGCCTGTTAGTGTTTCAGCACGATATTATGTATAATTTCCTTAAGTGTAACTTTAATAAAATTGCTACATGTAAGATGAAGGTTGCTATGACAGATCAAAGAGAATGTTAAAATGCTATTTTAAAAAGTATCTGTCACAAAAAATCTGTGCCTCATGGAAAAAATCTGAACACATATCTGAATTCAGTACGAAAAAACGCACTAGATTCACTAAAAAGATTTGTTGTGAAGAAAACCTTGTCGACCAGTGCAATGTTTCTTCTTTATCATTTGACATTAACGGATTTTTTTGAAGATGCCTTAAAATGTATGTTTTAAATATCTCTTTATCTCAGCATCATCAAAATACATCGGATTTTGGAAGATATTTCAGTACCAATGTTTTACCTGTAATAAAGAATATAATAATAGTAGGTGATTGTTAAAAGATTTTTAAAATACTGCATAGTCTTTCTTGTCACTTTCCGCCTTCAAATTGGATTCTCTGAATCTGTTGGGTGTCTATTCGATGCGAGAGGCACTATACTTGTACGGAAATCAATTCATGTCATGTATCTACAAAATAAGCTTCATCGCATAACATGCATTATTACATGTGCTCTCAATCTGACTGAACTTGATTTTCGTTTCTCTTTCATCATTGATTATAATTGATGCGAGTAAATTTCCAGTGCCACAACAATTAAATAAGGGGTCATCAGTGTAAACGAAAAGCTGTTTTAGCTGCTATTTGTGAACATTTGCTCATGTGCTATGGAGGCGTTAAAATCCGTGGCTCGCGGCAAACCTTTGCTGGCGAGTTTAACTGCTAATAGGATGTTTAAAAATTCACATTCTATTCTAACAAATCGATAAACAGTCTAAAACGGCTGTCTGTCACAGAGCGTGTGAAAGCAATGCCATTTAGAGAGACAGAGTCGATGGTACACGGAACTTTGGAAATACATACATTTCATACCGCTTGGTTCAGCGAGTTCCCGCGGTTTCTTTGTAAAGGAAATCAAAGAGAAGGATATTTTTTCTTTCATTCTGGTCTAATCACCAATATTACTTTTAAAACTAATAATACTGGCGTTCCTGACTAATAACTTAATATATCCTGCCACGTTCTCGAAAAACACCTACAACAAACAGAGCGAAGGCAGCTCTGAAAATAATGTTGCAAATAACACGGAGATAATCGCATCTCAACGAGGAGTAAGAAGGAAATGGCAGACCTTCGTCAGTTCACCCTTTAGTACAAAGAGCACGTACAGCAATTTCAACCGATCGCTTTGAATGTTCTGCAACAAATACAATTTTGTTAATCAAAACGAGCGTAATCGTTACAATTTTTGTCAGAAAGAGAAAAAATGAAGAAAAGAGATGCATAATTCACTCGACGGAGAAAACGTCATCTAAGGTAATAGTACTCTACCCAAAGAAAACATTCGCAGTTTTCCGGCGCACGATTACATAACTTTCTCTTCTTACGAAGTATTCTTAAGGTGAGAAAGTAAAAAATCAAAATTACAATGAAAGAAAAATATTTATATAAATGAAAATAAAATACAATTGGAAAGTTCACTCATAGATAATAGTGCAAGAGAATTAAATTATTGCGACGTGTTGCGGTATTCATGATGTCCATACAATAGGATGCGGTGGGTATCATCTCACAAACATTTTAAACAGTAAGGTTTTTGCGCTTCTACATAACCATTTTCATTACTGAAATCGGTGTAGATATGTAGTGATAACTTTGCCATATAATATTTAACGTAATATATTTGTAATATCATATAGCATTAAATAATATACTAATTTTATACGTTAATTGTGAACGTAATAGTATTTAATTCTGGCTTGCAAGTGAAATTAAAATTAACAATTTTAGATAGATGATTTTAACAACAATTATAAAATTATAAAAATATTTAAAACTAGAAATTTACTTACTCACATTTTCTGAGTTAGAGGTTAAAAACTACAAACAGTAATGTTTTTCAATATTCTAATTTATGTTGGTGAAGATTATTCTTATTCTTCACACGCAGAACCATTAATGAAGCTGGTACTACATACTGGAGGAAAAAATCATAACTCTTGCATTTTGAGAGATTTAAGCGTTTCCTTCAATTACATTCGGTTGAAATATTAGCAATAAAATCAGTCTAAATAAGAAATGCATGTATAAAAATAAAAAAAGATTTTTTAACCTACAATCTGAAAGAAAATCTTATAAATAATTTGAATTACCCTATTTCTTTTAATCGCATATTATGAATCTACATTACCGAAAAAAACAAAACACCTCGAAAATATCCATGATTTTTTTTGTTTCTAAATAACACGACGGTGAGAACTACTCTCTGTTTAAATCGCAGAAAAAGATCCGGCAAAGGTAGTACACACACACACACACACACACACACACACACACACACACACACACACATACACACACACACACTTCCAGCAAAACGATTCACTCCAGCCAGCACGCACTCCGTTCTCGTCTTGAGCGCGCCCCCCTCGGATCGCCCTGCACCTCAACCACTCCACCGCGAGATCGCAGCCGCCGCCGCGGGTGACGCCGGGGCCTGCGCGGCGAGGCAGGCGGGGCCGGTTGTGAACGGGCGAGGACGGGAGGGGTGCGGCCCGAGGCGCGGGGACGCTGATGAGGACTGACGGTGGGCCGCGGCCGCGCCCCCTTCCCCTCGCCGGCGCCGCGCCCGCAGACAAACGCTCAGCGCCGCGCCCCGCGCTCGCGCCGTCCTATTTATTTTTACTTTCGCCCCTGACGCCTGCGACGCCGCGCGACGCCCGGACGTTTATCCCGCGCCGGAGAAGCAGCACGTCGCGTGAGGAAGCCCGGGAGGGAGGGAGGAGGGACGGCCAAGGGAGCGGAGAAGAGAAACGGAAACGAGGTCGCGACGACACAGCGTGAAGCGGAGGCATATGACGATACGTGGAGCTCTGGAGATGGGGAGAAGTGTGCGAAGGAAAAAACGGAGATCGTACGGAGAAGAATGAGTAGATAATGACGCGGAGAGGTAGTGGGGAATGTATACGGAAAGAGAGAAAGAGAGAGGGGTGGGAAGGAGGGAGAAAAATAGTGGCAGAATGCGATGAGAGATGAGAAGAGAGTTTGCAGACTGATCCTACAAAGAGCGCCTGCGGAGACAAGAAACGTGCAGAGAAAGCAAAGAAAGCAGGTGAAAAGATGAGGTGCACACAGTAGCGGAGAGAGAAAATGGAAAAGAGGCGAAGAATAAGGTGCTACAACAGCACATTCGTTTTTGAATTATTTGTAACGCCTACGCAATATTATAATAATACATCAAAATGTATAGTTGTAAAATGCCACGTTGTGTCATATCTATTACTAACAGTGATTCTGGTTAAAATGATCGCTAGACATCTTGTTATACTTCAGACATTGCAACTTGTTTTCGCGTGTAAGTGTAATTAGCGTTTCTGGCCTCAAACGAGATAATATTCAGTTTCAACTACAAGATATATTTTACTGCTCAGTTTAAATTCTGTATTATATTAGAGTTAAATTATTGGATTTATTGTTTTACCCTCTCCTGGCTAACAGATGTGTTAGTGCACT
Organism: Acheta domesticus; assembly: GCA_031308135.1. Classification (NCBI taxonomy): domain Eukaryota; kingdom Metazoa; phylum Arthropoda; class Insecta; order Orthoptera; family Gryllidae; genus Acheta; species Acheta domesticus. Next base: position 237,992,392 of record JAHLJT010008446.1, read on the forward strand.
GCTATGTGCGTATCAGGCCATCAATAAAATATTTGCACTGCTTATTAGGATGCCAGTTTTGTATGTACTTCTAAAAGAAATACAAATAATTTCACATGATTAAATAGAAATTTGACGAATGATGAGAATACATCACTATCAGGAATACTCTTGTGTACTGGAGGGAAAATGGACGCGGTTGCTCACGCGCGGCTTCGGCAGCCCGACGACATTAGTGGCGGCCTCACGTTCTTTCCTCACACGTGCGATATTTCTGCCCAATATTGCCGATCCAGCAGAGTAATGTGTCGGGCGCGCCAGGACCTGGCATGTGTTACCAAGACATTCACCACAGAACCTTCCTACCTGGCTGTCGAACGAAGAAATTGTGAAAGAGATAGCAATTTCGAGAATTCCTCGGTAGGGCACCCGAACATTTTTTACGTGCCTTTGATTTCTGAAATCGATTGTTACATCTAAATATTTAACAATGCACAGTAGCTTAATCGATGAATATATGATAAAACGTATTGCTGACAGTAGCGTGCCCGAAGTGACTGGTATAAATACTGAAAGGTATTTCATTAGTAAGCTATCCCAGGTTACTGGGGTCATAATAGGATGATCACGGGCGTAATGGTTAGCGCCCTACCAACCCTTTTCAACTCGCAGTAATCGGGTCTCAAATCCCGAGCATGCCAGCTGGAATTTGTAGTGAACAATGCGGGGAACACGTACCGCATTGGTCGGGTGTTTGCATTTCTCCTGCATACATTCATCTGACTATTCTATTTCCATTTATCACTGATCCATCATCAATCTTCGTGATATCATTCTCACAATGCAATATCATTTCTTTAACATTAAATATTTTTATTGATTAATGTATTCTTTATATCGCAACATTTATCACCTTTAAGATCTGTAGAAGCACTTGGTTTCTTCCAAAGACGTGTTGCACCTTTTCCGTGGAATCCGACAGGGAAATGTTAACATTCTTGTGTAAACCCTAATTGCAAACGCAAGGAGTTATGCTATTGCACAGAAATAGTTCTTGCTGTGCGAGAGGAATGACGAATCCCACTTTGATGCTTCTCAGAATCAATCTCAAATCATAGCTTCAAATTTATTGTGTTCCCCTCTTCTCTAATATTGCCTTCACGGGTGTATTTGCAGGAGTCAGAACGTCATCTTTATAAACAGTTCTGTGTCAACAAAAGCTGGGAAGGCTTTCAGCTACTAATCTGTTTTACCTCTCGAAATGGCGTGACTTTTAAATAATATCCCTGCAAAGCGGACGGTATACGTTTCCAAGAAAAGAAATGTCGATATTTTATGGATTTCACATGTATTCAAATTATATAGCGTGCTTAATTTACCTTGCAGAATAAAAGTTCAAGTACGGCAGGGGAAAATGTATTGAAGGTTTCACGTAGGTAATCTCTTGTGGTTTATTCGATGCCATACCCAGATTACACCCGTAACAAATGAAATATGCAGTTCATGCAGTAAACATTAATAAGCATTTTATTGGATTGGGCATAATATTAACATAGCGAATACAAAAATGTTGCCCGAAGGTTATTAAAAACAATCCGTTTATGCTAAACTTTGTAATCCAACTAAACACACGGCAAACTTACGAAAGCAATGAAACGTGAATGCATTGTATTACAATTCCGAATTCATGGGTGGGTATCTGGGGCCTGAACACTTCAACTGGAAGAGGGAAGAAGATAAATATAATTTTCATTGAGTAAAAACTGCACCATGCTGAAAGTTTTACTTTCTCACAGAGGACAAGGTCGTAATATGAGCCTCCTTTTATTTTGACTTGTAAAAAATGAATTAAATGACTTCTTAAAATATAAATTTTATAATTTAATTGTCAATGTTTCTGTAAACTCTATAAAAAATATGAACTTTCTTTACTGTTCAAAAAGTGGGTAGAAAATCAATAATACAAAAGAAGTCATATTTGAAAAAAAGTTATGTGCTAGTATTATGAGCCCTTTAATATATCAATTAATACACGGGTTTAGAGAAATTAATTACATATTTACATATGTAAATGCTATTTCATTACAAAAATTTAAAAAAGCATTTACAAAAATCACAAATGTAAATGTTCTTTTCGACCCCTGCACTGTCACAGTACGCCCACGTTCAATACAATTCCCTGGACCCACAAGGTTCCAAAATTGGCGGTTAAAATTAGTCCTACACAAAAGAAACAAATTGTTTAACCATCGCAAGAAATTTCAACCTCCTACTAGTGATTCTAAAACAAACTCCTGAATTGATAGAGTTGTCCGATTCCTCATTTTCTTGAAGATGTTCCCGTCTGAAACCTTGCTCATGTGCTGTTTTGGTTTTCTCGCCAGTCTGTATTGTGTTTTTCACCTTTCCATTTTTATGTTGTTTTTTTGTCTTTGCAGGCATGTTGGTTTTTCTCCAGCCGCCATAAGAGTCTACTTGTAAGGAGATAATGTGATAAGAGGTACTTTAAAGCTAAAACATGTTTGTGGCGATTCATAAAATGGGCGAAGCAATCCCTACCGGCTAATGCATCTTCTGTGAATAGGAGTTTAATTTCATTTCTTTTACAAATTGAAATTCACAAATTGCTGCCCTGCGAAAATCTTTTCTATTGAGACTGTAGAATTTAATTTCCATGACAAGCAAATACTCGATATTTTTTCCAGTTCATCACCAATATATTTTTTTTCTAATTTAGTTAAAACTGCTTCTGTCGAAGGTTTGTCGTTACGAACAAGCTTTTATTGAGGAGGTCTTGGTACGAGAAACGTTATGGAAGCCTTTTTCAAATCCATTTCCTTGCTCTTAACTGCGTTGCCTTGACCATGTCTTCAGAATTCGAGTTTTTTTCTTTTTGCTTTGGGCCTAAAACCTTTCGTGGCATCTAAAACAAAAATAGAAGAATCACAATTTCTAGTGCATATAATATGAGCACCATAAAGATTCCCCATAAAATATACCCACCATAGTTCGTGTCTAATTTTACAACCATTGTGATATTAAAATTCTTCAAACCAAAACCAGTCTTTGTAACGTTTGAAATTACAAATTGCAGGCATAAAAACTATGTTTAAACGTATTTCATTCGTTAAGAATTAGAATCAATCTAAGCAAACTCAAACTGTAATGCAAAGCTAAAGGCTTACCATCCAAAGCTTTTAAAATCGAGAAAACAGGATACACGTAACACCGTTACGCATCTGCTCTCATTCTCAACTGAACCACAGAGCTACGTTGGCAAAATCGTTTCTGCTAGAATATTTGCGATGTATGAAGAGATACTAGAGGAATTCTTATTACTCGTATATACATGGCTCATATTACCACCTTTATCTCTACTCGTAGTAGAGAATGTTTCGTAACTATTCAAAATATCAATCACAAGAGTTTGACGAAAAGACAGGTTTTAATTATCCCTGTTACAGAAAACGTATTTTTTAAAGCGTCCGTTTGTCATCGATCAATAGAGCCTAAAAAGTATTCAGGATTTTCCCAAAAAAATATATTTCCCGACCGATCGTGTCCACTTTCAGATCTGTTGAATTTCAAATGACACTTTTAATTTTCGAGAGTATTTTACATTACTTTATGCTGGTTATTTAAGCGAGTTATTTATTCCTCTTTTCTTTTAATAATCTTCAATTTTTTCGGAGTATTTTACTGAACACATTTGTCATTCTTAAACCCTGTAATTTTTATATTCTTTTCTTTCTTTTCTTATATGTAAGTGATATATAGGCCGCAATTAGTGCGTGGGCACATCACATTCATTTATAGATCGCTTTGATTTTGGCACACAGATATATTGCATCTTTCTGAATTTCCAAGAAAATTTATTTTTTTAAATGTAAGAGTTTCCTACAAAACATACTACCTTTTTAATCAAAAATATACTTTGAACTTTTTGCTGTTTGGGAAATTTGTATTCTTTAGACATTTTCATATCTCATTTGATTTAAATTAACCTTAATACACTTATTCTTGCTTGAATTCTCGTTCTCTAGAATGCTGTTCTCTCATCAGACATTTATATCAAGGTATTTCTTTCGCAGCTTAGTAAAGACTGTATAAGAGATTCTTCCGGATTTGATCTTTTTTTTCGTTTTGCATGGCAGTCGTTATGTTTTGAAACATACATTGAACACCTCGTTGACTAATTGTATGTATATTCTCTATTAATTTGAACAGTTTCAGCCTACTCTGAAAGAACAGTACAAGCCAATGCAAAGTTGGCCACGTGGTTTGAGGAACAGTAGATGTAGACCTCGGTTCTGAAAGACACTTCTCTATTGTATAATTTTCAATAATATCGAGAAATAGGAATCATTCCATACTGCGCTCTTAATTGTTAACTGCGACTGGTACCCTACGAAATTTGTTCAAACATTTCAGAACTTCCAACCCTTCAAATTTTCCTTCTTTTCTCTCACATCTTTTCGATAAAATTATTTTTTTGTCTTAGTATGTAACAGAATAGGTTGAACAAAAGATGTCAATGACATGGTTAGACACGTGTTACTGAAAAGAAGTGAGATATTGCAATTTGACCCGTATAAATGAGATGTTATAGATTTACTCCAATGTTACGTACGTACCACTAGCCAGCCATCTTAGATACAGAATATGGTCACATTGCGGTCGAAAGGGCTCTCTTCCTATTAAAAAATAATTACAGATTACACTGCCTAGAATATTTCAAACAGGACATGATGAATGCTGACTTTAGACCACGCTTAGTTGACCCACCCTACGGCTTCCGCCGAGTGAGCACGTGAAAGAGCGGAGAAGAAGTATCCTGAGGGAGGCAGGAAATAAAGCGAAAACTTCCATGTCTGTGTCAGAAGTCGTATCCCTAACGGTAGCACTAAGCTGAAGCAGCCACAAGAACCTGCAATAAAAACGTAGACTGAACATGTGCTGCCACATGAACCTGAAGCGTTGCTAACCTGATGAACCGAATTAAATGTTGCTAACATCGCGTTGTTGGGGCATTTATTTCTCATTTAACTACTTATGATTAAAAGATGATAAAAGATTCTGGCGCTCAAGAAAACGTCCTCAACTTATTCTTCTTCCCCATACGTCACACAGTATTCACTATTCTTTGACAAAATAAATAAAATTAAGCGTAAGGGCGTGTTGATTTTTAGACAAGCTCAACGGCAGTCCAGGCTTCAGCACACCCATCAGCACATTCTCCTGCGAGTGCGAACGCAAGACGGGGCCCAGCGAGCGGCGCCACGTGGGCGGGCTGCGGCGAGGCCACGCGCCGCGATCCAGGGCGAGGGGGGAAGGGGGAAGAGGGGGGAGAAGGGACTCCTCGTGAAGACAGTGGTGCGCGCAGGGAGCTCTGCGCGTCTCGCGGTGGGACTCCCTTGTTTGAAACTCGCAGCGACGCGGAGGTGGGAGTGGTCTCAGAGCCGCCACCGCCGCCGCCGCCGCCGCCGCCGCCGCCGCCGTCGCCGCCGTCGCCGCCGTCGCCGCCGTCGCCGCCGTCGCCGCCGTCGCTGCTGCCGCCGCCGCCGCGCCCGGTGCGTCTGACAGTCGGATACGGGGACACAAACAATAAATTGTCGCTTCCATAAATACAGGGTCGGCCGCGAGCGCACCCGCCCGTCGACACTCCTGCCCGGCCGCAACCCCGACCCCACCCCCGCTCCTGCTCCTTCTCCGCTACCCTCGCATTTGCTCTGCGGACCCGCCCCCCTTTCCCGCACCATCGCGGTTTCGTTTTCACTGAAATAAAGTGCTTCTTTCCATTTTTAACAAGAGGTCAGGATTTCCTCTCGTGTTTTGTTCTTTTTTTTGTTTTAATCCGTGTGGTTCATTAGTTTATGTTTTCGGTGTTTCTTTTATTGCGCCTTTTTAATTCTGAGTACTGTCTTAAAAGATTTTCTGCGCGACTTGCAGACTAATAGAAAATATCTGTCTTGAAGTTCACAGTCTTAAAGAATGTTAGATTCTTTGTTTAATTACTTTTAAATGGAACACGAATGATATAAAAAAAAGAAACCATAGCAGGGACTGATATTAACCTACGTTACAATTGAAGATTTGTAAAAATAAATTAAGTTTTCAAAATTAAATATGTAAACTTTGTAGTAAAATACTAACGATTCCGTGGTGTAATAATCATAATACATGAAATAAAATTACTGTTATCGTTGTGCAGTTGTGCTATTGTCACACATATGATTTCACATACGAAGTAGTTTTGCTTGTGGAATACAATATGTATTGAAAATAAAATTCATCTTGCATACGATTCATCTAGAACTGCATCTCCTTGACAGCCTTTCACCTGACAATAAATAGGAAGCACAAAGAAAATAAGAAAGAAAATTAGGTAAACTAATTAATCAACGATGTTGAACTACTGAGTAACACGACTTTTTATTTAACTATTTAAGATTAGGCTTATTTATTGGTATTCCATAGTAGTGCATACAAGTTCAATGCAAAAAATATGCAGGTATGTTTTACATTCCATTAATAAAGTAGTTACTCTACCGTTTGGAATCTCATATACATAAATAGCCCTATTTTCACTACAAAACATATTCTTATTCATTCAATACCTCACTTCACTGCGCCCGCTTATAGTGACCCGTAGTATCTAAGGTCATGCAATTCCGTTGATCACATAACTTTGCATCCAAAACAAAATCGTATTTAATAATTCGTCATGTATAAATATTGTTCATATACAAGAAAGAAATAAAAAAAATATCTTATCGATTATAACCTAGTTTATGATGCCTTAGAAATAGATACATTATCAGTCAATCAAAGTAATAATTTACTAATTGCCTGCAGCAGCAAAAATGCTGCTGAACAAAATCACATAATAGTTTTTCAAAAAGTAGAGCACACTGCTCAATGATAACACTCTAGTATAACAAAACTGTTGCTGTTCCAAAACCTAACAGGTAAGTAGCAAATATCTAATGGCGGCGGCCTCCCCCATGGGGCCTTGATGTTTCATGATGTCAGCTGTTCCTTAGACAGTGACGCAGTGAGTATGAAAATTAAATGTTGGCGCAGTATGACAATATACGAAATAATACAGGGAACTGTTCACACATATCAGACAAAATCCGAACTGTTTCATTGTTTTTGGATTTTTTCCGAGTTCCTGGGTATCGAACAAAATTATAGGCATCTCTTACATCGCCGTAGACTACCTAGTTCTATTTTAATTTCCTTGTGCATTCGAAATTTGTATCAAAGATTACGAAAAGAATAAACGCACTCTATATTTTTTAGATGAATCTATCGAATAAAACTTTCTCTACTATAGCATTCCCCCAAAACGTGAAAAATAAGAATACTATAAATTTGGTTTGAAATTAAATATTAACTTTTTAGTGACAGACGTTGGATTAAGTATAAATGCACGTATTTTCTATTGTTTAACAAAGTTACATTCTGAACTGCAGTGAGAAAGTTATCAAGAATATTTCGAATATTGTAAAATTAAATATGCCAAACGAAACATAAATGTTCCAATATTACAAAAATTTAAAATTGCAAAATTTCAGCTTGCATACGAGAATATTCGTTAAGAATTCATTCATGTTCACTCATAAAATTAAATGTTTCCGGAATGCACCGTACGCAAAACCTAATTTAGTGAGCAGACCCAACAGCATCTCCTGCATCTTCACTGAGATATCATCTCGTTCACCTCTTCAAGTCAACAGATGCCAGTGCCAAGCATGACCTTCCACGCATCCTCAGTCCCCGATGCAGGAGCTCTAGAACGTCAACGGAGGACGCTCTCCACGTCTCCGAAACCCTCGGAGCCATCACCCGCAGGAGCCCTCGGCGCCCTCGCAACACGTCAGCATAGGCTCCCCGCTCCACAGGCGTGTATTGCGGTCGGCACAAGCTATAAAAACAGCGGCAGGAGCTTTCTTCTCATCTTGATACATGGCGACACTGTGTGTGTGAGTGGTAGTCATTTTACTTTCTCATCGTATTATGTATTTACGTAGAAAATAGAAATTATTGTAATGTTTCTGCGGATAGTGGCGATTTTTGTCAGAAAATCTAGTATTGCGGGACCCCGATTTCCAAAAAAGTGGATAAATCTTGTTCCTGTATGTAGTAAATGACATCATGTAGGACGGTGTGTGGTCAGAATTCACGTTTATGAGGTCCTAAATACCAAAAAATTAGTTAACAGCAAAATGTCTATCAGTACGTTTGTGATCAACGCTAGTGCTTAAACCGTTGAATCCATAACCTCCAATATTGACAGTCCCCTATCAATTTGGACGAACTTACGCTCTGCGAATTTCAAACGAATATTTCGATTATTCCATGTATTTTACGTCAAGAATCACCAAAAGTTTCTCCAAATTGGCTCCACATTTTCGGTTTAAAGGTTTTCCTCAGATAGAGAAAATGACGCTAAAAATGAGGCAGGTGTTACTTTCGTTGAAATCTTCGACTTTCTGAAAATTGAAAATTAAATTTTTTAGTGTCTTCCAACAATACAATATTAAAAATTGTGATTTTTTAAAATGAAATCTGTTTGTCAAAAACATATCTTTAATAAATTCATATATGATTTTTCGAAATTATGAGAAGTTTTTGCGTAATTTTGTGTGAAATATACGTAATTTCAAAAATATGATTTTAAACTACTTCAAATATTTTGTTTATTTCTTCTACGAATAGACAAAAAATGGTGCAGGTTCCATTTTCGGTGAACTCTGTATTTTCGAAACTCAAATAAGGTAAAACAATAAAATTTGGGTAGTTCAAAATGTCCGAGATAGATTTAATGGTCATATGCATATTTCTGAAAGAAGATATCTAACTTTATTACTGCATTTAATCGTTGTTCTACTAAAGTTATGTTCATACATATTGTATGGTAAAATAATACTACCATCAATATAATATTTTACGTTACTGAATATGCATTTCATGATATTTAATTTGAATTTCAAAATTGTGGGTATGTTAACTAAATATGTGAAGAATATCAAAAGACAATGAAGCACATAAAAATTAGTTGGAATTGAGTTAAAATACTCTTATGGCATATACAAACTAGCGGGGCTACAGCAATACATACTTTCTCAAATTATTTGAAACTGCGGCACAATATTATACTACATGAACTGAATAGTGGGCTTTGATAAGGTGATATGTAAATAGAAGTTAACTATTGCTTCAGTGGATCTTAAAACTACTCATCTTGTCTTTTATTAGCGTTAAAAACTTCCCATCAACAATATGATTCATGTTTATCATATATTATCTGCTGTTTTAAGTTATCAAACTCGTATTGGTTAATTTGTACTTAATCCGGCTTAATTCCGAAGGATGGTTTGAATCTGTTTTCTACGTCGGACATCTATCCATTTTCGATGTTGTAAACATTAAGTGGGTAATTTGTAAATTAACCTGATTCGGGCATTAGACGGATTATACACACATTCTGCTGCTTTCTACACAAATGTAATTATCTGAAGACATCTGCACAGCGTTTTTTATGTTGATAACAGTTGTTGATAAATATTGATGATGAGGAGTATATTTAAAAATCATTACCTTGGATATGTGGAATGTGCCTTGTCATTGCAATTCCAGGACTCTTTCTATTATGGAAAATAAAAAGATAACTAAGAAGAATTAATGAACAAAGATCAATACTAAGAAGTCGATGACACGTCCCTTTGAAGTGTAAGTTAGTCTTTCCCACTTAAGTATCGAGGTATTATCGTCGCGTCCTCGTTATCGACATCACCATTAGTATTATTCTTAACTACTGCCTTAAACAAAACGTCAACGTGTTGGACTTTTCAAAGACGCGATTAGCGCCTAGTTGAACGTGAGTTTTCCAACAACTGTATGATGATGCCCCGCTGGGAAACAGCTTACTAGTAGGCCAGCACCAAGTGAAGGTTCGAGTCTTGAGCATTAAGATTAAGAAAAGCAATTCCTAAAGCACAAAATACAAATAATAAGAAAACATGTATTCGAGAATTTAAGATTATATAATAATAAATATTTACACGTTAGATATTATTTCTGCCTGTTCTGGCCCCCAGACACCAGAATTCCGTTTGTTTTGTTATTAGCACAAATGAAAATGAAATATAAATTGAGTTCAATAAATAGCAACATAAATATTTGTTTAGAACTGTGGTTCATATAAATAATTTTCCTGTCATCCTAATTAAAATATTTGACTCATTCGTACCATTATGTTATGAAACTAATCAGCAAGGAACTTCTTTTCCAATACAAATCCCGTCTTCTTAGTATTCTCAACTTTCAACACAAAGACACCGAATAAATAAAGAATGGCTTTCCTAACCTCTCTAGAGATAGGTCGCATTTCCTTTCTTCACTGTCTCAAAATAATCATCCAGAAGTAAAAACCAGTGCTGCGTGAAAGTGCCTGTCTATATTCGGGCTGTTTAACGCTCCGTAGCGTTTCCGATATCATAGGCGCGATCGACACCCAGTTGAATTCTGTTACATGAAACGCCACTTTGCCGGGCCGCCGGGCGGCCGTTCCTCGCCGCCGCGCCGCCGCCGCCGCCGCTGCCCCCGCCGCCAGCTGCCCGGCCGGATCCGCTCCGCGCCGAGCGGCCTTCTCCGACTTCGTCTGTCGAGAGTCCGGCGCCGGGTCGGCGAAGGCGGAGGTAGAGTTGGAATTGGAGTTGGAGGCAGCGAAGGCAACCATCGTGTGAAGTACTGTTAAAGACCGGATCGACTGATGATTTCCTGTTTCCGACCACGTCAACTGCTACGGTCATTATTTTCGTAAGTGTAGTGCATGCTTTTTATCACGAGACTTCCCTTACTGGATTGTGAGACCCAGCCAAGACCTACCTTTTGGTTTACGTTGTATCTCCTACCAGCAGGACACCGCCACAGATGGGAAGGTGCAAAGCTCCAGAGAGGACAAGCTCTAAGCTCCAGACTGGTTTCCCGATATGTGTGTGAGTGTTGTGCATGTAAGTGTAAGTCTGTGTAAGTAAGGGGAGAGGATAGGATAAGGAAAAGAAGGAAAGATCGCGCGAGGTCCGAGACCGGTTTGTTAGGGGACTGCTCAGGCATCCACCAGGCGTTGAACAGAAAAACCACGACAAACTACCCATCAGAGAAGCCGGTCGCTAGAATTCTACTCCAGACAACGACTGAATTCGATCTATGTATCTAGCTAGTGACAAAAATCCACCATCGTCGCGACTTGAACGTTAGGATCTTTCGGTTAGAGGCGTTGTAGTGACATCAGTTGATGCCCTGAGAAACCAAGGTTAAAAAACACTGAAATTGTAGCGTCGGAGTGGCTATATTCGGTGACGGCGGTGTTGGGGACGCAGGTATTGACGATGGCGCCTAGCAAGATGGAGGTGGAATAGTGTTCAAAGTTGTGAAGTTATGGAAACGATTATGGAGGCTTTGAAGGCGTCGATAAAGACGGGCAAGCTGGCGGCACCGATGGTGTATGGGTCGTTGGTAACGTCTAGAGTACAACAGATATACTATGTATTGGCATACCTTGAATTTATAGAATGGTCATTCTGCATCTCATCGGAAGGAGTTTCTGTGTGTGTAAATATTCGCATTTAGACAAATGTAGGGGTCAGGAGAACGTGCAGCACAATGATGGCAATGAGAGCAATTTAGAGAAAGGTTAGATGCACGAAATTTTCATGAAAGCCACTCATTTTTGGGAAAACCGTTAATTATTAAAAAATAGATTACGTGAATTATTAGGAAAAATTATTAATTAATATAATATCAACAATTCTCACCATAAAAACTCTGAAAACAAAATCACTAGAAATAAAATCTCTGCATGCTCTGAAGAAATAAAACCCAGATTTGCGGCCCGCGTATTTACTCTGGAATTATGCTCTGCTGCCATGAAACTCTAGGAAATAAGAAAATAGAGGTCTGCCGTTCGTAGAAACTGGCGCTTGGAGAGGCGGGATCGTCGCTTCTGAGAAAATAGTCTCTGTGCCTGCAAAAGCAGAAGGGTCCTAGCTCTTCCACCAGGCGTCCTCCCTCTCACTATAGTTCATGGCTCCTTGAGCTAAGCGGCTCGGCGTCTGAGCGTGTGCATCAGGCAGCAGTCGGTCGCCGCGAGGGATCTGTCACGAGTACCACCGAGATTTTTAGAGAATTTCTCCGAGCTTTTCAGATATTTTATTTTTATAAAAGATATGAAGTTATACTGAAAATAAAATAACATAATAAACAACTAACAAAACATGTTCAAAGGAGGTAGGATCTCATGTTCCGACAAGGAATTGATTGTTTCCAGGGGCGTCAACCCGTCGTTCTGTCATTAGCACCGTTAGTGTAGTGAATGTTGTATCTCGAGGGGTGGCGGTGATTGCTTTCCCGTTAGATGGTGTAATCCGGTGCCGAACTACACGACGACTTGAGGGACATTTATTCTTCCAGGTATCTTCTTCAGCAGGGAATCGCCCCAACCGGGACAGGCTCAATGGTCCCGACTGGTCTCCCGGCATGTGTGGTAGGGTAGTGCATGGAAGTGTGTGGATGTAAGGGGAGAGGATAGGACAAGGAAGGTAAAGAAAATATCGCACGCGGTAGTGGCCTGTTTGTTAGGATACTGCACCAGCCTTCACCTGATATTGAGGGGAGCTCCCACAGAAAACTGCCGATCAGAACTGCCGAACGCTAGAATTCTCCTCTACCTAGCAGAAGAATTTGACCAAGATAACTAGCACAGATTATCCGGCCCCATCGGGAGGCGAACCCTTGGACTTCCCGGTCAGAGTGTCTGCAGAGACAGCGGCAATGCTGGTCCTGAGGTAAACCCAGCCGGTCCCGACTTTGGAGGAACACCACCACGTACGGGGATTTCATGTACACTTACTGGAATAAAATCCTTAGCAGTAAACGGGCTAGGAAACAAAAGAAGGAATCAAATCAGAGATCTTCATGGATAGTCTTCATGCGGGGATGCTCATCAAAGTGTCTAAGCCAACCCCACGGATCTGTCAGTGTTGAGGGTCCCAGGAAGAGCAGACAGCTTAGGAGGTAGCACATTATACATTATTGTTTAGCAGGTCACGCTATGAAGCAAGGAGAATTCATGTACCCGTCATCCCAAACCATTAGCAATTGTCTACCAACTGGCAAAAAGGTATTATCTTGTGCCCCTCGAAATGCTCTCAATGTTTATAATACGTATTCTCGCATATTTGTATGCTTCGTTATATTATTTTTGTATGTTATGAAATTCAATTATCGAAATTTTACAGATTTACTTTTACCATCTTGTGTTATCTTTCATGAGAGTAGGATTTTCTTGGTATGCAACACCCTTACGTTCTACGTCCATCTTTACGACTGACGATCATTGTTGAGCTGGTATATTGAGTAGAAATATATCCGCCTAGGGCTTGCTATGATGCCGGCGTGGGCGTGGCATCCGGTAACGTTGGTGGGCGGGGGACCTAGCACCGCGTGCGCTCACTCGGCTCCCAGACGCCACGTCCGTCGGCGTCCCGCCCCACAAGCGCCGGCAACGGGGTCTCCGCTTCCGTGCCGTCCGCGGGATTTACAGCTCGTATTTCATCCTAAAAGCATGGTGGGAGTGGGACATCTGCATGCCAAAGACCTCGGCTCTGCATGCAGCCGCAAACAGGCTGTATGGAAGGGACGCCCCCGCCACCACGTGACCTGCACGCCCTCGCCTCGCCTGAGTTACATATATGCGAGCTCTTTTAAGGGAATTATCGCCCGGCTCGGTGTATTTAATTAGTGCAGAAACGTGCCCACTGCCAGGGGGAAGGCGAGCGGCCGTCAGCCCCGGAGACAACCTCCGATCCCGAATTAGTACGCTGGACCCTACCTGCACCGGTGCGGGTCTGCGAACCTTCAAACGACACTTGAATGCGTAGGAAAAAGTTCCCGGAGCGAAGATCGTTAAGAAACCATCCGAAGTGACTCCTAGGGCCCTGTTCGTATACGTAAACAAGTTTCTTCTTCTTCTTCTTCTACTTCTACTTCTTGGGAGGGCGGAGCTTTCTTTCGTCACGACAAGAATGTCTGCCTCTCAAGTGGGAGATTAGAACACCGGCGGCGTCGGCGACTGCGAAGTTGGCGGGCGAAAATTGGGAAAGTTGCGGCGACGGCGATAGAATTGTGCGGCGCCTGCGGCGGAAGGTTCATAAATTATTTCTCAATAAAGTAAACAGGGGCCTCACCCGCGTCTCCGCCCTCCGCCCTGGTCGCGCGACGCACTCCGCCCGGCGCCCCGCCCCCTTCCCAACCACCCACGTCTTCGAGGCCGACGGCGTCTCTTCCCGAGATGCGCGCCGCGCGCCAAGCACGGAGACTGCACAAGCGCACACATCGGGTGACCACTCCAGAGCTTACAGCTTGTCGTATTTCTTGCTGGCCATCAATTATTTATTATTTATTTATTTATTTGTCAGAAAAACCAGTAAAAACTGTATATGACGTGTGGGGAAAGAAATTTATCTGCGCACATTTTCTTGAGGGCCAGAATTAAAAAAAAACGAAAAAATGAATTTAGAAAATAATTATTTTAGAAAAATAAAAATATTTGAAAAATGTTTTTTCCCGAGTTATAGAAAATCAATTTCAACGGTAAATGAACTACAAGCAAAAGGAGTGCTCAACAAAACGCAGTGCAGAACAAAAATTCACTTAAACTTGATATAAGGTTTTATTACACACTCATGGCTTCCACTGCATGTACATTCTGATAGTTTTTTTACGCAACAACGTTTCGGGTAGACTCGTCTTCTGGTTACCGTAATATGTCACGTCTTCACGCTACTGTAATACCCATTTTCGCGTTACTGCACTATATCAAAGGACTTCTTTCAGCATGTTGAATGTCAATTAAAACAATAAATTAGTTGTCACTGCTTAGAGCTTGTCCCGGATCGGGTGGTGGGTCATTGGTAGGAGATACCTGGATGAGGAAATCCTAAGACAACGTGTGTCGATGACAGATCTCACCATCCAGGGGGGAACAACACCGTCATCTTCTGTGGTAAAAACGTGCACTACACATAAAGGACTAATGATCATTGCAGATGACGCATCCAGATACACGAAATAATCAACCACGAGGAGCGAAGAGAGAGCCGCGAGGGATAAGAGTTCTCGTGTGGGTAAGTATTGAGTGAATAAGAGTTCCCGTGTGAGTGATTCCAGGAACTGTGACAACTTAGTCCATTAGTCATGTGAGTAGGTGCATGTTATATGGGGACGTTATATAGGGATGTTATGTGCGCGTTATATTCCGATTCCTCTGCTACTTTCTCATTCTCTGCCTGATCATGGTGTGCTTTTCGCATTATCTCCTCCTGACCATGGCGGTTCCTTCGAATTTTTCTCTTTCTTTTCACATCCGCTCCCCGTTTCGGGAAATCCTCTATGCGAATTCCTTATTGCCCACGCACAATCTCTATGTTCCTTTCAGTTGTCGATGCAGTCCCATTCTGAAACTCATTTGTGTTTTACATGAGTGCTTGTCTCTGACACCACCCTTTTTGTATTGTCCCTCCGGCTTCCATTACACTTCACACCAGCGCGTCATCTTCTCCTTTACCCCCAACATCACACATTCCTCGATCTCTCTAAGCACTTTTCCATTTTACCTATTCCCCCTCATACTAATACGTTTTGACGTATTCTGCGTTCCAAACTCAACTCCGGTTTCTGTAATTACCCATTCCTTGGTTCCTCCTTCATCTGCGTTGGGTTTCACATCGCAATTCACCCAGCCCGGGCCAGTAGCTTGGTTCAAACTACGCTTCCCCTTCCTTCCCCCCTCGTACTTACCGACAGCTACAGCTTGTCTCTTTCGAGAAGATTCGCAGGACATTATTTTGAAACGTCGTGTACTTCCTAGCTGAGAATGCGGACGATTTTTCCATACTTTTCCAGCTTCAACGAAGATTTTATGATGTTACGAGAGTAAGAGAAGTGATACGTAAATATAACAGCGTATATTAGACCAGTACGGAAAAAAGTTGATTCATAATATGAACAAATGTGTTGAACGACGATAATATCTTCACATTCACTCCGCTCCACCATTCTTTCACAAAAACATTGAAAATAATTCCACATGTCGGGTAACAAATTATATCGCTTCAGAATTTTAGTGGTATGCATCTAAACCCTTGAGGACATTACGTTATAAACAATTTTCTGATTTATGAAGCTATGGTACTATAACAATTGGTTTTCTGTTCCCAATTACTGTAAAAAGACCTCTGATTAATGGCTTTCTGTTTTCAACGAGACAAAGCACATGTAATGGAAATTTAGGGTGCGTGACATTTTGAAAATAGAACGAATGAAATCTAATTAAACTGGTGTTATTTCACGAAAAATATGCGAATATCATCACATAACTTTTTTTATTGAGAGTAGTAGATTATTGAGATAATAGTAATACCTTGTCATTTGTCAAAATAAACTGTACATTTATCAGGGCTGAGACTATAGTTAGGTTTATTGTGAATAGAACTAGTCTAATAATGCATTTAAACGATTCTCTTAACTCTAAATAAATGTAATCTTGCTATCATTCAAAACAGAAAACTGTTATTCTATCTAAACCGCATTCCCTCTAGAAACTCAATAAAAACAATTACTTCATTATTCCAAAACACAATTTGTGGATGAACAGGAAATGTTTTAGAAAATACTTAAAAATATTAAAGGCGTAATTCAAAATTGATGGGGTTAATGCGATACTGATAAAGTTTTTGTGTTTTTCTTAGAACAGTAAAAATAGATTTGCTTTATTACAGTCCATATAATACCCCAGAAATTAGACGAATGCGATACATTTACAAAGGGTATTCGCTTACCGTTTTCTCTCAAGAAAAGAAAAATTGGTTTCGGTTTGGCAACATAGGTAACAAAAAATGAATACACGTTAGAAGTGTAAGAAAGTCTAGGAAGAAATGTCAGAGAAATTTCAGAGAATTGAAAAAGAACATTATTCATTCATCATGAATAAAAATCTCTAAAATTAATAATAATAATAACATAATTGGCATCCTACGTACATGCAGGGTGTATTACCAGGACACGTTTCTGTCGCGACCAGACTGCGAGAGCATGTTCCAACGCCGCATTTTACTCGCAAATCCATTAATTACGAGGAAAAGTTCGGTCAGCGCTCATCAAATCATCGTGCCCTCGTGCTTCGAAAGCATATCCCGCCTAGCGAACCGGTGAACTTCCACGTGTCCATGAGCAAGCAGATACTCTGAGCGATGTGTTGGTAGCATACGGAGTGGGAGAGTACATGCGACATTAGATGGACAGAGATGGCAGGAATAATAGGAACGTGTATGCACGGGCGGGCAGGCTTGGGACCGAGCGACGCCCCGACAAGGAAGACGATTCGCATTTATTTTAATTTATAGGAATCTTCTCCGCGTTCTGTATCGTATATCAACGACCTACTGGAATCATTGCGGCTGGAGCTACCGCGGCATGCCTTACAGTGTTTTATATACCCTAAAGACAAACTCATTATGGAAACACAACTTGATAACTTTTATTTGTTTATTCACTTACTTATTTACTTACGTACTTACTTATTTCCTTATTTATTTATAAACTGTGTGAGATGTATTGTGTGGACAAGTGCAATATGTGCACGCTTTCTTAAGCACGAGGATCCTGGCCCTAACTCTAATACATATTAAATTGAAATGTGAATATGGGTAGCAACGAGCGTTCTTTGCTAAGAATTGATAAGAAAATATTTCATCCCGCGAAATAAATACTATTTGCAACGGCAAGTGACCTGCAGATTATGGATATCTGCATTTATCGACCTATATGAATAAATAATTTTTTCAACTCATGTTAGCAAATATGCATGAGTTTCGAAAGTGTTAAAAACTTGTAATTGGATTCTTCGGGTAGAATTCCAGCCCATATTGAAGGAAAATATTAGATTTACCAATTGCCGTAAATTATTACTTCCTTTTATATCTCATTACTTGTTATACGTTTTAAATATTTATTTCGTAAAATAAAATAAAAAGTAACTTAAAAATTAAGTTGTGTATTTTCTGGGTCCACCTTTTCTCATGGGTGAGCGGATAGGTCAGTGTGGATAAAGAACAGCTCCGAAGGGGAAGCACGATGGGGCGCTGGCAGCCGCGACGTCAACGCGGTCGTGCACCGGCGTTTATCGGGGATCGAAGAATCTGCAGGGCCGGGTCCCAGGCCCGGAGGCGGGGCGGCTCGCGACGCACTAACGAGGATTAAAAATGGGCCCCGCGGCGCACAAGCAGCGATCCAGCGGAACACGGGCGGCCGGGCGGGCGCAAAGGGAAAGAGCGAGCGTATCGCGTGCGTCAAATATTGTCCAATTATCGTGTTGCCTTTTAGCGCGCTCGTCTGCCTTTTAGTGCGCGCGTCCGCGCCCGCGCGCGCGCCGTTCCGCGGCAACGGCGGGGGCGGCGGCGCCAGGAATCGAGAAGCCGGGCCCTCCTCTATCCAGTTCACCTCGTCGGTCGACGGTGACATTTCAGGGGGGCAACCATCGAGCGCTGGGCCGCGCGCGTGAGAGCGGTGATAAAAAGGGACCAGGATCGACGTCGTTCGCCGACGTCTAACTTATTAATTGCCTTAAATGGGCGCGGGCGCGCCGCATGTTTGCTCGGCGTGCGCGCGGTCGGCGCGAGCCACACGGCCCGCGCGCGCGCACCGCGGCAGCGGGGCCGACCGCCCCCCTATTAACGGGCCGCACACGGCCCTGAGAGGCGTCCCTGGGGGACACCGCTCCCACCCACCGGTCGCGGTCGCCGCGCCCCTTGCGCCGCTGCGTCAGCGCTCGCGCACCCGCCCACGCGCCCAGTGGGCTCCGTTGCGCGCCGTCCGCGCACGCTGCGTTTGGAAGTGGGTGAAGGCGAATCGAGAATGGCTGAATACAGGTAATGTTTGATTCAAACTCTTCGCTTGTTGTAATAAAAAAGGTATTTTTCTAAAAGTTTGCTCGCGATCTGGTAACGTAATAACTTATGGCGGATGTTGGTTTCATACTAAATGTTTCTGAGCGGTTGTTTGTTTGGTTAAACAAGTTCTGGAATCGCGTTGAAATGTACATTTTTCAAGTATGTTCTCTACTCTTTTATGGTCACACACAGATACAAACTTCTAGGGACTAATGCAATCCTCTACAGCAACCTATCATGCATTATTGTTCAGCAGGTCACGCTACGAAGCAAAGAGAATTCATGTACCCGTCATTCCAAGGCATGAGCAATTGCCTACCAACTGGCAAAAAGTTATTATCTTGTACCCCTCGAAAGGCTCTCAAAGTTTATAATACGTGTTCAAGCACATTTGTATGCTTCGTTATTTTTGTTGTATGCTCCGTTGTTTTGTATGTTGTGCAATTCAATTATAGAAATTTTACAGATTTATATTTACCATCTTGTGTTATCTTTCCTGAGAGTAGGATTTTCTTGGTATGAAACGCCTTTACGTCCTACGTCCATCTTTACAACTGACGATCATTGTTGAGTAGAAATATAGCCGCGATGAACTGCACACGCTCACACCTAGATGAAAATTCGGATGAAAGGATCGAAACAAGTTTTAACCGTCCATTGAACAAATATTTAACGAAATAGGAAAACTCAAAAAGTCCTAATAGTGCAGGGAAGTGTTGAATTATACAAAAAGTCATTTCGGGTGTACGTTTCATAAGCCGCTAGGTTTATTATTTTATCATTTATCTTATTTCTACTATATTTAATAATAACATAAATAAAATCTCTAACAATATTTTTGTAAATCTATTGTTAGAATATTTATTTATTTTCAGATATAAGTTTTATTTTTGTTGCGGCTGCCACTTAGTCATGTCCAATTGAGGTACAAAAATATATCTAATAACGGTTTCAGATTATCAGCTTCGGTTATGACAAAGTGCACATAAAGATGTATGAAAATTCGGCGTAACAAATCATATCCTAACATAATTCAGACAGCTTTAAAACCAAATTAGATTCCACTGTCAAGACAAGTCCATGACTCAGTCTTCCTCGAGTCACGTGACGCTTCAAAGACTATGTAGAAGGGGTTCCAAACAATTGTCTGCGAAATTTTTTGGACGGGATTCTCTAAAAAGTGGAGTAAACCAATCGTAAAAAATATTCTTAAAGTTTCAGCTTAGGCCAAAAGCGTTTTTACATGTAACATCAGCCTCAAGTTGGAATAGTTTCATTTTCTTTAAAAGTAGTAGTTTTTGTTATATTGAACAATTATATTGGGTTACTTCATCACAATCGTATTTCATTTCCATACCATTTTGTATGCAAACGAAAAAAGGGTTTCTCTAACTATAAAAGAGGTTTCTAAAATTATGTATTAAAAATTGAGAAGAAAACCATACTGAGCCAAAGCGGATAAATTACCTAGGTGACGTTTCTCTCGGGGAAAATGTTTCTCGTGCGTGCAGACTGTTCCGGATCGTGTTGGCGCCAGATCGGTATGCGGTATTGCAGGGCAGTTTTCTCGCAGTTTGCTGTGTCGAACGAATGTTTTATTGGGGCAAAGCACCAGATTTATTGCTATCTGCACCGGCTTTATTGTTATCGCCGCCAGCGCGTCTTCATTCGATTTGCAGCTGCGTTCCCGCTCGAGGAAAGCCTCTGGGCCGAGAACGATTCTCGTCGCCAGTGTCTTTGATGTAGCACTCTCTCAGTCGAGCTGCCCCTACGAAAACGAATGGTCGATCAACGGGGCGTACTGAGAGCCGAATTTCGTCTGGTAATGTTTGTAATGGAGTTCATTCGTTCCACGTTCTCTAAATGCGCATAAACCTCGACGTGAGGGAGTTTTTGGTAATGTTCAGTAGACATGGTATATTTAGAGTATCTTAAAATAATGAGGCCTAAGACACAGATAACAATACTGTATGTCAATGTTTTTTGTTGAAATTCAATAAACCTTAAGGTTGTGACTGTTGACCTCTGATACGGTGCGGAATTATTTGATGACATCTTTATCAAACTACTGGGTATGTTAGGCTTCTCTACATATTAATATATACAATTTTACTCTTTGCCAGTTTGAGTCTAATCATTTGTAATTACTTAATCTTGAGTCTCGTTATTTTTAACCTTGTGTATTCTTAAACAGCCTTAAAGACGATTCCAAACACGAGTTTAAATGATGAAAATATGAACTGTAAATAAAGATATGATTTTTAATTCATAATATAAAGTTGTAAATATATCAATATTGTATTTTTGTTTTAATGAATGACTGCAAAAAATTGGTTAGTAAGAAATAAATGAAGCATCTACTGCTTAGGCAACCATTTTTAAAATTTTATAATGTATTATAATAATTTAACACAAGTATCCTTTTTCTTTTCTGAGAATGTTGTCAGAAAATATAATATAATAAATGTATATTATTTTTTCCAAAGACAAGGGAAAGGATTTCGCACATGTATGAATCAATACATTTTTAATTGCAAAATATTTAGTCTTCCTAAAATGCAGTTCATGCACATTTAAACGTTGTCGTTTATGTTTAAAAAACATCCGTGTTGACGAATATAAGATCTATAATAAGGTATTATAAGATATGGTATTAATGGTATTATAAGGTCTAGATGGGCATAATTTTACCGTATTGGAAAAAATCTGAGCTGAGAATTTTTTTTCTGTATTGACAATGAAGAGACAGCTAAAATCTAGGATGGAAATTAATATGTTTACTTGAAAATGTTGCAAAAAGCAGTAGAATGAACATCGCAATAGTTTACTTAAAAAAAGTATTTCACTCTATTCTTACAAGAACATTTTCGAGAAATACATAAAAAAATTACGAAATATAAAAAATGAGAGCGAAAAATTGAAAATTCGATTGGAAAATTAGTAGAACGGTCATGAATAATAGAGTTTGTGAAGTATACGAACCAATTCCAACCCGGTCTTCATTTGATTATCTCCGATTACGCAGATTAAAACGCAATCGCGTGCAATGAAGTATGCCTAGAAGGCGGCTTCCGAATCTCAGAGGCAAGCTGTGCAGGGCACCATCCTCAAGCCGTTGGGGTCGCTGATGAGAAACAGTTTGCAGCCAACCGACGCCCGAATGGTCTCGTCTGATCTCTCACCGGCCGGGCGCGGTATTTTGCATATAAAACGGCGTGCGCGGACTACTTCATCAATCACAACGCGAAGACCGCAGGCCAGCGGAGGAGGGAGCGCTGCAATTAGGGTGCTGGGCGGGCAGCACGAGCTCCGAGGGGGCGGGGGCACTTTTAAGGGCTAGTGCGAAGGTGGAGGTTGGAAAGGAGAGGCCGGTGGAGGCAATGAAGAGCGTGGGAGGTGTGGTTCAGGATCAAGAACGGGGTCAGGGGCGGTGGGTGGCGAGGGGCAGAGAAGCAGAGAGAAGGCTAGTAAGGAGAAGAGCGGCGGAATGGAGGGGATGGTCTGGACAGACAGAGCTCGTACCACTCGGTACGGCATATTGGCGGAGGGTTGGAGAATAGGACAAGGAAAAACGTCTGATACCATGGAATCATTTTAAAGCAAATATGCTGAAGAAATAAATTGCTCAAAAGTTCAACTGTTTTTTTTTCTGGACAGTTGTATATCATCCATATACAAAAAATGTTCTACAAAGAAAGATTAAAATGAGATAAGTAAGGCTGATCTGATAATCGAAACATCCAAAGCATTTAACAAGGCTTAAAACTTGGCTGAATGTGATGCCAAAAGTAAGTAATAATGGTAAAGGTAAGAAAAGAAGAGAATATGAAAAAGATAAATATCATATTCATGATACAAATGGACACGTTCAAATTTAAGTAGTTTTATTTTGTCGTGAATTTGGGGCCATGACGAAATAGCTTGAACTGAAAGGAAGGAAAAACTTCCGAATGTAACTTTCTACTATCTACCCACTTATTAAAATTACATTATGATTAATAGCTGTGGGTTGAAACGGGTAGTTGACAATGGGGAAAAGAGAATTGTATTCCAGCGTAAATGTTAAATTTCCAATTGTGACCAGGTGGTAAAATAGAGTTATCTACTTATTATCATTTACTTGTCAATTTATTTATTATTCAAAAACAGTAAAAAGCCCATATGTCAATAATGGAGAGGGTTGCAATCTCCGGATGTTTGTTGAGCCCCGGAGCACCTACTCAATTGTGAGTTTTTCCTTTTAAAAATTAATAAAAAATATTGTATGGAATCAAATAAAACACATTACGTTTTATTCAAATATAATCGCCATCGTTTTATTATCTAATTATAAATTTATGAACATTGAAAATTTCATTCATACGATTTTTGTAATGATTTTAGTTGTCCCTCGGCGCAATGAAATTCAAATACATTCAGCTAATCCTCGTAACACTATTTTTCACGAAAATATCCTTCACACTGGAGAGGGCTTTTATGGAAGTTTTCCTCATTATCTTGAAGAAATTGATGGTTAGAAACTTTTGAAAAGTTTATAATTGATCTTATCTTTTCATAAGTATTAATATACTTTAATACTCCTGAGGAAGAATATAAACTATCTTTGGATGAACGATTACTAAATTACATAAACAGTTTTTGTTTGCAAAACATTCTTGATTAGTTAGGAATATTCTAGCATAAGTTGTTAGGAATATTCTTTCAACGTTACCAAAAGAAAGATTTTCGAAATACATACAATTTGTATCCATAAACCTTAGCTCTATTATTTAGTTCTAATATGAACAAAAATAATAAGTATACTGCTGTTATATTATTGCTGAAAAACACTAAATGTGAGTAATGAAAAGTGACAGAATTAATTGAAATGTGAAATCGACAACTTTACATGTGCTAATTTCTATTACGAAATATTTCTGAAAAATATAAGGAATGCATATTTCGGAAAGGTATCAACAGAAACATTTCGTGAAAACTAATGCTACATTAAATTTTTCCTATCCGTGGATTTCAATTTATAACTTATCTGATGACCCATAATTATCGCTATACCACAAACTAATTCCATTATCACCCACAAGAAACAAATAAATGTATTATTTTACACCACACATTTTTACAACATATTCTATTGAATATTTTTGGGGAACATCTATTTAACTAGACATACAGACATACATACACATTATTAAGATATTATTACCTAAAAATATTATATATGTCATATGAATGATATTTATCAGTTGTTGGTCTGAACAGTAGTGTATGTGTGTGTGGGTCTATATAATGTAATTTTACAACTCATAGATGATAATGCAGATTTAAAATCAACACTTATGTATAATATTTTCTGATGCATGTTTCCACACAATTAGAGATTCCACTGAACATTACAAAAGAAAATTTTTATAATTTATTTTATAATGGGGTATTCTAGTGGAGACTGGGTTTTGTCAGTCACCCCAATGACGTAATGCAGGATACACAACTTAACCATTACAGTGCTGTCTTATAAAAGTGAATTGGTTATTAGCGGGTGGATATATTCAAGTTTGTTTATAGTGAACGCGAGGGCTGAGCCCGAGCCTCGCCGTGACTTGGATCCGGGTGAGCGAAGCGAGAAAACTTGTCTTGAAAGTAACGCCCAGGAGGATTTAGCGATGCATCTTGCCAAATGTCTTTGGAGACAAGACTCTAAAAGACCAAATGGATATCATTTTTGAGCAACGATAGAAGATACAACGAAGTTGTTCTCTAAACACCTATAAATAATTCAACTTAATATTTAATATCATTGTGTGAATGTTTATTAATGTACTATCCATTCCTGTTTAATACTTCTTACGCCTGGGTTGGCACTATGATACAACTAATGGTGGGGGTGACGTCAGCTAACAAATGCACATCGCACATGCACATCACGTTCATAAAACGAAGTCTGCGCTAGAATCTCCTAATAATGATATTAATCTAATTAATTACCATTTGAATTGTATAATTATATAAGACTAATTTGGACTGGTCCCTTGCATTCTAATTCAGTTCTTGTGTCAATGATTCACACCTCGAACGGTGTTTTTTGTCCAGTTACACTTGACTAAATAATTCAATTACGTTTATGTTTCGAAGGACGGAAAAGCATCTGGTTCTACCGAAATGAAAAAGAAATATAATTTATGAAAGGATAAGTTGTTATATAGATGTTTATCGACCTTACTGAAAGCATGTCTCAGAGTTAGCAAGATAAAAATAAGACAAAAGACCGAGAACCAATTCTGTTTACTGTAAGGAAAATGTCTTCTCCATCAAAGCCTTCTTTGGTGCAAAATATTTACTCCGCGCACTGCATATGTACACAACCTGAGAAAATACTTTCAATTAAAAATAGTACAAATAAGCTTCCTTTAATTGAAACGCCAAGACACTCCTTTGCTAACGCGACTCCTACTGTGGTGTGAAGTCAATATCATTAGTCCAGAGGTAGCTTTGTGGTAATTACTATAATTAACATGTCCAGAGTCTGTATTCTGTCCGCAAGTACAAAATACCCGACGCGGAAAATAATTACGAACACATCAATGCCATCAAGGCATACCACATCAATATTTCGTGGCATCGCAACTCTAGGAAGTTGTAAGTAAGTATGGAATACTAAGGTGAATTAAGCGGTCCCAATGACGGAGAAGGATTCTGTAATGGCACAACACCAACACCTACTACTAATGCATGTAAAACGACCAGTCTGTTAATGACCGTTATTTACTACGGCGTAAAAGCGTCTCTTTGCCATCGTACATCGATTGAACGCGGCACGAGAGCGACGCCTCTTCAAGAATGCGAGATGCTAAATAGAACTCTTGAGTCAAATAAATACTTATGTTTACTTTGAAACAAAACTTAGCATTACGATTAACTTTAAGTAGCCGAAACAAGGCAAGTTATTCTGACATTACAATATTATGTCAAATGAAACTTATTTTTGACATTAAATCGTTTTTTTCAAAACTGCAACACCAAAATACGTTTGTTATATACTTGTATGGTATTGATAATATAAAATGGGGAAGTACATATTTAATTCAGTATCTTAAAAATTGGTCTTGTTCTCTTTATTATTTATGTTTATTCATTTGGCAGGGAAGTCCTTAACACAAAAAATATACATTACAAAAATTGAACCGTATGAAACCGTATGAGTTTTATATGAAATTATTATTTCGTAATCTTAACGTAATTTATATTAATTTTTGAAAATAAGTTTTTATAAAATGCGACAATAAAACAGAAAATAACAAAAAGCGGTTGTCAAGCCACGTAGTGTAACTTCATTTACTTTCTCATTTATAAAACACAATTTTCGCAGAAACATGTGAAAACCGCAAAGCAGGGAATAAGCTTTGAAAATGAAAGAAACAAGTAATTCTTGGAAAGCAATAAGTAGGCAACATACCAAACTGACGTGTTGTCCCCACCCCACTGCCTGCCTACGGCCCAGCAATCCGAGGCGAGCGGCGTGTAGGCTTGATATTCCGAAATGGAGCCGGAAGAATTCGCTGAAAGCGGACCGTGAAATTCTAATCCATCCGGCGCAGGGGCCGAGAGCCAGCAACGTGGGCGCGGAGCGGCGCGGCGTGGAGAGGCAGGCGAAGGGCGTGGCGAAGGGTATGGCGTGGCGTGGCGGGGTGGGATAACGGCGGGATGAGGGATGGGTGGGGTGTGCGCGGGCAGAGAGGGGAACACGCGGGCAGTGATGGGGTAAGCAGGCGGGGGTGAGGGCTAGAAGGCGGTGTGACGGTGGGCGGGCGCTCAGGGATGAGGGCGGGCTGGAGCGCAAGGGCTGACGAACGGAAGGGACGAGCGGGCGGAAGTGCGGGTGAAGGTATAGATTTGGGGGACACTTCTAGTGAGGCGGGGAAGGGCGGGGTGGGGCTGGTTGAGGCAGGGTGGAGCCGGGCGGGGGGTCGAGTGGGGGAGTCGGGTGGGGAGTCGGGTGGGGAGTCGGGTGGGGAGTCGGGTGGGGAGTCGGGTGGGGAGTCGGGTGGGGAGTCGGGTGGGGAGTCGGGTGGGGAGTTGGGTGGGGAGTCGGGTGGGGGGTCGGGTGGGAAGTCGGGTGGGGAGTCGGTTGGGGGGTCGGGTGGGGGGTCGGGTGGGGGGTCGGGTGGGGTGGTCGGGGGGCTCGGGTGGGGGGTCAGGTGGTGGGTCGGGGGGTCGGGTGGGGGGTCGGGCGGGGGTCGGGGGGGTTCGGGCCGAGTTCGGGTGGGCCCCAGGTGAGGCCCCGGCTGGGGGGCTGGGTTGGGGCTGGATGGGGGACCAGGTGTGGCCGGGTGTGGCAGGGCGTGGCAGGGCGCGGGCAGAGCGAAGCGGGACGCGGGCGAACGGATCAGGCGCGGAGCAACGCGCGGTGCCAGGTGCGGAGCACGGCTTCGTTTGCGTAGCGAAATCCGCTACTTCGCTACCTTTCCCTTCCCCCGCTTCCGCTTCAACTCTCGCCTCCACCTCCGCGGACCGGCCCGCTCTCCCATCACTCGCGCTCCTTTTCCGCTTCAGCTCTCGCTGCCCGCGCCCGCCTCGCCAGTGACCAGCTTCCAACCGGCTTAGCTCCGCTGCCCCGATGGTTCTGCCCGGTGCTCATCCACGGCCGCTACGGCTTAGGCGCGAGTTCACGACAGGGCATGCTTAAACACGCTCGATCATAATAGGGCCTTAAGCGTTTTTGAACTACTTACGATGGCCTTACTCTTGCTCACTTTCCTTCGTCCTTCTCCATCATTATTGGTAACTTCGTGGCTTTGTTAGTCTCTTCGCATTGTTGGTCGTCCCTTTTCGTGTATTCATGACTCTGGGAGGTCGGCCGTACAAAGCTTCCAGTTTAGCTCCACTACTCCCGATGGTATTCGATGATATTTATCCTCGGCTTCTACATTCCGTATTTTCCTTGGGCCTCTATCGCGCTAGGGCTCACTTAATCCAATTTGATCATGGTTTGATGAGTCAGCCCAATATCAAATCTACTCCAGGTTGCAACCAGCTACCTAAAGAGCAGATCTAGGGCTTGTAGGTGCTTTCTACAATACTTTGCGCAAAATGTGGGCTGCTCGCAATAAAGCAATTTCTTACATTTCCCGGCCGTTTGAATGACCTGGGAGTTTAGCTAACTTGTTACACAAATTTTGTGGAACAAATACGAGAGTTCCGATTACTATCAGTACGACCTGAGCTTTTACGTCACACATTCGGCCGATCTTGTTTTCCAAAACTCTTGTATTTAAGACGTTTCTTTGCTTCCTTGGTTACGGCAGGCACAGCAACATCTACAAGTAGACACCAAATTTTTCTCCAAATCCCCCATAACAATATCCGGTTGGTTTGCCGCTATTGTGCGATCCGTTTGGATAAGTTGGTGGTATAATATGCAGAGTTCGACAGATACCGGTTTTGGTGAGTGTTCCTATTACTTGGGGCATGTGTTTGAAACGTCGAGGGCGGTACAAATCTACAGAGGAGGTAACTACAGTGTATACACACTCTGTCGTGTCTTTTCGAGTATTGGACAATATATAATGATATGATCAAAGGTTTCTACTTTTTCCAGGCAAATGCGGCATTTATCTTTTTTATTGTTATTATTATTATTATTATTATTAAAAAGTTAATAAATAAATGTTTATTCTAATTATTTGTAGTATTTCAAATGTACGCTTCCAAAGTTATTGATTAATACTTAACTACATTTATTATAGAGTTCAGAGAAGAACCCATGTTGAGAATTGCGAATATTTCTTGTTCATAGTTGAGTGAGTAAGAAACAAATTGCACAATGTTCCGCCATCAACGCTACACCGAACGATATGCGAAACCACTAACTGCAAGTTACTAATTCACACGAAAGTTTCCACAAGCATGACCACTTGCACCGTCATTCCTGGCACCTCACAACCTTTTCGCCTCCTGGCATCGCCTCTGGTCGTTCCGTTTTAACCGACTCATCCCCTCCTCAACATGAAGCCTCCTGCCTGCTCCCCCACTCCTAGCACCCTTGCTTCCCGCACGTCCCTCCCCGCACCCCGCAACCCCGCAACCCCGCATCCCTCGCACCCCATCGCCCCCGCACCCATCGCCCCGCACCCCATCGCCCCGCACCCCATCGCCCCGCACCCCATCGCCCGCACACCATCGCCCCGCACCCCATCGCCCCGCACCCCATCGCACCGCACCCCATGTATCCCGCACCCATCGCCCCGCACCCTCGCCCCCGCACCCCTCGCCCCGCACCCCTCGCCCCGCAACCCCCTCGCCCGCACCCCTCGCCCCGCACCCCTCGCTCCTCTGCCTTCAGCGCGCTCCCAGCACCCCTCTCCTCGCAACCCTCACGCACCCCCTCTACCCGCTCCCAGCACCCCGCTCCCAGCACCCCGCTCCCAGCACCCCCGCTCCCCAGCACCCCGCTCCCAGCACCCCGCTCCCCAGCACCCCCGCTCCCAGCACCCCCGCTCCCAGCACCCCGCTCCCAGCACCCCGCTCCCAGACCCGTTCCCAGCACCCCGTTCCCAGCCACCCCCGTTCCCAGCCACCCCGCTCCCAGCACCCCGCTCCCAGCACCCCCCGCTCCCAGCACCCCGCTCCCAGCACCCCGCTCCCAGCACCCCGCTCCCAGCACCCCGCTCCCAGCACCCCGCTCCCAGCACCCCGCTCCCAGCACCCCGCTCCCAGCACCCCCGCTCCCAGCACCCCCGCTCCCAGCACCCCGCTCCCAGCACCCCGCTCCCAGCACCCCGCTCCCAGCACCCCGCTCCCAGCACCCCGCTCCAGCACCCCGTTCCCAGCACCCCGTTCCCAGCACCCCGTTCCCAGCACCCCCGCTCCCAGCACCCCGCTCCCAGCACCCCCCGCTCCCAGCACCCCGCTCCCAGCACCCCGCTCCCAGCACCCCGCTCCCAGCACCCCGCTCCCCGCTCCTCACCCCAGATAGGTTTCCCGCACACAGCTTTCCGCTACCTGCACCCATTCCCCGCTCCGCATCTCACGCCCACCCCTTCACTCCAGCGTCACGCTCCACTCCTTTCCGAACCCGCTCGTCCGTCCCGCGCCTAGCAGGCAGGCAGGCGAGAGCCCCGGTTCGCCAAAAATTTGTCAATGTTAGCGAAAGTTTTGACCACGTTACACGAAGCCGCCAGCGCTTGTTACCTCGAAAATTACGTTTTGAACTACAACCACCCGGGTTTTTATTGCTACTCTGGTCCATAATGAAGGGCCCGCATGCAAACTGTAGTGTCATGCAATGTGTTATAAAACGCCGTTTGCGAGACATGGTATAGTTTTCTGAACATTTCTTTGTATTCAATGCTTGTTGGTGGGAGATGAAAATAATTTGCATCCCAAGTTTCAACAAACAGAAATAAAATGCCGCATAATGCCTCGTTTACAAAATACTTTCTCAAAACGAATAATGCGTTTAGTTCCATCTCATTATAACTTGTTTGCAATTAGTTGTCTTTTGGTGAAGATAGTAATGAACAAAACTACTTTGATGAATAGTAATAATCTTTACATTTAAAATGTGTTATAACAGCATCATTTGACATTGAGTATCTTTAGCATGTTTATTGGTGTAGTTCTTTCTATGCATGTCTTATGCCAATAACATTCTAGAAATATAAGACACATTTAACTACAAAAGAAAATGATGTATACGCTGATATTTATTCAACCTGGATTCAAAAAGATTAATTCCTGAACTATTTCAGGTGTGCATTTTCGCTGCATGATCGAAATCAAACGTGTCTGCAAGATGTTGAATGTTTCAATGTTTATTAAAATATTTTCAATAGTCTCACTTTTCCTGGTTATCAACTGGCAGCTATTTTGAATTCTGATGCTTTGGCGCAAATATTGAAATTCCTCTCTCGTTATTTCTTAATGCAAAGATAAATATTTCATCTAACATAACAAATACATAAACGTAATATTATTAATTTAGAGTACTTGAGTATTTCTTTTGCATTAAAACTGTGTTGATATTTATTAAGAACCACAACAGATACGTATCTGCTTTTCCAGAATAAACATCACGCAACAATGAGTTACCACTAAAAATTACAATTTTGAAGCATTATTAGGTTACGTTTATCATCAAAATTAATCAATGTTATGAGAAGGTAGATCTTTTTGTTCTCTCGCCACTTCTTAAAGTGGAGAAAGGCGGTAACTTAACAAAGATTACCATTAATTTTAGATGATTCAACACAATGAATATAAATGAACACTCGTAGCTATACAAAGATTAGGTGCAAATAACCCTTAGAGACTATTCAACCACCTTCTTAATATGGTGCGAACAAACACGTACATATAAAATCGAAGAAGAAATAGATTAAAAACGTAAAATTAGTAATGATGTAACAACACAATATTTTCATAAATTTGAAACACATTAAGAAACTGAAATTTATAGTGCAATTATAATTTTATAAATGATTTGATACTTATGAAAATATTTTTAGAAAATGAAGGGAAGAAGTCAAGAAATTTTTATTAAGTAACAAGTATTATTAACACCCCTCTTTAGAAATAAAAACTGAAGGTAAAGATTAGATTTCTCTAACACGTAAAAATTGTTAGAAATAAATGTTTAATAGACTTTAGAAATGTACCCAATAGTTTTTCAAATTCGTTTAAAGTGGTTTTCTCTCTGACTAGCTGTCGATACTTGTGTCAAATATTTATACAGCGGATCTTTTAAATTAGCATAAAAGCAAATCGGCAACATATCTACAAAAAATAAAACATTTGCCTTCTATTTGAATGGAATCGCCATCGCTAAAGCTTGAAAACCAGCGTAAATGTATTCAAATTATTATCACTTGAATCACTTGATGAGAAATTTCTCACTAATACACAGCACAAGGAACGTACATTCACAAAGTTGTCCTTTGAAATTCCCCCTGACTTTGAGTCACATTGACGATACCCGAATTTTTATTTAATGGCCATCTATGCATGGAAAATGGCAGCAGTATTTCTAAAAATAACGAACGAGCACAGGTTTCAGGAGAGGCAGCAAAATGAGGGCAACTCTAATGGAAGTAGCTCGCAGTGTGAAACACAGGCTGTACCAACTAATCTTTCTGTTCTGCGCTGAATAATTAAAAAGCGTCAATGGAAACGCATCCAACTCGCTTCGTTAATTTTATCATAAATTTGTGATTATTTGACGTTTCTTTTGAGCGTTTATCACATGCCGTATGCTTCCAACTCGAACAACCAGAGACACATAGGACAGTAGGCTTGTGTAGGCTCCAATGAGCGATGGAATCACACACCCGATGACAAGACCTGTAATATCTCAACTTGTGAGATTGTATGAGTCCGTGACATGGTTTGCTGTTTAATTTGAGAGAAGTGCACGTACGGACGTGCGTTTATTTACGAAAGTGCCTAGGAAGTTCTGGCTGAAGCTTCCAAAGAGGTCTAAACCACGCTGTCTCTTCTTTGACGACCGCTCACGGGTGCTTCCGCTCCTTTTGAGCCTCCTGCTGAAACAGACTTTTCTTTGTTCTGTCCTTCTTTCTTCTTTTCTATCTTCTCCTCCTATTTGTATCGTGAGAAACAAAGGCGAACTACAATTTTCCCGTCTCTTGTGCGTATTTCGCGAGACAAAGGGATAGTCGCTACGTGTAAGTAAACTGTCTCCGGACTCAAACCAATAACTCGTCAGATGAAAAGCAAATACTGTATCTCTTCCTCAATCCTGTCAGAAACTGGGACAGAGTTTCTCAGTGCGGAAGAGGCGGAAGTGCGGAAGATAAAACGTTGCTGCTGCCTACTGGCTCAACTAATTTAACTCAAAAAATGACTTCTATACATAAATTAAATAAGATGACGTTGAAATTTGGATTCACAAAAAGGGTAAAAATATGAGTGCAAATCTCCAAATTTTCTTTAGATACCCAGGAACTGAAAAAATACACAAAAACCTCTATATTACTATTTTCTAATGAGCGCAGAAATTGAAAGAAAACTTTGCAGAGCCCGGCCATAGGAGAGCTGTCTGTAGTTTTACAGCTGACATCAATGCGCCAAGGAAGAAGCCGAATGCCATTAAATATTTGCTATTCATATTTTACGTTTATGAAACATTAACTTTTTTATGTTTTTGATATGTAAAGAACTGTTGAACTGTCTACATGCTATATTCTTTTATTGCAATATTTGTTAAGTGTTTTTGTTAAAATATTTAATTTAGTGCAATGTTATAGAGAATATCGAATTTGCTGTACTTGAGCACTATGATTAATACATTTTGGAAAATCATATAATGTGTTTTTCACTAGCATTTTTGGTGTTGCAGGCCACGACTTGAAATCTAATATACATTGACCAGCGTATAAATCACATTCTGTCAGTCTATACCACTAGCGCGCCTTTCTGCTGGCCATATGGATATGCAAGATCTAAAAATTCATACGCAAAGTGCTACAATGATTTGCAATTTTCATGCTGTTTTTTCATAGCAAGACAATTTCTTCCGAAAAGCTTTTAGTACAAAGCCAATTACGAATAAAACAATATCAATGCCATGTTCTCATTTTTCTATCATTCCTTCTGGTTGTTTTCCACTCAGCCACTCCTATCCATCTTATTTTATCTTCCTACTATGCTATTTGTCTCGTGCGAACGTGATTCATTACAATACTTTCTAGGGAGCCCGAAGGCCAGAATTGCATGTCTGTCTGTCGGAACATGTGCCAATTTCCACTTCATAATCCCGAGATGTCAGGAAGATTCCCGAAGGCTGCGGACTTCCACTGAGTAAAGAAAATTAAAACACAGGTTATCAATAAGATTCGGTTATCAATAAACCTCGGGACGCACAAAAATACCCTATTTTTGTTCGTGTTTTTCTTACAATTACAGGATAGTTGCTAGCGGCGACTTGCTGCACGAACAGAGTTCTTGAGCTTTAAACAAAAGGGCAGGCGTCACCTCGTTCAGCCGGTGAGAGTCATCGGCAGCGTTCGGCATCGCGCCCACGCACGTACCCGCGCCCACGCCCACGACCCACGCCCGTGCCCATGCCCACGCAGGCGCCGCGTGCAGCAGCGCAAACTCCCCGTCCGGCAACTCCGGCGCGTTTCATTACGTTTGACGGCGGGCGCTGCGCAGCGCCCAGCAGAGCAGGCAGGCCGGCAGGCGACGTGACCGGAGCGGAGCGGGGAGGGCAAGTCCGGCTGGAGCGGTGCAGGGCAATGGAGGGCGGGACGAGGGTGTGAGGCAGGGTGCAATGGGTTCGAGACAGGGCGGAACGGGAAGGCGCGGCGCGTGGCGGGAGGAGCGAAGCTGGGCGAGGAGTGGAAAGGAGCGGAGGGTGGTGGTGTGAGACGGTACGTGGCCGTGAGTGGCGGTGCGTGACGGGACGTGGCGATGCGTGGCGATGCGTGGCGGGGCGTTGCTAAGCAGTGGTGGAGGAGTCGGGACGGAGCAGATCCTGGGAACGAGTGCGGGCGTGTGGAGAGCAGGAGCTGAGTTTTGCAAGGCGGAGACGACAGACGGGGAGTTGCGGAACAGGGATAGTGATAAAGTAGTTGGCAGATGGAGATGGAACAGGACCCAGCCAAAGGTAATCGTGATGACGTGGGGAGAGAAGAGAAAGGATGAACCAAAGTTCAATAGAGTGAATTTGGGAGGAGAGGGCCAAGAGGGAAAAATGACAAAGAGGAACGGAAAAAACAAGGGAAGAGAGGGACGAACGAAGATGGATGTTGCAGCAGGGATGATTGTGATGGAGCGAGGATGAGAGCGGAATGGAGTGGAGCAGGGATTTTTTTACGAGAGACGGGCACAGGTGTGGCGGGACCTGTATAGTTGGTGTGGAGCTGGAATCGTTAGATGAAGGAATTCGTGGGTGGTACTGGAATGAGTGAGTGGAGCTAGATTGGATGGACAAAGCAGAGTTGGACTGGGTGAATGGAGCTGGAATGCGTGGGTGGAGCTGAAATGGGTGGGTGGAGCTGGAATGCGTAGATGGAGCTGGAATGTGTGGGCGGAGGCTGGAATGGGTGGGAGGAGCTGAAATGGGTGGTTGGAGCGGGAATGGAACGGTGGAGCAGGAATGAGTGAATAGAAATGGAATCGGTGGCTGGAGCTGAATGGGAGGGTGGAGCTGAAATAGTTTAAAGAGCTGAACTGAGTGGGTGTAGCGGAAAATGGGTGGACGCAGCTACAATGAGTATGTAGCACGGGAAGCGGCCGGGAAGCAAGGGCACTGGCCGCGGGCATAGGGCAGAGCGGGGTTGAGCAGGGTTGGGCTGGGCCGGGCGGGGTCGCGATGGCCGCGGTGGCCGGCGCGCGCCCGCGCTGGCGAATAGGAGAGCGGACAGCAGGCGTCGGCTCCAGGGCGGAATCTTCCCGGCGCGGCGGGCGCGCGCCCGCAAACACGACAGCAAACATTCCCGTAATTGTGTATACTGATCCGGGCGGCGCGCGCGGGACGCGCGGAGAGGGGCGCGGCGCTCCCCGCCACTCGCCCACTCGCTCGCGCGCCGCCGCTAATTACGGTTACACTGCCGGCCACGCGCCGCGCCTTCCGTGCGTCGCCGCCCCGCTGCCCCCTGCCGCCCCTCCCGCCCCTCCCAACCCCTACCACCCCTGCCGCCCTGCCGCCCCTGCCGCCCTGCTGACCCCGCCGCGCCCACGCCCACGCCCTCGCCCGCGCCCCTCACGCGCACCCACACCCTTTGCCCGCGCCCTCGCTCTGCCCTCGCCCTCGGCCGCGCCCTCGCCCTCGGCCGCGCCCGCGCCCACGCCCACGCCACGCCCCGCGCCTCGCCCGCGCCGGTGCGCAGGCCCCGGCCCGGCGCGTGCAGTTCTCGCGCGGCCGCTCGCTCCCTCGTCGCCCGTCACTATCACCATTACGCCTCAATTAACCCCCTGCTCTCCGATTACTGGTCGATCACTGCCCGGCCCCAACAGCCCTGTGCCAATCGTTTCTCCTCGCCGTCAGCGACAGCCTCCACGGGCCTCGTCTGGTGCCTTATGATTATCTGTGGGGCTCAGCAAGTTTATGGACCAGAGCATCTGTCGCGACAAATACTAGATGGTACACAGTCTCCAAACGGGGAAATTTTATGTGTTTCACTTCCAGATCGAATTATTACTTTGTGTTAGTTGTTCGTTTAGCTTTTTGTCGACCCGGCGGGACATTTTGTAGATCAATTTAAAAAACCCTATTTGCCAAGAGTTTTCATATTTCTGCTCTGTCATGTCAATTAATTAGAATAATAAGAACATATTACACGTTTAAGTATTCATTTGAGTTCATCATCATATAAATTAAATTAATAAACTTCATGCGTCACTTCTAATTAAAAATTAAAATGTGAATTTTTAATTGTATGCTGAAGTAGATATGCGAGCTCTCTTTAACAGAATCATCTAATAAATAATATATTATCTATAATTGAGGCATTTTCAGCGAAAGTCATACAAAGCCAAAAAAAAAAATTACAGGTCAAGCATAACACATTTGTACTGTTCGCTAACACCATCATTTTGAGTAATGTAGAATATAAATTATTTCGTCTAGAGGCATAAGAGATTTACCATGACATTGGTGTGGGTTACTACAATTTGAAAAACGTTTTTCTATTTATAACATATATCTTTCTATGACGACTCAATTATATTTTATTTAGTACATTTTAACATGAGCTTTGAAATCCTTCAAATAACTCATCATAGTGCTCAAATCATGCGTGCCATTTCTACAATTTCAAAGAATGATTTTTCTTCATCAAATGCCTCAATAAATCATGCTCTCCTTTTGCAGCCAAACTTTACTAATCACCAAACTTATGAATTACTTGCAGATCTCGTTCCCGCCACTGCCTTCATATAGAGCCGTCATAGAGCTCGGTGGCTTCTCATTATTTACCCTCGCCAGATTCAGATTCATTCCCTTTCCTCTGTCACCCTTCATCAGCTGGCTTCTGCCCGTCATCAGGTCGTGCGTTTTCGGCCGCCCGCCGGAAAACTAGCCTTTACTGCAGCTTCCCGCTTCCACCGTCTTCGTTTCACCAACGCTCACCCCTTTCCACCACCCCGCATCCGCAGCCTCCAACACCTCTTTAGCCTCCACAACCTCCGCAGAATTCACTGCCACTACAGCCTTCACAGCCATCACGGCCTCCAGAGCGTTTTCATTTCCTCAGCCTTCACAACCTTCACCGTCCCCACAGCCTTCACAGCCTCCACAGCCTCCATCGCCTCGACCGCGCCCGCCAGACCACTCTCCTTTTTCTGCGAGATCTGCAGCCACGGACTCGTTTACATGGGGCTGACTGGGCCCGAGCGGCGCGCGGGCGTCGCCGCCGGCTGTGCCCGCCGCGCCGCTACGGCCGCTGCGCCGCCGCTGTGACCCGGCGAGTTGGAGGAGGCAGCGACGGCGGCGACCGCAGCCTCGACGAGCGCTGCACGCCGGTGACAGCTCCGGCTGGACCACATCAAACCGGCGCCCGCACGCCCACAAAGAAAGTACGCTAGGGGCGCTTCAGGCTCAGTCAACGCGGGCGGACCGCTCTGCGCGACGTCCCGTTCCTCGATCCACGCCCCGCCTCCGGCCTCTCATCCCACCAGCACGCCCCCGCCCCGGACCGCCACGCCCCTTAGCCCCGCCCCCACCCCGCCTTCGCCTCGGTCAGTCGCGAAGCTCGATATCGCCCTCGGAACGGCTCTTCCCGTCATCCGCCCAGCCCTACGCTCCGCCAACCCCCCTCCCCTCGCTCCCCCGCTCAGACTCGCGACGGACAGCGACGGCGTTCCAAGAAGGTCGATTATCGTTCGCAGACCCTGTCTCTACTCTCTCGCCCCGTTCATACTCTACCATCATACTGCCTCGCTGAGTGCCACTTCGCCCCGCTCAATCAACCCGTTCCCCCGT
>JAHLJT010008446.1:238036320-238064764 GCA_031308135.1 Acheta domesticus
TCTTAAAATTTATCTACTACACGATTCACTAAATTACGTACCTACTTTCTTTACCACTGCACACCACAATCTTCACTCACATCCACCAGCAAAAATCGATTGACCAGAATATCCAGCAATACGGAATTCTCGAAAGGGCTTCTGGTGATCATTCATGTATTGATTTGGAAGGCCCCGTCCGCTGATGACATCATATAAACAAACACTTCCTTTCAGCCTTACATCCTCCATCTCTGCTTTGCCTTTCCGTCGAGCCTCACATCGTCGTCTCACGTGGCGCGCGGCTCGACTTCAAAACAAACATCAAATACACAGAAGAAATCCATCAGAAGACCTTCGGGCGATTGTAGAAAATAATTTCATCTTACCCAAAACTTTGTCACTGGAAGTTTTTAATTGGACTTCAGGAAGGAAAATTTCCCAGCAACGATATTTTTTAACGAATAAATTAAAAATTCATACATTTTCGTTGATAATTCGTTTGTAAAGAGACACATTTCAACAAACTGATAAAATGAAAGCATCTCCCCCAGCTGAAGTAACGGAAATATTGTATCGATTTTTTCCAAAATAATTCTACTAATTTTTTGATTTGTTTTAACTGTCTGAATAAAAATGTGTTTAAAAAGTCAGTTCCGCAGAAACCCAGAGATTTTATTATTTTATTTAAAAAGCGAATGACACATTTATCATTATTACCAACGTGTTCCATCATCTCTACAAGACTATGTTTTTTCTTCTTACTTTTGCAACAATACAATTTGGCAACAGTGCACGAGATTCTTCCGTAAGAATAACTTTGTCCATTAGAGCCCATTATGCCTTAACGATGTGAAAATGAGTAAAGGTTTCTACCCAGAAAGTGACTTCTCAACCAACCAATTAGTATCGGAAATACACCGTCATCTCACTCCGTTCTCCGAATCCACCACCGAACGCAGAACCTGCTCCCCCTTCCCACGGTATACGAAGCTTCAGTCACAGACTCACACCCGAAAGCTCTAATCGGAGTTGGTAAGATATTTCTCTGATACTCGAAGTAGGGGTTCTGTTCCATCATTGATCGGAGGGAAACACACAAAGAAAAAAAGATGTAGGTTTCTATCCAAAAAGTGATTTCTCGACCAAACGATTAGGTAGTATCGAGAATTCACCACCATCTGACTCCGTTTCTCAGAATCCACCAACGAACCTACCTCCTTCCCTCGGTATACGCAGCTTCAGTCACAGACTCGCACCCAAATGCGCTAATCGGAGTCAGTAAGATATTTCTCTGATACTTGGAAGAACTTCTCAAGAAACTTCCCTGGACCCGATCCGCGGCAGAAAAGGCAGACGCGTCGGCTGCGGAAACGGCTGTGAGGATGGCCTCGCACCCTGGCGCTGCCCTGGGGCATTTACATGCGATCGACTTCTCCGTTCAGATGAGCAATACCTCCCTGTCTTTATAATGACTATATTTTATTCATAGCTATTCCCCACAAATTCCTTTTGCCTTCCACTGTGAATCTTTTGGTAGTGGGTTTGACATCTGACTATTCCCAAGCTTGCATATCGATTCCCTCCGATCTTTTCCTTCTTCAAGACTTCTGTTTAAAATACACATATTTTATTCATAGGCGTCTCATCTGAATTCCTTAGATACAGACGATTCGGATCTCCCGGAATTTGGACGAACGGTTCGCTATGATTGACATAATTTTATATTTTTAAGATCTTGGCATCTTATTCATATCAACTCATTGAGAAACTGAAGAAAGTTCGGTGGTATATTTTGTTCTCAATGCTCTCAAAAGAGAGTGTCTATTGTGTATCTAAATGAAAGCTAAATGAATGTAATATTGACGTTTTATCGATTAATTGCACAAGCATATACTTCACAAGCCATGCAGAGAACGTTTGTGGTAGACAATATTATTTCTCCCTCAAGCTATCTCAAGAAGCTAACCATTTCTACATCCGACAAATTAAAAAAACATATTTAAAGAATGTTTGAAAGGACAAAAAAGTGTGAAAAAAATGAGTGAGAATGTTTTAAAGAAATATAGTTTACTTAGAATTATTGCTATTTCTACGAAAAGCTTAAATCCGGATAATCTTTTCTCAGAAACTCCTTATGGAACTTAATGTTTCTAAAACCTTAAAGAGCAGATAAAAGCAGAAAAATATTATGAAATAGCGGGGAATATGTTGCGGGGTCATGGTTTTATACAATTTTTGAGTACCTGACGCCTAATGACATTTCTTTCATCGTCGACGGCAGTACGATGAAATCCCATATAATCTTTTCATTTCAATATTAAATCCAAATGATTCAATTTTTAATTAACACTCACTTAAAAGAAAGATAAAATTAATATATGTGACACTCTGGAACTTATCTACTTTAACGTACGGTGTTGACATACAGATGGTAATAATTTACTACAGGAAAACGGTTATTTTCTTTGAAGCTACGAATTTCCTTATTAAATTCTGTTTTACTGCGAAGGTATATTTTTAATTTTGCTGATTCTCAACACTTTTGCCGCACAAGAGACGTAGTTCTATATTTCCTTCATTACAGTCGCCGGTATATCCCGCTGCTACAAATACATGAAGTGGCATAATAGTAAAGTCAGAGAACGTAACTTGAAGAGTGAATGGTGAATTGTCTAGGAATGGTCAAGATTTCAGTAACCACGATCCACAAATTCTTACAGTTACTAATAATTTGATTAAGAAACACTACATCGCGTATCACAACTACACTTATGTGTAGATTATTTATAAGGTAAAATAGAATTATTAAACGAGTGCTCGCTGCAGGAATCACGAGGCGCGGTTTATAATGCTGTTCTCATTACTAAATTTCTAAACGTGATAATGTGTCACTCGATGTGACGAACATGAGAACGTGATAATGTGTCTACTTCCGATGTGTACATTACAACTAATGCCATTAAACATTAAATAATTAAAATCGACTCACAAATTTAAGTGCCAGTACAATATTTTCTGTGCTATAACTGTTTCTATATACTTGGAGAATGCGCTAACCACGACAAAGGAAATAACATTGATTTTAACATGATATATGACGCATTAGTTTATATTCGTAATGTATAATTTTAAAAATACTTAACATGCTTATACCAAGTAATGAACTTCAGCTTTGGGTCAATGACCCTCATCCCGATTAGGTTTTCGTAGTTTTGATGATTCTTGAAGCCATAGATTAGCTGAGATGGCCCCGTTGTTTTGCTTCTGTTCATAAATATAGTTTCACTATGTTCACGTTTTGCTGAGCTCTCCTTTTCCTAGTTATGATAGGAGTAGGGACGGAGGTGTAGGTTGCTATAATGTTAGCAGTAATAAAAAAAGCTGTAGTTCGTTTGCCCATGCAAACGCATTTTCCACTTCTCAACGCAATTTCATCATTCAACAACTTAGCATGGCGACTGAATATGGGAGAACCGGGTATGAGCCGGGAAGTGACAAAAAACACGCAAGAAATAAGATATCATTTTTCAGAAACCATAATTTCACATTCATAGATAGAATTTTCATTGCATTTTAATTTGAAATTTAGTTTGCACTACTGCATTTCAGTTACATTTCTCTTCATAGTACGCCACACATAATTTTTAACTGCCGTTTTGACATCCAATAAATAACACTGAGGAGAGATTAATGAGTACCCACTGTTGTTATATAGAAGTGAATGGGCGTTATGTTGAAAGGTTCTCAGTCAACACAATTTCTTTCCCGCGGAACATGTCTTTATTGACTAAATACACAGATCGCGATACAAATATCGATATCAATTTAATTATTGATTCAAAAGAGTCTACATATACAATAAAAAGAAAACTGCAATATATTCTTCTTTTAAATTACCTACATTTAACAATTAAAAAGAAATGTCTGCGAATATTGCTTTGATATTTAAAATAATATCAAAAAGGAGAAAAAGAGTCTGAAAAATAAAGGATACGTCTTCGAATGGTTGGTCAAATCTAGAAATGATGTAATGTCCCATTTTTAATCACAATTAGTCATTTGGAAACGACAAGGACGTGCAGGTTGAAATAAGAATCCTCCAAAGAAAAGGCTAAGAAAAGGCGGCAAGAAGGAGAAGCAGAAAGGCGCGCATTAAAAGCGACGGCGCGTACCAAGCGAACATCCGCTTGCGTGACTTCTCGCGGCCCCATCCCTCCCGCCGCCTTTTCCAAGAGTGACAAATGTCGCGCGCGTCAGGGCGTTTGCGCCCTTTCAAAAAGACGTCCAGAGGCACCTCGGCGCCCCAGCCTCTCCTCGCCCGCCTCCCGCCGACTTCCTCCCACCTCACTCCTCACTCCGCCGCTCACCTCTAGAGTCCTGTCCCTTCGCTTATCTCCCGTTTACCCTCCCGTTTACCCTCCCGTTTACCCTCCCGTTTACCCTCCCGTTTACCCTCCCGTTTACCCTCCCGTTTACCCTCCCGTTTACCCTCCCGTTTACCCTCCCGTTTACCCTCCCGTTTACCATCCCGTTTACCATCCCGTTTACCATCCTGTTTAACCTCTCGTTTAGCTCAGTTAACCTCCATTTATCTCATCTTACTTCCGTTAACTTCCATTTACGCCAATTTATCTACCTTCGGTTACTCGTGGTCTACTCTTTGCCACTCGTTGACTCATTCGCTCGTTCGCCCCCGCTTTCCGCACCTCTTCTCCGCCTTCCAGCCACTTCCCTCTTCGGCCTCCCCTGGCCGCTCGCCCCTGTCCGACTCGCTCTCTCCGCGCGCGATCTTGTTACTCATTCGCCGCACCGCCTGCCACTTGGTATTTTTACTCGCCTCGCTTCCCCCATCATCTTTCATTAAAATCATTTTACAAGAGCTGCAGAGTGCCCGGCTCTCCAGGCAGTGCGGGCTGCGGAGGAAGGGTCGCCGGGGGTAGTTGGTGGGAATGGAGCCGGTGGAAGCGACAGGGAAGGTGATGAAAAACTCTTAAAGATATCTTCAATTTTAATATAAGTACTGGAAGTTCATTTCACGGGCGCACAAGAAAATTAGTGAACGTATTCTAAACATATATTCATTTTTTAATATTAAGCATTTTTATGTAATGAATTTACGCAACGGGCACTAGAAATATTCATGTATAAATATGCACTTAGAACTTGATGGCACATTTTTTTTGAAAAGATAAAAATACAGAATTAGTGATAAGGTATAAAG
This sequence comes from Acheta domesticus, assembly GCA_031308135.1. Classification (NCBI taxonomy): domain Eukaryota; kingdom Metazoa; phylum Arthropoda; class Insecta; order Orthoptera; family Gryllidae; genus Acheta; species Acheta domesticus. The sequence goes on from JAHLJT010008446.1 coordinate 238,041,524, forward strand.
GAAGAAAAAGTGAAAGCAATTGGCATAAAATGTGACAGGTCTTTACTACTTACGTTAATGGTAATTGTATCCCTCAGGAAAAGGGACTTGATGGTGAGAAAGGAAAGATCGCGCGTGGTTCGTAACCTGTCCTGGTATGTCCTGTTCTATCCTATGGTTCGACAGCCCGCTACGGGCCGACCAGTGGTGCGTATCTAGGTTGTTGAATTGTTACTCCGGTATTCCCCTGATAATGAACGGAGAGATTGCGAAACACTACCCAGAGGGGCTGACCACTAGAATTCTCCTGCAGATAACGGTCAAATTCTACCTATCCACGTAGTTAGTATCGAAAATCCGCCATCGTCGGATCTCAAACCCTAGGACCCTCCCTATGAGCGTCGCAGCAGATCTAACGTCAGTGCTACGTATCAACCATCGCATCCGGTGAATCTTAACAATATACAGTAGAACCCTGATATTCCTTACTAATTGGGGGTGTGGTCTCTTCGGATTCGGAAATGTTCGACCTATCCGAAAAATGTACCTACAAATACAAAAACATCTTTGTTATTACTAGACACAATGCAACGTAGCATCCGATGTGAGAAAATGGCAAGGTGGCGTAGCGATCGCATCATCACATCGCACCATCATGCAGATTCAGTTCCTTACGGTAAAAAGAACATTACCGATTTTAAAAGGTAATCTAAGTGAAAATTACTGATACATTAGCGTGTGATGTACACCGTAGTTACCAGTGTAATGAACGTGTCATTTCGACAACTTGTTTCAATAATTAGTTGTTCAGTTAAATTGAAACAGTTAATTATACATTTCTTTTTTACACTACAAATAAGCATTTTATTTATCTTGTTTATTATTACTCCATCCCAAATTTGGTTCGGATTATACGAAATTCCGGTTTGGGGGATTCGGATTAGCGAGATTCTACTGTATCAGCAAATTGAAACCTTTCTATCTGTTAAGAATATGAACTGTTGGACTGTCTATAGATGAACAGACTTTATTTCTCATGAATACACAAATGCATGTTCACTCCACGATATACAATTCAATTTAATCTAATACATAGCAACCAGCGTCATTACTTTATTTCCAGCAGGAACACAATACCTAGAGATGCTGTCCTCGTTGCTACGATCTGCAATATAATAAACAAAGCGTGAGATAATTTCATCTATCACTATCTCGCTATCATTTGTGGCAAATAGTCACACTGACACATATGTCTCATTTTCTGAATTAGTGAAGTGTCAAACTATACAGCGATGGAGAAAGTGGTGGAGTGCTCGAGCTGCGGATGATTATTTCATGGGAGCCCATGCGTACCGTCGAAATTGCAGTGGCTAAGTAAACACAACAGAGACTTTCCTTAGTTATGAAAAGTAAATAATAGACAAGGCTCTTACATCTTCTACAAGTGAATTACTAACGAATGAAATTCACACAGACACAGATTTGCTCTTACATACGATAGAGAAAATGGTTCGTTCGTGAGCTGTCTTCCACCTCGCAATCACAACATATGAGAGCTTTTTCTTTACACATGTTTCCTGTTTTCCCACATATCCACACTTCAATGTTCTCCCGAGCTATTGTCACCTCCATCGCCACTGCGACAGCCATCGCCCACGCCATCACTCATCCCCACGGAAACGTCAATGCTCACGTCAGCACCAATGTCCACAGCATAGCCAATGCCTACGCAACGCCAATATCCCTGGCCAAGCTCACGCCGTCAGCACACGCGTGTTCACCATATCTGTCTCTATACAATCAGAGACTATATTGAGAATCAAAAAGGAAAGTAATATTGATTTTCACTACAATATTTAATGAATTAGTAACCATTTGGAGAGAATAATTTTAAAAGAATAAATATCTCTGTAACAAGTATTGCAACTCAGGTTTTGGATCAATGACATCAATCTGACTCAGGGTTTCGTTCAACTTCCGTGGTGCATTGAGCTAATTCGGAGATGGCTTCTTGATTTGCTTCTGGGCATAAATGTAACTTCACTATCTGTGCACGTTTTTTAGAATTCAGGGGGAAATGTAGTGATTCAAATTATCGGCCTCCATTTTCTGGCGGAAGCACGTCGATTCCCTCAGGAAGGGCAAGATGAGGGATAATAACCAAAATCTGTAGCTTTTCTTTCTTTGCAAACAGCTTTTATTACACAGGAGAAAATATTTTCATATAATTTTTTTGCCAAAAAATCTCGTTTCCACCTGTATTCATAATTCAACTTGTATATGCGTTATGGAAGAGAAACTAGAATTTAAGAAAACATGTCCACAATACACTTGTCCTCATGGTACGTCACACACCAGTTTTAACCGGTTTTCTACACTAAATAAATACAAAGCGTCAGGCCCATCGTTAGCGCTGTCGCCATCACCATTGCCAGCAGCGACATCGCCATCGCCACCGACAGGACGTTGCTCTCACTGGAGGCTGCGCGCCGCTGCCGGCCGGATTCCTCGGACGGTGCGGAACTCTGCAGGAGACTAGCGGGAGGTGCTCGCAACGGCGCGCCGCTGCGGCAGAGGCCCATCGACGCTCCCGGAAGGAGCGGAAGGCGGAGAAGGGCCGGCGGAAGGGGGCAAGGAGGAGTTCGCTCTGGAATCCCGTAGGACGCCTTGGCCTCAGCCACGGCGCTGATCGTATCCACTCTACTGGCTTTGAAGATTTCGCTTCTTTGGGTGATCGATTAATTGATAAGGGGTTACGGAGGAATAAACTGGTATGGTCATTAGTCCGGTAAGTGTAGTGCATTTTTATCGGGAGGTGACAGTGATATATTCCTCGCTAGATGGTTAGGTCTGGCACCGACCTAACGTCGGCTGGCGAGGTTTTCCCCAACAAGGTATCTCCCACCAGTGGGGCACCGCCCCATCCGGGACAAGCAATAAGTTCCCGACTGGTTCCCCGACATGAGTGGTAGTGTAATGCATGTTAGGGTAAGTGTGTAAGGTGTGAGGATAGGACACGGAAGAGGAAGGAAAGATCGCGCGCGGTTCATGGCCCGTTTGTTAGGGTACTGTTCCGGTATTCGCCTGGTGATGATCGGAAACCACAGAAAATAACTGATCAGAGCACCCGGCCGCTAGCATTCTCCTCCAGACTGCGACTGAATTCGATCGAGATATTTAGATAGTGTCGAAAATCCTGCCACCGTCGGAACCCAGTCAGAGGCACTGCTGTGACATTTGTTGATGCCCTAAGCCACCCCTTCCGATTTCTTTGGATGTATTGCAGAATCTATAAACGTGAAAAAAATATCGTTATCAAAATACAAGGCGATTTCGTCAGAGCGAGCATTTCCGCTGTCTGTGCATTGACCGGGAGGTCCTACAGTTCGAGTCCTGACGGTGGCGGCTTTTATGACCTATCTATGGAGGTAGGTCGAATTCAGCTTCTCTAAGAAGGAGAATTTTAGCAGTCAGCTGTTCTAATCGATAGTTTTTCGTAGTTTCCCCGATCACCTGTAGATCCTGATGAATGATAGAGCAGTACTGCCCTAACAATCTGGTCACGGAACACGCGCGATCTCCCCTACATAGCGAGGTCGAATTTAGCCGCTGTCTGAAAGAGAATTCTAACGGCCAGCTGCTCAGTCGGTGGTTTTCCGTGGTTTCTCCGGTCAACGTCAAGTGAAAGCTGGAGCATTATTCAAAAAACGGGCCACGGACCGCTCGCGATCATTCCCTCCTCTTCCTTGTTCTATCACCACCCCTTACTTACATACCCTTTCACGTACATGAAGTATACAACCACACATGTCAGAAGACCGTCGGGAGCTTAGTGCTCGTCCCGGCTGAGGCGGTACCCCATTGTTGAGAGATTCCTTCCCCATCAAGTGCGGGAAGATCACCACCTCCCGCGCATAAAACATGTTCTACACTTTTGAGACTTTTGCAGTTGATGGTACTGCGCCCGAAATCATCAATCAATCAAAACCGAATGATGATCAGCGCATCGCTCTGCCATAAAAGTGCAAGTTACGACACGGTCCGGAAGGAATGATGAAGTGCGGTCCGTTCAGAGGATTTCTCGCTGTGTAGAGTATAATTTCGATATTAGTGGAGAAGTAATCGTGAAAACTAAGGAAACCATCGTTCAGGATGTGTCGAACGTTGACCAACCTCGATCATGACAAAGATTTCAAACTCACTTATATTAACAGATTAAGGATTTAAAAGTTAACAACAATGAATGTGCAGTGAGACTTGGATAATCTGAAGCCGAACAGATTAAAAAATCGAATTATCCAAACATTCAAATTCGAAAAGATACATTTTTTGCTTCGTTTTTGGTTCAATGGGGGCCTAAAATTGTAAATTTCTAAAAGTAAATTTTTATTGGGGAAGGTTATATGTAAAAAGTATATGTAGATTATACACAAAGTACATATATATTAAAACAAAATAAAATTATAATTAATGCAATAATGTAATAACAATTATAGTACTCTCAAGTGCACCATAGCCGAATGTTATTATATAAAAATTTAAAGTTTTGTAAAGAATTGTGAAATGTATAACTGTTTTAGCAGAGTTGTACTTGCATACGTTTTATGTGTACATGTATATGTAGTACATATGTACAAAAACTTCAAATTAAGGAAGGTAAAACTTTGAAATATACATGACTTTATGACTGAATATTAAGTTCAAGGGAGCGACACAAATCTTCGAATTGTAGATGATTTCGGATTCTGTGTCTGTCTCACTGAGGTTAAATTAATACAAAATATACAATACGTTATACAAGTGAGACAAATGATGACAAATGTTTTTTTGTTACATTACTATTGAGAATATAATATAGTATAATACTAATATTGCAATATAGATATATTATGAAGTGTTACCCACATAAAACTAGTCTCAATGAAAGAAATAAAATTAAACTCATGACGCAGGAGTCTTTCACTGCCGTAAAACAAGTGTAAGGAGATAAGCGGTACAACAGTTAAGAAAAGCATTTCATTGTTTCGGACATCTCTGATAAGATCATATGGATCATTGCGTGTTATATTTGAAACTGAAGAAACGGCGGAAATGAAATTTTATTGCATTCTTTTGTTTCATTTCAATGTAATCGAATGTGCTCTCAGAAATGACGAATATTAAAAAATCTCGTAATATTTTAATTAAAAGTGTTGTATTTATTTTTATTTATTAGTCTATTAATGGCAAATATGAAGCTTGACCGATTGTAACTGCTGACATTTTCCGATTCTTCCATTTTGTAATATTTGCTTTATACGTATTTCAAAAGATCGCTTTTGATTATGCTAAAAACCGTCGATTGTACAGTATTAATCGGAATTCCTAAGACGAAAACTCCGAATTCCTCAATTACTGCATGTGTATGGAAAAATAAATACTTCGTTGATGGTATGTTACTTTAATAAGGATGTTGAATGTTGGAGTTTTACTTTTCTCTCATTCTTATTCACGTTATTCCGGCGTTTTCCATCCTCACTTTACCGTTGCAGTAGTCAGTTTCACTGCCAGTTTGCGCACGAATGCGAAAACGATGCCTCACAGAAACACAGGCAGTCCGCAGGAAATTTCCAGTATTTCATACACAAGCACGCATGCGACTCTCTCATGCTACCCTAATAAATGTATGATGCCTATTTCCTGCTACGACGGAGGGACCGACCCAGCTTCACGATGCGGGTACCGCAGCGAGAGCGACCGCAATATCACAGTGTAGGGAGAGAAGAGATGGAACCAGAGGAGGTTGGGCGAAGCGAGAAAGATGCTTCGTGAGGACGGGCGGCGGCCTGGAAAGAGGATGAAGGGAGAATTGATCACTGATGAACAAGGCAAAAGCGCAGAGAACAAAGTGGAAGAGGGAAAAGTGGAAAGAAGTCTAGTTTGAGCAATACTGTGGATATCTCGATGAACGTAGCGAAGATGTAGAGCGCAGTAGAGATAGAGGGATTGTATAGAGATTTCAAATATTCCAACTCGTTGATAGGCTGTGGCCCTGTGATAAAGTGATACTCCCTATGAGAGGCCCTGCAATACTTCGTAATATAAGTGCTACTATGCTGATTGAGGGAGAATAAATGGGAAAATGAAGGAGCAAAGAAAGAGAGGAAAGGAATTCCAAGTTTATTAAAATCAGGCAGTGAAGATAATCTAGAAAGCAGGCGAAGAGAAGAGGAGACAAAAGTAATGGAAATAAAGAAACGACATAGATGGTGAAATTCCTTTTTGAAAAGAGTTATAAAAACATTGTCTCAGAGTAAGAATTAAAAAATGGAAGTGTGAGAGAAAGAAAGAAAAACGCAGAAACAAAACAGAGAGAGACAGAGAGATTCACAATTTTCAGAACGGAAAAAATGGAAAAGAAGGAAATGTGTACGATTGATCCCCAAGGAAACATTCTATTTCATCACCCAGAAAGATTGGATGATTACGATAATGTAAGAAACTTAATGGTGTTACAACATAATTTTTCTTGTTTCTGGAACTAACGCATGTAGAGCTCGTATAACATACTACTCGTTAAACCCGTTCGTTTTCTCAAGCCGCAAAAGTATTTGAACGGTCAAGGATTTACATTAGAGCACAAGGTCAGCATTAGAGCGCATAGTCCTCGCAATCAGTTTTAGAATTCTTTATACCACCAGCATTAGTTACTCTCCCGACACACAAAATTTTTGAAATCTCTTTTGAAATTTTTGAAATAGCAGAGGTTTGAATGAAAATTTGATTTATACATAGTATAAAGTGAACTTTGCTCTATTCGAGCAAGAAATTAAAGGAAAAGTTCATGTTCATTTTGAGACCCTCTTTCTTTACGTAATTGTGTTTCTGTGTCACCATTTCAGCACATTTCTACCAGCATTACATGCGTTTACTGACTATAAGAAATGTAAAAATTGGCAAGTTAAGTGAGGGAGAACCATAATGACGGACACGAAAAAATGAGACAATGGAATTTGTTTCTCTCAATTTTTTCGATATCCAAAACTCTCAACGTATTAAAAAGCCATTGCTAATTACATGAATGGAGGCAGTGGTTCAGAGCGTATTATTTGAAACTATGGGGTAGCTCATAAAAAACTAATAGAGAGGAGGCGGTGTTCAAGACGGAAGTAGTGTGAGTAGACACGCCAACATACTACCAACACAGGAGACACGGAAGGCACGAGAGTCACAGCATTGCCAGGGCCGGCGGCGGCACGGACTCCGGCGCGAACGCACCCGGAGAGGCAGACAAGGGGCGTCGGAGGACGCGTGGGAGACGCAGCGACCGCGCAGGTGGCCGCTCCTCCACCGGATGCCCCGCAAGTCGCAACAACGACCCGAGCGCCTGACGCGGAGACACGCGAAGCTTACCTTTCCGCTGCACGCACCGGCCTGCTTCCCCGCCAGCCTCGTCGTCCCGGTTCTTCGACGCCCCCCCCCTCCAGTGCCTCTGACCGAGAGATCCTAGGGTTCGAGTCCCGAAGGTGCAAGGAATTTCGACACTTGCTACACAGATAGGTCGAATTCAATCACTGTCTGGAGGAGAATTTTAGCGGCCGGATGCTCTGATCGGTAGTTTTACGTGTTTTTTTCTGATCAACACTAGGCGCAGACACCTCACGCAAAAATCATACACTACACTTACGGAACTAATGAAGGTAGCAATTGACGCCCCCGGAAACACTAATGAAACTGATTCGACGTCCCTACTGTGCTTGCCGTCCCAGACGCTTTCGCTGAATCCCGCTTCAGCGAAGCCGCTATTCATTTTCTCTCACCGGCCTCGCCGTCGCCGACTCCATCCCCGCTTCTGTATTGCTGGTCCCCGCTGCCATCACCGACACCTGGAAAACCCGCGCAACTCTCATCTCTTCCCACTTCTTGCTAGCCCCGATCGAAAGCCGCGTTCGCGATGCGGGACGAGAGGAGAGAACTACAGCGTCGCTTGGGAGGTGTTGCAAGCGACCTGGACGGCGAGAACGAGGGCAGTTTCGCAGGTGAGGGGAACAGCAAATGCGTTGGCTACTACACAGCTGAAGCAGTTATTCCCATGATGACAGCAGTTCATTAGTGTACGAGGATGCTGACGACAGGAGTGTAGCGTCAATAGCAACCTCACCTGCAACTACACTCAGTCTTTGCTCATCTCGAGCGTGTCAGCAACCTCACCTGCAGCACAATCGCTACAACTATATCTTATCACTAGACTTTACGTCACTACGCTTCCTTCTTACCATTATCAGCTTGCCCCAACATCCTTTTCTTTGCCAGACGCCCTAAGCGTCTTGTGGGGGTGTAATGTTGGAGCAAGCAAACTTAATGTATATATTATTTCATAGTGTATTGTCTAAGGAAGCTTTTGCACATAATTTGTATCTGTATTTTGCCATGTTATGTTCTACTAGTTCTACTAGGACTCACTAGGGAGTGACATCTCCTATTGCCTTCTATTTATGCCACATTATGTTCAATTAGTTTACTAAGGATTGTCAGAGTACGACACCTCTCAGTTGCTGCCTGACGGCCGCGCGCAAGCGGCCCTCTGCACTTGCCAATCACGTGACCTCTGTTCGCACGTTCCGTCCTATGAACAAAGACTCAGTTGGCTGTGTCCTCCTGCACAGACGGACGTGCGGTAGTGCCCATGGTGTTCTGTGCCAATGTACGTGAGCAGTGTATAGCATTGCCTCATAGCTAATCAATCTCCCGTCTCGTATCACAATTTCTGAGTGCCGAGCGGATGAACTATGTTTTAATTAGTGCATAATTCAACCAGTTGTGCAGATAGCGACAACGTACACTTCGCGCTGCTCTCGTGGCCGCTGTACAAGTTCACCATACGAACACGGGGCCGAACTTATTAACTATTCCAATCAGAACAATCAGTTTATCACCTCTACGCTGTATGTAGCTGCCTTCTGTGGTCTCCTTGCATTGACACGCGCCAGAAATATTCAAGTTTATCCCCTTCACGCTGTGCATCGCAGTGGCACGTGGTCTGCTTGCTGCAATTAACACGTGGCCATTCATCTCGTCAGCATCACATGCCACATCCTAGTGAATTTTGCAATCATCAGCCCGTAACGGGCCTGGGTTTATAACCCGCCCGTAATCAGCTATTATCAACTTCAACGGCAATGTATTTCACCAATAGGTGGTATTTTAACCAGACTTTCCAGGTGTACTTTAACAGGCTGCATCAGCAACATTGCAAGCAACTTAATTGCTTCAACCAACAATAATTGTCACGTTGCTAATTGTATTTTTCCCCTTTAATTATTATATTATTAAATTTATTCAGCCTTTTATTCTACTAACAACATTAAAAACAATCATTTTCCATGCAGTCCTGGGCCTTCACCAAATGCCCAGGTGGTCCTCCGAAATTAGAATTAATAACTAGATATAAGTAAAATTAATTTTAGGCCGAACTCCAAGAGGAATGTTTGGGTTGGTTCAAAATGTAATTACCAAAAGTTAACTGTACTAGAATCGCTCCAATCACCGTCCATTCGTCCGTTTGCCCGTCTCTGTCTCGCCGTCTATAAACAATGTTAGCGCCTAAATCGTTCACCAGATTTTCTTCCAAATTGATGTTCTCCAATCGATAGCACTGATATTTCGGCTTCTTGAATTTAAAACTGATATTTTAATTCTGAGGGACATTTTACATGAAGCCCATGGTACATTTTCCAAATTTTTAAAATAGTGGTGCTACAGAATTGCACATACTTTTCTATATTTGTTTTCTACTTCATGGGGTCCGGGCTAGCTATTCGGAATTGCCACATACTCTTGCCAGCTGCAATCATTCTCCGCCCAAAGCACATTTTTTTTTACATTTTATTAATTTTTCGGTTTCCTAACGGTCGAACGAAAATATTAATTTCAGAATATTGAAGAACAGTAAAACCTCTCCCTTAACGGAAATTTTCTTTGAAAAATTTGGAGCCGTTTCTAAGAAAATGGCGTTAAACCACTACTAAAAAAGCAAAATTTGAAGCTCTTTTTCACAGAAAATATTTGAGTTTTCGAAATACTTCATTTGAAGTCATTTGAAGCACATTAACTCACAAATACAATATTGTTTACAAATTGCTGGTTATTAATGCTTGTTAAAGGTGTGAGCAATTTGTGCTTATTAAAGGTGTGATAGATCTTTCAAAAAAATTACATTTGTGTAATTATTGAAAAACAAAAATATCCCAAAACGAACTTTACGTCATATTAAAGAGTGCAATTTGGACTATCCGTTCGAAAAGTTTGAACAAAAAATTTGGATCCATTTTTGAGAAAATGGCGTTTGAGCGTTTCTGAAAATGCGGGATTTTGAGCTAGTTTTCACAGAAAACTATTCGATTTTCGAGAAATATTATTTGACATTATTTAAAGAATATGCACTCATAAATATAATAATGTGCACAAAGCGCCGATAACGACATGAGAACAAGTCAAAAAAATTATATTTTTGTTATTTTTGAAAAACAACAACAAAAGAATAGAGCAAAATGGAGTTAGTGTCATCTCATAGAGCACATTTATCACTATCCCTACAAAAAGTTTAAAGAAAAAATTTGGAGCCTTTTTGAGAAAATCTGCTTTTTGTATTTTTTAAAATTGTAAATATTGTGTTCAATATTGCGCAAAAACTACTGAAATTTTCAAAAAAATTTAATGAAAGAACTCACTTTGGACAACAAATTTTATATGAAGGAAAAATCTCTATCTTCAATTTTGTAGTTTGTAGGAAGACGCCGAAAAAATTTCAAACATTTGCAATTTTCGAAAATTCAGAGTAAACCATGAAAATGGGACCTATGCCACCTTCATAATTGTATTTGATTCTATCGTTACAAGAAATTTAAAGAAAAAATTTGGACATGTTTTTGAGAAAATTTGAAAAATGTTCGGTGGGCTTCTTGTAAAGTACCTCCAAATTATGAAGAATATTTTTCAAAATCGCGGCACGTCAAGTCGAACCAGATCGGCTGCAGAGTATTCATTTTGGAAGAAATCGTACTATGGTTTCGGCGCTACGGTTGTTCACAGACTGACGGACGGACGGACGTTCTGAAAAGAACCACTTTTTCGGTACCAGGGGACCCAAAAACGTGTATTTTCGTTGAAATCTCGAAATCGATTTTCCGCAGCATGACATAACTTTCCCTAAACTATGTATACGGGAAAGTAAATATAGCACTTTCGTTTTTGATTATTTTTTGTTTTATAGTGTGAAGGACGTTCAAGAGAAGGGTGCAGGTCTCATTTTCTTTGAAAACTCCTGGTTTTTCGAAAATTGCAAAAAATTCAAATTTTTTTCAGCTTCTCCCTACAACTACAATTATGAAGATGTATTGTTTTGCGTAATTTTGTGTGAAAGTACGGGCAAGAAAGTATGTGCTATTTTAGCACCACTAGTTGTCTAAGTGAGAGCATCAGCGTCTCATTCGATTCACAGTGGTACCAGAAAAAGGTATTCTCAAAATAATCTAGAATAAAGATCGATTTCCTACAGAATGACAACAAAATGATTACAGAGCCTTACTGCATCGCAAACATACTGGCCGATAAATTTACAAAAAATTCCAGCTCTCAAAATTATACTGCTGATTTTCTTCAGTATAAAACAGAAGAAGATAAAGAAGAGATTACATTTAACAGCAATCAAAACACCGGTTCTCAATATCATTTAAACAACCCCATCTCCCTAAAGGAACTCACCTCAACTATTGACAGTACCAAAAATTCATCGCCAGGCCCCGATGGAATCCCCAATATACTCATTAAACAATTACCCACAGAGGGAACTGAAACCCTTCTGAAAATATATAACTTAATCTGGACTAAGAACATATTTCCTAAAGTATGGAAAACTGCAATAGTAGTTCCAATACCCAAACCGGGCAAGGACAGATCAAAAAGTGAAAATTACAGACCTATCGCATTAACGTGCAACATGTGCAAAATTTTTGAAAAAATAATTAACTCACGACTCAGGTGGTTTCTCGACTTTCAAAAAATTGTATCCAATAACCAATTTGGCTTCAGATCAAACCACTCAACCTTAGCTCACCTGATAAGCATTCACACGCATATACAAGAAGCATTCTCAAACAATCAGCATGTTCTAGCCATCAACTTAGACATTGAAAAAGCTTAAGACATGGTATGGATACACGGAATTCTAAGAAAATTACAGCAGATTGGAATCGGAGGAAATATGTTTCAATTTATCAAAAGTCTTATGAAAGACAGGACCATACAAGTGAGAATCAACGGCTGCCTCTCTGAAGAAATGAAAATAGAAAACGGAGTACCCCAAGGATCCGTATTGAGCGTCACACTCTTTCTTCTTGCAATTAACGATGTAGACGCAAATATCGAAGCTCCTGTGTTTACAAGAAAATATGCAGATGACATCACCGTTTTCTGCAAAGGTAAATCTATCTCCTCTAGCCAACAAATCATGCAAGCTTCCTTAAACAGACTCCACGAATGGACCCAAAGAACAGGATTCAAATTCTCGGCCCAAAAAACAGAATGCATACTATTCGCCAAGCACAATGAAGAGAATCTGCCTACACTTAGGCTCGGGGATCACAATCTGAAGTACGTAGAGAGAACAAAAATATTGGGAATGCATTTTGACGCAAAAATGTCGTGGAAGATTCACATACAGATCTTGTCAGACGAATGTAAAAAAAGGCTCAACATACTAAAATGCCTTTCACACAACAACTGGGGCGCAGATAAAAATCTGTTATTACTAACGTATAAAACCATAGTAAGAGCTAAATTAGATTATGGATCTGTAATTTATGATTCTGCCCGATGGAACGACCTCAAGAAACTAGACGTTATACACAACCAAGGCCTAAGAATCAGTACCGGTTGCTACCGCACAAGCCCCATCGGAAGCATCCTAATTGAATCCAACGAACCAAATCTATCACATCGCAGAAATACATTAATGTTGAAATATGCCATCAATGCTGCTGCTTCAATCAACCCAATAATACTTCACGATATTTATCCAGTGATTCAAGCTGAACACAAAGAAAAGTCAAGATACATTCCCCTATATGCAAAAATTAAAACACTCATGCAAGAACTCGGCTTCCAGATAACACCAACAGAAAAGACAAGAATACATAATATTCCTCCGTGGACAATACCAGAAATACTAACCAAATCGGCCTCAACTCCTGTCGAGGATCCAAACCTAACAACAAAAGCCCGGGATCTACAACCTGTTGAACCCACCAGTGGAAATTACAACCCTCTCTGAATATATGCCTACGGAATAAAAAATGAAAACGAAACCTATTCAGTTATCTCTACGCAGGAAACCAAAATTAAACATCAACTTCACTCTTTCTGCAGTATGATTACTGCAGATATGTGCTCACTAATGTTAGCATTCAAACTGGCTAACCAAACAAACCGCAGCCAATTTATAATTTACATAAAATCTCCCGGTATCATACACACTATATCTAAAAGAAATCTCAAAACTGAAATGGCCATTAACATACAAGAATTATACTACAACATCACCAAATCAGGGAAATCCATCACAATAGAAACGATCCAAACAGAAGAAACAATAGATGACAACAGTATATGCCCCGACAATGATAGGGCAGTTGGAGACTCAAACAGTGTATTGACCATATCCAATACAATTGACGATTTAAGGACATATATCAACAAAATATCTCTTGAAAAATGGGACAAAATATGGAGAGATCAAAAATCCAGTATCCTTCACAAGAAAATCGAGCATGTCAACAACCTTAAACTCAACAGCAAATTAAGCAGGAGAGAGCAAGTCATCATATCAAGAATAAGAACAGGGCACTGTAAACTAAGCCACATTCACCTTTTAACTAAGAATACTCCTCCCATCTGCCCTATCTGCAGCATCCCAAACACCATACAACACCTAATTGTCGAATGCCCCCAATTCTCACAAGAAAGACAAAAACATCTGCAAGGAACGAACTTCGATTCAATCCTCGACTCCCCTACATACCAAAAAAAAAAAATTATAGAATTCTGCAAACATACCAAACTTTCTGACGAAATATAAATGGAATAGTGTATACAACAAGGAGCAATCAATGAATATGCAAATATGGGTGTACACTTATTTATACGTGTTTAGCGTAACAATATTTAAATATATGTACATATTAAATTTGTTAACTGTTCAATATAACATGTTTTATATCTTGGTGATGCAATACATTGTCTGCCGAGTGAACAAGTCTATTTACCAAATAAATATGTTAAGAGTCCAAATAAGAGTATGTGAATTAAAAGTATTAAGTGCACCAAATCTCAAGGTATTCCAACCCAGGAAAAGTACATTATGGGAAGTACAATGAAACAAAAACAAACCAATAACACAATAAAGAATTTTTTAACACAATAAAGAACCCTTTTCACTGCACCTTCTGTAATTACTATAGCATTTATGTATTTTGTATTGCATTTTTTGTTTTCGTGGTATATTTTCTATTGTATAATTTTGTGTTGTAATCTCATTGAATTTTTTGGAATCTAAACTGTATATACAACGAACTGTGTATCCCTGTATTACAATGTAAACAATTGTAACCTTATACCTGTCGCTAATGACCATGTAGTTGATGCGACAATAAATAAATAAATTAAAAAAAAAGATCGATATGGATATGATATATATTTTTTGTAAGGTTTTCAATTTGTTACCACGGTTACAACCACATTGCACAGGAGATGCAGTAAGATTAACGCAGATAGTGTCCGAGTTCATTGTTTGTTACAAGAACATTTCAAGAGTCAAAAATATTTCGTGATTGCGTTTCGTGTAAATGTCAATTCTGCTTGTAGAGGAGAATGGGTTATAGTGAAAGCGTTGAAACTGAAAGCAAAATTAAAACAGTGTCTGAACAATACCAATTGAAAGATTTTAAATAGCGTAATAATAATGTACTTCATGTCTCAGAGGAACTTTGTTTAAACAATTAGTTATAACTATGAATTATGAACCGTTCATTTTTACCCGTGAATGGAGAGATGATATGGACGGCTTAAGTATTTGCGAAGTAAGTCGGGTATACGCGTAGTTCTGTATTAAATATGATCTGAACACTAGAATACACGTATTATATCTTTTTACGTAGAGCGAAAGCGTTACGGGCAAAATTAAATTCCATCATGGTAATCAATTGCAGGAAGTAATAAAATATTGAGTACCTCAAAGATAGAATGATTGTAATGCTTTAAAGAATATATAATGCTTCAAAGAAAGACTATTATTGGAATCTTCCTTGAGTATTTGCACAAGAAAGCCAGAGAAAAAGAAAAGCATACGAAATACACGTTTGTATTAAAACTACAGAGGGTATTGAACGATGTACTCACTAGTCCATTCAAACAAGAAACTAATTAAAACCGCTTTGGTTCTTCATCTTCTTTCTCTTTTACCAGAAACTAAACAGTCTCGACTCAGAAACAAGCCTCTACTCTACATTCATACTAGTTGGCGATGGAAATTCTCTACATTTCACTGCACAGAGGAGAATATTAATTTACTGCGGAAATATTTGCCGGCGTATCCCCTATTTCGTCTCTCTCTGCGGCTGCAAATGTGTCGGGTATTAGATCTCCCCAGCGTCTGCATTTGCGCCAAGGTTCAGTAACTTTAGATCCTCTGGCCAGTTTGGGGTGCCCTATGTAGTTATGAGGCCGCACTTCTCAAATATCTCTCCCTCAAAACAATTAGTATATCCAGCCCCCACATTACAATTCTAATAAACTTAATTGTTAACCTTTTCGTAATATATACAATGAAAAAGAAGATCGATTTAAGTTCTTTTTAAAATATTCCTCAAGTTGATTTTCTACTCCTTAAAACTGAAAAACACAGCATTGTTGTTTCCTTTCGCCCACCATTTTGTCACTGAAAATTCAACTGGTTTTCGTTGTTTATTCTTATTTTAATGCCAAACACGGATTAGTGCGTAGGCAAGTCCCCAGAAGCCCCTAGCTCCTTCTCGAGAGACTTATCCTGAGCAAGCATACCGAGGGTATACTTGCTTTCCTTAGGGGCGCTAGTGCACCAATTTTGACGTTTGATTTGAATACCAGATGGCGCAGGCCAAGATACAATATCCCCAATATTATCTAGCAATTCAAATCGAAACTCTGATTGGTGCTAAATTGTTAGGGAATTTAATTTTGCTTGGATCAGCCAATGGCTTTCTTGGGATCTCTTTTACATGCCGACAAGCGCCCGCATGCATGGCGTCGATATTTGGCACCTCAAAAATCCCTTTACTTTGACCGGATTGGATCCCCCGCGAACTGGGATTAGAAGCCAGTCATGATAACCATTATACCATCAAAGCAGGTTGTTGTTAAATGTTAATTGTTTTGAGAATCTTTATTTTATCATTATTAAATTACTGAAGAAGATACACTGTTCACCGTAAGCTTGTAATGCGTTCATTATTTATCAGTTATCTCCCGAGTTAATTATCTCCTAAACACCCTTGACCACTCTGAAAGTCTTGCTGTTTCACAGAGCCCTACCCATTAGCATAAATACGGGCTTCACGGTTGCACGATTACCACCACGCAAGAACTCCGCAATCCAATCCGCAAGGAAGATAACTGAATTTTTCTACACCATGGCTTTCTTTCTGTGCATGAACTACCTGCTTCAAAGATGAAGAATAGCTACATTTAATACAAAGAAGCATTGAGAGGAAGTATCTTAATTTGCTCATTTACTTGGGAAACTAAGGTAAGTAAAATAATAGAAAGAAGTGGTGTAGGTGAGAAATAAGATTATGAAATTAGTTGATGTCGGTTAGGAGCTTCGGTTGGAGGAGGCTACCTGCTGAACAATAGGTAAGGTGTAATTAGATAAAGTAAGAATGAATTAAAGAAGAGGAATAAAACCTGAGTAGATGTGGGAGGAGGCCCATAATTATTAGCCTCTAATTAATGCATAGAGATTCAATAAAGAATCACCCCATGTCTATGTTCTTCATCATTTATTCAAGTGTATTGTCAACATTAGATTGTACAATGCTCAAACGATGTTTTGTGGCATTCTTAATTCTCAGGTAAATGATCAATGGATTTCAGATGTACCGTAATGTATTGTGTATTGTGATTTAACATGACTGCTCACCACGTTGCAATACATGTAAGAAATGGGTGTTTAAATATATATTTTTTTATGTGATTCGTTGGAAATAGAACTTCTATTGCAGCAATTAAGAGGTTCTTTCAATAACTTCGTAAGACAGTAAAAATGTGTTATTTCTCTAATAGAAAACATATTTTCATTATTCTTGTAGTTGCTTTCATCGTAGTTTATTATTAAACATATTTGAAATAATGTTTTTTTATTTTATAATTTATATGTATCCTGCAGTCGGGATTATATTTTCTAAAGATTTTCCAGAAAAGGTTTCGCGTAAATCAGAATAAAACCTGCATAGACTAAAGGGACACAAAAACGTTTTACTGGTTTTGGTGTATCCTCAATTTTCGGCCTTGCAAACAGATTATCCTATGATATTAAGTAAATTAAATGTTATGAGAGTATAATAGAGATTTTCAAGAGAAAGTTTTTTGCTTGAATATTAATATTATTTTAACGTTTAGAGAGTAGCCAAAATTTTATTGCATTATTGCAATAGAAATTCTATTTGACGTTTCTTTTTTGACGTCAAGTGTTTAATCTAGTAAAGCGTTCTAAATTACGTAGAATTACGCTCTAAAAGATATAAAAGGATATTATTTTGAGTGTTAAAGGAAGATTTACTTTAAAATATTTTTCTATATTTACGAAACCAGGGTGCAGGGAGTATGGGACCACTTTCCCGTCGAATTCAAAGAAGGCATGGATGTATGACAAGAGGAGCAAATTTATATTTGATCCATTCAAAGGATAAACGCCTTTCTTTAAGGAAATCAGAGGAAATCGTTAAAACGTGAAACAATGTGAAGATTTTAGTGAGGATAATATTACTGATTTAAAAAATTGTACATATTTCCATTGAAACAAAGGTTAAAACAATGCAATGTATCGTTGGAGTTTGGTTGAGCTCTCCTATCGATAGTTGTGGTTGAAGTATAGCCGGGGGTGTGGGCTATTGTTTTGTTAGCAATACAGTGGAATAAATTCCGTTGTTCGTTTACCGTTGCATCTGCGTTTTCTATTACTCTGAAGCGAACATTTATAGTTTTCAAGTGTTGTTAACCTCACTTCAATAGTGCTTTTATTCATAATACAATGTACAGTAAGGATGTGGAGTAGGGATTCTGGAGGTCAAAGAAATCGCGCATACTATACTTCATACTACAGTTTTTACTGTTTTTCGTGATAAATATATAAATAAATTGCAAGCTGACTACAGTACTTGATTTATACAATTTTAGATCCTGGAACGCGCCCCCAATTTATTATTAATTTAACAGAAATGGTTATATATTTATAATATTTTCTAACATAGTAATTATTTCAGAGGTACCGGAACGCCATTTCGTCACGTTCCGCCAGAAATCAAGCCCTGTATAAGCGTATATATGTATCTGTATATATGCGTATATTTGTGTAAATGTGTATTTGTGTGAGTGTGAGACTTGTAAATATCCACTCGGTCAGCTAACGCTTCTTCACAGTTCGTTGAAAATTTATAATTTTCGTGTGGGTGGACGATGCCTTACTTAAACCGAATCTCAAATGTTCATAAATCAATTTCAATGATGCGAAATATTCAACGAAGCAATAATAACACAGACATTTCATTTACTTGTCAAAATAATGGTTTATTAAAATGTATGTAATAATCTTGAAATAGTTTCATAATGAAGGCTTGAAACTAATTACACAGCTAATGTTACATACAAGTTATATCATACTGACAACAATAAAAGAAAACCATTATAAACATAACACATATTTAACAAAGATAACTAATATTTCCGTACCCATTAGTCATGCATGACGTCTATTTCGCATTTGTGAAACGGCCATCTTTAAAATTTACACCGAAATTTATTTACGTAACAAATTTTGATCTTGATATATATACTTTTTAATTTACTTCTTTTATTCTACAATTTATCTCAGAGAATATCACCGACTGTTCTTAAACACACTTTCAGTTTCCGATTCATGCCTAAAACATGACGTTTCAGTACGAAAATATTACAAGAAACTTTTCTAATTTCGTTTATTTTTTGTAACTTTACTCTTTATGACCGTCATGGTCTTTACCTTCACTTTCTCTGCACCAGCCATCCTTACTGAACACCGAATTTCAGCCCTATTTATCATCTCAAAAAGAAAACAAACAAACAACAACGAGAGTCACTATAAAAGTAATGCACACCAATTTTTTAAACATTCAATTTATTTTCCATATCCGAGTAATTTTTACAGTATGTTCATCCATCTTTGAAGAACAAATAGTCACCTCTCCACATTGTCTCCGTCTATTTCTACTGCCTTAAGCCACCTTGGAACAAGGGTATGTATATCTGCACAGTAGAAGTCTGGGCCAGCACGTCCGAAACACTGTTTAGCAGCTCTCGCAAGGGAGTCATCGTCCTCGTGGAACCCACTGGCACAAATCTTTTTCAACTGCAGTTTTTTTCACTAATCTGCACACACTCGCATTTCTTATACCCATATTCATTAAAAATTACAATGTATTTCACGGTTACATGTGTGTCAGTCAAAATTATGTGATTGCACTGCACATTGACAGGAAAATGTGAAGAGCACGGTCTGCTGCTGCAGAGCAGATTCCTAATATTCGCTTACTCTAATTCACCAGATATTCTGGAAGTCCATCGACTGCAATCAACAGCATCATCTCTATAATCATTTTTAACCTCTTGCGAATGTTTGTCACTGTCTCTTGTGGATGTCTCACAGTGCAGGAATTATATCACAACCCATTGCTTTCGACGAACATCTAATGCAACTGCCTTCTTAAACGAGTGCTATGTGAGCAACACTTGCGGAAACAGGTTGAACTGAACTTGAATTCAAGCGAGAAGAATGATTCTACGAAACCTGTGAAGCGCAAAGACTTGGAAAAGAAAATGAAGTTTTTAAAAATTCATTTGCATTACTGTTGGAGTGTGATTAGGTATTTCTCACTTTCTCTTCCTTCCGGAAACACCTCAAAAATGTCTGCTGTTTGCCCTGTGTCCCAGACTTCGGAGTTCCTTGCTTAAACATTTGACACCTGTGCGCGACATGAATCTAAGATCATTCCATTTTCGTTTTTACGCGTCAATTCATCTTTTCTTCCCAATACGTCTCTAAACAATTTTGTCATTGGCTGACCACAAATTGTCTAAGTAAACATAATGATATTGTCTATCGTTTATAAACTATTTCCATAATAAATCTTTTCCCTATTAAGTAAATGTTTTATATACTTGGACACAAATTTACTAATATGGTTGATGTGATTACTCACTAGTATACATTTACAATAATATTCACATTCCGTAAGTATAAATTCACTCAAAATTCATATATAAATAAGAACTATTGTTTCAACCCAATGTGCAAAAGTATTACTATTATTATTATTATTATTATTATTATTATTATTACACGTGACACCATTAATTCCCCTTGAAACACTTTTTCATGGCTTCCGGTATGTCGATGCAAAGAGGGTAACATCACGCTTCCTGTTGTGCGCAATACGGACTTGCCAAACTGAGAACGGTCATTGCGCATGCAAGATAGTCCGCAGATCCTGGGGATCCTCCTTCCGCGTTGAATGAACTGCCCTGGGTGCGAGAATTAGAATTCGCAATGAGCGTCGCACATCACGCGGTTTAACGACCCGAGGCGGATATAGAATCTACATAAAGTTTCCGCGGACAAATGTGGTTTCGAAGCAGGATATTGTGTATGCTCCGTTCGTAGCTACAGCACTTTGGAACGGCAGACGGAGAAAAGAAAGGCAATTCGAATGCAAGTCTGAAGTGAGGCAGTTGAGTTCGGCGTCTGTACTGGGACCTGCTCGGCGGCGGCGGGCCGAAAATGTGAATGCGGCCTTAGAAAAGAAATTCGTGTCGCGAGAAGGGCTGATCGACTTGTAGCTAACACGGTTCCCTCGGAATCGAATACCCTGACCCAGATCCATACGGTTATCTCTCTGGTATGCATTTCACACGCTCAGCATCGCAATGTACAGAGTATGCGCGTTGAACTGAAAATTTCTGCACAAAAGCTCTCTTAAACTTTCAACAAAGAGTTAACATGACTCGTGCATATTTGGTTCAAAGCAGTAAAGGAGAGCACAATGATAAACCAATAAAAAACTATATAATGCACGAAATATAGTTCAAACATGTCAATAGTGGCGCGTGTATTGAATTTCTACGTAAAAATTGGTTTAAATATTAGACGTTTATAAAAAACTCTAATGTGAATTCTAAGCGAAAAATCATTAATAACAGTAAAGAATGTTCCTTTGGTTCAACGAAAACGTAGTTTAGATACATTTTTGATTTAAATAAACATATTTATAATTTTTAAAATTACAGTGGAACTCATTAAATAGCAGCAGAAATTCAATGTTTATTCACAATAAATCTCTGTCGTTTCAGTACTTCTTAAAAATTCTCACATGGTTACATAAATTCAATTACCAACGAGCAAGCCCGACAGCATTTCTTTGATATTAGACCTTTCATCACTATTATTAGAATCGGTCCTTTTTCACTTCAAATATACGGTAATATCTCACTGAAATATAATCACATATCGACATGCACTCTTTACAACTGGAATGTCGAGTTACACATTAGTCTACATTTAATGCTGATAATATGCAGACGCCTATAAGAAAAATCATATTCCTACTATTGACCATTCAGGAGCATTTCAACACGTCTATTACGATTGAATATAGTACATCTTTTCGTATTATGAATATTCACACATTCATTTTCAGACATTCTTAAAAGTGAAAGAGAAAATACAAGAAAAATATAAAAAATATTGCTCCACAATAATTTAGATATACATGATTGGAAAGTGTTCATTACTGTGACCTACAACAAACACTACTTAACTGAAAAAATGACTTCATTAGAAATTTTGGTATACTTGAAGTATTTGTAATGCTACAAGTTGATTAATACAAATTACCAAACGTTAAACTACTGTTAACTGAGATACAAAAACCAACTAACACTCTGAAAGATACAATTTAAATTTGCCTTTGAGATCAAACAGAAATATTTTTTCTACACTGACGATTAATTCATATATTACAAACTAATGTATGCACACTGTCAAGAGAAAAAAGAACAATCAGAGAAGCTATAAATACAAATATTTCAGAGGTCTAAAAATGTTTGCATTGATTCCACCATTGAACATGTGTTTTGCTTCGTATGTCCAAAATACAGCGTGCAATTTGAAACGACGCGATGGCAAGACATACAACTGAAATAAATTCATCAGACTTATTGAATACATATCTTCACGAAGTTTTACGCTTTCGTTACTTTATATATGAAAACTTCACACTGCTTTACTAATGGGTCATTCCATGCAAAATTTCAGGTTTTCTGACAGTGAGTCTCAGATTTTTTTCATATTTTATTACATTAATCTACTAATGATGAACAGTTAAAAGACAATTTATGGAATTAATATCTTCAGCAGTTTAGCAACAATTTCGGGTTAAACATGGACGATGACACAATGTACTCAATAATGATAATAATTATGACGTTCATAAAATGAATAAAAACTTTAAAAACGGGCACACTATTTTGAAGATAAATGATTATATTTTAAGCAGTTGATAATATATTAAGAATTGAGACATTTGTTTATAATAAAAAATGCTAATAAATTAAACAAATACATTTTTTTTTCAAAAATAATATTTTCTTTTCTTTCATATTTTACACACTGCAGGAAGAACCAATAAATAACCCATTCTGCTAACTGTTGCGATGGAATCTTAAAAATGCGTAAGTTATTAAAATAAAAAAGTATATGCGCATTTTGTTCTTAAGGTTGAAAGTCGCGTGCCTTTGCCCAGCGAGGGGTGACGCAAGGTCGTAGGCAGGCACCGCCAAGTTCATTCCCTAGGGATATCCATCGATGCCTTCGAAGGGATCCTGACACACACCAGTTTTATAGATTAGTTTTCCTCGGTTTTACTGTTCAGTGATACATCGTTA
>JAHLJT010008446.1:238065764-238115737 GCA_031308135.1 Acheta domesticus
CAACTGAAATAAATTCATCAGACTTATTGAATACATATCTTCACGAAGTTTTACGCTTTCGTTACTTTATATATGAAAAACTTCACACTGCTTTTACTAATGGGTCATTCCATGCAAAATTTCAGGTTTTCTGACAGTGAGTCTCAGATTTTTTCATATTTTATTACATAATCTACTAATGATGAACAGTTAAAAGACATTTATGGAATTAATATCTTCAGCAGTTTAGCAACAATTTCGGGTTAAACATGGACGATGACACAATGTACTCAATAATGATAATAATTATGACGTTCATAAAATGAATAAAACTTTAAAAACGGGCACACTATTTGAAGATAAATGATTATATTTTAAGCAGTTGATAATATATTAAGAATTGAGACATTTGTTTATAATAAAAAATGCTAATAAATTAAACAAATACATTTTTTTTCAAAAATAATATTTTCTTTTCTTTCATATTTTACACACTGCAGGAAGAACCAATAAATAACCATTCTGCTAACTGTTGCGATGGAATCTTAAAAAATGCGTAAGTTATTAAATAAAAAGTATATGCGCATTTTGTTCTTAAGGTTGAAAGTCGCGTGCCTTTGCCCAGCGAGGGGTGACGCAAGGTCGTAGGCAGGCACCGCCAAGTTCATTCCCTAGGGATATCCATCGATGCCTTCGAAGGGATCCTGACACCAGTTTATAGACTTAGTTTTCGGGTTTACTGTTCAGTGATACATCGTGAAAGAAAATGCCAAAGATTGTGAATACGTTTAACAGGCTTTGGTGTTGCAATCCATTCGGACTCAAGAAGCACAAAAGTCGGGTGGGTAAGAGAAAGATAACAGAGGCGATGCGGAAGAAAATATCGAATTTAGTGGTAGGTGAAGCAATATGCGATGTGTCGTCACAAAATATCCAAAATGCCCAATGCAGATCTTAGTGACTCAACTGAAACAGTGAAGTGAAAACGTCAAGTGAAGAGGAGTACATAGCCCCAGGAGTTGCAGAGGAAGCCACTATCAGTAATGTAAACATTTTGTATCCTCTGGGTCAATCACCATTCTCATTGTGAAAACAAACCCGAGAGATATCGTACGCAAGGAGAAAGGTGAGTGCCGTAAATAAAGCAGTTTCTGAATTATTTCATGTGAGTACAGAAAGCAATGATGGAGAAGAAATGTTGACACAATTCAAAGAAAAATTTTCAAACGTGAAAACAGCTAATGAGAAATACATGATTTTAACGTGTTTACCAAAAAGTTGGAGTGAACAAAAATTAATGGTCGAATTTGGCGTATCTCTTCATGTAGCTCCTACGGCAAAATTAACACCTAGAGAAGTAGTTTGCGAAATCCACCATCGCACGGCGGAGGAAAACTGTAACGCGGAGCGCTGACGAGGAGCGCTGTGGCGCGGCGGCTCTAGCAGCTGAGACGAGTTCGTTAATGGAGCGCCAGTAAGATACTTTTATTCATAACTTTAAAACCATTCAAGATTCCATGATGAAATTTACAGAGTAGCTTGAAAGTAGTTTCAGCAATTTTTCTTCCAAAATTCAAGAATTTAAAAATATTATATTTCCATTTATTGCATTTTTTAGAATTTGTTTACTTCCTAATTGTTAAAGACTCACGGTAAAAAAATATCTTTAGCGTAAAATTATCCTTTACATTTCTTCTACAAATGGTGTCACTTTCATATTTTTTGCTTGTTTGCATATCATCGGAAAGAAATCATAACGGAATGTCTACAGACTGCTAACCTAATATTTCAAGTGCCCATTGTTGCTAAACAATGGATCATGAGACAAAAATATTGTACCTGGTTCATGCAGGTATCATAATAAGTAAGGTGGCAAAATATTTTTAAATTCTGAGGTGTAGTGTCAGATTTCCTACTTTTTTGCATGGAATGACCCTAATATGAATGATTTACAATAAGCAACATACAGAAAAAAGGCATATTAATGGTACCACACACTGCGCCAAGGGAAGAGCATTCCTCTCCAAGAAGCCATTGTTACTGAATGTATTATGAAAAATGTACCCTAATTTTCTGAAATAACATATATAATATAATATTGTGTAATTACAACTTGCAGAATATTATTTAAGCCAATGCAAGTCATCGTGTGGTAATAAGAAAGGACGTAGTCCGGCGGAGGAATAGCGCGGAGGAAAAGTCCACGACGTTTCCCACAGCACGTCACAACGAAGATAACCGAGCGTTATTATGATGTCCGTCGCTGTAGACGCGCTTGTCTCGTCAAATCCTCCGCGAGATCGCGTCGTGGAATAGCAAATAAACGCCCTATCTCAAAATGACGTGACATTTAGGTCGCAAATGGGCGGCAGCGAAAGGTGACACTGCGAGCAACGGATCGAGTGAGGGTCGAGCGGGGCCAAGCGGGGGTCGAGCGGTGGCTGAGTGAGGGTCGAGGGGGGAAGAGAAGGGGAGGGGTGGGAGGTCGCCGAGAGGCCGTGGAGGGGTCGTCGACGAGGCGTCTTGGCGGCGTCTAGTGCGGAGGCTCCCAAGGATCGGTCATGAAGCCCTTTAGGGCCGGTAATGAAGGCTCGCGAAGGCAGCGATAAAGCTCGCTCCGACCCCTCCCTGCCCCTCCGCTCCGCTCTCCCTTCCCTTCCCTTCTCCCCGCCCCCCTTTTCCCGCCCTTCGCCACCACCACGCTGCGCTCTCCGCCGCGTAGAGCTTCCGGCCTGCGTAGGGTTGCCAGAGCGCTGGACGCCGCCAAGAGTGTCCTTTTCCTACGTGTTTACACAATTTCGACGTGTTTACACATAAGAATCCAACCCACAAGACTGATTACTACGATTACCCACATTTAATTCCACGTAATATTTATTTTTTATAATTAATGTTACTCTGGTATTTGTCCTTTTAGGAAGCAGGTCTAGGGCGGTGTCCTGAAGTGTGGCCAACCTAGAGTACCGGCAGCGTATAAGTGAAAGTTCAATGCGCAGTTGCCATACATTATTACGCACATGGCACCACCTACATCACTATAAATGAAATCTCAAAACATGAACTCTTATTGACAGGCTATGATACGTCTTGATATAATGTTCATAACTTCCGCCAAAGCCGAACCTTTTATCGCCTCCGCGACTTTGTGTGAGTCAGATGAGCGAGCAACCCTGAACCCTGACTATGAGAAAGTAAACAAATCCTTGCAAGCTGATTACTTCAGAGCAGATCACATGACGTACTACAGCACGTTGCGAGAGAATGTCAGAGTCGCTTAAACGCTGCCGGTACTGTAAACACTTGGCGCCAGGCTCCGTCATGTACTCGTGGCGAACGCATGACCCTGCGTGATGCGTCTCGCTACGGTTGAGGCTCTTCACGGGCGACGCGTTAAGGCCAGCTCCACAAAAACCCGTATACGGAAACGGCGACGTGAACAGGAACGTAAAGAATTTGAAAGGCGGATATCTCAGGCTGGCGTTCACAACAGGACGGGAACGCGAAGCTTGACGGAAACAAGGACGGGAAGGATGGTCAACATTTATCTCGGCCCGGGAACCTGGAGCCTCTCGACCAATGCGAGTACAGCAAATGGAGGCGATGCTTTCCAGCTGATTGAGCGCGCGGCCTGCGTTCCAAACTGATCTGGAGCGGAGTTGAGAATGTAGTGCAGTAGTGTCAAGGTCTTCTACTGGTGGTAGTGGGACGCGTAGTGGCATCACAGCATGCCACGAGCTTCTCTGCGCAACTAGCGTCGGGAAAGGGAACTATTAGTAGTAACTCCGCCGTTTTGCAATAGAGATGGTGTTGTCTTTGGTGGCGGGGTAATGAACTTCGGTGACGGGGTAATGAATTTCGTCGTGGCACTCATGCCATGGATTCCCGCTCGTGGCATCGACCTTGACAACACTGGTATAGTGTGGATATTGAAGTTACAGCGTGTATTTTTGAGGTAGGAATTTCAGGCGGATTTAGTTAGTCGTTGTGGAATTGTTTTAATTATTGTTAGTTATTTCATTATAATTAGTTTTCTATTCATACAAATATATAGAATTAAAATTTACCACAAAATAATTTTTTGTTTCGTTAAGTACATTGGAGTGTTTGTTTATTGATAAAATTTTCGTTAGTAGTATTTTCCATAACTTCTTGCTAGATTCTTGCATTTTTTTCATTCTGATGAATTCTTTTTCTAATTCATATTCTTACGTTAAAGTATTCATTATTCACACTAGCATACGCAAAAAAACTGACAGATGGCAAAGCAAAAGGTGAACAGAGTAGCGCAGCTAGAAGTGCTTTGGTTTTAACAACTGTTTCCTGAAGTTCTCTTCTCTGCCGCTACAGGTTCATAGCACTATTCCTCTCCCGTGGAAGTTTATTGTGAAGCGCTCGTACCTCGCGTTCCAGTTCCCGTCCTCGCCTTCGCGTTGCCGTTCCCGTTCGCGGGCTATTGTGGAGCGGCCTTTACGCTCCGCAGTGGGTGACCAGGGAAACGGGCCGTCGGTGTCTACATTTCAACTTACGTCTCAGTACTGCAATTTTAATACGTCAGGAATGTACCTGCACGCGCGCGTGCGCGCAAACACACACACGCGCGCGCACGCACACACACACACACACACACACACACACACACACACACGCACACACATGTGCACAATTCCGCATATTTACATCTTGACATTCATTGTTACTCAAATATAAATCATTTGTTTCTTTCATTTAAGTAGCAATTTTTCTTCACAATTTTAAATGAAATATGACAGTAAGTCAACTCTTCTTTAATAGCTTTCTCATAATTTTGAACGATTATAATAATAAGAAATTGTAAGTACTGCTAATTTTCGTCAGAAATGGATTCTTTGGATCTTGCAGCAATTTTATTCATTAAAAATAACGTAATATTTCTTTGCACAGTAAATACATCTAACTTCCTGAAAATACGGTTTTTTATACTTCACAAAATACATACATACGCTATTCTATAACAGTCAGTTTGGTAACAACTATTCAGTTTAGAATCGTAATTAAATAAAAATGGTATATTGGTGGTTACTTGGACAAGATATTTATATTTTTCACGTGATTACACCCTACCAAAGGACCTGCATTGAACAAAAACAACGACTAATTAAAAGAAACAAAACATTTGAAATTTGGAGAGTAACTCTACTGATAAACTAAAAGTTTAATAACTAAAAATTACAAATTGTAAGTGAAAAGAAGAAAAGAAAAATATTTTTTTCAATAAATTTCCTGGAGATTTACACCTTAAGGTTTCTGTTCCACAATAAATATATAATTAATAATTATATAATTAAGTAATATATAATTAATTAATTGTTTGTAATATACCTTCGAGTGTTTATAGTAGTAAGATCCATCGTTCTCTACTGATTATTTTATATTTATTTCAATCAGAATACAATTTCATTTCCATTTTACTTTCTTATCCCACTACATACTTACGTACTAAAGAGAAAGTATTGTATTGTAGCAGAAACAAGCAATTTTTTGTCAGAAAAAAATCTTAATGTTGGGCTGTGATATAAAAAAATTGGATACATTTTGTTGTTCGATTTGAGATTTGGCAGAAGACTTCAAATTACCCAATGGAAAACATTCAATCTCGATAGTTCAATCGCGAAATACTTCAGTAGTGGACAGATAGCAACCAAAAGGGGCCTCGGTGGGTGGGAGTCATCTTACTGTCCTCAGTGCGCAGGTTCGATCCTGGCCGAGGTGCCCAGATTTTCGAAGGGCGGAAAATCCACAGTAGCCATGACACATTTGTGGCATGTAAAAGAACCTTGGTGGTATGCGCGGCAAAATTAAATCCCTCCGACAACATCCCGCCTAACGAGATCTCATTTTCTCCCAACCAGACAGCTCGGATATAGTTAACTGAGACCGACATCTGGTGGAGAAAGTGAGAGTTAAATCCCACGCCCATTTAGGGATGTTCCGCGAGATGCGCCTGCTTCATAAAGGTCTCCAGACCCGCGTCGCGGGTAGGCTTCCAAGCAAGCCTGAATCGAAAAACTCGGGTGCGGAACAACTAAGGGCAGTCTTACCACTAATCATCCCATTCAATAAATAAATAAGCAGCCAAAGTAACTAATAGTGTGGTTCATGTATTATTAAAAGGTTATTATATAATGTTTTGTATAATTCTTTAAAGTCCAAATTTAAAATAAATGTGCAAGATAAACTCTTATTAAATACTTTCAGCAAACATAAAATCTCTCTGACGTAGTAAGTACTTGATTTGTTGAGAGCAAAAGTGGTCTAAGTCAAATACCATACTCTCCGGAAAATGACGTATAAACAAAACACGCAGTAAAACTATAATTCTTAGAAATACACAACCTAAAGTGTTATGAACGTGTTAAGGAGATATTCTTTTAACTTACTACAGATATTTTGACTGAAACATTGCTTATTAATTAAGTAATTAAAAGGTCGGAGATAGTAATCTGATGAAAAAATAGGGCTTTGTCACGATTTTCAACCAATTGAGAGCAATTTTGAAGTTGCGAAATTGACCTGTGCGCGTATCACTAAAAGCGATGAAATGTTTTTTTTTTTCGAGACGCTTCTTCTGTGATGGGTGCAGATAAACAAGAAGCTATTTCTTGGGAGGCCCTGGAAGCTGTTGTTTCGTCCCACCTAGGACTTACGCCACAATTGTGGGCAGCGGTATGAGCAACTTGTAGGCTACTTCTGCATTGTGCTGGCCTCTAGCTAAAAAATATTAAAGTTTGACTCATACCATTTTAGCTCAATGGACAATGGAACAATGGCCCAATGGAACAATGTTGAAACCATCTATCAGTGGCATTTAACTCCAATCTTCCAAAACTTGACTTGCACCAATTTGCTCTCAACAGCTCATCTCTTAGTCAATGTTATTTACCATATTCTATGAGACCAAGCACTACAACAAAAATATTAACGACACGGTGCGCCGTCTACAGCTTCGCCTTGCCGAGTTGCCTGGTTTGTGCAACGTTGTCGACTCGAATCTTTTGCGCTTGAAGGGAGCGTTTTGTAACACTTAAGGTTGCATGAAACCTACAATCGAGATGTCGTATTGTGAAATAATACTTTTTGATTGTCAAAAATATTGTGCTTTCATTGAAATACGTTTGACTCCGTCACAACGTGTTCCTGCAAAATACTACAGATTATTAGTTGCCTACCAATTAGAGCAAAATATCACGTGTAACTTCTAAATATGGTTCTCACATTTCTGTGCGTTGGCAAAAACCTCGGGAACTATTATAACATATAACATACCGAACACATTAATAAATGTTTTCATATTTAGATATGAATATGTCTCTGCTGTGGATATTGAAGTGGATAATCTAATAATAAACTAAACCACGATGTAGAAAAAAAATTGATTAAAAATATTCGTATATTTCAAAGAGTGTAAATAGTTTTTGGAAGACTTAACAATTACAGCACGTGCAGCTTGACAATACAATTTTCAATTTACTTTTAGCCTCGCAAGCGATCAGTAGAAGCGCCATTGCTTTATTGGACTACTTCTGCTAAATTAAATGGATTAGAGGGAATTGTTTCTAGTAGACAATGCACTTCCCCTTCATCGTGAGGCAGGCAGCGCACTGCTGCACGTCCGGATGACTAATCTAATTAGACAAAGTGGACGACCGCAGGGCAGCAGGTAGAGGAGAACCGCCCCAAAGACGCTGTCCAACTCCGAGCAAAGATACTCATCCGCCGGGATCCTCGCTCCTTCCCAATCCCACGTTCCGCATACAGGGAAGTTTCAGAAGCGGCTGGATGCTCAGGAGTATGTCGGAGGGAGCTGCAAACTTCTTAGGGAAAGTAAGATTTGAATATAATAATTAACACATCTCTATATCTACAGAGGCGATTTTATCGATATCCGTTATTTAATGAACTAATCCAATAACCATCCACTTCTCTGAAAGACAAGTGAGTATTTCATGTTTCCGGGCTAGTCAACTATTTAAGTCATTAGTTTCGTAAGTAGCATATACGGAGTTAAAGTGTATATATAGTAAGTTATATACGGAAGATTGCGGTTTTCCTCCCATTCTGGTATGTGACATCCGGCACCGACTTACACGTTGGGTTGTGAGGATCTCATGTTCCAGGCATCTCTCCAGGGGGTACCGCCCCAGCCGGGACGAGCTCCCGACTGGTCCTCCAATACATTATAGTGTAGGAGATGTTGTAGAATGTGTTGTAAATAGTGTGTAAGGGCAAAGGAAGGGATAAGGATGAGAAAGGGATTATCGCCAGCGTTCCGTGGCCAGTTTCTTAGGGTACTACTCAGGCATTTGTCTGGTATTGATGCGAGAAAGCACGGAAAATTACCAATCGGAATATACATGCGCTAGAATTCTCCAAAGAGTGGCAGGTTTCAACCTAGCTATTTAGCTATTGCCGAAAATCCGCAACCGTCTAGACGTGAACCCTAGGACTTCCCGATCAGAGACGATGCAATGGAAAATGTATTTGTCACTGAGCTATCTCAGCAGGTTTTCAAATTCAACAATCCCAAAATTAAAACATAGTATATGAAAATTGCGGTAGTTTTTGAGACGGAAGTTATTGATGCATTACACTCCATCATCGGAGTCTTGGTTAATCCGATCTTAAGCTGATAAGATTTTAAATACAGAACTTCGCCAGTAAAGTTCAGGGGTATCTTCCCTAAAATAATGATTTTCAGAGAAGTGTCTTACACGTATTATAATGACATATTATACATATTATAAATGAAGACAAAATCAAGGCTTTCATTCTCCAACAGCCTGAGTAGAGTTCACTTTGATTTAAAAAATCTTTATTTTGTGAGCGATAAGAAAAGAGTATTATTTTAATTATAACAATAGTCACATGAATTATAACTGGAACGAACAAATATAAATATTGCAATGGGAAAGAAAGTAGCTCGCTAAGTACTGTGGTCCAAATGTGATGATAAGTGAAATTAATTTAATTTACATTTTAAAAAAAGGAAACCAAATCAATGAGGAAAGCGCTGGCAGATGCATTACGCACCCCCTTGGTCTATGCCACTTAAATTGCGGTTAATGTTTCATCAGTTCATACCTTGTGTGAAGTGATGAGAAGATTCCTTCAATGCAGATTCGCGTGTAGTTATGTGGACTTACAAAGTATTTACCAGAGCATCAGTGAATGACAGAATGTATATCCTTTACACAACTTCGGATATAGTGCTTATGGTCTCCATTTTAGTACATAATAATGATATTCAGACCTGAATTTTCCTCCAGAAGCGGAAATGAATTACCGCTACATGGTCACATACAGAGTGGATGGTTTCATAGACACAGCAACTGTAGATAAACATCCCAGCCGATGACATTCGGTCTTAAGCAAATCGTGTCCATAATCGATATTCAGATCCTAGAACCTCAGGGTACGCATTATGTACCGTTCTGTCGCCTCTGTATCAAGTTTCGCGCAGCGGGCTTCCGGAAATCTCAAGCAGCAAACAATTCTCCCTCATACTCTTTCCGTGCACCTCCTATTGCCTCTACTGCCATCGGCTTCACCTCGGCCTCGCCTCTGTCGTCATTACCTCCAACGACATCGCCTCCACCCGACACCTCCTGCCTTCGACTCCACCCTCACCTCTCTCGCCATTCTCCACCGCCATCATCTCAGCTACTATCACCTCCTCCATCACCATCACTTCCTCCGCCGCCATCGCCTCCACCCCACCTCCGTCGCCATCCTCCGCCGCCATCATCTCTTCCGTCGCCAACTCCTCCACCGCCATCACTTCCTCCACCATCGTCTCCGCCATCTCAGCCCTCACTCTCAGCAACAGCAGCGGCGGTGGCGGAAATCCAGAGAAAGGCAGAGCGTACGCGTTTCGCTGCCACTCGCTGCTGCCTTCGAATTTCATTTTCTCCTGCCTCTTGGAATTTCATTTTAATTGCATCCGCGAAGTTCGAAATGCGTCGTAGCAGAAGGTTTGTAAACGACCGCGCCGCCGAAGCTCGCGCTGCAGCCGCCCTCGCCGCCACCGCCGCCCTCGCCGCCACCGCCGCCCTCGCCGCCACCGCCGCCCTCGCCGCCCCTTGAACGCCGCCGGTACTCCGCAGTTTCCCCGCTTCGCGCACTGGAGCCAGCGAAGAACTGCGCAGGTGTTTTGAGCTGATCGCTACAACTCCTTTTCACAATATTAAGGAAATGGGGTTAAGTCAGGCGATTACTCCATCATGGTGAATCAATTGACAATGCGGCTATAAGCTTATTCAAAATTTTCTGAGAAGCCAGTTTGTAATGTAAGTAACTAGGAAAGTTCGTTATGTTGTTGACGCGGAAGTTTTTGTAGTGGGAGGAAATTGGCTTTACTTCGTCCGCCCCTTTGCCGTAGAGCGGGAGTCTTTTCAATGCACACTCTATTTCGTTGTTGAGTTTCTTGTTAAATATAAATTTCCCGCGGCAAAGAAGTTTCATTCATAGTTTTGCAGTTCAGAGAGCACTGTGAATTAGAAATACTGTATTCGAAACTTATATATGTTGGATAAATTTAGAAACGAAAAATATTTTAGCATATATTTTCAGCAGTCCGAACATTATAATAATAACAATAATAATTATTATTATTATTATAATTATTATTGTTTTTTATAAAATCTTTGGACATGTTGCGCAAGTATCAGACTTGCAGCGTGATTTCAATGCACGCATGTTATTTCAATTAATTTTTGTTTCCCCATTTTAAATTTAAACTAATTGTTGTGTTCATATACTGTTTGACATTTACGTCTTTGAAATTGTTAATTAATTGAAAATACATCGTATCTGCCAGTTTATGGTTTTAAAATTATTATTTCTTCTCGAAAACTACGCGTGAAAGCTAACTGTGATTGCTCCAAAGTGAGATTCGAATCTTTGCGGGTTGGTTTCTTCTTCTAACCCACCGATCGTGATAGACAAAGCCTAACTTCCTGAATATTTTATGTCTGTATAATTGCAATTTCTGTATCAACTAACGGCCATTTAACAGACAAAAATATAACCCAGAGCGTTTATTACATTTACAAGAAAATACAACAAATGCAAAAATACTTTTATTTCTTAGACTCGTAATAAAGAGTTTTTATGTTATAATTTTATGTTAAACGGTCGTTAAATGATAATATAAAACTTTCTTTACTTCTGAACAGTAAATACACCATTGCCTCTCTTCAAACACCACGTGCATTTTGGGTGGTTTATGGAATAATTTTATTATTGTTAAAATTATTAAATAATTTAAATATTCACAAAAGTTTCTGGAAAGGAACGCGGTGTAATGTGTAATATAAATAATTTGTTAAATTTAAAATTTAGAGCTTAATAACTTGTCTAAAGGTATTCTTCGGTCTCTGTTGCAGAATGTTAACATTAATTTAATAAAATGGAATATATTTACGTATTAGAAAAGGGAAAATGCAACTTAATTCCCTAAAGGCATGTATAATAAGAATGAGTTATGTTTCGACAGCAAATATTTTTGACCGATTTATGTAATGGCTGTTATAATGAGTTTTCTATTACATACATTCATAAAATACAGTCTACCACCACCATTTATCGGTCAAAAACCGCAAGTCAGCGCATTCAGCGACCCCCTAAACCATTACTTCACAAAGAAGGAACCGAAAGAAAACGACTTTCCTTTGTGCTTCGCACATAGATAAGAACAAGGCGCTAAAAATTCAATAGAATCCTCCATTACCACTTCCACTTTGAGGTTACGATAATCTTCGGCGTATTTGCGAGTCAAAACGGTAGGTGCAAAGTACCCTTCTTCGGATCAAAATCACTTCACGCGGTGGCATTCATTTTCAGAGCAGGCGCGGCCCCGTTTCGTCAGCAATGGAGAATATTGAAGTGGATGACGGAGATATTGAACGCAGTGACGCCGCTGTTTACTCCAGGCGTCGTATTTACCCGGCACTCTGTGCGGTGCGTCGGAAGGAAAGGCGGGGAAGCGATGGCGGGCCGAGGGGTTGGAGCGGCTCGCAGCCTGTTTTGGAGGGGACGTCGCGCAAACGCGTGAAGAGAACTGGAAATTGCCCGGCGAGGGTTTTTTTTTCCGCCGTCTCTTCCCAGGCGCGGCTTAGTCAATTTCTTAATTTAAACGTCGTCTCCTGCCTTTATCTTTGAGCGGCGAGAATAGAGAAGACTGCAGTCTGGAATTAGTGGTGGGCCGCGGGAACGCTCTGAACTCAATTCCGCGCGCCCTCGACGACCGCCCCGGCCCCCGACCCCCGGGCCCGGCCCCGGCCCTGGCCCCCGGTCCCAGCCCCGCCCCCACCCGTCTTCCCCGCCCCCGCCTTTCTTCCTCGCCCGTTGCCGAGGCAGCAGCGGCGGCGGCGGCGCCATTCTCCGCCCGCGCGTTCATCGACATTCATCCGCCGTCTTCCCGCCTCCGCGCGCGCGGGCGCGCGCCGCCGCCCCCGCCCACCCACCCGCCCGCGCGCCCCGCCCCCCGGCCCGCTCGGCCCCGCCCCTTTGCCGCGCGCTCCTGCGCCGACAAAGGCGCGCGGGAAATATTTATGATTCCACCGTCTAAAGATTTGCCCGCACAAAGGCGGAAGTAGGCTCCGCCGCCGCCACCGTCGCCGCCACTGCTGCAGTCGCTGTCGCCACCGCCGTCGCCGTCGCAGCGTCGCCTCTGCTATCGGCGTCAGCCTGTGGGCTGTCCTGTGATCGCTTTGCGCCTCGTTCCGTTTCTCCTCTCTTTCTTTACCCTTCTCTTCCTCCCTCGTTCCTCCCTCCCTACTTCCTTCCTTCCGCTGACCGCC
Source organism: Acheta domesticus (assembly GCA_031308135.1). Taxonomy (NCBI): domain Eukaryota; kingdom Metazoa; phylum Arthropoda; class Insecta; order Orthoptera; family Gryllidae; genus Acheta; species Acheta domesticus. The sequence continues at coordinate 238,078,580 of JAHLJT010008446.1, forward strand.
TTCCTCGATGGCGCGCCGTCCCGGCCCCCGCAGCCTCCGCTGCTCCGTTCGGCCACTCGATCGCGCCGCGTCCATTATGGTGAGAATGGGTATTGAGTGGAATATCAGCATGGAAACAGATATGCATTGGTGATGCAAGAGGCGATTTCGTTCAAAGGACGTGTAAAGAGTGCCAGGTAATGGACAGACATCTTCAGCACCAATCCGATATCGCCTTTTGCGAAAGGGGCTGGCGATGTAAAAATTCCCGCGAAACTCAAACAAACGCTTGCAGAGAACGAGACCCAGACCCGTTGGATGTGCGGCCCTGAAATGAGCTTTCCTTTTCGCAATCGCGTCTTTTCCGACTCGCACTTTGACTACTCAGTCCCTCAGTTCTCTCCCGGACTTTCCTATTGAGTCGGTGTGGGGGACGAAGTCAAAGTTCTCTTAGCAGAACCCACTTTGGGCGTAAGATATCGCTACGTTTTCTAAACCCCGCCTACTGTATATACATAAATTATCTTTTTAAATTGAAAAATGTAAGAAAATGAGGATCTCTTTACGGAATTCCTTGAAAGTTGTCATGAGAATGTTACATTTTTATATCTGGAGAATTCTGCGACTTGTGTAATGCAATATCTTCTATTGTGAGAAAAATTGTCGTATACCTAAAGGTAAGATCCTCATTAAATTCGTTCTGTTTTGTATCGTGTTCTCACATGATATCAACTCTAAATCTTTAATAAGACAATAAGTAACACACCTACATTGATATGAAGAAATGACAATAATGTACACAAATAAACATAAAATCTGGACAAACAACTCCAGTTCAAAAATTATGAAATCAGTCAGTAAAATATTTAACTTTGTATTTCACGCGGAGGAACCCATTTTCTTCCAGAATATTTTCCAATAAATTTCAGTAAATTAACTTTGTTGTCTTCCACAGGAGAGTTGCATTGAAAGGAAATATAAGCATAAGATATTTAATTCTTATTCTTACTTCCTGTTTGTCCAAATAAAATGGGAAATTGTGAAGTTGTTCGAAAATAACTGATCAAATGTCTAAGTAATGACTTTTGACGCCAATGGAAGGATAAACTGTTAATGTATTAATGCTTCTGACATTAACCGGCTGAACTCACCTGTTGATAAACGGTAGTACTCATTATTTGCGGAAAAACGTAAGGAAGTTACACTGATACTATGAGGAAAGCGTATAATTTGAAAATGATCACGAAGCTTGATCACCGAGCAACAGCAGCTACTAAAAGGAAGAGTACGAACATGAGCTCCAAATTGCATCCTACAGAAATATATTTGGTGATGATGTACTGCGACCTCCACCTGGTGGGTGCAATTACTCACGCTTCCTCTCGGTGCGAAACTCCAACCCGGCTGGGTGAAGTCCGCGACCATCGTACGACAATGGGGCTTCTCACACAATACAGTGGTTTGCTACGGAGAATGGTGTAGCATTCCCTCACAATGACTTATGGTCCAGACTTGTACTTGACCCAAAGAAAATTGTACAAACTTAAAAGTGGTTATCTCAGGGAAATAATGATGGTAGATAAAGATTTTAAAAAATGTGTAGACAAGACTGGAAAATCAACATACACGGTATAATTTAAAATCACAAAAATACACAGTTTGTGAAAGAACAAGAAAAGAAAAAGAGAAAAAACAGAAACAGAAATTATGCACTGACCAAAAAAAGGAATTAAACAGTGAAATTATTGAAATTCCACTTTCAAAATAACACAGAAACGATAAGGTGACGATAAGGGTGTAAGACGAACACTTACAACAACGCCCGCGACCCCACGAGATCAGTACGGCTCTACTGCCTTAGCAATGGTAGTTACGGGGGCGACTCAGACATTTGTATACACTTTGAAAACTTTACATTGTCGCTAAAGATCCTTCCTAAGGTTAACAATTCTAACTACACAATTTTGTATACCAATTTCTACTCAAGGACTATTTAAATAAATTACTTATCACTAATTTCTCCCTCTTTTCAAATAACAAATGACACAATTATATTGCTTACTGAATTAGTTTGGGCTTAGTTTACTAACTCCTGCTTTCAGAAAGTCAAAATATGAAAAGAACGTGCATCAATTGCAATTCTCTACTACGCGCGACCTGTGACATTGGGAAAGTGGCGGGCAATGTAACGGAATTTTATTCTACATGGCAATCCCAAAAGAAATATTTTGAGTGAGTCGACTGCGGGGCAACCAAATCACGTGGTAACTGGTCCTGAGGTTTTGATCTTTCAGGAGGCACTGGCGCCTAATAAATACCTCTATTTTTGACGGAATATAAGGGAAATGTGGACTTTACTTTGTTCATCGCGGGCGAATGACATGGTCGGCGAATACTCCTTTGGAGAACTCTGGTTGTTCCTGGACCGCTCCTCTATTCAGATGACAGCAGTCGTCCTCACCAATTTCGCGTTGAGTGTAGTTCGGCTTTTGCTCTCGCTGGCATCCAGCCATCTCACCGGGATCCAGCCGTGTCCGTCGAAATGATCTCCGGGCTGTATCGATACGAAAACGTACGAGGCTCGGTACTCTGATCACAATCAGCTCCAGTTGGATTCAATTCAATACCATTTCGGTCACCATGTGATGCGGTGGTTGGGAGGATGTTATACCAAATATATAATTATTCAAAAAGAAAAAGTGAAGGAACGAAAAGAAAAACAGAAAGGCTCTCTTTAAGAGCCTTTTTGAAGTGATTTATAAATAGATTGTAACAGATTTCCGTTCGTACGTCTTCACTGCTAACGAAAACGTCCCGTTTACCAAGCTCCTTCTAGTCAAATTGAGCGATATGTTCTTAAGAATCGGTAAGGTGATGAGTGCAGATCGATTCGAGGTATCGATTCTACTAAGCTAATCATTTTAATACGTTTTTTAATGTTGCCAGTGTCAAACACTGAATAAGTCGATAGTCGTCTATCTTGGGGGAAGAGCTAAGTATTTCTCGTATAAGAATACGTGATCGTCACAGTACTGTCGCTTTAAAATGTTCAGAAGGGAGCGGAAACTCAAAGAAAGAGGTTTGATTTGCCTACATTGGAGAGAGCAATGAAAATGAGCCTTCTCGAGAACTACAGTGTGGCATGAAAGTCTCTCCGTAGAAGCACCACGGTAGTGAGAATATTTGCGAACAGAAATTGTGTTCGTAGCACGAGCCGCACTTAAAACAAAAGAAAAGTAAACAGCGTACACTACAATCATAACAGAAGGTGAATGTGTCGTCTCCGTTGTTGTTGCTTCTGGCTGAGGACACAAGTTATCGAAAACATTCATTAAAATTTCTTTGGATATCAACGGCACATTATTAATCATATTTTTTTATGTTCATAAATTGTTTTAGGATTGTTTTTGTACACAGCAGCTTTTACCGCACCTCTAAAGAAATAGTTCGTTGGAGTCAAATCAAGGGACCGTGGGGATCAGAGTCTTGTCTTTATTATTCTCCCTCCGAAAAACGTATTAAAAATGCATGTTATTGGTTGAATGTATTTGCTGCAGCCGTGCCTTGCGGAAAGAAACAACGTTTAATTTCGTATTGCTTCAGCCGAATAAAACTGAAAATTATTTCGGATTAGTAGACATTCGAATTCACTGTACTGTCGAGAAAGATTAGCTCTATTATTCGGTCTCTTGAAATGATACCCCACATGCCGATTCTGTGAATTCTCTTATTATTATTCTGTGAATTCTCTTATTCTCTCTCTGTGTTTCTCTTATTTCATTGGGATTATGTGAAAACCAAGTCCTTGAATTCTGAAAGTTGATATAGCCAGACAAAGAAACCATGCCTCATCTATAAAAAAATGTATTTAAAGTGTCAGTGCCATGTCTATCAATAATTTTTTGAAAACACTGAAAGTACATCATCCTGCTTTTGTTATAACTTTTTAATTAATTAATTACTTAAGTCTGTAGGAATACAAATGAAGTTCTTCCTGAAAACTTCAGGCGTTGTCCACAAGAGATTCGGGTCTCTTTTGCAAATTTTCGAGATGTTTTCATAAAACTACTCATCATTATATCAGAGATTTCAAGTTTGTTGACATTTAAAATTGTAGGTCTGCATGATCTCGATGTATCGTGAGCTGAGCCAAACACAGGAATTTTTTTATTAAATCAGGGACAGTATCACAACATGGGCACTTGGAATTAGAAATGAGCACATGAAATTGTAAATTTACGGTTTCCGTAAACTGACCATTTTTGGAAAAATGTTCCACCAAAAACGTTTTCTCTTCAGTAGTTAACACAATAACCTGTAAATTGTTGCTCTGTCCCTGTATTGCATCAAAAACTAGGCCCAAAGTTATCGCAAGACGATCATTCATAAAATCCTCCTACCACCATTAGATAATCTACCGCACGTAACCTTTCTCTTATTCCTAGTGATCTGGTTGCTACCAACATTAACACCGTTTTTAATAGGATGCCTCGACGGACCTCAGTGCGCAGTAACTTTCGTGTTGCACAGTGTATTGTAATGCTATAACGGAAAGAGGCAACTTTTCCATCAGAAAAAACTCGTATATTGGAACCTGTTATTGGAAAGTGATTAATTTTTCCCTAAATGTAGTAAATTACTTCCTCTAACACGTTATATGTTCAGAATTCACAATTTGTGGATCCTTAATAAATTGTTTGGCGACAAAACGTCCGTCAGTCTGTTCTTGGGTGGACAACGCTAGCGCTGAAATTGTTCAGACGATTTTCCACAAAATTAGTATTCTCTATTGATCTGCCGAACTTTAAGGCCTGAGAATATAAAATGGATATTTTGATTTTTGCGAGTAATTTACATGAAGTCGTACAAACGTCTGTAACTTTTCTCAAAAATGCCTCGAATATTTTATTACAACTTTTCCTCGAATTGAGCAAAGAACGCTTCGAAACTGGCGCAGATCTAATTTTCGTTAAAATCTCTGTTTTAGAAAATTAAAGAAAGTCAAAAATTTTTCAGGATCTTCCTACAACTACAGTATTGAAGATGAAGACTTTCCCTGAATTAAATATATTTTTCAAAGATAAATCAAATAAGGACATGTACAAAATTTTGAAATTGAAAGTACTTTTCGAGTATTTTTTGCTTGAAATAAAGGCAATCTTAAAAAAGAACTCAAAAACGACAAAACCATTTTACTTTATATTTTTTTAGAATGTAGAAATTGAGGCTTATAAAAATGGTGTATGTTTCATTTTCGTTAAAATCTCAGAATATTCGAAAATGGCAAAACTTACAAATAATGCAAGAATTTGTGTAGTGTTTAGGCACAATTAATTTTCTTATAATTTCTTAATTTCTTTAAGGAAATGGAAAAATAGTAGTTGATTCACGAAGACCGTTTTTAACAACCATTGGCATTATATAACTGGAACATTATTTAGATGAATAAACTTCACTAAAATATTGTTCCATTAGCAAGTTTGTTAAAACAACTGGAAAAACATAAACTAAATTTTTGCCTCTCTCTGCGAACCCACTCTCAACTGACGAGAAAAGAAGATGGGAGATTAGGTGGATAAATGAAGGAGAAGAAATGAGAAGAAGGAAGACGGAGCATTTTCCAGGCTAGCGAACCAGAATGGTAGTCGCAGGCAACGAGAGGCAACCGACTATGTCAACAAACCGTCGAAGATCCTGCGATTTCGCGATGCCAGAACTTTTCATCGGGAGAATTCACGCCGAAGGAAGTGCTCGTGCAAACCAAAAGTTCTCCTTCTCGACTTTCTCTTCCCTGGACGAGGTTTAACATCAGCTCAAGTTTCAGTCAGAATATAGAACAAGGAACGTCGAGGAACTTCAGCGCATGTTGACAGTTTCACTCCAGAGCCAGAGAGGGATGTGCGGGTTATTACGAGTCCGACATCTTACGAATCGAATGCAATTTTTCAGAAAATATTAGGGCCTACTGACGAACGAATTCATTTTCTCTTGTTTTCCATTGTACTAGTGCAAGAAACCATAAAACCTTCCAACAAAGAAGTAGTACTACAAGAAACGTTCCTTAACCTTAAAAATATTTTAAAATTTAAAAATATGTCTTAAGCTCATGTATTAGGGAATTTACAGAAGCAAATATAGGAAAGGTGGCAAAATAAATCTCACTACAAAAAATAATAGAACACGAATCTTAAATAACTTTGCGTGATATTTTCAGCTGTTGTGAAGAATTTCTCCATTATCATCAACATACGTACATCCGTAGCCGTTATATCACTTTAGATCACGTTTATATACGAATCAGAAAAGTAACTCGTAATAACAACACATTTTAAGAGATGAATTGATTTAACTGAAAAAAATGTCTTTCAAACATTGTTTCAATTGACACTAAACCACTCGTACAACAATGATAAGATCACTTCTTGAGTTTTGGGCAACTTAGGCCTACATTTATTTCTCTCAAGACGCATTTAAGTATTGATATTTATCGTTTCAGTACAATGTCATGAAAGCAATAATACATACTTTTTTCTTTGGCAGAAACTCCTCATTATTAGGCAGGCAGAAACTATGTTTCAGATTTCTTGGAATCATCTGCGCCGACGAGGAGAAAAGCGTTGGGGGGTGATAAGAGCCGCTTGGAGAGTTCGGTTGCCGTCACCGCTGGTGACACTGGTACGGACGGAAGACTCTTGCCCCTGCAAACGCGGAGATCTAAACAATGAAGAGACATGACACTCAATTGGGTATGCCCTGTAAATATTGTAGCCGTTGTCATTTCTGTTTTCGATTACAGACTTGGACTTGCTCTCCTGGTAGTCAGTAAATTCATGCTTGAATTTCTCGAGTAGAGTTTGGTCATAGATCACCGGAAATCTATCGTTGACACGCCATGTTATCTTGTGTTGGTGAATACCAACAGTTTTATTGAAAACTGCTTCCCCAACTGTTATTTCTGCTTGACTTTTGCATTTTCATGCAAGTTCTTTTTGATAAAGTATCTTCTACTATGATGGAGAAAATAAACTGTGGTGGTGTATTACCAGACGATGATCGTTACACTTTTCAGATTTGAATTCTTCTATATCTTCACTAAAATGCGAATATTTGTATTTCTTTTCATCCGGCATGAGGGGAGATCATGCAAGGTACAATCATGTTCAGATTTTGTATATGCTTATGATTTTCTATGTGTAATGAGACCGATAACCTGCCTAAAGTGAGAATGATTCAGCAACCGTCCGTCGTAACGATTTTAAATTGCCTGAGCTTAAGGCACACAGACAGTGAACTCAAAGAAGGTCAATGCAAGTGAAATGACGTAACCAACGAATTTTGTTGTAACAAATTAGAGCACTGTAGAAGGTTTCAAGAAGCCGACGTGACGCCGTAGGCATTTCCTATAGAAGTTCTCGGCAGGGCGGACACCTGAAGAGTGACATAAGAAAAAGCAAGTTGCTCAAATCCTAAAAAGAACCAGACGAATAGTTTAACACTCAACATTTGGATATGTTATTAAGTTCCAATAAGAGATAAATAGTCAGTTTTGAATAATGCGTTATTTTCCATGAGTATAATTATTTAATCATTTGAGAAAATGTCTCAGATAATTTATATTACGTGGACATGATATACAATATATATGAGTATTGCAGGATATGATTTTCTGCCTATTTTGTAGCTTTATTTATTTAATAATTTAGTTTGATAATTTGATTAATTCTCGCTCCTGATAAAACAAGAATCCTTTATGATTCACTATCATGTTGAGAATTTTGAAAATCATATGAAACATCAGAACCAGAGACACATGTAAAGCTAAGGTATCTGATGACGGAGGAGAAGCAACCAACGGGAACGGGAAGGTGATTCGTATAACAAGATTAACAAGAGGTTAGATGGCACCGCACCGGAAAAGTGATTTGTCCAGAATCATATTTGCTAATGCAGACCACAAGTTTGTAGCAGTAGTTGTTGTTGTTGTTATTGTTATTATTATTATTATTATTATTTATGCTCTTCTAGTTTTTAGATGTCAAATTATAACTCTACGTATGTCAAAATATATTTTCTATTAGTCTTCCGTTTCGCCCCTACTAATTCACTTGTTGCTTTCCCATCGTCTACCATGATTCTTTATCTGTAGTTTATCCTGCCAATATCTCTCATGCATTGTTTCAAAACCAACAAGCTTTCGAACTGTAATAAACTTCACCACACAACTAACTTTCGAACAAGGCAGCATCATCTTCTGAAATTCCAGAAATATTATCCTTGAACTCGAACTGATCTCGACATTTAAATATTATGTTTCATATTTAACGCCTTGTAGAAGTCAATATAAATCAGATATTTATGCTAAAAAACATTTAAAAATGCTTCCGGAAAGGGGAAATTATTGTCAATAAGTACAACCACAAAACAAGATAGATGAATGGAATGGAAATTTTAAAAAAGGTCACTTAGTTAACTTGGTAAAAATATATTTTATGCATTTGCCATTTTGGGTTGATTATCTAACTTTGACAGCCTGCTAACGATGTCCCTCCTGCCTATGCCTAGTTTAATTCCCACCCTTGGGAGTAAGAGACATGTGACGAACATGACATATTCCCTTTACGTCTTCCCTCCCTTACTGGTCCAATCTGCCCAAATAGTATTGATTAATACACTCTTGAACCAAGGAATAATTTTCTTGGTCATTCTCTGTTCTGTTATGAACTGAAAAAGTACGCTATTTTCTTTCACATAAGTCGTATTATTGTGTGCGCATGTCTCGTCTTTACTATATCAAAACGTTTCTCAATCTATCCTTCTCTTTATTTTACTTTGCCAATTACAATTTGGTAATTTATATTGCAAATGCATCATTAAACCTTTTGAATCCACTTCCATCTTCTGTCGAGCACTAGGCCTATTCCTTTTTCTTCGCTATCAATTATGTTTATTGTATGAACCTGATTTTCTATCCAAGTCACAGTAACTCACGTTTTAATGCTAACACTCGCAGCTTACTTTCCTAATGTTTTCAAGTCCTCCATGACGAATTAAATCTATTGGTACATGTAACCGCAATGGCGATCTTCTATTCCATCTACACGCCAAATATTTTAGTCATTTAATTTCTCTTCACTTTCGTCGTGCTTACTCACTTTATATTCACTTTTCTAAAAGAACATCACTGTGTGCCAATTTCGTTTTCATCCCCGCAACCCAAACTGCGGTGTGTACGATGTGATAGGTATACTATTATATGCTTAAAAAATCGGGTGTCCCAACATCCCAAAACACGATCTCTCCCTTTCTCTCTCTCCCTCTCTCTCTCTCCCTCTCATCCGGGCCGCTCCCTCTCACCGCTCTTACCGCCTAACACCACTCCACCTCCGCAACCTCCATCTCCAGCCCTCCGCCCTCAGCGTCGGGCATCGGGCGCCGCCTTCGCCACCGCCTCCGCCCCCAAAGCCTCTCTCCGGGCCAGCCGCCTCCAGAGGCCGGGTAGCCGCGGCCCCGAACACACGCTTTGCCCTAAATACCTCCGCTGAGGCTGCCTGCTATGTAGCCGCGCGCTATGTCCCTGCAGGCATGTTTTGCTTCGTGAGGTAAAGGCCGGCGCGCGCGCGTGCCGGTCCGCCAGGCCAGAGGGGTGTGGGGGGTTTGAGGGTGGGGGGGGTGGAGGTCGGGGTCGGCGCGCGGAATACTCCCGCGCAAGGTGGAGAATGTTTACAAGGCAGGCGTGGCTCGTTATAAAGTGATACCGAGTCAACTAGCTGGCCGGCTGGCGGCGGCGTTGGCAGCGTTCGCGGTGAGGGGGCTGGAGAGGCGACGGCGAGGGCGTCTAAAGTTGGCCGGATGCACTGCACAAAGCCGGCCGCGGACACGGCAAGCGCATAGAATCCGCGCGAACGGGGGAGGGGGAGACGACGCGCAGGAGCAGGACACGAAGGAGGAAGAGGACGAGGTAGAAGAGGACCGAGGAGAGCCGAACCCACGACCCGCGGCTGGTGTTGCGAGCTAACTAGCGACCCAAGCCCGCCGCAAACCACGAGCCCTGGGCCTTCATGTTCTCTCCCCATCGGAACGAGCGACACTGATCCTGGGATCAGCAACTTCCCTTCACAAGTGTAATTAAATCAAAATACTCTGGAGAGAAGCGGCCGCGCGTGCGAATGGGCTGGCTCGCGCGACCCGTCCCTGCTTGTCTTCGTCCTCGCGCTTCCTCACCAATCGTCGCCCTACTCGCCAATCCTCGCGCCTACTCCACAGTCCTCACGCTTACTCTCTAGTCCCCGTGCATACTCCCCAGTCCCCGCGCTTACTCCCCAGTCCCCGCGCTTACTCCCCAGTCCCCGCGCTTACTCCCCAGTCCCCGCGCTTACTCCCCAGTCCCCGCGCTTACTCCCCAGTCCCCGCGCTTACTCCCCAGTCCCCGCGCTTACTCCCCAGTCCCCGCGCTTACTCCCCAGTCCCCGCGCTTACTCCCCAGTCCCCGCGCTTACTCCCCAGTCCCCGCGCTTACTCCCCAGTCCCCGCGCTTACTCCCCAGTCCCCGCGCTTACTCCCCAGTCCCCGCGCTTACTCCCCAGTCCCCGCGCTTACTCCCCAGTCCCCGCGCTTACTCCCCAGTCCCCGCGCTTACTCCCCAGTCCCCGCGCTTACTCCCCAGTCCCCGCGCTTACTCCCCAGTCCCCGCGCTTACTCCCCAGTCCCCGCGCTTACTCCCCAGTCCTCGCGCTTACTCCCCAGTCCTCGCGCTTACTCCCCAGTCCTCGCGCTTACTCCCCAGTCCTCGCGCTTACTCCCCAGTCCTCGCGCTTACTCCCCAATCCTCACGCTTTCTCCCTAGTTCCCGCGTTTCTTTGCAAGTCCTCGCGCTTTCTCACCTGGCTCACCTTTTCATCTTTTTATTATCTGTTCCTCACTACGGGAGAACGTCAACATAAAGCCGTCTTGGCAGATCACGTAAAAAGGAGATCGGAGACGGTTGTAAACTTGCAGTATCGTGTTAGCGACAGCGACCACCAAGAGTGATTCTTTCGTGGTGCTAGATTTCAAATGCGAGAATTTCCGCATGCGGCAAAAGCGAAAGTTTATTGAAACTTCTCACGTCTGCTGAATTTTTATCACGTAAGGTGTTTATGTCCTTTACCTATTTTTCTTCGATAAACAACATAACACTAAATGCAATGAAACGAAAAACTACACTGAAACCGTTTTCTTTGTTAAATATTAATTTTTTATTATAAAATAAATTTTAATCTTCTGAAACAGTTCTACTTCTTTCTTTTTTTACAAAGCACATTAGTGGCATTAAACAGAATTTTTCTGTTTCCAACGGATCGTTGAGGACATACTGTTTATGTCTAAACGAAAAAAATAGGGCTTAAAATCGAACCCTGCTGGACCCCATGCACAATTGGCAAAGAATTGGAAAGATGAGTAAACAATATTTTCCTAGTACGCCATTTCTTCTCTTTGCAATCATGTTTGAATTATGAGGATATTCAATCTAGGGCAATACAATGAACTGCACATGAAAGTAATTTTGAGAGCAAAATGTTACGATCAATGATGTCAAAATATTTTGTAAGATCTAAAAATCTTCCTATAGGTGCTTCAAGCTTTGTAACCATTGCTACACTATCACGGGCTCTGAGAGTAATGCATGTGTTCTCTCGCAGAACATAGAGATCAACAGAAATATTCTTCCACAGTGGTAAACCTTTCATCAAAGGAAACTGCACTCACCAAATTCACATTGAGAATTTTCAAACCTAACATGAAATGAAAATAAATCACCAAATATGTAAGTAATTCAATCATTACCGTCAAAAATTATCTCAACCTGTGTACTTTTAACAACGCATAAATATTTAAAACTAAGATGCGTACAGTGATATTTATACAAAGACAGAAAATTGGCATTCCCTTCGTCCCTCAAGGGTAGCCAGCTATAAAATTCTCGTGCTCTATGCTGACTGCCTGTGGCGGTGTTCTTGTATCGTTGCAGTACTAACTAATGGGGCTCCAACAGAACATAATTTCTCGCAATTGTCGTGTTATCGTCATTTATGACGGGACACTCATACAGAAATTACGCGAAAACTAACTTTTACAAAGAATTGTGCATAACTTTTTTAAAGAGTTAATGTTATACTACAGAATTTGCCTGAGACAAAAATCTATATCTTAAAACTTGTGGTTTTGAATTTTTTTGCAAAAAAATTTCGAAAAAAATCAATACCCAAGTGCGGGACTAGCACCATATTTTTATTGATACTTATTCCATATGTGGAGAAAATTTAAAGAAACAATTTGGAGTGGTTTTTGAGAAAAAACGTAAATTTTCTAGCACAAATTATGCAAACTCTACTACTTTTTTCAAAAAATCGTACAGGAACTTTTTTAAAGAGCTCATTTCGTACAACACACTTTGTCTGAGGCAAAAATCTGTATCGTTAACTTTGTAGTTTTAAAATTGTTGTTTTGCAATTTTTGAAAAATTGGAGATTTCAACGAAAATGATACCTCCACCATTCTCTTAAACGTTCTTCGCACTATTCAACAAAATTTAATAAACAAAGTTGGAGCCATTTCTTTGAAAAGTTTGAAAATGTCCGAGGGGCTTCATGTAAAGTACCTCTCAAAATTAAAATATCGGTTTCAAATTCCAGAAGCTGCCGAGATAGCAACCAAAACGATTGGGGAATTTCAATTTTGGAGAAAATCGGCAGAACGGTTTAGAAGCTACAGTTGAACACAGACAGGCACACAGATGGATGGACGGACGGACGAACGGACTTTTTGCCGTCAGTTGATTTTTCGGTATCAAGAACTAACAAAACATTGATTCTGGCTACACCACGTTTTAAAGGATTTTGTTTTTCTAAATTTTGCAACTGGATTTATCAACATTTTTGTCACCAGGATCCGGCACCAAGAGTTTTTGTGTCTAAAATTTGTCGTTTTCTGGCGCACGATTACATAACTTTCTTTTCTTAAGAAGTTCCTTCTTGAGAGCGTGAAAATAAAAAAGGAATTACCAAATTCTCGCAATGTTGAAGCGTAGGGATGCGCAACATATCGGATGGCTCGTACTTCGCAGTGTTAAACGTCCGTAAGAAAGTGGTGTGCATCGGTACGCCTGGCTTGCAAGTAGGTGCAAAAGAGAAAGCTCGACCCTTTGATTTGATGAGAACCCTTTGATATTAAAATGATTTCGTACACCAATATTGCTACAAGATCTCTACTACTAAATGAAAAATAAATATTGCTAATACATGATAAGTATTTTACGATTATCTTGGAGTTGTGCAACGTCCACGAGACTCTATAGCACGTAAACCACGGCAGTGTGTAGTTTTTAATTTCATAGTTCAGCAAGGGTAAATATAAGTATATCGCTTAGCACGGGCATGTCGAACTGTGCTCGCACGAGCTATTTGCCCGCCCTGGAAGGCCGGCGCTCCTGCGAGCACGGGAAACTTTCCCAACTCCGCTCTATTTCCCCTCTAAACCCAGAATGGGGTGTAAACGCGCAAGTTGTAGCAGGAAAGCTAAATAAAAGGCTCGAAATATGACAAAGGATGGTTGCTTGATACAAAAATATGTTTGACTTCTGTTTTCTCTCCAAAAACCGAGATTCGAATTATTTTTATATTCTTTACTATATATTACTTTAATTCATGTTTATTTTCTCTTTCAATTCTGTCTTGAGGCATGAATGTGTTTGAATTGAGAATTCTTGATTGTTTTCATTTGTGGTATATTTTTTAAAATCATTGTTATTTATTGTATATAGTAGCAAAGTGATATAAATTAACGAGAATCTCTAAATTAGCAAGTCTCTCCTGAGGACTGACAGCTATTTTAAAAGGCAAATCTTTGTTAAACCTCCTAACTTTAAACCTAGGAAGAAGTCCATGCATTTATTGCACTCTTAAAGAAACACGATTACGAAATCAAGAGCCTTTCAATTAAAAATGTTTAATTTTACTTTCAATGAACTATTTGAAATACGACTGATATATTTTACTTTAATAATTCATTTTGATGCTTTGTAAAAGGAGAATATCGCTTTGGAGCAATAAATGTCAACTGACGTCGAAAAAAACCCTCTGTGGGTGAGATATCAAGTGACGTACCGACATCCCGGAGCAATTTGTACAACTGTTACATTGAAATCGTCCACCAGTTCCCCTGGATGCAGTGTCCGCGAACTCTAGTAAGCTACTTATCTTGACCGCGACCTTGACATGTCTGGCATAGCAATTCCTCCTCCCCGTTATCGAAAGCGGTATCTCTGCCTGACGCACACACTTCGGAGTACAACATCACGGGCTAGTTCAACAAGATTACTTTCTACAAATTTTCAACAAGTATTACGAATTTTCCAAGACAAATCTTTCCTATTCTCTCCAACAATGCCAATTAATGTCATCCACATACGGATTTATTATACTCCTAATAGTTCAGCAGCCTCTAGGTCTTACTAATATCCCTTAAGCCCAAAGTGCCACAACCAATTTATTGCACAGTCAACCAAATAATGTGTTAATACTCCAAACTCAAGATCAACAGTTCTTATTCCGTGCGTCAGTAATGTGATGTAAAATGATGTAAATTAAATTATCTCATTTTACACAATTGAAACTCAATCTAGATACTAAATTAAAAAAGTATATTATTTCCATCCTATCATTTACAGGAATATAAAATGGATATAGCCATCATAAGGGAAACTCGTTTCTCGCCTTTGTCAATATTTATTATTCCAGGATTCAATAATTACAGATTATACAAATTAACAGAAATACGATAGAAGTGGCAATCTTCATCTGTATACCTACGAAATATACCCTCTTACCACACCCGGACTATACAAGATTGCAATATCTCTGTCGCAAAGAGCAGGAACCGTGAGCAGAATAACAAAGCACAAGCCTCCAAACATCCAAATAGACTAATCAGTTAACCTTGCTTTTCTTTTCTCCCAACCCAAACGTGACCACAGGCTATCAAAATTCTAAGCACATACCCTAGGACTTCTAGTCAACTTTCTTTAATTATATGTGGCCGTTCACATTCTGAAATAGACGTCTAATCAATGTATCAATGCATACAGAACAAACCCACTACCCTTTCAATAGCAGTATTCCGTCCAACATATTCCATTAATGGAAATTATTCGGACACAACGAATATTAAGGAATATTATTTTCAAAAATTCTTAAAGAAAACAGTTTTTCATCAGGCAACGTCTAATCTAGTAGTTACACAATAATGATGTAAAACTGAAATATAAGTAAACCATCTTTTTACCGACTTAAATGCATAGAATGTGTTGTCTGTTAAGATTGAGATCAACGAATTGGGACCCTAAGATCGATAATATTAAAAAATTCTCTTGTAGAGAAGATTGGCGCTAAGTGGTAACTAGGGTTAACTTGGCAATCCATATAATTTCCGTAACTTTCATGTGAGCTCCTCAAGATAGGGCTCATGTCTCATGAGATGAGTACAACTGATTCATTTATCGCAAAAACTGTTCTTATAAAGAAAAACTTATTGGGGTTAAAAGTAAAACTTCACTCGCTTCCAGAGGTGATTATTGTCATTTTTTGTGCTATAAAACTTCCAGGCAATTGAGATAAATATTGAAGGCTTATGAAATAATCAAAACAGTTATCACACTGTCGTTGACATTTTCAGTTTTGTGAACATTCAAGTAGGAAGTGCAAGTTTAGGACAAAGTTGTCACGAATCAGTTGGCATAAAATCGTCACCGTTAAGGCTTTATTCCCAAAAAATTGAATTAACTAACAATTAGTATTTGTACAGAAACTTTTTTCCGGAAATGGTCTCAGGGTTTGCATCACTCCACACCCATTTAAATTTTCCCACAGGCATGAGTTTTGCCGAAATAAAGATTCAGTTGAAAAGAATGATAGCTAAGATATTAATATGTATATTTGAGTAAATTATTTTGCTAAAATAACCAATAATATAATTTAAATTATTTGGTAAATGTTTCCAAGGAAATACAATCTTTTACGAAAACTACCTAGCTAGATAATTATTATTATTTTTATTACTCAAGATCATAAAAAAGTTAAACTAACCTCAGAACACTTCACAAATTATCGCTGGGAATATTTTGCTACAAAGCCTGAAGAGAAATATAGTGCCGCGTATCGGGGACAATGCCAAATACAATGACGCCCCTTACCAGGAAATCTAAAGCTGGCATATTTATCTCATTTCAGAAAAAAATAAGAATGATATCTAGGAAACAACGCTGCAACAGCAACCTAAGAGACAGATTTTTCCCAAAAATGTAATATTTATAAAGCTGTAGTGTTGTGAATATTTCACGAGTCTGCTTGAGAAAAGAAAACTATATTTATGATGTATTCACATCTATTATAAAATCGCCGGTAGTGACCACAGTGAAGAACATTTTCGTAGTGTTTTCAAAATTCTTGGGTTTCAATATTAAGTATGTTATGTGAAACTCTACCGAAAATTATTATACGTCTTCTAAATTGATCCCTTGCCAAAATATTGCCAATTTTCTATTTGTTCATGTTTTTGTTAATTTACTTCCTATGTCCAATTTTGATCCTCTAGATGTCACTTGAAAACTGGCATATTTTGTTAATGGTTACACACTTGACTCAGAAATGGCTTTTCAATATTCTACCCCCTGAAAATTGGAAAAACTAACTTCAAAAATGTATCGGTTTGCACGGTTAATGTTTTCCACTCATTCTTGAAAGCATATAAAAGAAGGGAAATATATCATTTATTTTCGTTGTAATCTTCACTTCGAGAACACACAAACTCCAGGTTCCGGAAATTTGAAGCCAGTGGGAAGCCTTCTATTTAATTTTTCAAATCTTGTTCTTGAAGAAAGATGCAATGATAACTTTTGGTGTCATTATCCCACTACCTATAATATTATAAAATTAAATTTTGTGTTCATTATGGCATATTTTCAAAAGTAGACCTTCTTCAACCCACCACTTTCTTCCGTGATATTGCTAAATAGATGCCGTGCTCTGGGCCCTTGTTTCGGCGCACTGCACACCATCGCAGTGGGCTAACTGTGTGGGCTCTACCGCCGCTAATGAGATGACAAGAGAAGACGTCCCATATGAGATCGACTACCCATTTCATGGTCCGATTAAAAGAAATTGGTGATTGACAGTTGCGAATGGAAGGGTGCGGCGTTGGCAGTTTGCGTAGCACTGAGCACGTGTTCTCGGGACACGAAAGTAAACACTTGAAAGAAATACTTATTTAAGTAACCAAGTCATACATTCATATTGTATGAAGTTACAGCTTCAGAAGCACAACTGTCAATCACCAACTTATTTTAATCGGACCATAGTAGACGCAACAGCGAGCCGCCCGTGCGTCGGGGCGGTGGCGCAGTAGGTAACCAAGAAAAAGGGTTCCCCTCCTGTCGTTTCTCTTACGATTAGGACGACTTGTATTTAGCGGGTATGAAAGGTCACTAACGTTTTGTTATTAGACAGTCATGCTTAGGTTTCAAAAGAGTCATCATTCTTTTTTTAAATGTATTTTTATTTTCTATTTGCATAAAATTGCAACATTGCCTTGTACGCCATTTGTAAGTTTATGTTCTCTTAAAAACAAATAAGTTTACATGTCTACTCAACGTTAAAAAAGACAAGAAATATTGTTTATTAATAAGGATGAAATACTTATTTTTAAATAATTAATTTTGAAACTACCGAAGCTGCCGCAGTTGCCAATGTGAGGCGCTACTGCGAGAGCAAATTATGATTAACTTGTTTTTCAAGCATTTGTGTGAAAGAAACAGTAATTAATTATTGATTTCGACATTGATTTATTATTCCACACTCTCACAAATGTAGTGTATCAACCTACCCGATGCAAAAGTTTATCTTCCCTCAAGGCTTCTGCTAACCAATACACAAGTGGGCTTGGATGGCACAGCTTACCTCAATTACTTTAAATGCTTCTAAACGTCCGATTGTTCATTCACAAATAAACATACACCATAAGGAAGCTTAATGAAGGTTATTTCTCTTGATTCAATCAAATTTACCAAAACTAAACCGTGGTTGAGAAACAAAATTAATTAAAAATTAACCAACCGGTGCCAACCAGCCCTGGACTCCTCTACTCGGTAAAACTTGTGATACCTTGAAAGAGCGGCATGGACAAATTTTTCCCGTTCCCAGATTTTAAAATTCGATTGTCTTTATTTCGCCCTGAGGGATATACGTGTGCGGTTAGTAGTTCAACTTAGAGATGTCTCAACTCTGAGATGTCAGTTTCATTTACAGCAACGTTACACAGATCTAGAACTATCTATTGTGTGGAACATTTGTAACACAACTCGGGTTCCAAAAAAATAACACTTCCAACTTCATTGGATTAGAGATAACTTGGAAAAACCGGCGGCAGAGGGAGTGGCCTCCGCCGGCAAGAGCGGGAATCGTCAAAAGCGTCGACGTCTAAAGCGAGAGAACCGCCCGCTCTCGGGCCCCGCCCCCGTCCCGCCCCGCCCCCGCGTCTGCGTCCGCGGCTCGCGAAGCAGCCGCGCCTCCTCGCTTCGATGCCCCGCCCCGGGCGACGCCAGAAGTTCCGGCATCTCCAGTGACTACCCCGCCCCCTCATTCATCCCTCCGCGCCCGCCCTCGCCCGCCCCCGCCGTCGGCGCGCCGCCGGCAAGCGAGCGCGGCAGGCATGAGGGCGGGGAGAGCTGGGCGGGCGAGTTGGCGGTGGCCGCGGAGGCGGGGTTGCCCAACTCCAGAACTGCCGCGCCCGCCGCCGCCGCCGCCGCCGCCGCCGCCGCCGCCACCACCGCCGCCGCCGCCGCCGCCACTGCCGCCACTGCCACCGCCGCCGCCGCCGCCGCCGCCGGCGGCTCCGGAACCCACTAAGCCCCGGCTCCGTCAGAGCCAACGAAAGTGCGGGCTGGCGCTAGCCGGCTATCCGCCCCTCGCCCGGCGGTCGCCACAGTCCCCGCCCCGTCCCCGCCCCCGCCCACCACCAGCCGCCACTGCCGCCGCCGCCGCCGCACCCCGCGGTGGATCTATCCGACCCCGCCGCCACAAGGTCTCTGTGCTCGAAATTTACGGACAATCCCAAGCACCTAATTTACGAGGGTTATTTTAGTCTAACAACATGTTTTTTTTCCAAAGTCTGAAAATATGTCTTAAGCAATGGTAACTCGCACAAGCTCATACTTTATTAACCCGGTCGTTAAACGGCTTTATATAAGTTTTTATGGAGCCCATAAGTAACGACCAGTACCCCCTCTGCGAACCAATCTCGCTAACTGAAGTTAGTCACAATAATCTTGATTTGTGGTCGACTGTAACATATGCTCGTTGTATCAGAAGTTCAATCACGCGTATTGTTCTGAACGGAGAAATCGGCAAAAACAGTTTTGCATTTAAATCTAACTTCAAAACGGCGGAACTATGATATTGGCATGTTATCATCAAGTCTGTGCTCTGTTTGAAACTTCATGGTCACTTTACATGTTAAAAAATATATAATTGAGAAATTGGTGTCATTCTCAACATCCTTAGTCTTGAAAACTAATGTTTTTAGTTTGTAGAATTCAATAACTTACGTTCTTAAATATTGAAATTATATCCTGCATACGTATTATTGAACATGATCAGTTATAATATATAATAAAAAATATTAAACTATAATTTTTTTGAATTTTTGAAGGACCCGTATTTGCCTTAGTAATATACTAGGATTCATAGTTTAGAGTATCTAATTCACAATGGACATCGATCGTGTAAACGGCATAGTATTGACAAGGTCTTACCAAAGATCGTAAACCTTAAACTGCATCATTTCCTGCAAGTCCTTCGAAGCAAATTCAGCCAGTTAAGAAAATGAGAACTAAAAGTAGATATTGGTTATTCATATTGGATTCAAATTTGCGA
Organism: Acheta domesticus; assembly: GCA_031308135.1. Classification (NCBI taxonomy): domain Eukaryota; kingdom Metazoa; phylum Arthropoda; class Insecta; order Orthoptera; family Gryllidae; genus Acheta; species Acheta domesticus. The sequence goes on from JAHLJT010008446.1 coordinate 238,098,520, forward strand.
TTATTTATTCTCGCATCACTCTCTCGATTGGATTGTATGTTACTCCTACACCAGAATGATCTTTTCTCAACTACTCGAAAATTAATTACCGCGTTTGCTGTCTAACGAGACTTACCAGTATCCTTTCCTACTACTAACTAATCGGATACAAAATACTAATAATTGTAAGAAGAATCCAATATAAAATATTTCCATTTAGAAGTAGAACATATATGCCCTTCGTTTTTAAGTGAAATACAGCCTTCTCTGATTATCTTTTTTACTTCAAAAGCCATAAGCGAAGCAGAAATACAAAGGTAACTGAAACAACCAGTACCACAGCTAGTAAAACGTCATGTAATGTGAATGATTGGTCACCAAACACGTAAGCTAAATGCAAATATACACCACACGCACAAACGAAAATGAAAAATCATTTGTGGCACAACTTGAACGTAACAAGCACGATTCCACCGCTAACCTTCTGTGCCTGTTCGGGTATGTAATCTAACGTAATCATACAGGCAAACTTCCACCGCCCACGTCATCGCGTCACCAGGATCATAGACGACGGTGCTTGCGGACGTCACAAGCCACATATCCGACCAGACCTTGACGACCGGCAACCAGAACACGGGGAAGGAGCAGGCTACGGACTGGCAGGGGTGGGAGCGGACGAGGAAACGGGTGCAATGCAGAGACTGAGGTAGAAACGGCGGGAAAACGCGGAACGTGTTGAGGTTTGGCCCAAGTGAAGGTGATGTCATAGAAGAGAGAATGAGAATGAGCATGAAATACGACAACGGCGAAGACGGGGAAAAGGTAAAGATGGGGGGAACGCAACGCAGTTGCAGATTTTGAGCAGGCGTGGAAAAGGCATGGTGGTGGCGGGAATGGCAACTGAGGGGGTGACGGAAGTGGGGGAGGGGCGGTGGCCGGAATAGCGAGCCGGGAGCGGGGCTGTGGTGGGAATGGGGTGGAGATGAACTGAGGATGGGACTGAGCAGGGCGGGCCGGGCGCGGGCATGGGCGTTGAATGAGGCCGAAGCAGGAGAGGGGTGGGACTGGGATGGGCGTGGAGGGGGAGAGGGTGTGGGTGTGGGTACGTGCATGAGGTGGAAGCGGTTGTAGGATGATGGCAGGCGGAAGCGGGCTTGGCGGGCAGCGGGCGGCGTATCGATTCGGGGCTCGACGTCGGCGCCCCGCGACAAATAAGTAATGAGCGCGGCCGCCGACTGTCCCACTTGCGCATGCACAGATCGTTTACCGCCGCCGCCCTCGCCGACGCCGTCGCCGTCGCCGCCTCCTCACTGCCGTTCCCCCTGGTTCGACCACCGCGGGGTGGCGGTAGGGGTGGGAGGCATATTGCGCCGCACCACCATCAGGAAGATTTGGAAGCGGAGGTGGAGGGACCATTACAATACGTCAGCCGAATATTACGGATTAATTATATTTACATTTAACATCAATTTATATAATGTCAAACGTGTGTTATACAATGCACGATATAAACGAAAGATATGAGTTGTGATATGTATTGAATGATAAATTAATTCTGTCTTTTTTTATACTAACATGGGTACGATAATAATACGAAAAACAAATACCTACATAATAAAAATAGCAATCGTAATAATAATAATAATAGTAATATTAATTTATATCATTGTAGATTCGCGGTCATGAATTAGAAATAGAAAATTTAGATCAAGGAAATTTGTCGGCGTGTATTAAGACATTAAAACATAATTTGCTGACGTTTCGGAATATTTTTATTTCATTTTCAGGGCTCGTGGTAAAACATAGTTGTTCTCATTACTCTCTCACATACGTAAGTATATACGAAGTATATACGCAGTATAAAGTTATATAGTAATACGGAAAATCGATTTCAAGATTTTGAAGGAAATACATGTTTTGGGGTTCCTGATACCGAACGGGTGTTCTTTTCCAAAACGTCCGTCCGTCCGTCCGTCTGTCCGTCCGTCTGTCCGTCCGTCTGTCCGTCCGTCTGTCCGTCCGTCTGTCCGTCCGTCTGTCCGTCCGTCCGTCTGTCCGTCCGTCTGTCTGTCCGTCTGTCTGTCCGTCCGTCTGTCCGTCCGTCTGTCCGTCCGTCTGTCCGTCCGTCTGTCCGTCCGTCTGTCCGTCCGTCTGTCCGTCCGTCTGTCTGTCTGTCTGTCCGTCTGTCTGTTTGTCTGTCCTTCCGCCCGTCTGTCCGTCTGTCTGTTTGTCTGTCCTTCCGCCCGTCCGTCCGTCCGTTTGCCCACCCGTTTGCCCGCCCGTTTGCCCGCCCGTTTGCCCCGCCCGTTTGCCCCGCCCGTTTGCCCGCCCGTTTGCCCGCCCGTTTGCCCGCCCGTTTGCCCGCCCGTTTGCCCGCCCGTTTGCCCGCCCGTTTGCCCGCCCGTTTGCCCGCCCGTTTGCCCACTCGTCTGGCTGCTCTTTTGCCTGCCCGTCTGTCCGTTGGTTCGTGAACACCAATAGCGCCTAAACCATAAATAGGATTTTTTCCAAAATGGATATTCCCCAGTCGATCTGACTCGACTCAAGGCATTATGATTTTGAAAAACAACCTATAAAATTTCGGGGTACGTTACATAAAGCTCCTGCACATTTTCGACATTTTCTCAAAAAGGCTCAATTTTTTTCTTTAAATTTCTTGTAAGAATAGAGTAAAATGCACTTATAAAGGTGGCAAAGGTCCGATTTCACTGTTAACACTAAATCTTCGAAAATTTTGAAAGTTTCAATTTTTCGGCGTCTTCCTACAACTACAAAATTAAAGAGAGACATTATTCCTTCAAATAAAAGTTGTTCTCGATAATTAGTTCTTTCATTAAGGTCATGTAGTTTTTGAAATTTTAGTAGTTTTCGGCGTATACTGCGTGCAATAGTCTGGCAGCCTATATTACGTTTCCCCATATTATAATGTAAACATTTGGTTGGTAAAAATTAGGTCGATCTTAAAATTGGGAATTTTAGAAAAGATGTTATTTGAAGTGCATTAGTGCTATGTTCAAATAAATTGATAGACTTATAGTTTTTTCTCATCCAGGCGACAGAATTTATAAATTGTCATTTATGTCTTTGTTACACGTTTATATAATTTGTCATGAATGTGTTGTAAGAAGCTTATAATATGGTGGCGGAAACGTTCAGCTTCAGTGAAGCACATCTCAATAGGCGAAACCAATTACACTGTAGTACAAAATCAGAAGCTGGGAAACAGATTTTTTTTCTGTTGAGACCTCCTTGAAAAATACTTCAAAATCATGTTGAATCTCGAACTTTCATGAATGGTTTTTGTAAATACGCTGTGAATAATAAATTTACTTTCTTTAGTTTTTTCTGTGAAAAATTTATTTTCCCAACAATTTTCTAATTTTTAAAACAGAAATTTAGATAATAATCTGATCTTCTCGACGCATAAGGTGTCCATGTCGATCAGTAGAAAGTGGATGTACATAATCTATTCATTAAATATTTACGAGTGAACGAACTTCTAGTGCGAGATTTTCTATGTTTTCTTTAAATACCTGGGCAATCATTATCTTACGTGCCTCTGAAAGAAATTCACTATACTTTTAAATGTAAATAGGTTGGAAGATAATATTTTCCCCAAAAATATGAATTTCGGTAGTCAACAGTAGTTTTAATGAAATAATCTTGCTCTATATTTATGTAAGTACGATACCTAGACCACATTTTTATTATTATTATTAATATTATTATTGTTTTTTATTATTATTATATTATTATTATTATTACTATTGAAACATTCCGTATTAATTTCCACATTTGGCAGGACCACTGCCTACGTCATGGCTCCACACCCATTACATATGCCAGATTCATTTGTATTTTCTGAAAAAAACACCAATATATTGCAATGCACTTATGGAAACGTTTTTGGCTCAACTCCTTTCTTGGGAAGGCATATATTAAACAAGATATTCTTGCGCCAGAAAATGACTTCCATCTTCTGGTTATGTGTTCAAGCTAATAAATAAATTATATTGCATTTTCGTCGGTTTTTTCCTACATTAAGCTGAATGTTTATGTGGTCTCTTGTTTCGTCTCTAGATATAAACATAAATTTTCGAAACATAAGTTAGTAAAAAAAATCGCAATTGTTCCTCAAAGTGCACATACCTTACAGTTTCAAAATATAAAATTTTATATCAAAATATGCTTTGCAGTATCGTAACACGTACTACATCCGGATAGGTATTTGCAATTCAAGTGGAAAATATCATTAATGACAGAGGTGGCAATGGTCGTTTTGAAATCTCATATCTTCATTAAAAAATATAATCAGTTTTTCTTTTGACATACCATTGTCACTTTTTAGACGCACTTTATCCACTAAATTGATACAAAAATATTGACAGGCAGACAATGGCAGATTACAATGTACTCTCATTCTAATTTCATTTCAGCATATTTTTTGAAACGAATGTCCTTTTAAATAGTTATACAATGGTTAATTTTTGTTTGAAGCAAAGAAGAACTTAATATCAGATCGAGCTGTTCCCTTTTTATAATTTATTGAATAATTTATAAATACACATAATTGCTTTCTACGTATATTGCAGAATATAAATTTGTTCACTAAGTGAACAAATTTTAGTTATATATATCCTCTTAAATTTGAATCAACAAATATATAAATTTTCAATGGGACATACAGTAGAAAACTAGCGGTATGGGAGCGAAACAAACGGCAAGCGTGGTTAACGTAACAAAAAGTAAATCAATAACATTTGGCCGGGGTCGGAAACAAGTGATTATTTTTGAGTAACGACTATATTCCACAAGTACAGTCGTGTAAATACCTTAGCTTTTTATTTAAATTGTAAGTAAGGTAGGAGAATTAAATAAATGAAGTGCTAAAATTGTCGTGAAAGTCCTTGCATTTTGTCATGCGAACATTAAATAATATGAACAGCAAATGGGAAAATGGCTTATAGTATATCTTTTTTCCGTCCTATTATAGAATAAGAAGTGGCTTCTTGAGGCCTCTATACAATTAATTACAAAGTAAATTTAGAAAACAAAATGAGAAGAATGTTACCGACTTTATGTGTGGAGAAAATGCATTAAATGTATATGGGAAACGCTCAAAACGATAAGAATGAAAGTCATCCTTTGGTCTTTGTATAAATTGTTCGTAGGTCAACAGGCTTGACAGGAAATGGACTAGTTAAAAAAGCCAATGCATGTAAGTAGAAATGGCCATATTCACAAATAGGGGCAAAAAAGCAAAGAATAGATGCGATGAAATTTTTATTCGTCAATAAGAGATTGAAGCAGTTTGTCTTAAGCAATATTTTGAAAGCACTTTCTCACAGTCTTATGTTTGCAAAAAGTTAGAATTAGTTCATAGAAATAGACGAAGAAAAATTTAGAAATTTACATTATTACAATTCAGTCAACTGAACTGAATGTCATTCAGTTCAGTGAGGCGTTGTGAAGTGCGTGTAAAGTACACTGAACCGTGGGGCAGAGCAGAGCTGCTGTGGGGTGTAAGTGCTGTCGGTGTAATATTGTTCTATCATTGACGTCGTTGATGATAATGATGATGATGACGAAATTATTAGTATATTTATAATTCTTCTGATTATTATTATTATTATTGTATTTGATATTCATGACTTGCTTTTAAATCCATGTTAAAAATATCTTTAAATATATGTTATCATATATCCAATAGCAAATTCTCATTCAGTATCGTTCATTACCTTTATCGTCCGTTACAGTATCGTTCGTTATCGTTTATTATTCGGTAACATTCGTACGTTATACGTACATACCTTTTTCGAAAATATTCTTTAGGATCGTCAGTAAATGATAGTGATAATGATGATGATAAAAAATTGTGAAGAAATAGTAAATTGAAAAGCAACGGAAACTGGAGAACTCCAAGAACAGCTGACGAGAACTCACTTTCATCACGTTTAATCGGGGATCGAACCTGAGCATCAGGAATGAAAATCGTAAATGTTAGCAATTACGCTCCGCATCTTCTCCCTTAATACACGCACTGCAATAGTAGTTTTACTCATTTTAATGGTCGATACAAAATATTTTAAATAACAGTCAATTGTTGATAGGAATTTGGAAAGTAAATGTAACATAGTTTTCTGATGACTCTCAGTGGAGTACAACTTTACTTTGTTCTGCAAATAGAAGGTAGTATCATACCTCTGAGTACGACTTTTGAGAAACTACTAATTTAGAAAGAAAAAATACCTATTCGTTATAAAGCATTCCAAATTTGCGGTGCTATGCTCCTAATTTCGCTCAGGTTGACGCATATAGCAGTCATTAAGCACTACGCACCGATGAATATTTTAAACCGAAACCAAGCAAGCAGCCTCCCGCGGCGCGTCCGCCGAGCGCGCGCCCGCCCGCATCGATCTCCGCCAGGGATGCCAACTATGCGCAACAATTCCCCCTGCGCGCCGCGGGTCACTCCACACCTCGCTATAAATCGCGCGCCATGCCATCGCCACCACCGCCTTCACTGTCGCCGCCGCCGCCACCGCCACCGTAGCGTTAGGTGCACGGCGACTCCGAGAATTGTTTGATTGCCTATTGCTATGTCATCACTTCCGTTAGTGTAATGAATGTTTTATCCCGCAAGATAGTACTGTTCTCCCAATGGATTATGAGATCCAGCGCTGACCTACACGTCAGGCAAGAGATTACAACTCTTGGTGGTATCTCCTCCAACCCGGCCACCAACTCAGCCACGACAAGCTCCAAGATTCCGACTCTTCCCCCGACACGTGTATTAGTTTAGTGGTTTAGTGCACATAAGGGTAACAAAGTGTAGAAGGGGAGAGGGTAGGACAAGGAAGAGGAAGGAATAAAGCTCTTGGCCCGTTCGTTAGGGAACTGCTCCAGCGTTCGCCTGGTATTGATCGGTGAAACCATATTAAAACTAGCGATAGGAGCATTGAGCCGCTTGAATTCTCTCCCAGACAACAGCTGAATCCAAGGTAGTAGCTAGAGTCGAATATCCGCCAACGCCGGGACTCGAACCCATAGATCTCCCGGTCAGAGTCGCTGTGAAACCTGCGGTAATGCTGGCTCTGAGCAAAACCCAGTAGGTGTGTCGACCCCATGGGCATAGGCGCTTTGCACGTACCGTTACTTCCATTACAGCTGTTCGTCAAGAAAATGTATTGGAACACAATACTCCGGTCGATTTCCGCATCTGCCGATAACAATTTGCCATTATACATATTTGTTAACGTGTACTATATTTTTTATTTATTGTCTCAATTTGTAATTAATATTTATTAATGTGTAAACGTTATTAAAGAGAGTCACTAACAGTCGTTTGCTTTAAAGTTCATATTACTCGCTGAATCAAATTGAAAGAGAATTATATACAAATGATATTATCTATCTTTACTTGATAATTTTCATAGGGTTTCTGTAAAATATCATTTCTTTCGTTTCTAAAAAAAATAGTTATTAAATGATTTTCGAAAAATGCGATACTCACAGTCATGATCACGTGGTAATAATGCTGATCCACATTCTTATGGTCACAGGAGAAAGTTCTTAAAGTAGAGAGGTTTAATTAAGAACTTAAGAATCTTTACCCTGTGATCACATAGTTATTTACAGTGATGAAAACATGATTTGAGAATCTCAAATACCCATTCATTAAGGCTGCACTTATTTTATTTATTGGACTCCAACTGATCCACCACGACAATTACCGTTGGAATAAACAGACGAATGGTGTGGTAGTACAAAAAAGTAAATCAATATGAACCTAATATTTAAATGTAAATTTCGTTAAATTTTTTAAACACATTGATCAATCGTGATCCGATAATGCAGATAATTTTGATAAGGTACGGTTTTAAAAAATATCTTAAAATACAATATTTCCAATGTAGAGGGACAATTATTAATCTCTAACGATGACGACGACGACGAAAAACTATTTGTGGAAGCAGGAAACACAGGAAATGTAATGGTATGTACACCAAATGTTGAGGTTTAAGATTGTTTATTATTATTATTATTTGATTTATAGGTATTTCAGCAGAACCACAAAGAAGAATGTGGATTCTGTTTTCTAGACATCCTGTATTTCAGTTTACGCCCGCCAACTGCGCCACCTGGGTCGACTTTCCCGCACGCGGAGTTGGGCTCGAGTGTGACTGGAGCCTGGTCCGACCGACCCGCTGCGAGCCGTACCGCCCGAACGACCGCCTGTGGGGAAACGCAGCCAAGTCGGATTTACAGGCCGAAATTACTCCGGAAATAAATCCGCCCAGACAAAATCCCATTCTTCCGCGCCTCCTGATTAGAATATAGAATAGAACAATAACCAGCTCTCCGCGAGCGGCGAGAAATATGGAGGTCGCACTCTCCGAATCGTAACTTTGCGGGACGCGGTCTGCCGAGAAAAACATGGTATGGCGCCCGCAGCGACCGCTCCACATCCTGGCTTCTACTTATGCTTTCTCTTTCCGATTTCTTTCTTTTTTCCTCGCTTTTTGTTTTGCGGTCCTTTCTGGACAGCAAAATACTAAGGGAGTTTCTACGCGCTTCACGGAACTTCAGTTATATGTTGAAAGTGCGCATTCTGTTTGTTTTAGTGATTACTCATTTCAGCATTACCTCTCGATATTGGGAGTACTAATTGAATAGTTAAAATTCTAATAATAACAATATTTTAGTTTATTCCTACCTTTCTCCAGAATTCCCATCATTATTTCAAGTTTAATGCTATTAATATATTTCTAAACTAGTTTCCCTAGACCGTTTTTCTTTATTCTTCACAATTTATTTATTTCTCCATATCTAAATTATTACCGCAAATTTGGGAATTATAAATTGAAAACATAACTAACAGAAATAAGTAAGAAGACAATTTTCAGTAATGGGGCAAAAATATATTACATTTGAGAGAAAGATCCAATTTTAATATGACAAGGAAAAAAAAAACTAAGTTCAAGAAATTTCATTTAGAATACAAGGAAATGTCAACATTCTCATAAATAAGTTTTGTATAATGCGCACGACAAACAAACAAATGCCTACATACCATATGTAGGAAATAGGTCGAGCAGGTCGAGCAGAATACAGATGGCTTCAAACCATGTACATAAATATCTGGTCCACATACCTGCAAAACAAAAGATTAACTATGTAAACACGAAATATATTTTATGCAAACAATCAAGATCAAACATCGATATCGGTTTCTTTACACTTTTTCGACAACAGAATGAAATTCGTTGTCATCTTATAGTGTCTTTCGACATCTCGACGATTTAATGAGAAATTAATTCAAATAAAAAAGTAAGGGGTATTTTTGTGTGTGATATACATTTTAAGTCGTGTTTTTAACTTTTAGCATTTCTATTATGAATCATAATTCCAAATTATACCTATCGATTCGTAAGAACTTCCGAAAGATGGTACACATTAATAAGATATTTTCCAATCGCATTTCGTATGTAGTTGAAATAAATGCTCGAAATAACGTTCTTCTCTGGTTACACATAATGCGAGCTAAGTTGTTACCATTGAAATTCAAGATGCCCGGAATAGAGATTAAAATGAAATAGTTCGGTGATGAATGTCAAATCCTGAAGGGATAACACGTTATGATAGGAAAGCAGTTGGTGTTTGGCAGCATGGCGGTATTGAAAATGTTAGCACTGCGAATGGATAACGTATAGACAGAAGGCAGAGACGATGAGTCTAAGACACGAAGTGGAGGAAGAGATAGAGGGAAAGTTGGTCTGCTGCAAAAGCGAAGAGTCGGCATGATACGACATCCTAGAGGGAGCGGAAAAGCAATGTGGAAAAATGTTTGAAGAATGGAGGTGTCAGCGGTGTCGAAGGGGAGTCCAGTTAACTAATAATGACAGTGGTGAGACGGCAGAACATTTTGACGAGAAAGGATGGAATGTGAAGGCAGGGGCGGGAAAACCGGACGGCGGGAAAACCGGACGGCGGGAAAACCGGACGACGGGAAAACCGGACGGCGGGAAAACCGGACGGCGGGAAAACAGGACGGCGGGAAAACCGGACGGCGGGAAAAACGGACGGCGGGAAAACCGGACGGCGGGAAAACCGGACGGCGGGAAAACCGGGCGGCGGGAAAACCGGGCGGCGGGAAAACCGGGCGGCGGGAAAACCGGACGGCGGGAAAATCGGAACGATGGGTAAAGGGAGCGACGGGAAAACGATAATTTCAAAAGCGTGATGACGACACAGCAGTATGGCGGAGGGATGGGAGAGCGGAGTAACAGGGCAAGGAGTCAACGAGACGGCGGGGTCTGGGAACGGTGAGACGCCAAGGCGAGGAGCCAGTGCGTGGGTAGCGGAAAGGCGGGGGCAGTGGAAAGTCGGGGCGACACGCCGGGAGCTGGAACAGCGGGGTGGCGGGTAGGCGGGGAATGGTCGGGATGAGGGAGAATGGGCGGTCGCGGCAGGCGTGAATATTCCGGGGCGGAGCTCGCCGGGGATCGTTCGCTCCAGGAGTCGAAGAGGCTGCGAGTGAGAGGGGAAGCGCCAAGCCAACGAGAAGCCGAGGCTTGGCCGGCGAGATCCCGCTTCACAGTGGCAGGCAAACAATTTTGGGACCACGCCTGAAATTTTTCGAAGGAAACGGTTGGGAGTACGAGTTTCTTACGTAGAATTTATTCCGTCATGAATTGTATTTTGTTAAATCGTCATATTATTGACTACTCCCTGTTTCTAATATCACCAACGTCACTCACTACCAAAAGCAAACGTTTAGAATAACTTAAATCGTTCTATATGAATGAAAACTCATCTACGAAGTAATTCAAGTTAGTTCGGAAATTCGTAATATTTAGTTTAGTAATTTGAGAAAAATTTATTAATATCTTTCAAAACTCACTATCTCCCTTCATTTGAATAATAAGGGTAAACGCAGTAAATATAAACAATATCTACCAAAATTTCATACATTTAGAGCATTTTTGAAAAACATTTGTGAAAAAATTGCGACAACATGATCTGCAAATTAGAAATAAATATTCTAACTCTGGCACCAGATGTGCCTTTCTTAACAATTTAATTGTTTACGAAATATGAAACGTATGTCAATGTCGGATATGTTTTTATACTTAGTGTCATGTAATTTTTCATAAGTTCATGACATTCTCAAGTTTATGTTGTGAACAATCAAGTAATTAATTGTTTAATTTTTGCGATTATAACTTGCAATGATTCATTGGCATATACATGTCATTAGTGAATAATACAATTCTTTATATCATTTGTTATCGGTGAAAGCAACTACAGGCACACGTAGTTTGGTGATGAGTAGAGACTAAATAAAAAACTTCCAAATGAATTTTACATTATTTCGAACATGCAAATTTCTGAATGAATTTGTAGACTATCACGCTCAATTTATTTACATAACATTTAAGTTTTAAAATATTCATAACTCATAATTAACACAACAGTTTGAATTATAACTTAATATTGCAAAAAATTAAAAGTTTAAATAAATTTCTAATACGCGTCACTTGATTTGGAGCTATTATTTATTTCTCACTAATACAAAAATGCAAAAATACAGGGTTGTTTCATAGCCTGGAAATTATTTATGAATCACGAAATATGATCCGTATTCACGATGCTTTTCAAATATCCACCATTCATATGGCAGTAAAGCAGTTAGTTTAAAATAAAATATTTTTTCTGATCTACTTGTTTCGTCCTTCGTATTTACTGCTTTATACCGTAGACCGGCAAATGTGCCGCTCGCGGTTTATGGCTTATGCTCGCTTGACATGCCATTGAAAAGTAGCTCTTGTGCAAATTTTATTTCATTATGTATTTGGATACTTATAGTCGAGACTATCACTGCAGGAATACAATGCATTGTAGAGAGATTGACATCCATATAAAGACGATCATGGTATTGTCGTAATAATACTGCAAGTGAATAATGAATTTTAAATATGCGACCTAATGAAGTTTTCTTATAGTGACAAAGAAAGAATTTTTTTTTTTTAAATTTCAGCAAAATTATTTTTGAAATGCTAATTCTGTTGCGTAAACAAAGAATGATTCATTTTCAGTAGATCTCATCGGTCTTCTTCACGGTAGATCTTCTGTAGCAAAACATTTTATTTTACGCACGTACCTACACATATTCATGTAACTGATGGATGTATGCTATGCACAAATACTTACCCATACTCTCATAAATACACACACACATGCTCACGTACAAATATACACATGCATGCATGCATACATACATTGTTTTGCTTCTGGACATAAATGTAACTTCATTATTTGTGCACGTCTTCTGAATTTCAGTGGGAAATATAGTTATTCAAATTATCGTTTTCCATATTATCGCGGCAAAAAGTATTATTTTTTCATGAAGAACATGATGGTTCAGGGCAGGAATTTATAGCTAATTTACCTTTGAAAATATATTTTATTATATAGAAGCGAATATTTTGTCAACAAACTTGAAAAAACCGCTCTTTTCTGTATTCAAAATTCGACTAGAATATGATTTAGGATAGAGATCATAGAATTATGAAAACGTGCGCAAAAATTCACTTCTCCCCATAGCTCGTCACACACAGTTTTTAACTGTTTTTGACGTAAATAAATAAATAAAAGTACATACATACAAAGGTTGTCGACCTAGGCTTTGAGCGAAGCGAATGTTTGTACGGTGCAGCGCGTGAGATTTGAAGACTTGTCCAGAGAGGGGCAGCGTTGGGCCCACAGCAGCCGCGCGGGCCGATCGCTCCGCCAGTGTTTACAGCCGCCCTCGGTAACTGGCGATGTGAAAAGTGCGCTTGGGTCGAAAATCGCGGTGCTGGCGTTTTACAATAGGTTTCGCTCCCCCGGTGCCGAGGCGTCAGCGGCGATCGCCGCCGAGCGCGGATTAGATGGGGCGCGAGGCGGCTGTGGCTGGCGAGGGGATGGGGCGGGAGGGGCGGTGCGGAAGAAGTGCGGACGGACGGCGGGAAAGCCCGGAGCACAGGACGGCGGCGACTGCGGTGGTGGCGGTGGTGGTAGTGATGGTGGTCGAAAAGTCGACGACCGCAGCAGAGCCTGACAGCAACAGCAACGGAGGGTGGCAATATGGCTATGTCGGAAAGCGGTAGCGAGTGGAGAGGAAGCAGAGAAAGCAGTTGTTGGTGTTAGCAGCACCGTATCGAGAGCTGTTCAGCGGTTGCGTCAGATGAAATGTGGGTGTTAGAGGTTGGACCGTTCTGGCCCTTGCGGGAGGTAAAATACGGACGGAACTCAGGGTCTAGGAGATGTGTGGAAAATTTGGGTGACGTGGATGGTGGAGGAAAGAGTAGTGATGGAGGTGGTGGTGTTGGGGGTCGTGGTGGTGGAATAACGAGGTGATGGAAGTTGTGACGTCTGTAACACGGGACGATGGCCATATTACTGTTTAGATGAAATGCTAAAGGAGTTAGAGAATGAGTATTCAAAATAGGAAAAGAAATAAGCGAAGAGAAAGTGTGAACACTGTTTAGCGTTGATGTCCAAGCTGACTTTGGGGAGGCGGAGTGCACGTTGAAAGCGGTTGAGTAGCTGAAAGGTAAGTCGTAAGAAGAAGTTTATTAAGGCGAAATTGTTTAATGAATATTTTAAAGCAAGAAGGTGAAGAGAGCGTAAACGCCGGGTGGAGAAGCAGAACGTTTGTAGATGATCTGAAGGAGACAGATGAGGGACATTTTTGATTGAAAAGGATGTACTCAGGTAAAGGAGCGAAGAGTGATTGTGACGGTCCTGTCATTTAAACAAAGAACTTGTGAAAAAATACTGCTATAACAGCACGTACTTTTTAATCCGTCTTTTCGCGAAAAGTACTGTAATTTTCAAAAAATTGTACATAACTTTATTTCAAAATCTGACTTTAAGAAACAGATTTCATTAAGCGAAAAATATCTGATTTTAATGTTTTACTTGTAAAAATTTTGAACTTCTGCATTATTTGAAAAATCAGAGTTTACAACCAACATGAGACTTGCGCCATTCTCCTAAACGTCCTTCAGACTATAAAACAACAAAATGTAATTAAAATTGTTGGGGCCATTTTTTTAAATTTTGAAAATGTCCCAGGGCTTTCATGTAAATTACCCCTCAAAATAAAAATATCTGTTTCAAATTCAAGAGGTCGCAACGTCATTCAGATTGATTGGGTTGTTCACAGACGTTGTTCACAGACGTGTGATAGCGTTGTTCACAGACGGACAGACAGACCTTTGTCATCATTTGATGTTTCGGTGTCAAGAACCCACAAAACGTGGATTCTGGCTGCATCACATATAGAGGATTTTTCTTCTAAATTAGCAACTGGATGTATTCACTTTTTGGTTACCAGGGCCCTGTAATGAGAGTTCTTCTGCCGAAAATTTGCCATTTTTTTGCGCAGTATTACATAACTTTCTCTCTTCTCCAGAGCGAGAAAGTAAAAAAAGCAACAGAAATGAGCAAAGCAGTAACGGGAAAATCAATTATTAATACAATCGAAAATATCTTCCGCAAACGTCAAGAATTTAAATGCCATACAGTGTCAGTACATTTGTAGGTAAAGATTTGAGTGATCAGTAGAAAAGACGCAAGTTTATGAAATTTAAGAACATTTAACCACATTTAAGAAATGGAGGAAAAAGATGTCAAAATTAGAACACTGAAAGGAAAGTAGTATGATCGGCCTTCAGATAAATGTATCACTGATTACACTCACAATAAAAAAGACTAGGCTGTAGGAAACATTTAATATAAGACTGTTTTGCATGGAAAGCTACTATGGGAGCTATGCTGGGGAGAAAATTGAAAGTGAATGTTCTTTTTGACAGAGGTTGCATTCACCGTTCAACAGGGCAACGAAAGCGTCGAAAATGCGAGTCGTGCGGCGAAGCTAGCAACGCAGACCATGGCGACGGGAAGGGTGGCGCCTGCAACCCAAGAGATAACGGCAACGCAAAAGGTTGCGACGGCCGGGCAAATACAGAAGGTGTGGTGGCGGCGGCAACGGCTACGGTGACTGTGGTGGTGGCGGCGGCGGCGGGAGGCGGGAACGGAGAGCCTGTAATCCCAGCTTCTCCACTACCCGCCCACTGGGTAAAAAAATCGCCTGAAGGTACTTGTAATATCCCGCGCTCGACCGAGCGCTCTGATGCCCACGCCGCCGCCGCCACCGCCGACACATGCGCCGCCGACGTCGCGTCGCAGTAGCCACAGAAGCAGCGGCAGCAGCAGTGACGGCGGCGGCAGCGGCCAGCTTCCGGGAATAGCCACGCCAGACCGACCGCACGGATCGCGTTTCACCGGATGAAACCGAGCCCTGTGGAACGCCGGCTGAGAGAGTGCAAGAGAGAAGCAGCCCACTGACGCTGGACACCTGGACGTAAGCCTCGAGCGGCAGGCCTGCGAGGTCCCTCTGTTCGCTTAAAAGAGATGGCTTCATTCACACATTCACACACATTCATTCATTCATTCACACACTTATTCATTCACAATTAATTTCTTTAGTAATGATTCATTTTAAATATTTATATTGACAATATTATTTATATCTATTCATTCCCTTTTACTTTTTACTTCTTTCTTTCTTTCTTTCTTTATTATTTATTAAGGCGTGAAACGTTACACACTCAGAAAAGAAAATCGCAAACCAAATATCGGTACATTAACATTCAAGATTTAAATTGATGTTAGAACAGAAGATTTTAAATCTATGTTCAAATTTCAATTGTAACACATAATGACTGGAAACCGAACTACGAGGCAATTCTTGTAGAATTTAACTACCCTTTATTAGGCGTCCAATTGCCCGTTAAGGGCCGTCCATAAATGACGTAACGCAAATTTTGAGTATTTTCAATACCCCCTCCTCCTTGTAACGCACTTCCCTATCTCTATGTAACGCAGCGTAACGCTCCCTCAGACCCCCTCCCTCTTTAGCGTTACGTAATTTATGGATGACTCCTTACGGATATTTAATGGCTAAAACTAAAATGTAATCCAAGTTAATACCAGAAAACAACAACAAAACATCTAGCAAAAGGAACTGAAATAGTATCTATTTTTTGAAAAGCGCACACACTAAGAAATAAATGTCCTTTGAATGGAATCAAAACCGCCAGCCCTTCGATTGGAGGTAGTTACGTCAGTCCCGTTATGACGACCTTGTCTACATGAGTCGACTTCTCCGGCTCTATTAGTATTATTACTTTTATTATTGTTATTATCAAATAGTCTTTTACTAGTTCTAGTAAGAGCAATGAATGTTGAAATTCTGATTGAGGCATAGTACTAGTTCAGAAAGTTTCCAAATTCGACATATTCACAATATGTTTAGTTTGAATTTCTAAGTACCAAATTAATTAATTTTTTTATTGTTTCCAATGCCTGTGACATGGAAACTATTCCGTTGGTTCCACCCAGATAGAGGCTGAATTATTGTGAATTTTCTAATTTGGCATGCCACGGTCTCTTATCACTACCCACATTATTTGTTTGGATCTACTCCGCTGGGGATACCCACAACGACGGTCTCAGTCACGTTCATCCGTTACAGGAGTCGTTCCCTGGCTGTGCGAATATGAGGTCTAAAAAGGACAGAAATTGTCGAGGAATTTACTTTGGACGGTGCGTGTTGGGAGTTTAGGGAAATAATTTTTACCTGCTACAAGTGAGAAATGCCACGTTGATTTTCCGCTCTTGAAAATTCACCCCCTCCCAACAGAGTTTGAATCCGAAAACTCCAGCGATTTAGCTCTATGAAACTGGGGCCAGCTAGCAAAATAATGTTTTGAAATCCATTATTAATAGTTCAAGGGGAGAGAAAAACTATCCTGTGGCATTGACTTTTAAACAGAAGTTCATAAAAAATGATTTCTCCTAAATAACTTAAATGTCATCAATTTTATCGGCCTAAGTTTATTTACTGACTACTCAACAAACCTCAGTGACAGTATAGCATGTAGAAAAATTAATGTTTTGCAAGAAATGTGAATTTTACATGTTAAATAAGTTATTTTTAGCGTTCGCCGAAAGTCAATGGAGTTAAATTTTTAATCTGAAAGGTATACGTAATATTTGAATTTAAAGGTCAAAAGGTTAGAGCACATGATTTTGATGGCGTTTGTTCTGCTGGATAACACTCAACGACCAAAGCAATTAACATATAACCGCACTCTTTAAAAACGCGTGCTTGTCCACAATACTTTGT